>LR990049.1:17917427-19117427 GCA_905147135.1 Blastobasis lacticolella | reverse complement strand
TTTTGTGACTGAATTCAGAAAAAAAGCGTGAGAACAAATCAAAGTGGAATGTATTGCTCATAAAATAAGGTCCATTTTTGTATATTATGTCACGCGTCGCTCCGCTTTTCAAAAATCCGAGATACAAATGTGAAATAGGCGCAAAAGTCTTGACTCAGGACTAGATATAACAGCTCCCTCGCTACGCTCTTGAGTTATCTCTAGAGTCTTTCGCTAGTCTCATGATCGAATACGAAGCCCATGACAGAAGACGCTGCTTCATATAATATCTATCATATAATCTTAATTAAAATAATATTGCTTGCTGCGGTATTCTACAAAATTTAGGTTCCGCAATGGAACGGCTCTAGACTCGTCACTATTTTATTGACAGCCGTCACTCAGCCAACATTGTTTTAACAAACTTGCACGAGGTAACAACCTATTTTCTTAAATTAGTTTACGCCCTGTTACTCCGGCCTCCGCGTACGTATCCGAAAAGTTTTATCACAACCAGTAAAGCAAGTTTAGTCGGAACTAATAAAACTTGTTACGGGCCATTTCTCTTTATTGTTCAGACTCTTAGTTGAGAGCACTCGCTTATGTGTTGGAATGATACAAGCTGCGCCGAGTCGGTGATAGGAAAGCCATTTGTATCGATAAGTACTTACATAGCCCGATATGGACTGAAGTAAGTTTTTTTTATACCACTAACTTAGCAAACAAGCTTACGGCCTGCTGATGGTAAGCAGTCACCGCAGCCTATAGACGTTTGCAATACCAGGGGCATCACCCACCCAACCTTTTCACCCCTTTCTTGAGGAACTCCATGCTATACTCTCCAGGGAAAACCTCTCCAGGTAAATCATTCCACTACCTTAGTGTGCGTGGGAGAACGTTTCTTTGGAACCGCACAGTTCACAACCAATTTGGTCCAAGCTGAGTAAGTCAAAACTCTTTATTGTAAACATACATAATGACAATATACAAGAATCAGCATAATATGCGTGCGCGCAAAGGCGGCCTTAAATATAAAGAGCAAAAAATCCTACCTACCTACTGTTTTGCATTAAATAATTTGCTTCAACAGTGAGTATCAAAAAATTCCGTTTGGAAGTCCACTAAAAGTTAAATATCAGAATGGAAGCAAGCACACTAAGTACCTACTCATTTGCATTAAACTATTTACGTCATCAGTGAGTGACAGCTAGCGAGTAACAAGCGTTCATTCATTCATCGCGTGAGGTATCAAACCTCTGATGTTGTAGTTTCGAACTTACCGATTCTGCCGGCGGACTGGATACAATTATTATAGCACGTGCTAAATGGATGGAGATGGGCAACAGCGGTCGTTGATCTCGGTCGGTACTAATTTGTAAATGGTATTTATTGCTAAATTTAAATTAATAATTAAATGTCACAATTTAAAAATCCAATAGCACTTCGTCTAAACTCCAATTGTCCCACTCCTGGTCACCCCCGATGCAAAGGTGCCCATAACACTAGCGGCGTTGCCACGTTGGATAGCAATGGACAGCCTCTGCAGCAAGAATGACCCAGAGCGAGGGTCGCCGCCTCTCTCCCTCATTCGACGGCCCACATCTTTAATGAAAATCCTCGCGTCCTACCAGCAACCTGTCGTTTCTGCGGCGAGTGGGATAAACAAATACTGGCCTTGCAACTCGGAATATTTGTCCCTTTTTCTTAAGACCGTAAACTCTGCCGCCGCTCCAGCTACCCTGAATGTGCAACTGAGATCTGAGGGCGCAAAGGTGCTGACGCATGTGGCGTCCCACAACAGACATTTGCCCCTCTGCCAAGGTACTAACGTTAAACCATCAGGTCTCTTGCCATCAGAATGGCTCAGTCCGGGAGGCTCCAGGGCGCAAGGGATATTAGCCGAAACCAGCGCTCTACGCACAATATCGTTAAGAGCGTGGTGACGTGGAAATCTACCCGAGCACCGACAACAACTTAAAGCGTGGTGACCATTGGCTTCCACCATGGAACCGCAGATGCATTGATGACGTTCACAAACATCGCAGCCCAGACGAAGAGCCACCGCCACCCGCAATGAGTCGCCGTCTGCTATATTGATTTTAAGCATATTCGTTAAAAGTTGATGCAAGTAGAAAAGTTATAATATCTTTGGGTTGGGTTTATGCTGGTTTGATATGAGGCGTATTTTTTAGAGAGGTCTGCGGTTTGGAATTTTATCGAGTGGCATAATGTTTTAAAGTTGCAACTGGATCACGATATTTATCGAATGTGTTGGACACACGGATCACAAGATTTCTAGATCAGAAATCCAAGATCCGTATCAACGATACGTAGCGAGATAAATAACAAGCAAGTAGTGTCCGCCCAAGTGTCACGAGAAATCTAAATTTAATTGATGTGAGACTATTTTTCCTGGCTGCGCCAATAATGCGCAAGGAGCTTTTCATCCCAGTAGTTTCATCGAAATAATTAAAGGAACTAGTGCGAAAAAAGTATATTCAAAAGAACTGTCAAAATGTAACTACTCATATACAATGATATAAATGGTTGCAGAATTTGGAACCAGAAACCTCTCTGAACACGTGCCCTCAAAAATTGAAAAGTTCTAATCTCGACGATACCGACCCCGACACCAATAAATAAAGAATTTAAATTCTGTACAGCCACGATCGTCGACAAAACTGTGCAGCATAAAACTCGGCACCAGGTCCCGCGCAAAGAAGAGTAATCCTTAAACACAGGAGTCACGACTCACGACTCGAAATTTAGAGAGAGAGATCAAAAGTTTGCCTCGTGTCTCAACGGGGGCAAGTTTGGGGGTCACGGGTCCTTCCTGGGGGATAATAAATTTATAAAGTCCCGGTCTAGTTAGCCGGCACTTCCAACTTCAAGAAGAGCGCTTAGAGATAAGTCGACGCCACGATTGCTCCGTTTTGTGTTGGGAATGGGTTGAAATGTTGTATGTATAATATTTGTGTATATAAATAAATATAAATATGCTTGGACAAATTCCCACAGCGCCATCTAGCCCCAAAGTATGCAAAGCTTGTGTTATAGGTGCCAGAAAACTAATAAACTACTTGTATATTTTTAAATACATACTTAGTTTACATACAACACCCAGACCCGTAACAGAAAATAAAATTCATCATTTCAATTTCTGCTCGGCCGGGAATCGGACTCGTCGGTCGTCAATTTATATCAGCCTGAATAATCCTACTTTCGGCCAAAGACCTCCCGCTATTCTTCGATACTTCGCGATCGTTAGCCATGCTTTACCTGTACTTAGCAATACGTTACCAGCCGACTATTCGCGGTAACCGCCGAAAGCCACACCCTGACAGAAGCCCGCATAAAGCTCCTAATGTATCCCATTAACTGCACTGCTAGATAGTGGGGAATGTGCTCTCTATTACCCGACACCGGAGCTAAAGATGGTAATGTTTTCGTCTGTTTTTTGCCACGTTCTGTAACGACGGCCACACGTGTTCTTAAGCACGCTCTCTAAGAACAGGCGGTAGCAGTATATCTCAATGTTTTTGCAATAGAATTGCTGAATGCTATTTATGAGGTGGGTAATTTGTTTATTTTGCGCGTATAACGACCTGGGTTGTTTGTTAACATGTCGGTCTGAAACGCAGAGGTCCTGGGTGAGATTCGGCCGAGTAGAAATTGAAATGATGATTTTTAATGTCTGTTACGGGTCTGGATGTTTGTATATACAAATAAGTGTGTATTAAAAAAAATTATAAAATTATTTTATCAATGAGGAGTTTTCCAATAGGTATTTAAGGCATTCCTAACCACTCACTAGATGGCGCCTCGACAATTTTGATAATTGATAATCGCTTGAAATAGGTTCTTAGCAAACAGGATATGAACACTGGGTACGTTGTATTGGATAATATTATATTTATCAATAGTTTTCAAAAACTTTTGAGGTTGTAATAATAATGGAACATAGTGCCAACTTGTATAAACATTTCTTTTTACACTTCGTTCAACCTTTAACAGTTATGTTTAGATTAATAATCCCTTTATTTTCAAGTTTAGTATTACTTGGCTGCATGAAATCACTGCCACCATCATACAGATTTAAAGAAGATTACCAAAATTGTAGGAGCGCCATCTATTGATGCTTTTTGAAATAAACTATCTATACCTACTGGAAAACTGCTCATTGTCTAACTCCTATGATTTGCTTACTTTGGGGCTAGATGGCGCTGCGTGGGTTTGTCCAAGCATAATAAAAACATAGGATGCGGTTAATATTATGGTGTCCGGAATGTGATTGCAAATTATGAATTTTTGTTGATTGCAATGTTAATTGCTTTTTGGTGGGGTGGTATAATAGCTTATTGGCCTTTCCTTATTTCTAGAGAGGCCAAAGCTTTATATAGTAGAGATGTCAAGAGAATAATTTTCTTTTTTATGTGTTTTATAATTTACCAGTAGACCCGGCGCGACTTCGTTCGCGTACATCTATTTTACCCCAACCTACACTTTTTTTCTTATTTATGGATAAAAATTCTTTCCCTTAAATCACTCTATCAATTGTTGAAAAAAATACAAAAACAAGATTAAAAAACAAACAAGTCCTGACACAACTCGATTCGCCGGACAGTTTCACAGATCTCCCGGACGACACAGGGCACCAATAAATCGGGACCCAATCGCGAACCCTGCGTAACTCCAGGGCCCGCACCTCCATCCGTCTTAGACTAAGTTGTGAATAAAATATACAACTCTTTTGCGGACTATGGGGAATCCAGAATAGGCGTAGACACACCTATTTGACTAAAATATATAGTTGACTTACAAAGAGCGTTGGTGGCCTAAATGGCTGGCGGGTCAGACTCATACGCGGCAGGTACCGAGTTCGTTTCCTTGTACCGCCATACATGGCAATTGATATGTTGCAGCTGGGTGGTTTAATAATTAAATGATGTAATATAATAGTCGGATAGCTTTTTAACATTTTACCTTACTTGTCACAACGATAAAATATATGAAACGCCAACATTTGACTTCCCAAGGTCGAACTCTCTAGAGGATTTACCTTAGATAGCGCATATCTAATTGGATACGATGCTGGTTGACGGAAAGAGTTGTCACATGATCAATCGTGCTCGGTCTATTGTATAGCGATTATTCGATTAAAATTTTTACAGTTTTATGAAATTTTGTAGTAATGTTGAAAGAATGATATTGCCCCGAGTTTTCGGAGCTCCTCCATGCATTGACACAACGCTAACCTAACCTTACTGAATGTAAACCTAATACAAACCATTTATTTATTTATTTATTTAACAGTTTATTTTTCACACAATAGAGCATACAGTTATGTAACAGAAGATTATGACACAACAGGCACTGCTGTTGCACAACCATTATTATATTTTGAGGTTATTGTGGTGTTCAGTGTATAGTGTATCACAACGTCCACTTTATCAGTTGTCTACAGAACGTCCATATGTTTATAGACATACAATACTTTTCACAAGCCATAATATTACATCAGAAATACGTCAGAAATAAATTATATTTTCATTATACGAACATGGCAATTGCGCCTTAAAAAGGAAAGTAACCTAATTACTTACATTATTCCTAATTATTTTCTTAAGATCAAAATCTTATGAGTTACAATGTTTGATGTAAATAGACGTTGATTGCGAGTATTGCTATTGGTATTTTAAAATATCCTAATATTAGGTTCTTAATATTGTTGGTAAATTATATTATCGTATTTTTGATATCGTGAGAACAAACGGCACAGGATAGGGAAATCTTGTGTAGGAGGCTCACTGAGCCAGCGAAGTAAGTAAGTATTTTAGACATCTCAACCTATAAATGGACGCAAACTAAAGTTATAAAACAGGTAAGTAGTTATTACTATATTATTACGTAAAAGTAATCCTAAACCAATAACCGCGAAAGTAATATTGTTTGGCTGTATGTTACGTTTTCACGTCTAAACCGCTTAATATATATAATTTAGCAAATAGAAAGAGGGTAACCTGGGAAAGGATTACACTATTTTATTCATCGCTCTATTGTGGTCTCTATAATATGGCGGTATTTCTAGCCTTCAAAACTGTGCCATGGAATGTACAGAACTTTTACACCAAAAATTATTACATACCTTTTCGATATTAAGCCGTTTTATTTTGTACCACTTATATTATACTAAATTATAAACTCCAGTTTTGTAATCGGCAATAAAATTTCCTATTGTACTTATTTAAAGTATGAATAAATAAATATGTTTCCTGCCACCAAAGCGTTCATCAGGCGTTCAACACATCTAGATACTCTGGAAACAACCCAAAATAAACACGTCTCATTTCCGTCAAGTTTTCCGCACGGAGGGCGCTACGTGCCACATTAACGAGTAAGGTGCCACATTAGTGACGTCATGACGTCGTCAGTGACGTAAACGACGACGTCGGAGGCTACGCCGCCATGACTTGCCGGATTTGATAAGGAAGCGGTTTGGGCATACGGTTGGGAAATTTGGCGGGACGTCGAAATTTTTGGTGTGATGTGTGATGACGTTAAATTGATATGATCTCGTATATTATGAGATGATAGGTGTGTTTTTAAGAATACACTTGAGACTTTGTATAATAAGACCACGCTAAGTCCGAATCGCTTAATAAAAAAAAAACTCTGTATGGCAACTTATGCCAAGTTTTTTATCCGTCATAGAACGTCATTCATAAAAGTCATAAAAAATAATTTGATTTCTGTAGGACTGTTTATTTTCGTAAGTTAAGAAAAATATTATTAAAAAATGCGCAAACCTATTAATAAGCAAGTGCGGAAGATAATTTTTACCATGATTAACAATTTAGACAAATTATTAATCATGATTAGACAGATTATCCCCAGATTATTGCTATATCCACACTATATAATTTGTACTACTGTCAGTCAATACGGACTTATCGTGATCCTATTATAGCATATTTGTTTTATGCAGAATAATGTAAATATATTAGGAAAGTTGCCATTGATGTGAGAAAAAGCTAGCAAAGGGATCTAATTAGATTATTGGAGCATGCCTTCTGCGCGCCTTATGGTGCTCAAATGCGGTGCTTCCCTTCCATTCCAAAAGCATTTTGAAGACGAGCAGTGCAGTCTTGCGAAGCTCACTAACTTTTAAAATCATAAAAAATCATCGCCCTAAAATATTTCCATTTTTGCTACGGACGACGAACTTCAACTTGTGATAAAAAACAATTGAGACGCGAAATCCCGCCAATTTAAAAAACATCAATGTTGACTTTCTTAAGTATTTAAAATTTCAAACATTCTAAAATCAAACATTTATTAGCAGCCAGGAATGCAGAACTATCAATGCGCTACTAGGTATGTAGTATCTCGTGAAATACAAAAACCAAAGTCCATAAAAACCATAAAACCATCGATTATTTATTTATTTAACCATTTATTGTACACAAGATTGTTACAAAACTATATGACAGAGTATATCAGACACATCAATCGCATATAAAAAAAAACTATTAGTGAGAGACTACGCAAAATAGGAATAAGTGTTTTAATCTTTTTCAGTTCTAAGATTCACTTTGAGTCGTATGAGGAAGTACATGGTACACCTGTATTCAGATACGTTACTAAAGGAACGAACGCACAGGGTTCCAACTGAAAATACAGCAAGTTCTGTGAGAACGCATAGTAACCCTACATTACTTATACCAATATTATAATGTTTTAAAAGATCGCGGTTATTACCATATATTTTAAGGTACGCGGTAGGAAACCCGGAACATACCCTTAAAATGTATACCAATATTGTTTGTAAATACGAATGTATGAGTTCTAAGAAGACATTTCTCATCAAACTCCTGTCGGTACTTCGACTGCATTATCCTTCTACTAACTTTTTGTCCGCGACTTCTACCGCCTAAAATTCAGTTACTACGTTCCGGACGCGTTTCCCGTGGGAACCACGTTGAATTTCGGAAAACAACTATAGGCTTCGTTATTCCCAAAGAGATTGGAAAGTTAGCTACATTCTTGCCAGTCTATAGAGAGGGCTGTGACAGCTTTTTCATATAAAATATGCATGCCAGGTCAGAGACAAAAAATAATGAAATCTCCTCCATTTTCTGTCAGCAGACAATAAAAAGGGGTGTCCTCTATTTCGATATTTTCTTTCGATGTATTGTAATAAGCGATATTATCGATAACGATGTAATAAGTATTATTCTTAAGTCATCGCCATCCCGGCTTAAGTAAGTACTTGGCATAATAAGGTACTTTCCCTTAAAGTGTACAATATTTCCTTGCACTTTTTGCCTTGTTCTTTTGAGTATTTTATTTGTAAATTAGCAATTATTAAATCTTTAAAAAAATATCGTTTATTAGGTACATCATGTGTGGTAATGTCAGTACCTACTTCAGTAGACCTTCCAACCGCGTCACATACAATCGTTAGGTAATCGGTAGATACTAACGATTGTATGTGACGTTGTATGTAACTAATATTGTGAAGAAAAAAGACTTGTATTTTTGTTTGTTTGTAATAAATTAACTCAAAAAGTACTGGACCGTTTTTAATAATCACTTCCATTAATAAGAAGCTACATTATTCCCAGTGACATATGTCACTTTTATCCCGAGAGAGTTGATTGTTTATAGATATCCGAACTGCGCGTGGGTTAAAGCCACTGCCGACTAGTAATAAAGGAAAACTAGGTAGAATATTAGAGATAAATAGGGAAAACTCATCAACTCAAAATCAGATCAACTTACTTACAAATTTCAAAGCTCAACTATTATTTTAGTGAACGATCTCCCCCAATTTTTCCACTTCTCGTGATCAATCGGTATTTTTTGTTTACATCGACACTGGGGAAAAGCAACGATCACATTACTATCACACGCCCGACCCAAATTAATTTTACATATATCTTGGGATTAAATGGGTAATTATGAATTGTCGATGTTTTCACACTATATATTACAGAGTTTGTCGTATTATTTAAGTCAAGAAATTACTGAAGCCTCGAAATATTTCAAATAAAAAAGCTCTTGAAACAAGAATCTTTAACACATATTCTGTACACCTCTACACACATTAAACTAGCGATAACCAGCGACTTACAATATATTTAAAGTAGTGGTCTAATGCACTTCAAACAAGAAATCTTTTGTCTTTATAATAAAGGGAGTCTCACGCCCGAATACTGGAATGCTTCTTAACTTTAAGGGCTCCTCAAAAATCATGCTGTCACTTTCAAATCTTTGACATTCAAAAAGAACAGCGTCATATCTAATGAGCCCTTAAAATTAAGTGACATTCGAGTATTCGGGCGTAAGTAAGAAGTTGAATTTCGAATCGGGCGCCATTTTCGACTGTCAATTGTTGAGTCAGCTATATTTGGTGTATGTTTAATTAAAACATAGACATTTACGAAAATGTTTGTTAAGTGAAAACCTATTACAAAAATGTTACTCTTAATAAATCATCTTCAGTGACGAGGCTCATTTCCACCTCAACGGATTTGGGGAGATGAAAATATATATGCCATTCTAGAACTTTCGTTGCATCCTCAAAAAGTGACCGTTTGATGTGCCATGTGTGCAGCAGCCCTTACCTACTACAAAATGTACTGCAAAATTTTGTTAAAAGAGTGCATACCTGCCAACAGAGCAACGGTGGCCATTTAACCGATACTTTGTTTCATGAGTAAATGTCATCACTACTTCCATACATATGTAGAAAAAAAATTACCTAAATAAATATAGATTTGATATTTTATTTCATTATCATTATCATCATTATCATTTATTTATTCATCAGATTCATATTATGGCTACATTTTCTTAAAACAAAAAAGTATACATAATTGAATGATAAATTCATTTCAAATTGCGTAATCACTATATTTCAACATGATAAGACAGCTCCTCTGGGGTGGAGACCTGGTGACCTTTAGCACAGGTTTCCCTAGAGGAACCAGTCCCCACAAATATGTATACGTAGCCAACATGTTCTGATGTCTTACCAATGTACCTACTTGCATTCCAAATTATGTATACGTTATTGTGGAGAAATAAATGGATTACTGAGACACCCATATTAGTATAGACTAGACACCACACAAGGCCAGACATAGAAAAAGCCTGGAACCCATCATAGACTCCAGTCGTCTCATTCCCCACCAAGTAAAAGCGTGTCCGTTACGTTGGGAAAAACGCCACGTATGAAATAAGTAGGCCGTATACGTCCCAACGTCTCGCCGTAATAGAATTGGGACAATTATGTGACAGTAATAGATTCTAAGGGGCAAACGCCGTGCTACATTGGGGCCCGTTTCTGTGACGCGAGACGTTTATTTGGGACAATGTTTCTGATGTGACGTCATCCGTTCTCGCGGACCCTCAAGAGATGAATGTTCTGGTGTGTGGTGTGAGTGTTTTCACGAAAAAATGTGGTCGTAGTCCGATTATTAATAACTAGCGGCCCGCCCCGGCTTTGTACAGGGGTTCTCGGCTTTGCAAGCAAATCGATTCACGTAATATTTTTCCATATTCGCTCATTCCATTCTGGCACAGCAAACCAGTCTCTTAGTTCATAAATACCTACTCGATTTTAATTCGCGGTTTGTTAAGCAAAAATTTTATCAACATATCAAAACTTTCATAGGTTCTGATTGGAAGCTATTTTAAAAGGTAACTAAAAAAAGCCTTGGATGAAAAATAAGTATTTATACTTATGTTAGTGTTAGGTAATGAAAATGAGACAAACCATAACAATTAACTTCACTGATGTCTGGACGGAGCATCCAAGTCGTTGTCGATGGATGCTGCTCCGATACCAAGACTATAAATGCTGGAGTACCCCAAGGTTCAGTACTATCTCCCACGCTGTTTCTTCTGCATATCAATGATATGCTGAATATCCCCAGTATTCATTGTTATGCGGATGACAGTACGGGAGATGTTAGTTATACTGGCCGAGGCCGAGGTGTCGGAGAGCCGAATTAGACTTGTGTCGAATATTGAACATTCCTTAGAGCAAGTTGCTCAGTGGGGCAGACTAAACCTAGTCCAATTCAACCCCTCAAAGACACAGGTCTGCGCATTTTCCGCCAAAAAAGATTCCTTTGACATAGTGCCGCAGTTTCAAGGAACACCCCTTTCCATCTCAAAAAGTATTGGGATCCTCGGTGTCGACATATCGGATAGCGTGCGATTCCGGAGTCACCTGGAAGGCAAGGCCAAACTGGCTTCGAAAAAGCTTGGAGTGCTTAACCGGTCCAAGCGATACTTCACCCCAGGGCAGCGCCTGCTGCTGTACAAGGCACAAGTGCGGCCACATATGGAGTATTGTTCCCATCTTTGGGCCGGCGAAACTGCCGACCTGCTTAATCCTCTGGACTCCGTACAGAGACGCGCCGTACAAATTGTCGATGATCCCATACTAACACGCAAGTTGGAACCACTGGCAAACCGAAGGGACTTTGGCTCCCTGTGTGTGTTCTATCGGCTGTACAATGGGGAGTGTTCCGAGGAACTTTTCGATCTGGTGCCCACAGCGCAATTCCGCCATCGCACCACCCGCCGTGGGCTGGGTACTCATCCTCACTACGTAGACCCTCTGTTGGTCATGACGCGAAGGTTCGAAATAACGTTTCTCGCTCGTACGATTCGGATGTGGAATGAGCTCCCAGCCACAGTGTTTCCTTTGGACTATGACATGGGATCGTTCAAGAGGTATATTAGAGGTCTCTTCAGAGGCGGGCAACGCATCAGTGACTCCCCTGGTGTTGCTGATGTCCATAGGCGGCGGTGACCACTTTCCATCAGGTGGCCCGCTTGCCCGTTTGTCTGCCGTATAACATAAAAAAAAAAAAAAATGATATTTTATCATCTAATCAGATATTTGCAATAAGATTACTGTTGTATTTAACACATGAATCTACAATAAAATACATAACTCTTTATTGCACACCAGAGAACACAAGTGCAGATACAAAAAATATGGTAGATAGTACAAAGGTAGGAATCTACCTGATTGATAAAAGTAAACAATTAACTGTCAAACTTGACAATTGTGAATGGTGTTGCCATTTGTAACTCACGTTCCTTCTCCGTAGAAAATATTATGCATTATTCTATTCGGACGTGCTCAAAATGGCAACACTAAGGTTTGCGTCTAAAAAAATAATTGCAACGGTGTACCTATGTGGTTCTATATTATTCTGATGTTGATAGAATAAATAACATCTGTTCTATAAGTTAATACACAAAGTATAATCTTTTATTATCATCTAACATTAGGTACTATTTTAAACAATCAAAATTCATGGGACATACGCTAAAGACGGGAAGAGACGCTAAAGGCGATACAAACTGTTGACTTAGGCCCTTTTGCTTAAGTCTCAATCCCAGTGGAGTGTGTTTTTAAGAAAATTTGTGAGTGGGAACTGATTCGGCTGTAATGAGTTGCGAGCAGAATTGCTCAGTCAATTTCTTAAATCATCTCCACCCAGGCCTAATTCGAGGGCTTTGGGGATGTACTCAGGAGGGGGTCTATCTTTTTTAACCAAATTTTGTTTCGTACTGCCGTATTCGGCTCATCTCTTAGATGAATAAAATTGATTGAACGACCATGAATGAATACCAACGTCAGTATAAGTATTATTCATATTTATTTATTCTTAGTAATAATCATACACCGCCATTTAAAATAGTTTCATGAATAGAATTAGCAATAGTTAAAGGCTAAAATACAATTAATTAAAATAATTAAAAATCTAAAATAGTTATCAACTATCATGATACGAAATCGTCAAGAATTAAATTAATATTAAAATTATCAAATAATAATTATGTCAAATGTTAAATTAAATAATTATAAGAAAAATACAAATGCTTCAAAGATGTCAAATATAAAATTAAAACATAATATAAAATGTCAAAAACAATGTTCGAAAACTATATGTCCAATATTAATTAATCTAAATGTCAAATATAATATTCAATGATATCAGTAGTCGTATGCAATATTGCGTGTCAAAGAAAGAAATAATTTTTATAGTATATTAATCATTGCATTCAAATAAATGACTAGAAGTAGGTGTTATCGACTACTAAGTCTGGTAGGTAACTAATTTAGTAAAGTTAACTAATTTAGTACTAAAGTAGTTAAAGCTTGTTTAAAAGAAATTAGTGGGATCTTAATTCACCTTCTAATCTTTCATTGGATACTGGCTGCTTTCCAGAAAAACTAAAAATTTCGGTATAAAACCATTACACAAAAAAGGTAGTAGAATGGTTATGGGAAATTACGGGCCTGTTACTTTAATTCCTATTTTCTCAAAAGTCTTTGACAAAAAGATGCATTGAAGAGTAATGGGATTTTTTGAAAAACAAAGTGCTTTAAGATGAACAATTTGGATTTCAAAAACTAAAATCAACAACACAAGCAAGTTATTAGATTATATACTCCAGAGCAGAAATAAAGGGGACTATACTGCAACAATATTTCTTGACCTAACAAAGGCATTTGATATGGTGCAACATGACGTTCTTTTAAATAAATTAGAAAATTATGGCATTCGAGGGGCAGTCTTGAAATGGATGAAATTATATCTCACGAATAGAAAACAATGCGTAGAAATTGACAGGCTAGGTCCTGATAAATTAAGTAGAACTAACAGGTCTGATTTCAAGACTAATATTGCCGGTGTTCCTCAAGGAAGTATACTAGGAAGTATACCCTACTCTACTAATACTCTTTTTAATATATATGAATGACCTCCCAAATGTTACGCGCCATAAATGCATTCTATACGCTGACGAAATCGCTTTAACAGTAACTACAACAAAAGTAAATAATAGAGAAGCCCATGAAACTAACATAAATATTACATTGACATTAATAATAAATTGAATAAATCAAAATAAATTATTAATTAATCTCAATAAGACATTCTACATTAATTTTAATATTTACACTAGTTTTAAAAAGGAAAAATGGAATAGAAATTATAATGGACAATCCCTTAAGGAAGCGGAGAATGTGACATTTTTAGGTATAAATATTGATAAAAATTTGAAATGGAAAAATCACGTTGAGAATGTGCAGAAGAGGATTCATAGATTTGCCTATCCAATTTACAAATTAAAACAAATTTCTAATTTCAGAGACGTGCAAAGCAGCATACTACGATTATGTGGAATCAATCTTGAGGTACGGATTGATTATCTGGGGAAATAGCACAGACGTTCAATAGGCATTTTTAGCCCGCAGTGCATACGAGCCATTTATAATGTAGCACCATACGTATCATGTAGACCGTTATTTAAGAAAGCTAACATCCTCCCATTGGCATGCTTGTATATTGTGGAGACATGCTATTTTGTTAAGTGTAACAGAGGACTATTTAAAACGGAATAATATATATTTTACAGAAGTACGAGACACGCACATCAACTTTGTATAAACACGTAACCAATTTTAATACACAATTCATTAACCAATGATCAAGGACATAGTGGGGACATGTGCGAATTCGAATTGGGGAAGTACACCTTACAGAATACCTCAGCCAAACAATACTATTTTAAATAGTATTGTGTTTCTGCCGGTGAGTAAGATCTCCAGTGCTCCATGGGGTGGAAATATAGGGAACAGTATTAATTTTGTGTTTGGGACTATAATCCCGGGTTCCGAGATTCCTTTTGCGAATCCAAACCTTTCTTATATATCGACAGAGGTGATACTTTCAAAAATTTGCGGACGTAAGAGTAGGCATTACGCAATATTTCTCAGAGAAGCCTGTTTGAAGCCCGCTCCCACCAACTTGTCAAATTCAGGCCCATGAATTATTCAGCGTAAAAGAGTCTTAAGTCGCATAGTCATGAATCGATGCCGCACCGAGAAAGGGCCACGACTGATTAACGCCCTAAATCCGTGCCTGTAATAATCGTAAATTCTCAATTGGCCGAGTGGCCCGGACAATCCTGAAAATGGCGAAAACAGGGAGGAATTAAGGAGACAAAATTCCAAGGTCGGTCTCCCCTCGATCAATTAAGAAAAGAGTGTGAGCCCTCTCTACGACGAGCTTCGACAGACGACTGACTCGAGCGAGATTTGTAATTGCATTACTTACTTGGGATGATATTCTAATACTGTACAATATTGACAAGTCAGTAAATTTATCGCATGTAACTTATTATAATATAGTAAATAGATAATTAAATTATCTTTACATCCGACGAAGTTTTTACCAACGCGCGAGAACACATCCGAGATGGACGCCAATGGGTCCTCCTTGACCATGTTCCAAGATTTCGTAAACTCAAGTATTACAGTAGAGCGACTGCCATCTGAATTCCGTAGCCATGTTGCTTGAGGAACGTGGCTTGGATGTTTTCGTTCACCCTAAAAGCATCGATAAACCAACTCCACTAATGAAGGTACATAATTCAGAAAAAGTTATTGGTAAATACATGGCGGCACCGGGGGTTGAATTTGGTACCTCTCGCTTACGATACCGACCTGCCATACTCATTCGGCCACCGACGCTCCTATTACCTAAACACAGCGATATTAGATCCTATAGATAGAGTATAAAAAAGTAATGGCACGTCATTTGTCTCTCTCATAGTCATAGAAACATGAATATTTAACATGTTCCAATGTAACAAGTGTGAAAACACAATACAGCGGCCAATGGAAAAAAGAGAAAAAATACTTTCCGTCCGTGTGACGAGTTGATAACTTATTTTCTGTCATATTTGAAAATAAACGACTTTATTAACTAGGCATTAAAGCCCAAGGGAAGTTATTTAAATGTAAATAGAGTTTGTAAGTTCACGCTGCATACTATTTCGGGTAGTAGAAAGGTACAGATATTACGGATGGTAAGTTGTTTATTTACAATAATATTGGGTACCTACTCCACTGTTCTGTATTGCTATTATTTATATCTTATAATTCTTCAACGTAACTTGCTTCAACATAATAAGAAAAGCGTGGTAATTACAACAATGTCTTACAATCATTAATTAATGTAAATTCGTAATATGATAGTTTTGGTGTAAACGGTTATTTGTCCTTGTAAAATTTTATTAAGTGAGAGTTCCATCCGAAAGAAACCATAAAAAATTTGCTATAGAAACAAATCCTATTTACCTATAAACAATCTCACCTTTACATCTGCCCATATCTATACCCGCAAAACGTCACGAAGCCTCATGAATAGAAATTGCAACGTCCAGTCACAAAAACCGCGTTTCGGCTGACGTGCTAATAATTGTTTTACAGGTTCCTGACACCATTGTTGCATTTGAGTGAGTTATTCGCTGGCCCTGAAGTAACTAAAATGAATATAAAGTCCCTGAAGTAAGTATTCGTGCAAAATAATAACAGTATAGCCCTGCAATTCGCTATGTATATGATTGCTTCTTTCGTTATTAAATGGTTATATCCCGGTTGAGAGGGTCCGGTGTCTGCCGTGACAGGATTTGGTATATCAGGTATCTATAGTTGAGCAACTGCCTTCTGACCTCCATGACCCTGCTAACAGAATTTGATCGGAACCAGATTGGGTCACGGTTACATATTTAGCCGATTGCTTATTTCGTTATTTCTGGGTTATTCCGGACTTTGTATACATCACTACGGTGGCAAACAGGCGTACGGCCCGCTATGATGGTAAGCAGTTACCATAGCCTGTGGGCGTTTGCAACACCAGTGAAATCTCTAGCACGTTGCCTACCCCGCATAATTTTTTAACACTCTTTTTGGAAACTTCTTGTACTCATTTCTGAAAACCTGAGCAGTGGCTCATTCCACATGGATGAATATTACTCTGGAACCATTTATCCAAATTGAGGTAGAGGCTAACATAGATCCATTATCCAGAGATCGCCACAAATTCCGGTCTTGCGGTCTTGGTCTTTACCAGGTAGTCAGGTCACCTTGTGGGAGGGCTACCCACGCTACATTTTCCGGTACTTGGTAGCCCCTCGAGAACTTTACTGCCCCATCGGTTGTTGAATTATCTGAATCACATTTTAATGTGCCTTATTTTGAAAGTCACAACTTCCACTAATGTAGGGTACGTCCAGTCCTGACGATGACGCATACGGTTAGTACCTTCCACTAGATAATTAAATACTGCGATAAAGTGTATCTATAATGTACATAGAGATGCCTAAGACGTGGTACAAGAGGCTTTCTTAAATATTTTGATTTTCGAGTTTGTTTTCATCTATGGCGCTCCTTCTTCTTATCGCGTCGATGGACTAAACTCTGACTTACATTTTATTCGCCCAGTATTCAGCGACGCATACAGCGTTCAGAGTAGCCTCGAACAAGTCCTCCATTGTACAAGTTCGTAACATGTATAACCCCGTCACTGATAATAGATAACATTATCAACATTACAATAGTATCGTAAAGAAGCCCTATCTAAATCTACGTAAATTCCTGTCTCCTAAATCACATATAACATCGTTACCCACGCAATTAATAACCCAGAAGCGCAGCGAATCAGCTGCCGTCCACGGCCATCTTATAAAATATTCAACCCTCTTAGCCTCTCCGGGAAACGGTTAAGTAAAAATTTTAACCCCAGCGGGACTTGGTGAGAACGACCCGATAATGACCCCAGCGGAGATTACGTAGGGGTTGAAACTTGTAACTTGATAGAGAGTGGAAAGTTTTATATTAAAATCCCCGTTCTGAGATTTGATGCGATCAGCGCAGGGAATGTTGCGATCGGATCGACAAACTGTGGCAACCCTAGCTCCCTAGCTCTTTCATGTTTCTGTTAAGTCAAGTTATCACAGTGATTATCTAGAAGTATTATAACCTACCCTGTGCGTTCGCGCGCACTGTGAGACCTCATACTAACGTCTCTGAATAAGTATATTACACCAAACCAACATACAAAAAAAGACTAATATTGACAGTCTTCCTCGCCATTCGTAGATCAGTCTTCCCTGCAGAGAATAGAACCCCGGTCCCCTTGATTACAATCGCCTTAATGACTATCGGGCAGTTGTAGGGCTTTTCTTATATATTGTCGTGAACCAATTACTCGAAATCTCAACCTTTGACGGTTCGAGCTATGTGCGTACCTTAAGCCGTGTAATATAACTTGAAGTTAGAAAACTAATCATAACTGTGGAGATTTTTCCCTACATATCTCCAAAGATTCGATTTTCTTATTTTCCTCGCAGAAAACTAATAAGTAGTTACATATAATACGACAGCTTACGAGGCAAATAAGTACATCAATCTATTTGCATCGTTCTGTCAATAAGGTGCCACAAACTTATATAACCCGGCCATGGCAGCGTCGTTATTGTTGTAACAAAATGACACATCGAAATGTCGACACTTAGTTCCAGTTTTGGCCACCGGGTCAGTTAAGTTTGTGGTATCTCGTTTGCTTGTAAAATTACCTAAAAGTCGATTCAAATATTTTTTGAATCGGAACTGATCGGAAACCTGTGATCGCGAACTCTAATTCATTTTAGATATCTCGCCAAGCAGAATTTCACGAAGTGTTTTCGTGTTAAAAATAGACTGCGAGGTCGCGTAGGTTATCCTTTGTCATCGAGTTCAAGAAACATTCCACTTTCTTGTACATAGTAATCGTTTAGGAGACCCGCAAAACGTTGAACAGTTGGTAGTTTCGTTTTTCAGCCACATTATAATAACCAAAAAGAAAAGCGCCTTTCATGCACCACATGTTTAACAATGTGTTAAACATATTTAAGAATAATGTTTAACGTTTTTTCGTATGAAGTTTTCTGTTTAAATATCAACTGAAATGCGTTTAAGAATTTGGCGCTAGCCGCCCTTACTGTCGTAAATTAAAAATACTATAAAATGAGACATTCTGTTTTTACGTTACAGAATCAAAACAGTTTCATTTGAGGAGCACATCATCATTTTGGTGCTAAATCCCAGTTGCGTTTCCGCGCGTCACATTGGAGGAGTACATTCAATCCATAATATTTAAAATACACAAGCTATACAATACACGATCTTCTTTCCTAAACGAACCCTGTCAGACAAACGACGCCAACAATTCTTATGATAAGCAAATGAGCGCCCGGAGAGAAAAGTCACAACACCGACAATACTGGCACTTCTAAAACCAAAGTTCGCCGATGCCAAGAGCATGAATACTTAATTCCCATTCTCAAAGCTCGCTAAAAGCAGTCCGCGAAAAAGCTTGGGAAACTTGGAAGCTTGTCGTGTACCGGACTTTGGAGGTCAGATTTTGTTAGTGTTCACTGGAATTTTATTCACGTCTCATGAGGTAAGTCTGCCGAAATTTCCGGTGAAGGATGACGTCGTCTCTCATAATTTTAACAAGGGGTGAGGGGGAGGTTCATCAAGTTAACCTGAATAAGTAATGGCGCTGAAAAGGCCCCGGTAGGTGTTCACGACAGTGATAAAGCAGTTATAAGGTACAGGGTATAGACTAAAGATTTGGTAGCCTTAGCTATAACACTTGTAACACAAAAAAATACTACGTACAAGCACAAGCTGTAATGAGAGATCGTTTGGAATTTGTTTTGGAAATATAATGCATTTGTTATTGATGTATTAAAACCTTATGCACAAAATAGTATATATAGTATATATTTAAAGCTACAATAGTCGTATCTATCAGTCAACCGTAGGTGGATTTGGAAAATAAGGAAATAACAAATATATACAGCAACTTGATTTTGTATGCATTGATTATAAAAATAAACATAAACTTGATTACTCAGTACAAAGAGTAAAAATAAGAGAAGAAAAAATCTTTTCTTGTAAAAATTTCCTCATTCCGCCAATGTAGCCTTATTAAAAGTGAACTCACCCAAAAATCGCTTGAAGCGATAAGGCTGCCTATTGTTTTCTTTGTTGCTACCGATATGTACCAAATGTATGCTGTATTTATGCAATAAGGAAAGTGTTCATTCATTCATTCTTTCACCCAATTTCAATCGGTTCCCCATGATGCGTGATGCCATATTCGACGTTGTGTGAATTTCAAGAAGTGACTTACGACCGACATTAATGTTTATTTTACTTATTCTCGCGAATTAGAAGAAATCTAAATGTTTAAGCCATTTCTCTATTCGCGTTTTAAATATGTTCAAGACGTTCTTTCTGACAGAAAGAACACGGTAATGTGTCAATAATAGGTATTTATTTGACCTACCTGCCGTTAGATCTTGAGCTACTTAGTTAAATCAAATACAAAAATCTCCCAAAAACATGTAAATTTGGTTGCATTTCGGAGAGTGTGCGAAGCAGTTGCACGACCTCATTCCGCCGGCACCGCGCCGCCATCGAGAAACTCGATCCGCTTCATCCCTATGTCGTGGATTTTCTAGCAATCCGCACAATATATATAACGCTTTTGTTCAACCTTCATAATGCGTACGGCTAATAAATGGAACACGTTTCCTGCGAATGTGTTCCCTGATTATTATAATCTTGGACGCCTTCAAGGCTGGAGTGAATAAGCTGTTCCTGGCCAGGCATGCTCCATCTTCGGCCCCATAGTCACTTACCACCTGGTGAGATTGCGGTTAAATACCTGGAAAGATTAAATTTAAAAAGAATAATCAGGAAATTCAATAGATCTTGAGTTTCGACTGAGGCTTCGAAGAACGTTATCATGAATTTTTTAACTAAATTAAATAGATTTTGACGACCTGAGTGGTTCGGTGGTCAACGTGCCGGTCTGCCACGCAAGAGGTCCCGGGTTCGATTCCCGGCCGGGCAGAAATTGAAATAATGAATTTTAATTTCTGTTACGGGTCTGGGTGGTCTATGTATAATGAGTATGTATTTAAAAAAGTATATAAGTAGTTTATCAGTTATCTAGCACCCATAACACAAGCTTTGCTTACTTTGGGGCTAGATGGCGCTGTGTGAATTTGTCCACGATTATTTATTTATTTATTTATTTTGCTCAGAATCTGTGTTCGAAACCTGGTAAAAGTCGGAAGCCGCCTCTCCGCTCTATTACTAAAATTGTGGAGTTAAAATGTTCCCAAAGTTACAAAACAAGTCGATATTCGTATCATACAGAGATTTTATCGTACACAAAATAACCCATAGTATAAATAAGTACATCGATGCGATCATTGGGCAATAATAAAAGCAATATTCATACATTTTGTCCCAAAACAGTTAACATCATAACGTTATCTCGCCTCGGAGAGAGCTCTTCGCACTGAGTACCCTACAGTTATTACGCAGAATATGGTGCTATTGTACTGTACATTTGATATTATTAGTCTACATGGGGACAATAGTGTGGAGACTGAATCACTGTTTTGTGTAAAATTTAGTTGTAAAAGACATGACTTAGGCACATTAAGACTACTTCCCAAAATGGCTGCATTTAATTCGAAATTCGCCGCTTTCTTAATTTTTTGTCATATGATTTTTTAGTCTCTTTTTACCAGAATGACACGTTAAAATGGTTTTTTGCCAAAACAAAATCGGATGAAAGATCGAATAATCATATGCACGAAGCTATGGGATAACTCGATTCTGGGTGGCATATTATAATCAAGGACCTTCCTTTTCATATGTCAGTCAATAGTTATGAGACTAGGGGACTCATTTGAATTTTATGGTCATTTTAAAGTAAAGTAAAGTAAAACACATTTATTACACTCAAACACACAGCACAAAATTCTTAAAATGAAATTAAAAAAATATAATGAAACAGAGACATAAACAAAACAAGAAAAAAATAAAATAAAGATACTCTAATCTCGTTACCTGTGCCATGTGGAGAGCGCAATGGGGCCACACTCAGCATATGCCACGACAGTTGCCGTGACGCTGGCTGGTATTTTCATTATAACAAGTATATACTAAATTTATTAAACAAGATCCATCGATTCAGATTGTAAAATATCATAATACATCAGCTACTCCTAACTCCCTAAAAGTTCGTGACGTATATCAAAGTACCATTAAGACACGCGGAGTATTTTGCAAACGATCTGTAACATGATCTGTAACCATTACATGCCTACACCACTTGAATGAGAACGACCTTCCATGTTATACCAAACTCTTTGGAACGACCATAACTCCTTGGAATCTGTATACTCATACAGATGTACACGATTTAACCAAATGCTTAAGCAATTTTGGTATCTATGCTAAAGACAGAGAGCTTATTTCATTATTTGTAGAGAACACACAGTTGTCTTGTTGCACCGGCTTCGTCACCGCATCGTGTACACGTTAATAGGTCAATAGGTGGCGGTCAAATGCCTGGCTAGTAAAGTAATAAAAAAAAAAGGGTAGACTGCACGTTACCTACAAAAGAAGGTACGTGCGAACCCATTTGACGACATAATTAAAATAACGTACATGAGATACAGAAACTTCTGTAACAATTTGATTAAAAAACTTAAAAGAAATTATGAAAGGGACTTATACTTACTACTTAATAGCCAAATCTATAAATAACAGCAAGCTCTTATGGAAAAATATAAAAAAATTTACGTATACCTCGCAAAACCCTAATGAAAACGCAGAATTAATAAATATTAAAGTGTCCCCCGTCGAATCAGCAGACTATGTAAATAAATATTTTGCAGAGGTAGGGAAACAACTATCCCAAGAAGTAAATAACTCCGCTAATGACGTGAAAAGGTACCTTCAAAATTTACCAAACCAGTTCAATTCCTTTGTTTTGACACACACCAACCAGGATGAGGTTAGCGATAAACTGAAGAGTCTCAAGGTAAACAGTGCTCCTGGTTGGGATAATATTCCTACCGTGTTTCTGAAATTGGCCAAACAAGAAATAGTTCCCATCGTAGTTCACCTAGCGAATATGTGTTTCGACTGGGGTATCTTCCCTGATGCACTCAAGCAGTCGGTCGTCACTCCAGTGTACAAGGATGGTGACAGGGACAGTGTCGGTAATTACAGGCCCATATCGGTTCTACCAGTGATTGCTAAAATCCTGGAAAAATTAATGAATGTCAGGCTGCTCAACTTCCTTAATAAATTCAACTTATTATCACCATCCCAGTTTGGTTTCAGGCGTGGCAAATCAACTGAAGATGCAGTTTCTGCTCTCAGCTCCTGAAAAAAGGCCGAAAAGCTGAAAAAGGCCTTTGACACTGTATCTGTCCCGATCCTGGTGCATAAGTTGGAACGGCTTGGAATAAGAGGAATACCACTTTCACTATTCAAAAGTTACCTTAATAATAGACAACAAAGAGTTAGGCTAGGAAATTACATAAGTGGTGACACGGTGGTATCTTACGGCGTGCCTCAGGGCAGTGTACTTGGGCCCACATTGTTTCTTGTATATATTAATGACCTCTGCAGCTTAAATATAAACAATGCAAATATATTCGCCTATGCTGATGACAATGCACAAGTTTTTACTGGTGACACGTGGAATGAGGTAAGGAATAATGCTGAAACTGGCTTAAGACAGGTAGGTGCTTGGTTACGTAACAACTCCCTCACATTAAATGCTGCTAAGACCAACTATATATGTTTTAGCATTTACAACGATACACAACCCAGCGGAGATTTTAGCATAAAAATACATAGTTGCACAGCAGAAGCTGATAATATAGACTGTAACTGTCCCATCATCCAAAAGGTAGCACACACTAAGTACTTGGGCGTATATCTTGTCCAGCGGTTAACATGGTACCCACACCTCGAGCACGTCAGCAATAGAATCCGTAAATTAACATGGATATTTAAGTCGTTGAGACATATTGTACCAAGATACACTCATATTGCGGAACGCGACCTACTCAAAGAGATATATATTTCCTTGGTACAATCTGTCTTAGCTTACTGTATTTCAATATGGGGAGGCGCGACCAAAACTAGATTTCTAGCAGTTGAACGTGCTCAGCGTAATTTGATAAAAGTAATGTACTTCCAAACGAGGAGATTTCCTACTAAGTTACTTTATCAAAATTGTAAATTGTACTCAGTAAGAAAACTTTATTATTAAGCTAAAAACACACAGAACATTAAAATATGACCCTAAAAACAAATTTAGAAGAAGGCAAGACATAGTAATAAAAACCCCCAGAGCAAATACCACCTTTGCGTCCCGACAGTATACTATACGCTCAGCCTATCTGTACAACCTCATAAATAGAGACCTAAACATTTATGAAAAACTAATACGTGAAATTAAGACAAGTTTAACGCAATGGCTAGAAGGCAAAGACTATGATGCTATCGAGGCCTTGCTTGTGCAATAGGTGAGATGCTGCCCACATGCACACACATACTCATCCACACACATACACACCCTCACACACACACACACACATACATACTCACCCACACACATACACCCTCACACATCCACACACACATACATATTTACACACACACATACATATTTACACACACACATACACACAATGCACAAATACTTGTTTTTATGTTAAGCTTATTTTGAAGTAATTAATTAGGTATACATAGGTACTAAAATTTAGATATTGAGGAGCGGAGTCTTCTAACACAGGCTACTCAGCTTACAGGAAGACTCCAATCACAGTAGTTTTAAGGATATTGTTAAAAAGAAATAAATATTTTTCATTTTTCATTTTCATTTTTCACGTTTTATGTCCGGTTGCTACGCGGTGACTATGCGACCAAAACACGCACGCGTTTTCGGGTGACGTGTAAACAGGCTGTAAGTGCTTATCGTGCTCCTAGACTTGTCACGTGTAGATGACTCACTATCCCTTTGAAATATTGCTCCCACGATCAAATAGCTGTGCCGCCCTTAAGTCGCCCTTTAGTGTGTATTGTTCGCAAAGACGGGTAGACAGCGTGTCATGTCTATCCGTTGTAGTCAAGGTTATCCATCACGTTACTAGACTATGTTCAAGGTTTTAACTATTAATAAATCTTACAATCACGGAGATTTCATAGTTTCAGTAGAATTTTAAGAAATTATTTTATTAAATTATTCTACATCGGCGGGACGCGGTGGCTTTAACAAGGTTTCTGATGAGCGTCCTAGCTCTATTTCTTAAGAAACTGGTGCGCTGCGGTCGTCCGTCACCACAGAGCAAAAAAAAAACAAAACTTTGCCAGTCTAACGAAGGTAGCTAACTTTCCAATCTCTTCGTCCGTCACTATAAAGTGTAAAAACTAAGTTTCATATCAGCTTAAGTAATATTGTCGCGGCCACGTATTTGAGAATACTCGCGCGCCTTGACATATTGCGTCGTAAAAAGTGTGCAACAAGCCACACAAGAATGTATGACCTAAGTTCTTATGTACTGGGACATAAGGTCTCAAGTTTAATTGACAAATTGACATACGGCCGTCCAGAATAAGCCCGGAAGTGGGCCGCGGCTATTCTCGACTCGTCGTTCCCAAACAACGTTTGGACTATATAAAAAATTATATACATGACGGATCACGGTCAATAGTATGGACTCATGTGGTCAATAGTACGGACTCATGACGATGAAAACGGAAGTGGGAGTGCGCCCTCTGGTGGGGCGTGCTGACAGAGTCTCGACGGCACGACTCGGGCCGAGTGGCGGCCATTCTTGGCGCGACCGCCGCCGAGGAGTGACGCGTCTTGAAACTGTCTCCACATTTCGTTTGTTTACGTTTGAAGTTCGTTAATAGAAAGTGTTATTTACGTTTAAAAATAAAGTAATTTTAAAATCACCTTTGAAATAAGAAAGTAAATTACCTCAACTGCCTTCATTTGTAATACCGCTCTGAATTCTAGTGAAATTATAAGTGATGTGCAAAAATGAAATGGAATAAATACAGTGGAGTAAATGTGAACCTTTTCTTTAATTTATCTGGACGAATACGACCTAATACTGATATCACCACCCTGATGACAATGATCCTGATACACCCCTTTCCTTCACGCGACGACATCAGAAGCGGTGATGACGAACGCAACGCCCAAGAGATGGTATGATGAAAAGCAACAAAGAAAATGCAGATACGCTACGTGAAAGCGTAGTAATAAAAGAAAGGTGATTACTCGATCCAGTTGAGTTGCCTACATTAAAATGTAAAATGATTTAACATGTTCAAAGCGCAGCCAAGAGTCCAAACACCCCGAGATATAAGACAAAGACTTCGTCAGAAAGATTGGGGGATTCATAAAGTAAACAGCAGATCATCTGTACCAAATGGGTCATGGTCAAGGCAGACCCCGGGCCTTCGAGAGCACCACTGGGATATCGACAACATTATTAAAAATCGAGTGAAACTTACTATGGACGGCACTTTGGTATGGCTTCTTTGTTTTTGTTAAATTAAATTTAGATTACTCATGTAAAATATTTTCCTTTTTAAATATAAAATTGAGTTAGTTAAATAATTTGCGTAGTTCTAAATTAGCCAGCTAAAGTTTATTCAATGACTTTAAAGTAAACGATTACATTTAGATTCATTTAGCAGTGTGGTTTGACACCACAAGTAAATTAATTGCTTAGATTTCTGCAGATTAAATAAAATCAAACAATTAAAAACGGTGTATATTAATTTTTTATTTTTGTTTTACTAATACAATTATTTTCTTCTATTGCATAACAATGGTGCACAACGGTTCGCTTCACCTACGAGAACAACATTGGAATGCAACGCTGGACTGGTAGCCTCAACGTGATTGTTTCAACATGGGACGACGATGGTAGACAATCTGCGAGTGTACATGACTGAGAAATGATGTGATATTAACAGTTTCTCTCTATCTGGTGAGTCCTATACATAATTATTATTTAGTAAAAACCTGTGCTGAAGAGGCTCCCTAGCGGATTTTAGGAGTTATTTACTTTGACAATTAAGAAAAGTATTCTGACAGAAACACTATTGATACCCTTAGTAGAGAGAATGGCAGGTTTATTTGTATCTTTAGTGAAACTACAAATAGAAAGAATGTAAACAAAATATAAACAACGTCAGTTACGTCAGTGTTACAATTTGTTGGTAAAAATGTCAAAAACTACTGCTAAGTTTAAAAATATTAGCTTTTGCGGGTACCTATGTCAATTAATGTAGGCTGTCTGATAGAAAGTTACTAAGAAAAAAAAAATCACTCCACAAAAATAGTAAGAATTATGTTAAATCCGTCCCAATGTCAAACAGTGTTTATAGTAAAAAAAGTGTTATTTAATCTAAGATTATTTTACCATCTTGAAACATGGTGCGCTATGATTTTACGTATTACCAACATCACGTCAGTTATCAGAAAACAAGAATAAGAAATACTTGGAAAGCATAGTGCTATTATTTTTATAAATTGAGTACGTAAGCATAGTTATGGTGGTGCTGCTGCTGACTGACTTCTTCTTCTTGATCGTTGCCTCACTGCTGAGGATCCTGACATCTTCGGTAAACTGCATGTCTCCATCGGTTTCGATGAATCGTTCGGATATTTGGTCCACCCATATCTTCGAACTTCGGCCTCTGGGTCTCTTGCCTTCGACTTTTCCCGTCACCATAAGTCGTTCCAGATTGCTGATTAAGTAAATATTTGATAATAACAGTGTGGCAGGGATGTCGTAGCAGTGAGTTTGTGGAACAATTAGCTGGTGTACTTTAGGATGTTGTCTTAGAGATAGGATAGGCTTCACATAGGCTTCGAATGTGCAAATTCAATAACGACCCCGCGATCTCCGCGATTTCTATGCGAGCGGGAGGGTGCAAACATGTATCGAGAGAAAGAAAAGAGAAATATTATTAGCGTGTTTGTTTACATTTAACAGGAGAAATTCGAACGAAATTTTCCATATTTCAGTATAATGTTTGTTATTGTGGTCGTAGTTTCCCAATGTTGTAGAATAGAGAGATAAGATATCCGCGGTAAAAAAGGGATCACCGATATACGTTTCTTTTAATACTACAAAAAAAAAGGTAGTTTGGTTAGTAACGTAATTTTATATTAGTATCAAGTTATTTAACGAAAAAAAAAAAGGAAACACGAGTAAGTGAACTGATTGACGGTAGATAATTTCAAATTATGTTTTGAGTAACTAAAGATAAACCTGTGACTTAGTTCGACCGAAAACCATGTGTACTAAGTCAATGTGACTTAGTTTGACCTGGATAAAGACTTTGTTAGACGGATCAATCTAAGACGCTAACCCAATACGTGACGACTATCGAGCCGAGGTTTTTATGAGATTTATGTGATCGTTTTGTTTTCTCAAAATTTGTTGCATCATCGGATGAAGGTGATCGTGTTTTATCAGTGATGGTGGGCTAATGGAGCCTATGGGAGAGTTTTATGGTTGCTTACCGGCCTGATGGAGGCTATGGGAGCGTGGCTAATAGCAGGTAGTTGTTTTTAAACTTTGTGAGAAAGTGTTGAACGATAACGATGATGAGAAAATCCAGATATTTTGGTGATAGTTCAATAGCCGGTTTTATAAATTATTTTTAGCTTCGAGTACTGAAATTTCCTTGATTACTGATATAAAGTAACTATTTTGAGTTCTGTTGTTGTGCCAGTAAGATGAGACAGTGTAAGCAATGGTGAGATTTCATATCCTTCTGCCAGTACAAGTTTCTAAGTACCTGAATTGTTGTTGAGGTCAAACATCCAGATTTATTTGGCTGACTTGGAGTGACCCGGGAGTCATGTGTGTGACTCATTGGGCTAAGAGCCCCGAAAGTCTCGGATGTTGTGGCTGTAGATAGCAAATTTTATTTTGTAATTTTTTTAGAAGGCGGCTTGATATGGGATGCCTTCGTTATTACAAGCATTGTTAATTGGTTTCAAAATGGGAGCTTAAACGTAACGTAAAGACAAGATAGAGTATACTCGTTCGAACAGTTAAAATCAATGACGATGATTATTGCTTGTTTAGTTTTGGTGTGGCAACAAATGGACTATTGTTACCTATAACTGGCGTATCAAATAGACGTGAGAGCTTCTTATTATTAAACTTCTGATTTAGTTTTGATATTGGGCAGTAGAAATAATGTTTATTTTTATTTTATTTTATTTTGTTGTTTTTGTAGAGATGACACCGTAAACAGTTGTTCGGATCTGTGACGATTACTTGTTGTGTAACTCGTAGACCGTTATTGACCGGGTTATGATAGCAGATAGACTGTTACCTATCACTGACTTAGTACAGATTTGGTCGAAGGATTGACCACGAGCTGAGAATCTATAGACAGCTTCTATTTATTTGTCCCGCCTGTGTGGCTCCCGTCTGTGTGGCTCCCGCCTGTGTGGCTCCCGCCTGTGTGGCTCCCGCCTGTGTGGCTCCCGCCTGTGTGGCTCTCGCCTGTGTGGCTCCCGCCGGTGTGGCTCCCGCCTGTGTGGCATCCCGCCTGTTTGGCATTTCGCCTGTGTGGCATAGTCTGTGTGACATCAAGTCTGTGTGGTATTTAGCCTGTGAGGCATTCTACCTGTATGGCATTTCGCCGGTGTGGCATTTTGCCTCTGTGCAATTTACCCGTGTGTGACATCTTACCTGTATAGTGCTTTGGTAGACGTGACACAGGATATATGATGAATAAACTCATAGTTTGACGATTAGAGTGGCACTGACCAGAGTGACACCCAACCTGTGTGGCACCTAGTCTGTGTGGTATTTCGCTTGTGTGCAGGTCCAGTTGCGTGGCGGCCTGGTTGCGTGGCGGCCTGATTGCGTGGCGGCCCGACTGATGGCGTCCGTCGTGTGGTGGTTCGTCGCCTGTGTGTCATTTCTCCTGTATGGTAACATTATTTATTCTTTTTAAATTAGGATGGCGCTGACGGATGACCAAAAATCATATGGCATTTAATGAAGGAGTGTTTCAATCCCACTCGAAGTAACATTGGGTCTTTTGCTGAGTACTGAAAATTTGATGTAGGTATGTCACATATTTGTAGTGAATCTAAGTACCTACAGTAATGGACGTCGGGGACGATACGCGAGCTCTGTGATTGGGGCTTGATTCCGACTCAACAAGAGCATCAAGGGGAAAACACTGGTGACGATGATTAAACCTTCTTCATTGGTGGTAATTGTGATACGGTTTATGAACCGTCTGGTGTTATACCTTGTCACGCCTCTCTAATGAACTGAAGTCGTAGCTGAATTTATGTCGGCAACTTATAAAGAATAATTTATGTACAAGATGATGTTGTTATCTCTCAATCTACAGAAGTTTAGTATGATAAATGATAATGGACGTATGTTTTATGTGAAGAATTGGTGGGTTAATGCACTCGTGATAGATCCAATCACATGATTCATAAGACTTATTTGGGTGATGTGTTGTGGTCAGAAGTGACCGAGCGAATATAGTACTGTGCTATGGTTTTCATGTTTCAGATTACACACGAGGACGTGTGTACAGCAGGACGGCCGTGACGGATCACGGTCAATAGTATGGACTCATGTGGTCAATAGTACGGACTCATGACGATGAAAACGGAAGTGGGAGTGCGCCCTCTGGTGGGGCGTGCTGACAGAGTCTCGACGGCACGACTCGGGCCGAGTGGCGGCCATTCTTGGCGCGACCGCCGCCGAGGAGTGACGCGTCTTGAAACTGTCTCCACATTTCGTTTGTTTACGTTTGAAGTTCGTTAATAGAAAGTGTTATTTACGTTTAAAAATAAAGTAATTTTAAAATCACCTTTGAAATAAGAAAGTGAATTACCTCAACTGCCTTCATTTGTAATACCGCTCTGAATTCTAGTGAAATTATAAGTGATGTGCAAAAATGAAATGGAATAAATACAGTGGAGTAAATGTGAACCTTTTCTTTAATTTATCTGGACGAATACGACCTAATACTGATATCACCACCCTGATGACAATGATCCTGATACACCCCTTTCCTTCACGCGACGACATACATATATAACCTATATAGGGTGTTACATAATATGTGTATGAAGCCGTGAACTGGATGGAGTGCTAAACATATTAAAACGATATGTACAATTATTTCTGTCGTACGCGGAATTTTGTACCTATCGTTTTCATACATTTAGCACTCCATCCGGTTCACGGCTTCATACATATATTAAGTAACACCGTATATATAACTATATAATATGACTATAACCTTCGAATATCCGCGACATCCAACGACTTCGGCGATACCTACGAACTACGCGAGACCTGTGATTGTGGAAGATCAGCTCGACTTGAAAATCTTTATCATCATCATCATCATCATCATATTAGACGAGACGCCTACTGCGGGACATAGACCTCCCCCAGAGATCTCCACAACGGCCGGTTCTGTGCCTTCCGCAACCAGCTGGTACCTGCGATCTTTAGCAGGTCGTCGGTCCACCTTGTGGGAGGCCTACCCACGCTGTGTCGTCCTGCCACTGGAAAGCTTTACTGCCACATCGGCCATCTGTTCCTCGAGCTAGGTACACTGTCCACTGCCACTATAGGCTGGCAATTCTTCAAAACCTTGGAACCTTCGAACCTGTACAACATGGAGTTCTTCAAGAAAGGGGTGAAAAAGTTTTTACGGGGTCGGCAACGCGTGGGTGATGGTATTGCAAATCCCCAATCCCCTGGTATTGCAAACGTCCTTAGGCTGCTGTAACTACTTATCATCAGTCGTTTGCCAGCTATGTGGTATAAAAAAAAAGAACCTATCATCAGTATTTCACCCCTAACACGTAACAATAAACTTAGGAAACTTACTAAAACCGGCAGTGAGCAACAACGCGTAGCAACAGAGTCAACGTGTGATTAATGGATTGTAATAGGTATTTAGTTTCTCAGCTTTCCCGAAGAAAAGCGGCATCAACCGCCCATGACGGCGACGTTTCCACACATTTAGATAACAAACATGTTAAATGAGGAAACGAATTTATCATGAAATGCGATTTCTACACAGTTGCTGGGTATTTATTATTATTATTCCCATTTTATGTCTTAAATTTAAGGTTTCTATAATAAATATATAGAATTTACACAGTATAAAAATCCAAAACAATAAAAGTCAAAGTTTTTAACAACACATACTTATACAAAAAATAGATATTATAAAAACCTAAACCTAGAATACCGCCAGCAACGGAATGAGGCCTAAGCTAACGGCGATTAGGGCTATAGAGACAGGATCCTCCTGACGATACGCGCCGTCTCCAGGAGTTATTATATATTTAATCAAGCAGGCAGATTAGCGACTGATTAGCCTGTATCCTGCTGATGAATGTACCCATTACCCTACGCGTGGAAATAAAATAATCCTACTGATATACATTCACTTACATTTTTAGCAGAATATATAGAAATAAATGGCACAGTGTATTGAAAATCAAATAATTGGACTCGTCACAAAGCCGATATATTATCTCATCGCATCTTTAAGATCAGGGGCCCTAGTTTTAAAACCGTTCGCAGCCACGTGAGCACTCGCCTTCTAATGCTTGTCTTTTCTATCCCTAGCAACTTACTACGAGTGTGAAAGAGATAGGTAGCGCATACGAGCGCTCACATGTATGCGAGCGGTTTCGGAGGTTCGAGGATGGGCGGGTTTGTGGTGATATCCCATATGTCGAGGTCAGTCAGGTAGCACTGAATCGGAAACATCCATTTAGAAAAATCGCTACTACCTTTCAGCTTGTTTATTATTGGATGGAAAGTGGTCACCGCTGCCTATGGACATCAGCAACACCAGGGGAGTCACCAATGCGTTGCCCGCCTCTGAAGAGACCTCTAATATACCTCTTGGACGATCCCATATCATAGTCCAAAGGAAACACTGTTTAGTTGACATACATCCAATAATATAAATATATATACATTGTGTTCTTATTGAAAGACTTTACATCCAGGTCCTAAACAGGTTTAAACATTCTGAGCCCAGACATTGCAAAGAAATAAAACAGGCCCTGCTAAAATCTCTTTGACAAGATTACGCTCAGAGAATTATTACCATTCCGCGGTAACAGATTGTGTTTTCGCTGGCAAATTGCAAAGGGATCCCTCGAAACGTTTACCATCTGTTGACCTTTTAAATATTTGTACATGGAGAATTGGAGATTGTGTAATTTTTGGGTAATTCTGAGTGTAGCTTATTGTTTCGCCGGAGGCCGGAGACAGACACGCCGTTCCCCAAATGGAATGGAATGTTTTGTGAAATTATCTCTCTATAGGTAGCTATTACATTTTTACGACTGCCCTACGGACCTGAAAAAAATACGGACGCCATTCTACACTAAAGAAAATGCAAGTTACAGTCAGCTGCAGAGAGAATTGAGCCCCCTACGATACATTAAGGGTATGCTACCATTCATCATTCATCCATACACTCTGCAGTTGACTGTACGATAATTTCTTGGTAACTAATTTGACTAATTTTGTTCTACACATTAACATAACATTGAAATACTTAGACAATTATATGTGATCTTCATAGTCTCCTGCTTTGAAAAGAGTGTCCATATCCAAACTTTAATTTTGTTCACTTGTTTCACTGAATTGATATTGTCATCAACAACATTATTAGAAACATTGTTGAAGAGAGCGGACATTTGAAAGGAGCGAAGTGCCCAGTAAAGTAAATAGGTAACAAATATAAATTCAACATCTATTACATACATTGTAATACTAAAGATGTAAGTCCTTAATCGTCTTCTTTTTCCAACTAAAATAAGTGGCATGCCATACTGTAAGCAATGTTATCGCGTCTTTTTATGGAACAATTTTTATTAAATTTCTAATTTGGTAGTTGCGAAAATAGAAAGAAACGCTGTTTTGTAAATGGTTGCCAAAAAGCAGTAATAAACGTCGATTAATTATTATTCTTCTTTGATAACCAGTTACGGAAATATGAATAAAATTATGTTTTGTAACTTGAAAACCAGTAACGAACATCGAAAGGAGTTCTTGTGATAGAAGTTTTTGTCTGCGACTACGTCCGCGTGGAAATAGATTTATGGTAGTTTAGTTTTTGTCTGCGCGACCATTATATGACCTGCTAAAAGCGAAGGACCCTAAAAAAGAAATATGAATGCTACGTGGGATACACTGGACGTAACTCATTATAATAAAACAATTTACATGTAAAGTAATATATTTCCTGCTTTCCGAAGTATTTATTCTTCATTACATTTTATACACTTTTTCATTCGGTCAAACGATTTTTGAAAACATGAGGACTATTGGTCTAAACTGTCTGAAGGCATGTTTTTCAGGTGCTGGGTGCAATCACGACTACATCCGGCCTCATAAATGTCAAACCTCTCATTAAATCTTGGAATTTTGGGAAAATACATAAATCGCATGTTGCCAGCTCTACCTCGTCAGAAGCTATAAATGACTATAAATGACGGTTTTCCCTAACTTTTCCAAAGACACTGGGCAAACAAATGGTGGTGTACCACACATCATTAACTGTCCTTTGTTCTTCAAGTGGGATCGTGCAGATAAAACACATCTGTAGGAAAAAAACAGCAATTACTTTATTGCCTACGCTACAGGCTAGCCTCAATTTTGTTGGTTTGCTGTCGCATTGGAACACCTGTACAGAAGATTGTTGCTTTCTTTCTGGCATGTAACAATATATTGATGTTTCATTTCCGACCTGACGACCTGAGTGGTTCAATGGTCGTCTGCTACGCAAGAGCTCCCGGGTTCGAGATATTGAAATGAATTTTAATTTCTGTTACGGGTCTGGGTGTTCTATGTATAATAAGCATGTATTTAAAAAAGTATTTAAGTAGTATATCAGTTATCTAGCACCCATAGTACAAGCTTTGCTTAGTTTGGAGCTAGATGGCGCTGTGTGAATTTGTCCACTAATATTTATTATTATTTATTATCTCCTATCACAATGTCATGCACACCATTTGAACATCCGTGATCATACTTTAACAATATTTTTGTACACCAATCAACTCGAGTCTGTTTTAGTTAACAAAGTAAGTAAGGACGACGATCTTCAACTTGTAATAAAAAAACAATTGAGACTCGATTTCCCGCCAATTTTTTAAAAGTCGTGTTTTTTATGTGTTTAAAAATATAACATTCGAAATTCAAACGTTTATGAGCGCCCAGGAGGGCAAACTTTTAGTGTGCTCTATGTAGTACAAAAGGGAGTTCAAACTGTAGGCCGGTTCTATCCACCGGAATTAGAAGAAACATGGCCCAGATTTTAAATTGCACCCTAAGCTACAAAAATGTGAAAGCCCCATCAAAATCCATAAATAGCATTCTTGTTTGGGGTAAACTGAGAGCAAGACCTCGTAATTGAGGGGTTTTTATAATATCAACGTGGTAGCAATACAAACTTATCCACCTATGTTTGACAAAATCTTTAGTTGTACACCGGGTCTAACAATCCACCGCTATTTTATTTGACTTTGTACCGCGCTGTCTCGCCAGTGACACTGTCAAAGCACACACCATTTTTATGTTTCACTCATGATTTTATTCCGCATTTATTTCCAGTCCATGGCCTGCTCCAGTGAAGAATATATGTACAGCGTTCCACTAGGGAACATTTAACCCAAATAACACTAAAGCTAAACAGCTGCACCCTAATTGAAATTACAGGACAGAATAGTATAAATTTCCCGTCTCTAGAAATGAAATGAAGGCTTGCGCTCCAATGGAATGGAGCGATATTTTCCGAGACACCCGCAGCGTAACTTATGGCCTAATTAATGGAATTGCGTAATTGACGTCCTACCCTTTTAAGCAATGTTTCTAGAAAATAGGGTTGCGACAGAAGGTTAGAGAGAGAGACTGTGATTAGCGATCTCGGTCACACTCGAAAGGTAGACGAGAGATGGGTATATAGGAATTGCAAGTGTCAACAGTGACCGTGTGGTGTCCGGCAGAGTAAAATAGCAACAACCCCGTACACTCGTGGGTGTCGGACAAGGCGAATAATGTTTTCGAGGCAAAATGCGCAGCAGCGAATGGAAAACCATTATTATATATGTAACACTGCGATCTCCAACCCGATTGAAAAGTCTTCATAAAGCCTCAAGTACCTGAATAATTTTGGGTAACTCATGCAGTTAATTAATTAATTAATTAGTGTAAAATATCTATTGCTACTTTTAACTTTTAGTGTATTTATTATTATTATTTATTTAATTTTTTTTATAAATTTGATTGTGGTTGAATAAGCTTTTGTGTAATCTTTACTTGTAAGTAATCTTCCTGCACCGCATACCTTTTGTCAATTGTTATCTCTCCTGGTAGACTGGTAGATAATGCTATTTTAGCTTTAAGTCCGCCAATGTACTGTTTGTGCATGAAGTATAAATAAATAAATAAATAAATAATAAAAGTGTGGAGATTATGGCAGTAAACTCCCCGTGAGAGAGACCCCTAGTCCTGCACAGGACTGTTGTGGGCTGTGATGATGAAGTGTCAACAACACAAGGAATCTATTTTCATAGTATAAAACAAAGTCACTTCCCGCCGTCTATATGTATGTACTACACTTAGATATTTTAAGCTGCGCAATGGATTTTAAAGCGGTTCTTGTACGATGCCGTTCGTGGTCGTCCGCCGTACGTTAAAATCCGCAGAATCACGCAACGTGGAAAGCTAGCTGTACTGTGGGTTGTAGTAGGGTTGGCGCCTTATTCACCACCACTCGCGGTCAAGACCGGGAGGATCACCGTTGGGTGAACTCAGCGAGCGACCAGCATATGGGCGTGCTTCACTCAATCATTGAAATCAGTGCAGCAATCATTGTTGGTAACAAAGTTACGTAATTAAGTAGCAGGACGATGGTGGCCGCTTTCCATCAGGCGCACCGGCCATCCATTTGTAATTGATGCTAAATATTATTTGACGGATGAGACGGACTCCACTACCGCCCAGCAATCCCACTGACAACCCATACAAATGACACTCCGTCGCGCACCACTCCGTAAGCAAATACCACGTCCTCCGCCAAATGGGCGTAATTTGGGCAAATGGAGTAGCGTTTTTATCGTCGTAAAACCGCCTGTTGCATATTATCTCGGGATCGGCGTATTTATCGTCGAGCGTTACAGTGCCAGCGTTACGAGCTGGTACGCAGTTTAACGCTGGGAGAGATGGAAATGGCGGGGTTATAATAAAATGCCGCGCGAGCTTGATTTGTCATCAGAAATGTGTGCTGTACATGTGCGGTTATTCACATTTAACACCCGTATTCATAAAGAATATTAGTGTAATTAAAGTAGCTTTACTATGCGCCTTCACGTTGCTTGTCTGCTTAGTGCTTACGGAATTCAGTGCGGCGCTATCATTGGTAAATTTCGTTCATTTTGACGGACGCATAGTGGCGATCGGCTCTCAAGTATTATTGACTGTAAAACCTCATAGAAATTGTTCTGAATATGGGTGTTAGTGAGTATGGAGTACCACGCCTAGTTCACTGCTGGAGTTGACCCTCTTCCACATTATTAAAGGGTAGTGCTATAATCTTCACGCTTGGCGGGCTGGTTGAAGATCGCTTTGTTTACAATAAACAACAAAAAAAACACAAATTATTAGAATAATATCCGTACCACCCCTCCAAAAGTATCATAATTGCAAAACTATCACAACGACTATCGTTACAATACCAACATATGCACCCCATTCCACTCCCAACCAACATCGCAAACCTTTTCAATTTCCTCCGCTGGCCCGTGATTGGTCGTCGATCAGATGACGTCATTTTTGCGAAGCACCAGGGGAGATTGGGGCCGTTAGCGATGCGTACTCATAGTGGACGGACATGCCGATGATGTGTCGGAAATGGGCCATTATTCAAGGAATACGTAACGACAACGTGATTTGTGACACTCACTCTGTTAGACGTAAGTGAAACGGCTTTTGCTTTCATTTGGTGTGCTCAGTTTCGTAAATGTTTGAGTACATTATTGGATTCAACAAAATTTAACTGTAACATATTCTTTATTCTTTATTGTACACAAACATGATATAATGATACAATACAGTAACAGAGATGTACAAAGGCGAGCTTAACTTAATAAATGAGTTTTCTACCAGCAAACCTTGGAGTCATAGGAACAGGTTTAACTTAAATGCAGGTACATAATGTTTTTAACTATCACAGTTATTATCACACATTTTAAAGACATGTTAGGGGTTTCGTACCGCGTATCTTTGTTGACGAGAAGCCCGATATTTCGTCACAGTTGCATGCATCATGGTCACGGGACAACATGGGACGTCATGGTCACTTTGTTGCTAAGACACTGATATATTTTTCTATTAAGAAAACTATAACAATTAAACAAAAGTAATACTCATTTATTCCAACACAGCACAACATTCAACAAATATTCATAGAAAAGTAGTTTTACTTTTAAAACATTTAAAACGACTGAAAAAATATACACTCTAATAGAGTACACCATGTGAAGAGTGCAATGGGGCCATACTCAGCATATGCCACGACATTCGCCGTGAGCTGATTTTGTGTGGGCTCCACAACGCGATTAATTTTTGCTTGTACAAATTCACACGGCGCCATCTAGCCCCAAAGTAAGTAAAGCTTGTGTTATGGGTGTTAGATAATTGATAAACTACTTTTTTTTAAACACATACTTATTATGCATACATTTTCATTAGCTTTACGAAAAATTTCGTCATCATAACCATTTCACGCGCACAAGTACCTACAGGCAGCGTAGCCTGATAAATTACATAACTAATCGCATTGACGCCTCATTTTCAGCGTGACGCAAATTCGTTCGTTTCAACAACGAAATTTAATCGCACGCGACTTTGCCGCCTCAGCAAGGGGAGATCTACGACTGTATTCCGCTTAGCTTTGCCCTGTCTCCCCACGCCCTGATGTCAGCGAATAACGAAGCTCCTGCCAAATTTGCATCCCGCCCGACACTTCATTTAGCTACTAATTGTGTCGCATTCCTGCTTACCCTCATTTGAATACGCACTATAGGTAACGGGTGTGGTCGTAAAATACAAAATAATTCTCTTGGCGGTAAGGTTGTGCTGTGTAAGGCCCGGGGTCCGGGGACCATGATCTATGATTTGGCAGATCAGGTAATTACAGTGGAGCGACTGCCATCTGATCTCCGTGATGCTGCTAGCAGGGGAACCTGACCAGATTGGATCATGGTTATAAATTCAGTCGCCTGAATATGCAGATGATGTTTGATCACGATGTTTTCCCTCACCGTAAGAGCGTCGGTTAGTGTTCAACTGATGATATATATTTTTACAAGACAGGCATTTGACCGCCATCTCACCTGTAACTCAGAAAAGAATCATTGGTACATGGTAGCAGTGGGAATCGAACCCGGTACCCCTCGCTTGTTAGTCGACACCTTTACCACTAATAGGAGCAGTGAAATATAAACTGAAATCTCTGAAATTGCGAAAAGATCTGCTTTTTTATATGTAACAAAAACGAGTTCTCCCAAAATATACCTTTGCAACAGCTGATATTTTTTGTGATTTCATAGTTGGTACCTTAGTAAAAATTTATTTGTTATCACGAGCGCATGCGTAGGGTACCCCAGGGTATTATTAATTTGAAGTCACCCGTATATCGGTAATCATGTCCAGATCACATCACACCAAAGCTTATACAGTCCACTGATGGACATGAGACTCCTATGCATCATCTGCCCTACATCGTACCCTACAGCTTGACTGTTTGGTTGAACTATTGCAATGTACTTGACCAAGTTACAGAAAGGTAAACGACCTTTATAATTTCACTTCTACATCACACACTACAGCTGTTAACAGAATCACTCTAAGGACACTCTAAGGGACCATCTATTTAATTCAGGCTACAGCCTGTATACTTGAACTATTGTCGGTTGGTTTAGCACGGGCGCTATTGTCATACGCTTTGACAGTGTAGGATTACGATGAAATGGATGGGTGTTTAATTAAGTTTGTAGTGTTAAAAGTCCGATATAAATTCCGTTTTATTAGACCTAATAAGAAGGAATTCAAATGCGTACTTCCATCGACTATGTATTCGAAAAATTTGAATATGTGATCAGCTAATTCACAGGATGTCAAAATTTTGACATACAAAGAGGCCGGACACAGCCTCCCGCCTGATGGGGATACCTAACCTCATATATACATAGTGTAAAACTAAGTCGCTTCCCGCCGTCTGTCCCTATGTATGTATCTATCTATTTTAACAATAGATAAAGTGTTTCAAGAGGAAGGTTTATAAGGAAGATAAAAAGAGTAGGCAGTGTTAAAGTACCTGTATGTAGAGGTAGGACGAACAAAGTCGCGCCGGGTAAAACATATACCATCACGGGAAGCGAATCGGCTCCCAGGACTGTTCCATCGAGGGTCCCCAGAAGACCTTGGTCAACCTCGCTTCACCAACTGAACCTATTAGAAATCTCACCTAACAAGTGTCGAGCTTTGATACTGAAGTTCTACTGGCCTCAAAATACGAAACGGTCACCCATCCTGTTCCCAGACTCTGCATCTGTTGCCTCGCAATCACGCAGCCACTAGCTGAGCCGCTTCTTTAATAAAATAAGTGAAATAAAGACACCAAGGTACAATAGTCATTTAATTTCGCGAACATTAGCCCTGAGAGCGTTGCACTAACGCCCCGAGTGAGACAATAACACTTGTGCCTGCGGGCTCTCGTGGAACAACTACATTAACGGACGCGTTCGGCACGCGCCGACAAGGACATCTACGTGCGATAATATAGTTGAAGTACGATATAGTGGATACATTTATATAGACTTTGATGGCAACGTAGGCTATCTTATGACAAATAGTACAAGAAATATTCAACTTTGTAGCGATAGTAGAAGATTAGGAGAGCACAAACATGGGTCTGCCTGTGCACAAACTGGCACAAAAAACTTTTCTTTTTTTAGTTACCGAAACTTTGACTTTTCTACATATCCACTTGTGTGGGTTCTAAGCGTAAAAAAACCGGTCGTTCACACATCCTATTGGCAGTTTCGATTGTCAGGCACATTATAGTTACTAAAAAGAATATTCCTTTACTCGATGAGGTAGTATAACCAACGTCACCCTCATAGTCTCATCATCATCACAGCCCATTACATTCCATAGGACTATGGGACTCTCCCACGAAAGGGAAGGTTATTGCCATAATCTCCACGCTTGGCAGGCGGGTTGGAGATCGTAGTGTTATAAATATAACAATGGAAAACGCTGCCATTGTTATATTCCAGCCTACGGAGATTCTTAGATCTTTTGCCTCGAGAACTTTAGTCGCCTTGTACGACACCCACGAGTGTAAAGGGTTAGTGCTATTCTACTCTGCCGGATACCACACGTAAAATGCTGGACACCTTACAGTCACTTACTTGTATAAAACTGGTAAATAGCCGCGTCTGTAAATTACAAAGATATTTAAGAAAACATAGTCGGGATGATAACAGACACAAAGCAATTTTTTGGGATTCTAGTTTGTCTGTGTATCTGTGAAACCACTGAACGGATTTTGACAGAGTTTTTACAGTCCAATTTGGTTGGCAGAACTATACACACAGACCATATATTTAGCTTGTCTCTCCGTAGTACAAGCATTCATAAAAATGGTCATGCAGTCATGAACGCGACTGTAGATTCGAGGAAACTTAATGTTTAGTAAGTTGACAAAAGTTGGCCGTGTTACTATTGTCCGACGTATAGTTTATCATCAATGTTATAATTATAAACAATGTTTATTGAAATAATACGACCAAATTAAGAAGACACTTATACAGCTAAATATTAATTTCCTCGACTGTAACTTTCCATGCAGTCACGTGTCCTAAAACGCGCAACAACTAGTCGCTGCAGACGATCTCCCTAAATGGAGTAGTTTATTTAATTCACACACATACACATACGTACCACAAACTTTTTCCTAACAGAGTTTAGGAGGATCCCCCCTATTAATATCTCCTAAAACACTCCAAATTGCAACCTCGAAAGCGAAGCGCGAACTCCGCTACCTCATTACACCGTAACACGTACAATTTTTTTTATCACCACCCAAAACGCGTTCCCGCGAAAACTTTCGAGCGGGAAGTTGTTTAAACTTTGCTACAATTGCGCCGTCGGACGTAAACATTGGGGTTTATGTCGCGAGTTTACTGTTAAGTTACAATCAGGGATGCGACGAAGCTAAGCGAAGACGATCTAATTCATATTCGTTGGATACGAATACGAAGACAAATAAAATTTATAAATAACCTGCAGAAAAACATCCAGAAACCCGAATTTACATATACTCATATACCTATTTACTAAACTTCTGCACCTATTTTAATTAAACAAAGCTAAGAACTGTCTCGATCAAACTGCCTTTCAAATAAAAATTCCTCATTGAAATCAGTCCAACCGTTGGGGAGCTACAATGCCACAGACAGACATACATCGCCACAGATACATGTTAAAATTATAACACTCCTCTTTTAAAAAAAAACACTTTTTATTTAATGCTTCTTGAAGCAGTTGAAGACGTTAATCTTGAAAAGGTTCATATGCTACACTATATGAAATTGTCCACCGTATCGATCAAAACGTCCACTATATCAAAATGTGTACTGTATTAAAACATCCACTCCATCAGAATATCTACTGTATCAAAACGTACACTCCAGCAGAATGTGTGCTGTATCCAAATATCCAACATGATAGAAATAAATCTGCCTATATGAATCGTCGTAAAAACATTCACAGTGATGATAACGATATCGAATATTCGTAAAATTGCTTATATTCGCTGAATACGAATACCTGTATACGCCGCAACCCTAGCTACAATTACTCCTTTGCGCTTAACCGGTGATATATGGGTGGCAGGCTCGAGTGTATTAGCTCAAAATCAGTGGAGTTATTTAGCTTCTTGATAATTCTTTTATTCCCGGTCGTTCCCTTGGTGTTGGAAAGGGATTGTTTGTCGCCTTATATTATTAACTGACACTAAGGATTAATAAAGGCCTTGCCACATACAAAGCTCGGCGCGAGCGCGGCGTGAGCGCGGTGCGATATTTGCTAGGCAACCACCGCGCGGCGCGATAGTTGCTAGGCAACCATCGCGCGGCGCGTTATTTGCTAGGCAACCATCGCGCGGCGCGATGGTTGCCTAGCAAATAACGCGCCGCGCTCGCGCCGAGCTTTGTATGTGGCAAGGCCTAATTTCGTAAATATCAAACCAAAATTAGCAGTAATCTTTGCGTTAATCTCACTGTTGTGCTCACGCGCACGAGGGCCCGCGGTAAGCCTTAACCATGATCCAGGATTTGGCAGATCAGGTAATTACCGTGCAGCGACTGCTATCTGATCTCCGTGACCCTTACCAGATTAGACAATGGTGGACATTCAGCATATTTTTTTGTTTTCATTGTTCGACCAGCCAGGTATTTGACCGCCTCATTTGAGGCTTTTGACAGGATTTGAGTTTGTGGCACTGTACTTTTAAAAGTAGCACCCCAGCGCCTCTGGAAGACTATCGCTGTCCCGCTGTCAAACCTCCTCCCGCTCCCACGTACCCCAGATTTTCGCGAAAAATTGCAAAAGTGAATTTCCTAAATGGAAATGATTAAGATTCGAACCAGTTTAAAGTGCAGGAAGTCATAAGCATTTCGGTGAAAAGCGCTTCAGAAGAAAATTGCATTTTTAGATTATTTACCATTACACGTTGCCGCTTACAAACCGGACCGTAAACGCGTGCGCGTTGATCCCGCATAGTTACCGCGTAGCTACCGTACAGAAAACGTGCAGTCTGCCCTATTGGCGAGCACACGACACGGTAACTACACGTTTGTTGGTGTTTGGTTGCTGCGCGTTTGTTTAAATAATAAAATAAGATTATTTCCTTAGTATAGGAACCAAAATTGCATAAACATTTCGAGCAAATCGCGCAGTAAGCGTGTACGTCTGTATGGAATTGCCTTTTCCAAACAGGTGCACTACTGTGACCGGCGGTATTGCTTTCCATTTTTGCGACATACATTACATATAAACCATCTTACTCATAATCTTGTCTTGGCGTTGATGTTCCGGATATGCTCTCGCACGCGAGACTCTGACCAGAATGCATCATGGTTACATATTCAGTCGCCTGAATGTGCAGGTTTCATCACGATGTGTTCCCTCACCGTAAGGACATCGGTTAGTGTTGAACTAATGTACATCACTCAGAAAAGGGTTATTAGTACATAGCGGCAGTGGGTTCGAATCCGAAACCTCGGGATACGTACGAGTCGGACCCATCAACCATTACCCCACCTATGCTCAATATATGAACGCAAAAGCGTGGAATATATTATATATGAATGCAAAAGCGTGGAAAGGAAGCGGCACGCATGGTCAACGAAAGAAAATACGTAGCAGTTTCGTAGACTTCTACGGCTACGGAGCTTGATACTCAAGTCGGACTTGTCGGACGTAATAGATTGTTAGGGCGCCTAAAAGAATTCCACTTTGTTGTGATAGTATTTGTTTAGCAGACCCACAAAGCGCTGGCTGGAAAAACTTGTTTTGTACCCAAATTTCGTCTTATCGTAGCGATAGTACTTATTATCCTCTTGTGTGGGTTCTTTAAGTGAAAAGAAAAACCGGTCGGCCTCATATCCACTTGGCAGTTTTGCTTTTCAGACACTTCGGTTCAAGCTTCATAATGCGTACGGCGGAATGGAACGCGTTGCATAAGAGCGTTCCCTGATCATTATAATCTGGCGCCTCCATGGCTAGAGTGAATGGGCTGTTTCTACACATGCGTGCTCCATGTTCGTCCGCATCGTCACTTACCTTCAGGTGAGACGGCGCTCAAATGCTAGGCAATGCTAGTTACTGTAAAAAACAGAGTTGTCGTGACATATAAATTGCTCTGTCAACTAAAAATACCTCAAACAACACGTAAACTCTATAAACCTACTCAGAAATTACGACAATTACGTTTCAGATAATCACCAAATCTAATGATTTAAACAAACTCATACCGCCACAAACAATGGAATGAGACGCTGTTAAAATAATATAAACCAGCGTTACTACCCTTTTAATATAATTAATGCCGTTTATCGCTGCGATGTACATAAACAGCAGTTTATGAGAACCATAAACTGAGGGTAGACGACACTGACGAGGTTGCCATGGCAACCCTCTAAATGCATCCATTATCATTAAGATGGCTTTATCTTCACGTCGTCAAGCCCGCGATCGGCCGCCAGTGGACAATGGTCTCGGAGATTGCAGGGTCATCCCGGGATTGTACAGGTGTGCTTGGGACCAATAATGAAATCCTGTATAAGATTGCTCCTCAGCAATATCGTGAAATATGTTTCTTCTTACTCAATTATTTATGAATAATACAGAATAATAATCTTGGCGTTAATGTCCCGGTTGTGATGCGCGCGAGGGCCGTGGAACCGCCTTCCTGTCTATCTTTGTCCACTTCGCTCGATCTTCCATCCGGCCGCCATGTACTTATGACTTTTTCTGAGCCATGTACTACATTACTTGAACACGACCCGATGCTCATACGGTGAGGGAACACATTGTGAGGGAAGCTGCACAGTCAGACGCTGTTTTAATTTGCAACGGTCGTGCGACCATGGTCGTGCGAGCTCTAGACCGCCCAATCGTTCCCAATCAGGACAGCGTCTCAGTCTACTGAATGGGTAACTATGATACATTCTGCTCGGGTTTCCCTATTAATAAGGTCATGGATTTCAGACGGCAGTCATTCTACTGTCTACTAAAATTACCTGATCTAGAAAATCTTGGATTATAATCGAGGCGGACCCCGGGCCTCCGCAGCAGGAGCATAACCAGGATATTGATACTAAGATGAAAAGTGGGTGTAAGGATATCTTGAATACTGCCATCTCCAAGCCCTTCGAGATTCTGATAAACTCTCTCTGATGTGGAGGAGGTTCATGTCCAGCAGTGGACTGTTTTGAAAGAGGGCAATAACCGACTTTATTGACGACTACAGTTCATGCAACACTCTTTTTTCGTCGGAGATTAAGAATGAGATTAATTAAAGTACCTAATCAAACACAACCATTGAAGAATTCTGTTTGTTTCTAGAAATAAATACAGTGGTAACTTCGCTGGGGATCAGAACCCTGGCACGCCCACAGCCAGTTAATACAATATGAGAGCTTCCTAAAAAGGACGCAATGTGTGTCAATTCAAGACAGCTCTCGGGGCCAGCAATTGTTGGAGCTAATTCAAACGCAGTCGACAGTTGGCGGATTTAATTTAATTAATTAATTAAATACGTCGTGTGGTGGCCCTGTATGCGGGTTGGGGCAGGGCCGGATTTAGAAGTAAGATCAACTTTCACGTGTATCTATTTCAACCATTTTGTATCCTCGATGACTGAGATAGTGAGATACTTTGAGCAAACGTAATGTGGGATGTCTTGTGGCTATATGAGTACTGGGACTGGACGCGAAAAACTGAGGACCTGTCTAATGCCCTGAGAAGCGTGTGTTAGTATCCACTCCTCTTAGATTGCAGTTATCCTGGACGACAGTGGCCGCTTTCCGACACATTTTTAATTGTGGGCCGTCCTACCCTAGGCATTAAAAACTAAAATAATAAAGTTCACAAGTGCAGTAACTACAGTGGTACTTCAAGAATAATTTTACGGACAATACAATCTGACTAGGTTGGCAATCTAATTGTCTTACGTGGACGCACCTAGGACCTACAATCAGATTGTAGTCAATTCAATTGCTAATCTAATTGACAATCAACGGCATCGTGTGGACGAGGTACTGACTAGATTGTCAATCACGTTGTCTCATGTGGACGAACCAGATTATGCCGATTCCATAGTCAATCTGATTGACCTGTACTGCAAGGACGCTTGTACGGGTAGCTTCCCTGAGTCCGACCATCACTCGCCCCCACCACAAGCTTTGTTCCTTATATACCATCTGTAGGTGTAATTATACAAACACCGAGCACGTCTGGGTTAACGAATCTAGTGTCGCAGATCACGTGCGATCGCTAATTGGCTCCCACCTGGGGAAGTTAGCCTAGCACGATACCTTGGGTTGGGGAGGTGTCTAGGTTTTGCTGGGAGGGTGGGTAGAAATGTTGTTTGGTAATGAGCAAGTCTAGACTCTCTATAAAGTAAGATATTCGGAACGTTTTCGTTTCGAGTGCAGGCGATGAAATTGAGTGTAAATAGATTTATTTTACTTAGTAGTACATTGGTGGCGTCAAATATGGACTGGCATATTTCAAGATATTAAAGTCGGGCGATGTGGAGAAAAAGTAGAAAACTGAAGCCTGACAACAGCTGGCATTGACCGCTAGGATGATGATGGTGATTTTTTTAGGTTAAAACTATAATTGGTGGTAAACTGTATGTAAAAACCACGACAATGGCAGTACCCCCGCCAAGTCGAGCCAAATAATTTATTTGTGTTTTTATAAGAAAGTACAAATATCTAGTAATAGGATAAATATGATAAAGTAATGAATTAGTGAAATGTGGTTCATACAAACATATCCTAGTAAACCATATTCCCCTTGAAAACGTTCATGAAAATGAAAATGAAAATGAAAAAGTATTTATTGAATTAGGATTACGTTAATTAATCTCTTTTCAAAAGTCAAAAATCTAACGGAAAACAAAGGGAAGTTAAGCGAGCTCATCCAGGTAGGGGGCGACGCATGCAGACCGATCAGCGCGTACGAGGGCTTACTCCGGCGAGACACCGGGCACCGATACGCGCCACGCACATAACCGCCTAGGCGAATCATGTGCAGCGCGCGCCCGGCCCCAGCCAGCCCGCCGGCGCTCACACCCGCACGCACCAGCCGGCCTACCCGCGTCGCCCCCTGAGCTCGGAACAAATAAGTAAAAAGAATGTCGTCTGTCTGTCAGTATGCCGCTTCAGTTAGGAAAATGACCATCTGTGGGAAAAAGAAACGGCAAGAAACCCACAGGTACATTTAAATATGACTACATTGCATTGATACATTTGTCAATTTAATTTGAGTGAGCCTGTTTTGATTGGAATATGATGTGAACCTCTACAAATCGGTCAAGATAACTAAAAATAAAAATAAATTCAAAAACAAAAAATGGCACAGCAAAAGCAGGCCAGTCCACCAAGGCAGCACCCGTTCACGAGCATGACGCAGGGCCCAGCCATCGTCCAATTCAACCATATTTGAGGGAAGAGAACGACCCGACCCCCATGCCACCACCAGGCAGACTTTTAAGTGAGCATGCGCTGCCAATGCCGTACACATTAAAAAAAAGATTTGTTATTCAATGACTATTACACATCAAATCATCCTCACCCAATTAACAAAATTGTAAATTAATAAATAACTTCCTATTTCGAAGAGCTAGTAGTACACCATACATTTTTGTCATTGATATATTCATCAATTTTATAATAGGCTTTTTTCATTAAAGTTGTTTTCACCTTATCTTTAAATTGTAATTCAGGCAAATTAATAATACATTCAGGAATATGATTATAAAATCTTATACAGTTACCCATGAAAGATGAATTTACTTTACTTAGTCTGAACAACGGTGTTACCAGTTTATTTTTGTTTCTTAAATTGACATTATGAATATCAGTATTTTTAGCAAATTGGGTAATATGCTTTCTAACATACATAATATTATCAAATATATATTGACTTGAGAAAGTCAATACATCAATTTCTTTAAACAATTCTTTGAGCGAATCACGTCGACGTAATCCATATATTGCTCTTACAGCTCGCTTTTGTAGTTTGAAAATGATGTCACTATCAGCACACTTGCCCCATAGTATGATGCCGTATGACATAATACTATGAAAATAACTATAATAAACTAATCTAGCTGTATTCACATCCGTTAGCCTCCTTATTCGCCACACGGCAAATGCAGCCGAACTTAACCTACTAGCCAATGATTCAATATGAGGGCCCCATTGAATTTTTGAATCTATATTAACGCCTAAGAAAGTAGTTTTCTCTACCAACTCAAGTTGCGTTTTATCTAATATAACATTACATTGATTACTTTGTACATTAGGGAGGCAAAAATGAACGCATTTAGTTTTTTTAGAGTTTAAGACTAAGTTATTAATCGTAAACCAATGAAGCACATTCTGAAGAACACAGTTTACTTCGTCTATATTATTATCTTTCCTATTAATTTTAAATATCAGTGAAGTGTCGTCAGCAAACAAGACTATACCAGCAATATTCTGCACCATGTATGGAAGGTCATTTATATATACAAGAAAGAGAAACGGCCCCAATATAGATCCTTGTGGCACTCCAATGCTTACTTTCCCACCCGCAGATAACTCGCCATTTACATTTACTTTTTGAACTCTACCTTCTAAGTATGATTTCATCATTTCAAGACTATCATGCGTAAAACCGTAATGTTTTAATTTTAGTAATAGTGTTGAATGATTTACACAATCAAATGCTTTAGACAAATCGCAAAAAACACCTACTGCATTATGATGTTCTTCCCAAGCGCCAAAAATTTGTTGAATGAGGCTAATACCAGCTTCAGTAGTATTGCGGCCTTTTGTGAAGCCATATTGTTGTTGATGAAATAATTTATTACTGTTAAAGTGCACAATCATTTGACTTAACATGATTTTTTCAAAGATTTTACTGAAAACGGGCAGGATGGATACCGGTCTAAAATTATTCAAACTATTTTTACAACCTGATTTGAATAATGGCACCACTTTACTGATTTTCATGAGGTCGGGGAAAACACCTACTTCAACGCAAGCATTAAAAATGTAAGCTAAATACGGTGCTAAAATATCAACAACAGTACTTATAACTCTAACTGACATTCCCCAAATATCTTCCGTATTTTTCAACTTAATGCTTTTAAAAGCTTTAATGATAGTTTTAGCGTCTACTTCGGAATAACAAAAGCCATTTTCACAGGCACCTATATTTTCTTTTAACAAGTTTTCTGCACTAATTGGGCACGAGTTTAGCAGCGAGGTAGTTTTAATCGGTATTTCGGTAAAAAATGTTTGGAACAACTCTGCCACTTCTTTATTTGCGGTACTAGTTCCGGTTTCTGTTTTGATTTCATAATGTGTATCACGAGGCTTTGTTTTCCCTGCCACCTTATTTATTACATTCCACACAGTCTTAGCCTTGTTTGAAGACGAACTTATAATTTTCTTATAATGCTGTGATTTTGCAATTAGACAAACTTTCTTAAACGTTTTTGAATATTTTTTGACATATTCTACAAAATCTTTATCATGGCAATAAGCTCGCTGACCGTATAGTTCAAACATTCTATCTCTGCTTTTGCGGATACCTAAAGTAGCCCAATCACTAAATTTAGATTTACAGTTACTTTTTATTCTTTTTTGCGTAAAAACACTTTGATAAACATTATTGACAGAATTGAACATATCAGAAAATAGAATGTTTGGGTCATGAGAATTAAGAGAAAGGCCGGCAATGGTCTCCGATAAGGCTTGTTTGAAGTGTTCAATTCTCCTTTGAGTAATTGGTCTTGTAATTATTTCATTGATATTACATTGTTCCGTAAAATCAAAAACAACGAATTGTCCACTATGGTCAGATCTTGTAAAATTTATAATAGCCTTTTCGTTGACCTCGCAACAGCAGAATACATTGTCGATGCAAGTCGCTGATGATTCTGTGCATCGTGTCGGCTCTAAAAATACATAATTCAGATTAAAACTACGAAATAAGCTTATTATTCTCTTACTAAACGTTGTTTTTTCTAGTAAATTAACATTAAAGTCTCCACAAACGATTACCTTTTTTTTACACGTACAAAGTCTTTCTAAAACTTGTTCCATAGCTTTTTCAAAAATCTCATAGTTTTCATTGTATGGTGGCCTATACACACAAAGTATGATGCACTTTTCTAGCTCCACGCAGGATAACTCAATCTTATGTTCAACTGAGAGGCCAGAAACATCTTTCCGGTCTTTCGATTTAATATTTTGCCGTACTGCAATTAATGAACCACCACGGGAAATAGATTTTCGATTAGAATTAGAATAGATTTTTCATTTCATGCATTTGAGCTGTAAAATTTAATACCGTTTTGTAACAAGTTTAAATAAATTGTTTCAAAAACACTATTCATAAAATGTGAGAATGTGGATACAGTAAATAAAACACGCTGTTAGCCGTTATAACATACTCGTGTGAGGTAGGCTCGTTCAAGGGAACAGCGCTACAGCAATTTGTCGATAGCAAGACGAATGTGCTGAGTTGCTGACCCAATCGGAGGTGACTAACCGTAGGGTTATCAATAAAACACCACATTGCTGTGAGCAAAAGGTATGTATGTATGTTATGTAAACTCATTATTGCATCAAATACCTTAGAACTATATAACAAAAGTGATATAAAATACATTGCAAAGGTGGTTAATATAGTTAAGACTATAGATTACACATGTATGTGTATCTATATGTCTGTCTGTAGCATCGTAGCTTCAGAACGGATGGACCAATTATGAAGCGGTTTCCTTATTTGAAATTTAAAATTGAATAAATTAAACTTGTAAGATTTAATTACGAAGAGATATAGTGAAACAAATTATAGCTTGTAAGAATATCGTTTTAGATTCATTCATTTTATTTTATTTTATTTTATTTTATTTACTTAAGGAAAATCAACAGCAATGATTACAATATAAAATAACACTAGCAGCATAGTACCATAGAGAAGAAACCCCGTACAAAACAATAACAAAACAATTCCCAAAGTCGCAATACAAACGAGACGCTAATGACGTAGACGTCTGCCAACAAGGCATCATGATACAAAAGCTTGAGTTAATTAAAATTGTTGGTGAAAACATAGACTCGTATGCAAGTAATTGCATACAGAAAAGGGCAGGAGCGCATAACGAGTCGTAATTGGTTAGAGCGGGACAGAACGACGTTTCTCGTTTCATATTTGCGGTCGTAACAAAAAACAAAATACGGGGAAGGTTTACAAAGGTTAACTCTAGTCTGGGTGTGACAGTTTTTAGGGTTCCGTACTCGAAGGGTGAAATTAGAACCTTATTTATTAAGACTGCTGTCAGTCAGCCATTTATATCCAAGACGGACTATGGGACGACAATATCTCTGTAAGCATAATCTTCGGACACTTGATATTATCACAAACTAGCGACCCGCCTCGGCTTCGCACAGGTAACCTTAATAACACCTAAAACTTCCTCATGAACCACTCTGTCTATTGGTGACCGCATGAAAATCCGTTCAGTTGTTGTTGAGTTTTTCGCGGACAGACTCACAGACAGATGTGGCGAGGGATTTTGTTTTATAGTATACACAATCATGCATATCATACAAATACAAACCTAAAAGGATATCATCACACAAGAACCGTGTTTTTTCCTGAGATTTTAGAGCATTATGGTTATTTCTCTATTGTATATGGTAATCCGACATGCAAACGAGAAGTACCGAGTTCGAGTTGCACTGCCGCCATATACATTGGTTGTTTGGACTCTTGTCTAAGTTGTGTACATTGATTAAACACTACCCGATGCTCTTAAATGAAACCTGCACATTCAGGCAACTGAATGTGTAACCATGATCCAATCTGGTCAGGTTCCCTTGTTAACAGTATCACGGAGGTCAGATGGCAGTCGATTCACTGTAATTACCTCATCTGCCAAATCCTAGATCATGGTCAAGGCGGACATTGAGCCCTCGTGCGGACGAGCAAAACATGTAAAAACAACAATGCCAACGCTAAGAGTAACAACCAAAAACCCTCATCCTTTAATAAGGATTTTACAAACCACACATTACTCTGACATCTAAATGTTGTTTACGAAGAATTATTTAATACTTGTGTTATTGGTGCGGAACCCTTCGTCTTCGACTCCGAGTCGCCCTTGAAAGCTTTTTATATCTGCAAAGAACACTTTGTTTTGTGGTTTTTACCACATTGTTTAGGTAATTAGTTGTTTCACATTTTAAGTTTTAAACGGCCCACTGCGACTTAATTTTTCCGGGATTATGCAGTACACTATTAATACTGGAAGAACATAATAAAGTTAAAGTATGAATTCGTACAGCGGTTATGTTAAGTCCCTCATTAAAAAAGCATGTACTAGACTCATCCCACTCGAAGCTTTATTAGCACAAACAAGGGGTAGGCTTACATCGCCCCCTGGAGATGATGCCAGTGCCGCCATGTAGGGTGACTTTGAGTTATGTACTAACCGATGCTCTCACGGCGAAGGAAAACATCGCGAGGAAACCAATAAATTCAGGCGACTGAATGTGTAACCATGGTCCAATCTGGCTCCCCTGTTAACAGGTTAGATGCCAGTCGTTCTACTTTAATTACGTGATCTGCCAAATTCTGGATCATATAGTCAAGACGAACCCTGAGTCCTAGCACGCGAAAGCGCAACATCACGCCGAGAAGATATTTTTGTAAGGGGTAGACTTTCATAAATTCACAAAAAGTTGGCACAAGGCATTTATATTTCCTTGCTGATCACACTCTGTAAAAATCTTCTAGGTCTACGGTCAACAATTTGGTATAGGAATTGTCCTAGAAATCGCTGAAACACGCGATCTGCCACATGCGGCGCTGACTCTGCGTTTCTACCGCTGCATCTTAAATTCACCGTGTACTACATAAAACTGTAATATTATAAAAAACATCTATGAAAATAGCACAAGTAGAGTGTGCCTAGAAAACAGTGGCCCAGAAATAAAAAAAATATAAGTAAAACAGGGCGACTCTCTATCCCCAAAACTTTTTATTGCAGTGCTAGATATGACATTCAAAAAACTTGGGTGGAAACTTGCGCTTTGCTGACGAGATAATAATATTTTCGGTATCAAGCCTGCAACTTGAACATATGATACAGACTCTTCAAAAACAAAGTGCACACGTTTGACTAGAAATGAATGTTCAGCTAACGAAATTATGATCTATATTACGAAATGACCAATTTCATCAAAACACCGATTATAGTTAGAGACATAAATATAGAGTACGTTGACAGCTACATATTCCTAGGAAAACAAGTATCACTGCACCCAAACAGTACCGTAGAAGAAATTAACAGGGGAATAAATATATCGTGGAAAAAATTCTGGGACCACTTGGAAATTCTTAAAGGAGATTTTCACTCGCCCTGAAACAGAAACTGATGGACAGCGCTTTCTCGCGTACGGTTCCCAGGCTTGAATATACACAGAATAGATGAAAGAAAAAATTAGAACATGCCAGTCTGCAATGGAAAGCTTAATCCTAAAAATACGAAGAATAAACAAAATACGCAACAGCATAATAAGAGATCAAACAAAACTGATATATTTTTTGCGTTACTCTATGAAACTGAAGTGGAAATGGGCTGGACACCTGGCTAGAACGAAAGATAAAAGATGGACAAAGCAAGTCGTAATGTGGAAAAGACCTACAGGAAAGAGAAAACGGGAAAGACCGCCAAGAATATGGGTAGACAAATGTCAAATCAAGGCAAAAGTCAGAAAGAAATGCCTTAAATTGGAGGAGGTGTTAACCCTAGAGGGGGCTCTCATTTGTAATACATAGATAATTATAAAAAAATAATAACAATAAAATATTTATATGAAATAAAATACTATGAAAATGATTAAAAATATATAAAGAAATTATGCAATTAGCCATAACTAATTAATTATATCAATATTATATTATAACAATTATCTACTTGCATGTAACAAAATTGTATATTGCATGACATGAGAATTAAATAAAAGGTTTTTATATATTTTTTATTTATTTACTACATAAAACGTCAGTACAGCTGCATTGGATAATATAAATGACTAGTTTTATCGCCTCATTTCAAAGCGCTCTTGCCGCTTGCTTGTCCAACCTTAACACCTTCCTTCGTCTCATTTTGAAATACATCTGCAATCCCCGGATCCATGGCAGTACACTTACCACCTACTGACCTACTTACTGTTTCACCCACTTCTAAAGTGAAAAAAGCTCTAAAAAAGGCAGCAACAACAACAAAAACAGAACGCACTCAACCTGTAAGAGTCGAGCGGGCCCATTGCAGCGGAATCACCGGATAAAGAGTGTAACGAGTCTTAATTAGAGACAAGAGAGGGCTCGTAAACGGTTTTATAGTTATTATACATCCGCTATCCTTACATTGTAGCGGAGCAGAACATTTGTTACAGCATAAGCGGGATAATTAAGGGCCATTGGAGTAGCGATTACGCTAACTCGTGTTGCTTTTCACGCTCGATGCAAGAGCTGCGTTAAGCTTAACATGTGCATCTGTCGGATCTGACATTTTGCTAATCTGGCATTCTGTTAATCTGACATTATGGCAATCTGACATAATAGGTCAAAACGGATAAGAATCGCACGAAATGTTAGACATGATTTTGTTTTTTTTTAAGTCTAGTTTCTCTTTCTTCTTCTTCATTAATGACCAATGTGAGTAAAGAAACTACTTTGAAGAAGTTAGTATATTAAACCTATTTTACTGGCAATAATAAACTATAGAGAGGAAATATAACTCGGCGCTATTGAGTAGTCTATAACAATAATAAGTTTCCTTTGTTAATGTATATCTTCTAAAGTTAGTCGGTTTAAACTGCCAAACTTTGGCGCCAACGTCTATTACGTCAAATGTTGACACATTTGACAAAAATCATAATTCCGTGTAGGAGGGCGCTATTCGCTTCGTATTTTCCGAAACGTCATTATTCTAATTTCACCGTTTCTTTTACCGTCAAGTTCCTTATTATCCATGTCACATTGTTGGTAACATTCGAATTCTGTCAAAATTTTGAATTCGCTTGCGGTGTTGCTACATAAAACACAGAACTTGCGCCACAATTGACAGGTCACCTCTGTCGCGGTCAACCTTAAATACATGATTCCTAACTAATGTAATTAACAAATTCACGCAATGTGGCAGGTACGGTTAAATTACATGAACACGAGCGTAGTAGTCTGGTTAAATATTCTCTAAAACGGCCATTTTAACACTTCTTAAATTGCTTAGCTGTTTTTATGTATATTTTTATAGTTGTCTCAGAAAACCCTTTTATTTAATACTCCACATGACTATCCTCTCTTTTTCTTTACACAAATGAGAATATTACATTTATCAGGGGCTGTAACTCTACCGAAACAGTCGGGAAAACAAATCGAAAAGGTACGTCGCGTGTGAGTCAAGATAAATGTATTTAAAAAAAGGGGGAACCTGACTCGATTGAATGCACATTGAGTCACATGAATGTGCAGGTTTCACGGTTTTTCTCTCGCCATAATAGCATCGGTTAGTATTCAACTAATGTACGTAACTCTGAAAAAGTCATTGGTAGATGGCGGTATGGAGATCGACCTCGGTAGAGCTCGTCTAGTCTAAAATGACGCGCCCCACTACTTAGTTAGTTGATTTCGATGTGTGAGTGCAAATATTGATAACGACACTTCATCTGTGTGGGAGCCAATGAACGACGCGTGCTCCGACGTTTGAATCTCACCGGCAACTGAATGACCAATTACAACGGAATTTGTATATGTATTGCGTCCATATTTTAAACTTGCTTGTGTGCGTTAATGCGATAGTGGGGCGCGTCATTTTAGATTAGACGAGCTCTACCTCTCGCTTACGAATCGGACCTTAACCATTAAGCCACCGACGCCCTCTTACAAGTATCTGGCTAGCACCAATAGTGTTCTACTATAAAGCACTATGATCTAATTTCGTAATTAAATTCACCCGGGTGGATATCGAATAGAATTTCCAGGAGCATCATTATACCCGGTCCGGTCTACGTGTCCTATTGTCTTCTCAGTCAATACCCGTATACCTATCAAATATCAATGCGTTCGAATCGGACCACAATGGGGCGTCTCTATCTGCACACCTGGGTATTGGCATATGATTGGTATTTAATAATTGGAGGATTGCGATGGATTGTAGGTATTTAGTGGAAATTGGGTAAGTAGGTACCTGAAGTATACAAGAAGTACAAGAAGTTTAAAAATAACCTTTTAAGTGTTATTGAGAGGCGAGCTACTTCTAATTGTATTTAGTGGTAATAATACTAGTAGACTCGGCGCGACTTCGTTCGCGTAAACCTACTTTACCCCTACCCACCCTTTTTTCTTGCTTAAAAACCTACCTCTTAAATCACTCTATCTATTGTTAAAAACCGCATTAAAATTCGTAGCGTACTTTAATAAATATAAGCGTAGGTACATAGATACAGACGGCGGGAACCGACTTTGTTTTATACTATGTATAGATATATATAAAATATAACCGATTTGAAAATCCTACCTAGCCAGTATTATGTGTGCTCAACAAGGCAGCCCACAGACGTTCCGATCGCCAGTATGACTAAATCTACCTAACCGTTGCGCACTCACACTAGACGAGTGCGAGCTCTCTCCGGAGCCAATACCTACGCGCTACCTAAACTTATTAGAACGCAGGCTCTTAGCCCAAATAAAGCCTAATCCTAACGACCTAACCTGCTTAACCTAAACCTATTAAAGCTCCGGCAATACCGTCGGAATGATAACCCATCCTAAAAGCCTTAAGGTCTGCCAGAGCGCATGCTACAGTACTTAGTAAAAGCAATCAATGTAGCAATTTATACTTAATTAAACTCGTGTAAAAATACATGTATTTGAATAAATTACTGATCAAAATTTTTAATTTTTCGTCAACGTTAATAAATGGAAAAATTCAATGTTGTGCGTAGGTAATTTCGTTCAGACCCATCTTCATACAACTGTCAGTATGGAGCGGCATGACTTTTTTATTGTCACCAATCGCTTTAATGTTATCAAGTTCCTTAAATAAAGTTTAAAAAATATATAATTGATGATGATAGCTGTGATTATTTGCTTACAAAATTGAAGCAAAATTAGTGAGAGTTAACGTACATCTGTACTTTTGTTTTAACGGATTACTGGTTTCTTTACTTACGTTGATAGAAAATTGGTTTGAGACAATGTTTAAGTACTCACTACTGATCGCAGAAAAATAAATAGAGAGGAATCTAAAAAAAATCTCTACAGAATAGTAACGAAAACAGGTAACTCATTCAGAGTCCTTCGAATGTCCCAAACGCGGTCAAGCCTAAGACACCCGTTCCTCACCAAAAAAATATTCAAGTGCATGCCAATCGCAGAGGACTTATCCGGATTTATTGCCCTGGTACCACTGGAACCGGATTAACCGCCTGCCCGGAGTTGTGGGTAATAGAATGAAGCCCCCTTAAACGCCATAAATTCTACCGTCCATTGATAGGGCCCGGAATAGCTTATAAATCCCCCCCAAACGGTTATTGGCTGAAAAATGGTAGGCGGTTTAACATTCACATGGTTAATTTAGCTTGAACTTCGGGTGTTCGGTCGGTCAAAACCGGGTAAACGCAGGACGGTAATGAGTGCCTCGTAAATTATTGGCCTTGACCGAAAAATAATTACGAGGAAGATAAAATAGGATGTGTCGCAGAATATCTATGTTACGTGCTAAGCAAGCGTAATTGGACCTTTATTAGATTGGGAATTTATTTTTTTAAATGGTCTGTTTCACTAAGATATTTAAAGTGCTAACATTTTGTTAGTAAGTAGAATCGGTTATTTTAGTAGAATCGTCCTACAAATGATTACGTATCCGCCATTCCGAATTATAGTGTGGTACAGTGAGGCAAACATCGAGAGGAAACTTGCACATTCAGGCGACTGATTGTGTATCCATGATCTAATCTGGTCAGTTTCTCCTGTTAACAGGGTCACGGAGATCAGATGACAGTCAATCTACTGATCTGAAACTACCTGATCTGCCTAATACTGGATCATTGTCGAGGTGGACCCCGATCCCTCGGGCGCGAGAGCACATCCGGGACATCAACGCCAAGATGACCAGTTAAAAGTCCGGAACTTAAAATAAAAAGTATTATTGAAAATTTACCTGAACAGCTCAGGTTTGTTTAAAGTTAGTTACCAGTAGTAGTTGTAAAGGTACAGTACCTATCACAAAACTACTATTTCTAGATACCGTGGTAGCAACACTCCACAATATTCTAAAAAAAATATTTATCTCGTTCTGCTGTCTGTGACAGATCAACAAAGCAACCACGAACATACCTACCCGTTGCACGTACCTTTAGTCATCAAGCATGTCAAATTACCTACAACCAGTTACAAAAATAACCGCACAGTACGCGAGGAGACATCACGTATTGTGTTAAACACGAAGTTTTCAGCCGCCAACGCTGAACATTACATTCCAGAACATTCCTTATGACGTGCCCCTAACGGGGGAAAGAGACGGGGACAAATATGGCGGCTGGCACGTGACCGGGTTCGGGAATCAAGAAACGTTCGGAAAATTGAATAGAGCATTTGACACTGACACTAATAGCGGCCCAAGATGCCCAAGGTTTCGGGGTTGCATTTCGTTTGCGATGTTCTATATTCTGAATCGATTTACCATGTTGTCGGTGGTTTTTGGACGCTTTGTGCTGGAAGATTACAGTTAGTTAGTCACGGAGGTATGACAAAGGTAGAAACGCTTGTAGTTTTAGACATCAAACATGATAGAGTAGCAAATCTCGCAGTAAGATCTTGTAACGACAGTAAAATAACTACTTCCTCTTCTATGCTGTTAAGCGGCAACTGTCGCCCGCATGTAGCAATGTGTGGAGGTGGCAGGTGGGAATAGAAGGGAAAGATAATATTTTAAAGAGAAACCTGGTCAAGAGCACCCAATGAGCATGTATGAATTGTTCATGAATGTGGAAGAAGCAAGGGACGTCTGGAATAACCGTAGGTAGTGGAAGAATGTGGTCTCTGCCTACCATGCCCACTACTTCACATGAAAGACATAACGTCATATTATATGTGTATCACCATCAACATCATATCAACCGTAAAACGCCCAATGCCGGGCAAAGGCCTCCCCCAGAGATCTCCACAAACGCCGGTCTTGTGCCTTCCGCATCCAGCTGGTACCTGCGATCTTTAACAGGTCGACGGACCACCTAGTCGGGCCTATCCACGCTGCGTCTTCCAGTACGTGGTCACCTCTCGAGAACTTTACAGCCCCATGGCCATCTGTTCTGCGAGCTATGTATATGTGTGTGTCTGGATGTGTATCAATTATAGGTACTACTGTTCCCTTTCAGTTTGTGAATCGTTTGTTGTCGCCTATGTTGAATACTTACTACTATGCGGACGTACATCTACCAAAGCCTTTGCACCTTTGCAAACGCACACCCACTCACGCAAGTTGCAGAGTCAAACAATATGTATCCGTATCACAATCGATGCAAATTAAACTGAGTGTCGTACCAGACGGTGGATGCTCGGGCCTGAGCCAACACCCAACATGTGCTAACGAAGTTTGTCGCGGTACCGGGCTCCGGGAATCGGTTTACTTGATGTGGTACACGGCATAAGAGACAGGCGGCTCGATTACGTACAGCAAAAAAGTCCCGGCTGCACACAAGAGCCGCATTGACCATGATCCAGGATTTGGCAGATCAGGTAATTACAGTGAAGCGACTGCCATCTTGTCGTGTGGTGACCGGCAGAGTAGAATTGCACCAACCCCTTACGCTCATGGGTGTCGTACAAGGCGACTAATGTTTTCGAGCCAAAAGATTATGTGACTGCCATCTGACCTCCATCATGGTTAATTGGTTACACATTCAGCCATAAATAAGTAAACAAGAAACCGTTGGTAGGTTTAGAAAGAATTAGCGGAAATACATACAGATACATAAAAATAGACAGATAGACAGACGCGAAAAACGATGTATAGAAGAAAAGTGAATATGCAATACCTTTAACTTACGGCTTGCACCAACCCTCATATGTCAGGCATACGATTTTGCTCCCGACTTTGCTTATTAGATTGTTTTGTGTGTTGTTGATTCGAAGTTACCGTCGCACCTACCCGCTGACTAACCAGCCCCATTAGTTTAGTTGAACGCAGCGCACGGTTTCTAGACTATATTGCCAACTTAATTTGAATAGTCGATCGTCTGGTAGTCTAACCTTAATTGGCTTAGATTTGTTGCTATTTAGGATTGATGCGTGATGTACGATTTTATGAATGATTTTATAATGTGTATTATTTTCACTTTCTATCATCATCTTTTTCGATGTCAATGTACCGATTATGTTCTCGCGCACGAGAATCCGGGGTCCGTCTTGACCATGATCCAGGATTACATAAGTCAGGTAATTACATAGGAGCGACTGCCGCGCATAGGCGTAGTGAGGGGGGGTTAAGGGGGTTCAAACCCCCCCGAAAACATTTCACACCGCCTGCGCCGTGTGATTAATCCAGATTTTTACAGCCAAAATACAAAAATTTCCGAGCTCGCTACGCACGCTAATTCATTAGTTTTCTTCAATAAGTTTGCTCCAGTTCTTTTTAACCAAAAATTGAAAATATTTTGAGCTCGCTACGCTCGTTCAGTTATTAATTATTCACGCCAATCGCGCCGCGTACTTAATCCGGATTTAAAGAGCCAATATGTAGGTATACCAAAACTTCCGAGCCGAGCTCGCTGCGCACACTCAGTCATTGTTTTTGTTGTATTTTTTGGTATCATGTTCACCCCGAGTCAATTGAGCCATTGGAAAATTTCGAGCTCGCTACGGTCGCTTATTTTTCATTTTCAGATACTTTTATTAACCCTCATTTTAAGGGGGGGGGGGGGGGTACGAATCGAGGAATCTAAACAGTTGGATCATGGTTACACACATTCAGTCGCCTAAGTGTACAGGTTACATCACGATATTTTCCCTCACGGTTAAAGCATCGCTTAGCATTTAACTAATGTACATTACTCAGAAAAGAGCCATTGGTACCTCTAGCTTACGAGTCGAATACCTTAATCACTCGGCCACCAACGTTTCTATCATTAGTCTTCTAACTCCAAGAGGCAAATAATCATCCTATCGAAACCTCACTGAAATTATAAATAAAGTCCATCACCCTTTGTTCATCTTTATACGTCAAAGTCAAAGTCAAAAGCATTTATTTCCTAAAAATTTAATAAAAAGGCACATGATTAAACCATTAAAATAAATGGAAACATAAAACAAGAACATCTCAAAAGAGCCCCAACTGAAGACCCCTTCAGTCCTTTAAAATTTATATTATACCGAAATTGTAGGTAAAGACGGTTCTTGCGCCAAATAATTTTTAATAACATTCAGCCATTTTGTATTTTTCCTTTATCGTCTGCTGTAATGATATTTCATTTGTAATTTTTAGAAGGTTCCCACGTTACCTACCTCTCTAAATTTTTAAGTATTTTATAAAAGCGATTTTTAATGTTTTATATTATTCAGTTTCTGGTTAGTCTAGATACTGGTTGACTTGTAGATAACGCCTTAATGGCTTAAAGTCGGCCAATTTTATTTTATGTGCGATGTAGTTTTTCAATAAAATACGTTTCAGTAGGAAAAAAAACAATTAAACGCAACTTTCATAATACTGAAAGTGCTGTAATAAGCGCTAACATGCTACCAATAGGGAAACTTAACTTCAGAGGAGTGTTTCCAGAGCGCGCTCCATACAAATGTAGTTTGTTGATATTTTCAATATTACGCTATCAAAGCCAATGATATTTGGTAGATATGATCCAGAAACTAATATATCTATGCTTGTGGTATCTCAGTTTTCTTTTTTAAATATACAAATTCAGAGATGCGCTATAAATTTCATTCATTTAAAATCCTTGTTAAAAAACACCACTTCTTAAATATATATTTAAACGAAAACCTAGCAAACCACAGGCACAGATATTGGCTTCTGGATCACGTCGTAGTTTGTTCATATTTTCAATATTACGCTATCAAAGCCAATATAACATTTTTGTTTAAGTATAAAGATTCAGAGTTGGGCTATAATTTTCATACATTTAAAATCCTCCATAGGCGGCGGTGACCACTTTCCATCAGGTGGCCCGCTTGCCTGTTTGTCTGCTGAGTAAAATAAAAAATAAAAAAATCATTGTTAAAAAAACACCACTTTTAAAAGATATATTTTAACGAAAACCTAACAAACCACAGGCACAGATATTGGTTTCTGGATCACGTCTACAAAATTTCATTTTCTTTGATAGTGTGACATTACGTTTGTATGGATGGAACGCACTCGGGAAACACTCCTCGTGAGAAAAGATAACTAACCCTTACAAACTACAATTAACTAGCCCCCTCACGGTCGTGCATGATAACATCGTTGTCACGCTACATTCTTTATTATTTCCAATTAAAACACACTTTAGCAGCGATTCTCGATTTTTTTTTGAGAAACTATTGTATAGATCTTACACCTACTAATTACATTTGCAGGCTTTAAATCCGCCAATTGTATTTCATACACAAAAATATTTTAAAATATTTTAAAATAAATTAAAATGTAATAATGAAAAACTTTCTTTGTATATATCTATTTCTGTCTCTACGTAACTGATAAAAGAATATGCCATTATTAATTTATTTTTCGTAATTAGATACAATAGAGCAATATCTACAATAATAACACCGGACCATGTGCCTAAATTGTATGTATGTAATCCCAATAAATAACGTTGTAAATCTCTATGGCCTGTTGTGGCAGGAAAGGGCTCCCCACAAACAACTAAAGTTTGCCCATTATAAGCATAGACAACCGCCATAGAGAAACTTCGAGACGTGTGTCAAAAATATGGCGGGTTATTTGTTTGTCTAACCAGTAAGGACCAGCTTGATTTCATGTGAATAAGGTAGAATTAGATATTTGTCATGAGAAATCTTGTTCCACGCCAACAGTTACTGTTTTCGGTATATATCTTTTTTTTATGACATACGGTAGGCAAACAGGCAAGCGGCCACCTGATGGGAAGTGGTCACCACTGCTTATAGACATTAGCAACACCAAGAGTATCGCCAATGCGTTGCCCACCTCTATAACACGTTGATCTGGCAGCAAATAGGCAAATGCCCCTCCACTGCCAAAGCCACGGTTTCCCAAATCCCCACCCCATGGAGCACTGGCGACCTTACACATCGGCAGAAATACAATACTATTTAAAGGAGTATTCTGTAAGGCGGAGGTACTTCCCCAGTCGGGCGGCTCCAATTTGAACGGGATACACCGCTATGCCCTACCTCTCTTAATACCTACTTATTTCAATAAAAGCTAATAGCATATCTCTTTATAATTAGCCTTAGACTTCTATTATAGATAATTTAAACAGTAACTCTAATAGCTGTAGAGGCTAACACGGGAAAGACAGATTCGGTCACACAGTAAACAGACAAGATAATTCGCCCTGGAAGGTAAGGAATTGTCATATGTTTTAATTATAGGTTTATTAATGGGATTAACACTGGATGCATGTGGTTACGTAGGAATACAAGTTATGAGTCTATCGTAACTGAGGTCGTCATCGTGAGGAAAACATGATCCAATCTGATCAGGTTCCCCTGCAGGGTCATGGAGGTGAGATGGCAGTCGCTCCTCTGTGATTATCTAATCTGCCAAAATTTTGAATCATGGTCAATTCGAACACTGGCCCTCGTGCGCGAGAGCGCAACCAGGACATTAACACCAAACATATTTTTTTGTCATCAACACAGCATACTAAACTCTAAAGCTGCATAGCTCGCAGAATCATTGGCCAATAGAGGGAACAAGTTCTCGAGTGACGATTACGTACTCAAAGTGGTTCAAAGTCGATCGGGCGCGCTTAGACGGGCAATTTTTGCCCGTCAACAGAAATGGAACCGAACTAGAAATCGGAATTCTAGAGCAATTAATGGAGGAATATGTACGGCAATTGCTTCCCCAGTATTGCTTTTAAGAGGAGTGCTTCCGGGTAAAATTCGGTAATTCATATCAGCGATTAATGTAATATGAAATTTTTATTTCATTGATTTCCATAACGCTACTAATGGAACATTCTTGCCGGAGTGCGTACGTACAGAAAACGTTGGCAACGACCTAATAAACAAGTTAGGGCGCTTCAAGATCGGCTGTCGCAAACCTCGCAAGCCTCGTCTTTACAACACTGGTGCTTTCCACTTGGAACTTTGATAATTTGCATCTCAGTTGAGAGTGTTTGAAGACAACTCCAGTTCGCTTAAGTTATGTTTCCTTTCAGAAACACTTTTGCGAGTGTCTGTAATTGTTTGCTATTGTGGGGTCTATTAATAAATGAGTGCGTCCGGCAGATATTAATTATCTAAAGCACTTTCGAGCGAAATGGCGCGACGTAATGAAGGTAAAAACGTACGGCCATGCCATTTGACAACATTAAAATATGGGTATAAGTTTTGGCTATCTAATTCGTATTTACTCATACGCGTGCGATAAAGATGACGCTCTACGAAGATACACTAATCGATGTGCATTCTTATTATTATTATTTTTGATACCGCTAAGATGGCAAACAAGCTTACGGCCTGCCTGATGGAAAACAGTCACCGCAGCCTATGGACGTTTGCAATACCAGGGGCAACACCCGCGCGTTGCCGACCCCTTTTACCCCTTTCTTGAAGAACTCCATGTTGTACTCTCCAGGGAAAACCTCTACAATTCTCTATTTACTGTCGGACGAATCTTTGAGACGTTAACTCTTGGTGTTAATTAATTTCATACTAAAAAATTTAAAACCATTCGACTCGAGTGGTTTTAAAATAGGGCCCCTGATACTCGTCAACAAGAAAGTCACTCCCGAGACAAGAAACACTTTAAACGTCTTAAGTTATCTTAACACATTTTGTTGGTGATAAATGTTATTTATTATAACACCTTTTTAGGACGTTTGGTCCTACTAGAGGCTTATATAAGTTTACGGGACAACTTTATGGAAATCTTATCAGAATCAGATGCATTTGTAGGTTTCACCCACACTCTGGTCAGCAAAGTCGCAAGAGGCACGAAGCTGCGGTAACACTTGTTTATAGGTAATAAAGGTGCCCTTTTGCGTTTTACTACACGCCAGCGCGTGATTACAGCGCACACAACACTGGGCCTGTGACCAGATTTACACAGAAAGGTAGACGGAGATTATTTATAGATTTTTCCTTTGTTTTATAGTAAACAAGGAAAAAATCCTTTAAAATGTCTTGTTTCTCATCCCTAATTAAGTAAATAAGGGCAAAAATTCTTAAACCCGTATTCACAAGAAATACATACATACCTACTTACACACTCACGACCGTATCCCATAGGGGTAGGCTGAGACTATCGATGCAGAAAAAGTACTTGTCTGAGCAAAAATATTGGAAAATTCACCCTTCATCCTTCCTTGGAAATTGAAACCTTGGCTAGCAAGTTTTATTTATCTCTATGTGTCTAAATAAAGTAACTTTTCTATGCATTCTCACAGTGCTTGCCTGCGTATATACGCACTGCGTACAATACGGTTCTGTGTTTGGTCAGTTTCGTTGATTTTAACGTACGCATATCGCCATTCAACACTCTAGTATTGCTGGTAACATTGGAACCCGCGGTCACTCGCACTGTGAAACCTCTAGGAACATTTCTGAATATAGGGGTTAGATCTCGACAACTTACAAACTTTAAACCTGTTCCCCTGCAAATCCCAGCTGCAAATATCAATAAAGAATGCAGACAGTAATAAATTGTCGAAAGGTTCGCGTTTCAACTACCACGATACCTGTTACATTTATTGCGGCTTAGAATCGGAACGAATCCACGAGCGGTTGAAATATCGTCCATAAACAATACGAGAGCACGTTCAAGTGTCAAAAAAAAAATTGTTCTGGTGGAAATACATAAGTATATTTCTTAGGTTTTGATGTAATTTGGATTTTGCTAAGCTATTGAACTTTGAGATAGACGAAGGTTAACGTCCTTGGTTCGTTGGATATATTCTTAGAAGAACGAATTCTCAAGTGGCCAGAATTGGTACATGTTCGATCGTAGAACTACTGAATCGAACTCAGTAAGTGAGAACAATTACGTGTTACCAGATAATGTTTATTAGTCACAAGAGAGTTGACGTCGCTGCAGGCTCTAAGCAAGAATTTTCAAATGTTTTATCATCAATTTTGACTAGTAATAACTTTGAAAATACTACCTCTATTTTAGCAGCAAACTTTTAATATATCCAAAGCCAAAAAGACAGTGTTGGCACGTTAGTGCAGCTTAAACGGCTAAGTTAATCTCGATAAGTGCAATACCGAATACTTGACTGGAACTCCGCCAAACTTTAGGTACACGCTGCGCACTGGCTGGCGAAAATTAAAAAAATAAATAAATCAAAATGGCGCGCAACTTGGCTCGGGGGTCTGTCAGAGGCCCAATTAGGGGAAATATCGCGGGCCACGTAATCTGGCTACCCCCTAACCCAGATTGATTCAGTGCGGCAGAATGTATAAATATTTCAGAGGCTGGCTGTGTTCGACAGTTCCTTTGCGGGCACGTCGCGCGCCGCTAAATAAAAAATACGCGGACGTTGTCTTTGGTTAATATTTTGTTTGGCCTCGCGGGGAACATCTGTCACGAATGTCATGTTCGTTTTCACGTTGCATTCGGAGGGTAGTTTTGCGATTGCCTCCACTGGATTGTGGGAATTCTAGAGCGATTCGATATAAATTTTATATGTTGCACTTCGCAGACTGTTTCGGTCGACGTTGTTTCGGATTTGGATTTTCCAGCCGTTGGTGCTATTTTGGTATGATTTGTTTCGTATATTGTATTTGTTATTAACCTCTGACGAAAAAAGACGAGAGTTATAAGTTTGACGTTGTGTCTGTGGCTCAATGACGGTGTGTGTGTCTGCCAGTGGCATTGTAGCCGTGTTCGCTGGAGTCACAACAAATTTCGGGATAAATGTGCCTGCCTATGTATACTAGATTAGAAAAAAGAATACTGCAAAAATTTCGTTAAGTCGTTTTTGGGTGAAGGAATAGGTGTACATACCAAACAACTAACCTTACTAACTTTCGAATTTCTATTTATTTACTTATTTCTTAGCACTAGGCACGCAAGCACAGCCCTATTAATTACATTATTATTATTGTTGTATAGAAGTGGGATTGTTACGAGTTCAGGAATGTATAGTGCGTGATATGTAAGTAAATATTCCGACATCAAATAACTACATGAATTTATTGTCACCATCAATTGCGAGCGTTATCAACCGTTATTTCCCTGGGGGCTAACTGACAACCTCAGATTAAATGTGTAACTCTATTAATACGGCAAAGTAATAAAAACAACTAGGCACCCACTCTGTTATAGCCATCAAAACATGTTTGTATCAAAATAAGTTATAAGATTCTCTTTTGTAAATGTTAATATATGTGTAATCAATAATGTATACACATTTTACAAATACAATTGTCATTTGAAGCAGTACATAAAATAAATTACATACAAATTTAAAACCGTTGTTAAAAAATTTCCCGTTAAAACGATATATTTTAAGGAAAATTTGCCAAACCACAAGCATGGAAATTCGTTTCTGAATCACGTCTACCAAATTTCATTGGATTTGATAGCGTAATATTGAAAATATGATTAAACTACGTCTGCATGGAGCGCTACTCGTAAGTTATTCATATAATTTCATATTACATTCATCGCTGATATTAATTACCGAATATTACCGAATTTTACCGGGAAACACGCCTCTTCAAAGCAATACTGGCGAAATAATTGCTGCATTTTATTGAAATTGCTCCAGATTCCTCCATTAATTGTTATAGAATTCAGACTTCTAGTTCTCTTCCATTTCTGTTGCCAAAAATTACCCGTGTAAGCGCGCCCAATCGACTTTGAACCACTTTAAGTACGTGCTCGTCTTTCGAGAACTTGTCCCCTCCATTGGCCATTGGTTCTGCGAGTTAAGCGGCTTTCAGCTTTAGAATTCTGTATGCGGTGTAATAGTAATATCCCGGTTGTGCTCTAGCGCACGATGGCCCGGGGTACGCCTTGTCCATCAGGTAATTACAGTAAAGCGACTGCTATCTGAACTCCGTAATCCTTCTATTAGGCAAACCTGACCAGATTGGATCATAGTTACACATTCAGTCGCCTATATGTGCAGGTTTTATCCGACGTATTCCCTCACCGACAATGATCGATGAATATTGTAGGTAAATAAGTATTGCTAATTACGAAAATTCTTTTATTGGTACTCGTCAACCATAGAAAATTGTTCTAAACGCGAATGAACATGGGTGAAATTGCTGGATATACAGTTATTACAATCACATGTCTCAAAATATCCATCAGTAACGTTTATTCGACCTCTCAAGCAATTTGGAATTAAATGCGATACCTCAGCATATTTTATGCGTTATTATTTCTTTCCCTTGCGAAAAGTGGATGGAATATCAAACAATTTTCCACGTGATCTCTCGAGGAGCGAACCAATGATCTGAAACAAAGAATACGGTTCTCTCGAAATAGAAATATCTGTTGCGACTCGGTTTTATTTCGAGAGATGTCTACTGGACCGTTACTGAACGACACTTCTGTAAGCAAACATCAGTCGATAGTGGGTAGGTGCCTAAGTGAACCGATTTTGCAAATATTTGAGATATGCATACTCCAAGACTGAAGAGAAGACGGTCACCCAGTTCTTTAATAAAATTACGGCCATTCCATGGTAACAGAATAAAAAAAGATCCGTCGCAACTCTCTGGCAAATAGATTGCGTTTGACCGGATCACGGGAAACGCGCCCAGCCGAGCAGTACATAGCGCCACAAACTTATCTGACCCGGTGACGACGTCACCGTTGTTCAATTTACTTCACAACAAAATAACATTTCAGAAAAGCAACACTAAATTCCAGTTTTGGCACTCTACCAGCGGCTCTTTCACATTTCATTCCTTCTATTTTTCCTACAATTTATTTTCAATGTCTGGGTGGACAAACAAAGCAAGCGGACTATCTGATGGCAAGTGGTCACCGTTGCCTATGGACATTAGCAACACGTTGGCGAAGCGAGGTTGATCAAGGTCTTCCACGGGGCCCTGTGTGATTGAACAGTCTCGGGGTCAGATTGGCACTCCATAAGTTAGGATTAGATATTATTTTTTGATCCCATAACGGTTTGAAATACAACATTTTAACAGGCTTTGGGGAACCGTGGCTTTGGCAGTGGAGGGGCAATTTCCTTTTTGCTGCCAGATCAACGTGTTATAGAGGTGGGCAACGCATTGGCGATAATCTTAGTGTTGCTAATGTCTATAGGCAGTGGTGACTACTTCCCATCAGGTGGCCCGCTTCCCTGTTTGCCTACCGAATGTCATAAAGAACGAGCAGGCAACCGACTTTGTGGTAAGCGGAAACTGTCACTCATAATATCTACGATTCATGCATTTAGGTTGCAGGCAACCAAAATGTAGAAGCGCACGAGCGTAGACACTGTCAGGAACAAGATGAAAGGCCTCATGCCCGTAATTGCACTGGCTACCTTATCCTTCAAGCCAAAACAAAACAATGTAAACATGCACCCAATCGGACTCTTTAGGATTGATTAAGTCCTACCACCTGATAATTGAAACAAAATGTTCGTGTACAGGTAACGTTCTATGTGGTTGTAACTATAAAACACATATTTGGATTTACGGTATCTCGAAGATACAGGCTTTTGTCTAGTTTAGATATCAGCGTTTGATAATTTTAATTTATTTATTTATTTAACATTTATTGTGCACAATTATTAGTATACAAAATAGACATACAGAAAAAATCACAACAGGTACAGACAGCTTATTTCTAAAGAAATATCTTCCAGACGACCAACGGAAGAGAGAGGTCAAAATCGAGAGACAGATGGCGTGCACCTTAAATTTACTTACCTACTATAGTACAACGAATATAAACGAACGTACAAATATAAATACACCATACATAATACATACATATATACACACATACAAATATAAATATATATATATATATACACATACATATCATGGATAACAAATGGAAAGATAGTGCTCTTTTACTCGTTTTTTTAACGTATCAGGCGAGGGACTGGTACGTACAGTATGTGGCAGCGAATTCCAAAATCTCGCCGCATGAACAGAAAAGGAGTTGGAATAACATTCGGAGTGATGAGGAGGAATAGAGAGCAGTGCCTTGACGCTAGAGCGACAGGGCATGTCTTGGGAACGGGAAAAATAAAAACGATCACGAAGGTAAGAATGAGCTCGAGGATTATAGAGAACATTATAAAGGACACAAAGGATGTGAATATTCCTGCGAAGGCGGATTGGAAGCCACTTGAGTTTGGCCCGAAATTGGGAGATACATACATACTGCACGTCATCATCATCATCCGAGCGGTCAATCCCGGCTACTGCCAGGATCCGCTTTTCTGCTTTGCTTTCTCCACTTTGCCTGATCTTCGGTATCCTCACGTCGTAAGCCGTTGGCTCTCGCGTTCGACTCGGCGATGTCAATCCATCGCTTCTTAGGTCTCCCGCGGGACCGCTTTGCTGATACAAGCAGGTTTAGACACCTTTTTCCCAGGGATACATGGGACCACACCCACTGCATATGGGATACTGCATACCTCACCATAATTTCACATACTACAAGTGTACCTAACAAAGTAATGTACAAATCTTGTGTGAATAAAGAACTTATAGAGTCCAACAACCTGATAATTGAAACACAATGTTTTCGCCCCGCGAAATAAGCCTGTGCTATGTTGCAGCTGTAAACTGTTGTATCAGAACAGACGTTCGGAGCAACAAGTTAAATATTGAATTCCTAAGCTCTAGTTCCGCAGGGATGGACTCGAGCTAACAATCGAGTTACGATCGAGTTACGATTGCTAGCCCCGAAGCGCAACAGGATTCTATTAAGCGGATTTTTGTGGAAAAATAAAATCAACGCTTTTACTGAAAAGATTCGTTTAAGACTAGTTTTCAGGTATGTTGATCACGTGCCTGCCTAAAAAAGATATTAGTCTAGTGCGTTACTTTCAATACCTACTTTCATTTAGTTTCATCAAAATATGCATCCATCTTGTGAAAATCGCTGTTTATATGTATCATATAGGTAGTAAACGAAATTACGGTATAATCGAATTTTATGCAGAAGAATGTCGTGTCGCAACTTCGTTCTTACCCTTTTTTTCTTGCTTATAAACCTTTCTCTTGAATCACTATATATCTTGATAAAAACCACATGAAAGCAGTCGAACAAGCGTCTAGTGCGAAGTGGCGGTCCATAGTCTCTGCCTACCCCACCTGTGGGACACAGGCGTGAGCTTTATGTATGTATGTATGATGTAACCCCATCAAAATCCGTATCAAAAACGCGTAGTTTAAAAGATATAAGCGTACATAGATACATAGGGACAGACAGCGGGAAGCGACTTTGTTTTAAATTATGTACCTATGTATAGAAGATGGAATTAGTAGGATAGTTCTGTATCCCATATTGAGCTACGGTACCCTGAAAGCAAGTTTCGAAATACAATTTCGTGAAATCGTTCCCACTTACCGTCTCTTGTTCAAAACACTCGCGAAGTCCACACCTGGCGGACAATACCTGCAATTCACTACAATGTGTCCAGACACGTGATTCCCGTACCAATGATGCGTCGAATGCAACCGGACTGATGCGGTTACATCCAGTTCCAACAGGATTTGACCGGAATATGAACTGGTTTTCGTTCGTGTTCCTCCTTCAGCTTTGAAAAGAAGAGCTTACCAAATAAATTGAGTCTTTTTGAAATGTCTTCTGAAATAATAAACTGATTTGTATGATGCAGGTCTGAAAACGTCTTGGTTTACAATTTAAGTTTTAAAGAGTGGTCGATATGGAACACCTAAAATACGTGGAACGTCGAAATAGGTATGTACCTAAGTAAGTATGTATTTGTAGTGGTGACAGTGGTGTAGTATTAGTTTAGTTAAGGAGTCGAAACGTACCCCGAGGTACCGGGTTCAAACACATTAGGCCACCGACGCTCCTATCAACGTTTATCTTAGGAAGTAAGAATTGGCAACTTAATGACGACATTAGGTAGAAGTCATCATCATCTCAGCACGCGTCCACTGTTGAATATAGGCCTCCCCCCACCCCTTCCTCGCCGATCAACTTTGTGCCCCTCGCATGCACCGGCTCCATGCGACCTTTACGAAGTCCGTCCATTTCGTGGGGGGCCGTCCTACGCTGCGATTGCCGAAAGTTATCCTACCTCATCTAGTACAAAACAATCCCACTTTGTACCTATAGCAGAGGTTAAGAAGACCCACAAAACGCTGCTGCACAATTTTTTATTCTTTTTAGGGTCTGTTAGCGTTTATTCGACGGATAGCAAGCTTTTGAATTTTTCCACTGTCAGTTAAGAGTTATTTGACGAATAAAACCGTTATCTGGGGAATAAATATATCTGCCTCTTTGAGCGCCAGATAGCTGTTATTCGACAGATAGCGTCTTGATAGATCAGTTGGTTTGAGGTTATATTTTGCAGTTTTTAAAGGAAGTAGGTAAATAATATGCATATTTTCGACAGCCATGATGACCTAGCAATCAAAGAAGAGGCCCATACATAATATATGAATATATAAATCCACGTCAAAGAAAAGAAAGAATTTGCCGACTGAACTGACAAGTAAATGAGTCTCGGCAGTTGTGAAACTTGCAGATCGCTCTCTTTTTTCATTTTCTATTGCGATAAATTGCAATAGAAGGTAATCACCACGTTTTAAATCACTAAAATATAAACCCTCAATCCAACCAAACAACAAATAAAATAACTGTAAACTACAATGAATGAATATCCTTCTTTCTAATATTAGGTAACTCTATTCTGTGGAATAACATAACCTTAAAAATAGCGCTTCCTTGCCACTGATAGCTTCGTTAATCTATCCTGCTCTAACAATTGTGTAAGCGATATTTTTGTTTCACCTCTCTGAAGTACATGTTGATTTGATGTTGGCAGAATTAAAATATTCGGTCAGATACTTATCTATGAGGTAAATGACTATTGAAAAATAGACAACTGATTAACAGACCGATAAACAGCCTAATAATTTTATTCGCTGAGTAGTTAACAGACATTTTATTTGAGGATTGAACAATCAGCCAGTCCCTCAAACTTCGGCTTGTTGTGCCAGACAAACGTTTTGTGTGTCTCTTAAACCTGTACTATCGCAACAAAGTAGATTTTTTCTTGTTTTTGATGACGTAGGATACCTCACAGTCTATATATGATAGCTACCCGAGAACATTTCCATCCCATCAATTCAGCCAGCTAAGTGGCCTGCCATTACCACTTCAATTTCGCAACTATAGTAACTGTCCGCTATATCAGTTAGATAGTAGTAGCAGTGACACAGCATAGATAATACAGTAGGCAGGCCGTCTGGTCACGGACTGGATTCCCGTTGCGGTGCGCCGCGTCCTCGCCAGGTGCGAATTAGGTCAAATGCGGCTTTGCGGTGGCCAGGTTAAGGCGAAATGCCCCTTAAGGCCAGGTTAAGAGGCATTGCGACTGCGACGAAACTACGCTTAAGTTGTGAGCAGCGTGATTGCAAGTGAGGTTGGTTTCTGATTATCGAGAGAACATGAATTTAATTCTAATGGAAAATGTAGGGGTAAGGACGATCTCCAAAACTATTTATTTTATTACTATTATATTTTCAATGTTATCTAGAGTTTAAGACTAATAGGTTAATAGGCTGATCCTAGCCATTCAAGCACTATCATCGGTATCATCGTCACTTATCGTACAAGGTGAGATGGCGGTAAATGCCTGGTTAGGCCCCTCCTTTTCTTTATCTTGTCCTTATCCCACGTTAGGTGGGGTCGGCTCTCCTTATCCTAAGACGCCAAGATATTCTATCTTAGGTTATCGGGTCCGGTAAATGGGTTCCCTCTACAAGTTTCACCATCCAAGTCCACCACGTCAAAGGGGGCCGTCCCCATGCCAGACTATTGTAGTTATAAAAAAAGAGTTCCACCGGAATCGCTCCTTCCAACGAAAAATCTGTATATATGTGCGTACGAGCACAATAGAAACACAAAACCTCAACAAGAAGCCCAAAATCGCAAACTGATAACGAACAAAGAAGCGAAACTAAATAAATTGTCGGAAAACAATACGATACATCCTTTAATAGATCTTCTGAGTAATCTAAGATGATATCCGCAGGTCGCGTGCTCAGCGTCGTTAAGCTCGCCACTTGGACGTCTCACATCTTGGCCACAGAGCATGGAGCGTAGAAGGGGCTTGAAGCATAAATTGTACATAATTACCTATCCAGAATTCTTACGAAACGTACGGGAAGCGGCCCTGGATACCAATTCTGGTGTGCAATGCAATTGTTATTATGTTGCAATGTAACTGTGACGTTACTATAACTACGTCGAGGTATCGAGTCAGTCCTAGCATCATCCCAGTTAAATTGCAGTTAAATCATTGTTCGACCTTTGACACGTTTTCGTTGACAGAATTGAAGACAGAATGATTTTATTGACAACTAAGAAAGATGCAACTTAGTAATTTATTTATTTATAGGTGTACCAACAGCCATATAAAACCACAATGCAACTAAGTACCAGAAACGAATTGTGAAAAAGTTTTAACTCGTGAAAGTTGCAACTCAACATCTGTCATTTTAATAACAATAACACGTTTGACATGCGATGTAATTGTAATGTTACTGCAACTGAGACGATATCCGTACCATAATCGAAGCCCTAGGGTCCTAATTTTGAACTACTTGCATCCGTCCGAGCGCTCGCATCTCATCGTCTCTTTCGCATTCGTGATAGCTAAGCTGAGTCCTCGCACTCGCGTGCACTGCCTATCCCTTTCATACTTGTGGTAAGTTGCTAGAGATAGACAAGAATTAGAACGCGAGCGCTCGCGTGGATGCGAGCGGTTTTTAAATAGGACCAATGGATTAGTGGCAGCTTGCTTAACCGATAAGCAACGTTCACAGAATCCGCAAACTTAATGAGTGACCGTTTCGCTCTCTGAGATTAGTCGAACTCTCAACACCGCAACGAGTTTCGCCCATGTTAGATGTGCGTCAGTTGGCCCGGATAGGTTGACCAAGGTCTTTATTATACTCAAGTGATTTTGTAATCAATATTATTGTAAAGGTCGAATTTCATACGGTCCAGTATTCCTACCAATCATAACTGTTCAACACATTACGGACGCATTAAGGAAAAACGACCATACGCCGGAAATTCTGCCACAGGAAATCAGAGAACTGGTACACCGGACACCGGGAAATTTATGCAACAAATAACAAAATCCCGTCACGTCCGTTATGCGTCCGGGATTATCTCATAGATAAAGGATTGTTTTGTATTCCGCCTTTTTATTGGATATGGCTCCGCCTTACATTATTCCCTGGTTTGTTTCCCGTTCCCCGGGATTTAGTATTCGTATTACTTCTGGAATCGGTGAAGGCGTCGTCTTGAGAAAGGGTAATTTTTATTACTATCGTTTTGTGTTTGTTTATCATTCGTTCATTCGTTCGTTTACGACCTAAGTAGTTGAGTTTGTTAACATGCCGGTCGCCACGCAGAGCCGAGCTGAAATTTAAATGATGAATTTTAATTTCTGTTGTGGATCTGGGTGAAGTATGTATAATAAGCATGTATTTTAAAAAAGGTATATAAGTTGTTTATCAGTTATCTAACTAAACTTTGCTTACTTTGGGGCTTGATGGCGCTGTGTGAATTTGTCCAAGCAAATGTTATCAGAATGAGAACATATTTAAGATTAGGAGAACTTAGTCGTCATAGTTGGGTTAGAGCCGTGAGAATGGATTTATCTGGCTGAGTATCCATACTGAGTTACTTCGGCCTTTGTTGGATTTCTAGTTGGATTTTCCATCACAGATTAGCGGGCGAACGCCTGTCATGGTCCCGGATATAGACCCTTGTAAGAAAGTGAAAAACACACATTTCGGGTGGAGGAGAATTTGTTAATAATAGCAACTTGCTGTTTTATCTTGAAGACACACTCATGCAGTGCGCTGCGCAGTGCACTGCACGATGTGGCAAAACTTGTTAAAGTACACTGACAGATGGCGAAATGTCCCACTGTGCAGCGCGCCGCGCGGCGCACTGCATGATGGGGCAAAACCCGCAATCCAAGCCCGAAATGTCAGTTCTGTATGAATTTTGTCTACGTTTTTCAATTTGGCCCCATCGTGCAGCGTGCGGTGCGATGTCAACATGAAACGTCACATCTGACTGTTTCTTTTTACCAACAGTTCGAATCTTTCCTCTTTATGTGACACAGTTCACACACATATATCTGTCTACTTTTTTTAGTACAGATACAACGCGTGTGAATGAAATAGAAAACCGACCTTGTCAAAGAAAGTTTGACCGCTGATGCGTAAGCTCATAGCCTCCTTCATCTTGCGACTAGCTCCACTCATGCAGTGCAGTGCACTGCGCGGCGCACCACGCAGTGCCACGTCACGGTGACAATAAAGAAAACGGTGGTGTTATTCTGGTTTTTAAGTAAGGCAACGTTCGCATGAGAGATTTACGAATGATTGTGAGTTAGGCAACGTTTGCACGAGAGCTTTTTCGACGCTATTACGCGCGTTATTTTAAACGACTCGCATGATTATAGACCATATGTCTTCGACTGTCTGATCACACTCTGGCGTAAAAAGTGACTGGAGATTTTTTATCTCCAGTCACTTTGCAACCAAGAATCTGTCTCAAATGCAACCAAGAGAAACGTACTAAAAGGATGTCATTCATTTTAGATTAGAACGCTGAAAGTGCCGGCCAGAAAAATATTATGCAATTTTCAGAGACAGGTTCAGACAGGTTCTATTATTTCTTACTATGGTGCCAAACCAGTACGCCCACCACCACCACCACTATGTACCTCCGGGCGTACAGTAGATACTAAGTATCGCTTTTCTAAAAGCCAATAACAATCGACCGTCGGACGTGTGGATTTGATGTCACAGTAAACAATGTTAAGAACTGTTTTCTCTAATGGAAACTAATAATTTTATTCTGGCCGACACTTAAATTTTTGATCCAAAAATGTATGAATCGCGAATGTTGCTTTTTTTTAACTAAAAAGTATAACAAAAGAAATATGTCAAGAAATTGGACCACCTCGATTGATCTTCCGAGAATACTATACTATAACTGATACTTTTTACCCGACTACAATGGAGCTAAAGGAGGGTAATGAAGTTAACAATCTATATATGTATAACAATCTATGTATGTAAAGTTGATAAACGTGGAAGAATCGACAGAGATTTGTCAGGACCATAGCATGTGGAACAATGTCGTCTCCACCTACTCTTGCGGGAGAATGGGGTTTGTATGTATGTATGTGGATATGAATGTTTGTATGGATGTTAATTCTAGCTCTAAATATACTTGGCCGATTTTTGTTAAAAGCGTATTGATTGTCCGGTGGTTACAGGCTCTATGATAATACATTCAATATATTATCTTGAGGATATAAGAACATAAAAACTTCAAAATTTTTCAATTCAGAAGATTGATTCGGTCATGTTAGGAATTTTTATTTACATTGGTTGATTCTGTTGTGGGATATACCGCACTGCTTAAATTTGTCCTCAACTGGTTGAAGACATGATTTTGGGACAATATTACGACAAAATGTTTTACAACGTAGTTATTTCTGTCCTTTACGAATGTTTAATTAAACTGAGTGTATACCATGGTGGCTCATTCAAAATTATATCTACAAAGTATAACATCAGTAGTAAGTATAAAGAGAGTGTATAAAGGATACGGTCTATCGGTTCATACAAGGTGTTCACTAAGATCCAGCCGGTACAAAGTGAATGAAAAATGGAAGTATGAAAAATACGGAACTCGTATCAGTTAAAAAAATAAATCTATGTCTAGCCAATTCTTCACAATTATTTTTCGAAAACATAATATTTTTAGCAAAACTGCAACACTCACGCGACACTCATGCAACACTGGAACAAGAAAGAAGAAATTCCTTTTACGCCCGGAGTAAGAAGTTTTTTTCGTCATAGCGAAGAGAAATCAATGAGGAAAGAAAAAACTCCTTTCAAGAGGAGAGGGCGTTATGTTCAATAATGCGTGTAATGCGTTCGCTTTAAGAAAACACTGGTAATGCGGCGTGCCGCGTGACATACCTTTTGATGTTACATAAAATAGCCGACGGATGTGCCCAGAATGAACTAGCACAGGAACTAGATTTCCTTAGAATCATGGTATGTACAACACCTCGGTCGACCTCGCTTCGCCAACGGTATTAGGGGGCACACATAACGAGTTTCCAACTCGTTGCGGTGCTAACGTTTGACTATCCTCAAATACGAAATGGTCACCCATCCAGCTCCCTTGCATTACTAGCATTGCTTACCCCTGGTTTTTACTATATAATAATAACATATCTGACATAATGGACAAAACTGGAATTAAGTCTCGTCATTTTGAAATATCATGCCAATGTCAACAACAGCGACGCTGTCACATGGTCTGACAACGTTATGGCTCTGTAAGAAAACTCCTTTTAAGGGGCACAACGGCAAAAATGCGTACAATGCGTGACACACACCTTTTGATACATAAAATGGCCGACGGATGTGGCCAAAAAGAAACTTAAAATAATAACTAGAATTCCCAAGCATCATAATACATATTATTATGGCTAATTAACTCGCTCACAGCCTATCATCGCCTTCGAAATCACAACCACAGGGCAGGTCTTCCTAACGGAGTATGCAGTTTCATTCGTCATTAGTGGCAGTGTATGACAAAAACAATGACATGCCTGTCATTGTCAACGTCCAAACCTAGGATTTTTTTACCTGTCTGTCTATGCAGTGTCACAAACTTAATCTGACCCAGTGACAGCGTCGCTGTTAATGGCATTGACATGACATTTCAAAATGGCGACACTTGATTCCAGTTTTGGCCACCGGGTCAGATAAGTTTCTGCATTTATAACTTTTTTCGGGTGTGTTCATAATTTCATGCCAAGAATGCGTTCGTTTCATAGCAAATTAGTAATATTTTAAACATTAATATAAAAAAATTGGCTAGCTAAAGAATTTAAATAATTACGAGAGGACATTACGTTTTATAAGCTTTATCCATTACAAATCTCATTATGCCGGCTGGTGGTCAGGAAAAAACTAGACTGTCTCCTTTAAATAACTCTTAGAAAACTAGATCCTAAAAAGAAATGATAGTGCCCGTCGATATCTATAAGTATTTGCTGTTCTGGAACAAGCGTTTTAAGGCAAATAGTTTCAGAGTTATTACAGTTTTAAGATTGACAGCTGCCATCCGGAATGTAGATCTCGACTGTCATTTCTCATCAGGAACTAGTGTTCAAGGAGCGATAGTTTCAGAGTTATTACAGTATTAAGTTTGACAGCTGTCAACCGAAATGTAGATGTCGACGAGCACTATCGTTTCTCTTCAGAAACTAGTGTTCTAGAAGTGATAGTTTAAGAGTTATTACAGTATTGAGTTTGACAGCTGTCAACCGAAATGTAGATGTTGACGAGCACTATCATTTCTCTTCAGAAACTAGTGTTCTAGAAGTGATAGTTTAAGAGTTATTACAGTATTAAGTTTGACAGCTATCATCCGGAATATAGATCTCGACGAGTACTATAATTTCTCTTTGGGAACTAGTATACTAGCACCAATAGTTTTAGAGTTATTACAGTAATTATTTTAGCAGTTATTAAGTTTGACAGGTGCCATCCAAAATGTAGATTTCTACGAGTACCAGCATTTCTTTTTAGAAACTAGTGTTCTAGAACCAAACATGCCTTATTTATTATTCGGGATGAATTGAGAAGAGAATGACGACAGGATCACGAAAGCGAAACAACTACTATAATGTTAAAGAATCAGAAAAAGGGAAGGAGCTTACGTTCTTGAACGCACACTCATGCAGTGCGCTGCGCAGTGCACTGCACGATGTGGCAAAACTTGTTACACGCCGAGCAATTTGTATGCAAGTACATTGACAGATGGCGGAATGTCCGGTGGTTACAGGCTCTATGATAATACATTCAATATATTATCTTGAGGATATAAGAACATAAAAACTTCAAAATTTTTCAATTCAGAAGATTGATTCGGTCATGTTAGGAATTTTTATTCACATTGGTTGATTCTGTTGTGGGATATACCGCACTGCTTAAATTTGTCCTCAACTGGTTGAAGACATGATTTTGGGACAATATTACGACAAAATGTTTTAAGACGTAGTTATTTCTGTCCTTTACGAATGTTTAATTAAACTGAGTGTATACCATGGTGGCTCATTCAAAATTATATCTACAAAGTATAACATCAGTAGTAAGTATAAAGAAAGTGTATAAATTTAAATAACTCTTAGAAAACTAGATCCCAAAAAGAAATGATAGTGCCCGTCGATATCTATAAGTATTTGCTGTTCTGGAACAAGCGTTTTAAGGCAAATAGTTTCAGAGTTATTACAGTTTTAAGATTGACAGCTGTCATCCGGAATGTAGATCTCGACTGTCATTTCTCATCAGGAACTAGTGTTTAAGGAGCGATAGTTTCAGAGTTATTACAGTATTAAGTTTGACAGCTGTCAACCGAAATGTAGATGTCGACGAGCACTATCGTTTCTCTTCAGAAACTAGTGTTCTAGAAGTGATAGTTTAAGAGTTATTACAGTATTAAGTTTGACAGCTGTCAACCGAAATGTAGATGTCGACAAGCACTATCATTTCTCTTCAGAAACTAGTGTTCTAGAAGTGATAGTTTAAGAGTTATTACAGTATTAAGTTTGACAGCTATCATCCGGAATGTAGATCTTGACGAGTACTATCATTTCTCTTTAGGAACTAGTATTCTAGCACCAATAGTTTCAGAGTAATTACAGTTTTAAGTTTGACAGGTGCCATCCAAAACGTAGATTTCTACGAGTACCAGCATTTCTTTTTAGAAACTAGTGTTCTAGAACCAAACATGCCTTATTTATAATTCGGGATGAACTTTAACATTATAGTAGTTGTTTCGCTTTCGTGATCCTGTCGTCATTCTCTTCTCAATTCATCCCGAATAATAAATAAGGCATGTTTGGTTCTAGAACACTAGTTTCTAAAAAGAAATGCTGGTACTCGTAGAAATCTACATTTTGGATGGCACCTGTCAAACTTAATAACTGCTAAAATAATTACTGTAATAACTCTAAAACTATTGGTGCTAGTATACTAGTTCCCAAAGAGAAATTATAGTACTCGTCGAGATCTATATTCCGGATGATAGCTGTCAAACTTAATACTGTAATAACTCTTAAACTATCGCTTCTAGAACACTAGTTTCTGAAGAGAAATGATAGTGCTCGTCGAGATCTACATTTCGGTTGACAGCTGTCAAACTTAATACTGTAATAACTCTAAAACTATAGCTCCTTGAACACTAGTTCCTGAAGAGAAATGATAGTCGAGATCTTTATTTCGGTTGACAGCTGTCAATCTTAAACCTGTAATAACTCTTAAACTATTGGCCTTAAAACGCTTGTTCCAGAACAGCAAATACTTATAGATATTGACGGGCACTATAATTTCTCTTTAGGATCTAGTTTTCTAAGAGTAATGGTTTCCGAGTTATTTAAGTTTTATACACTCTCTTTATACTTACTACTGATGTTATACTTTGTAGTTATAATTTTGAATGAGCCACCGTGGTATACACTCAGTTTAAGTAAACATTCGTAAAGGACAGAAATAACTACGTTGTAAAACATTTTGTCGTAATATTGTCCCAAAATCATGTCTTCAACCAGTTGAGGACAAATTTAAGCAGTGCGGTATATCCCACAACAGAATCAACCAATGTGAATAAAAATTCCCAACATGACCGAATCAATCTTCTGAATTGAAAAAGATTTGAAGTTTTTATGTTCTTATATCCTCAAGATAATATATTGAATGTATTATCATAGCGCCTGTAACCATCGGACAATCAATACGCTTTTAACAAAAATCAACAAGTAGTTTATGAGCTAGAATTAACATCCATACAAACATTCATATCCACATACATACATACAAGCCCCTTTCTCCCGCAAGAGTAGGTAGAGACGACATTGTTCCACTTGCTATAGTCCTAACAAATCTTTGTCGATTCTTCCACGTTTATCAACTTTACATACATAGATTGTTAACTTCATCACCCTCCTTTAGCTCCATCGTAGTCGGGTAAAAAGTATCAGTTATAGTATAGTATTTGCGGAAGATCAATCGAGGTGGTCCAATTTCTTGACATATTTCTTTTGTTATACATACTTTTTAGTTAAGAAAAAGCAACATTCGCGTTTCATACATTTTTGTATCAAAAACTTAAGTGTCCGCCAGAACTAAATTATTAGTTTCCAATAGAGAAAACAGTTCTTAACATTGTTTACTGTGACGTCAAATCGGCACGTCCGACGGTCGATTGTTATTGGCTTTTAGAAAAGCGATACTTAGTACCTACTGTACGCCCGGTGGTACATAGTGGTGGTGGTGGGCGTACTGGTTTGGCACCATAGTAAGAAATAATAGAACCTGTCTGAACCTGTCTCTGAAAATTGCATAATATTTTTCTGGCCGGCACTTTCAGCGTTTAATCTAAAATGAATGACATCCTTTTCGTACGCTTCTCTTGGTTGCATTTGAGACAGTTTCTTGGTTGCAAAGTGACTGGAGATAAAAAATCTCCAGTCACTTTTTACGCCTGTGTGTTATCAGACAGTCGGAGACATATGGTCAATAATCATACGAGTCGTTTAAAATAACGCGCGTAAAAGCATCGAAAAAGCTCTCGTGCAAACGTTGTCTAACTCACAATATTTCGTAAATCTCTCGTGCGAACGTTGCCTAACTTGAAAAACCAGAATAACACCACCGTTTTCTTTGTTGTCACCGTGACGTGGCACCGTGCGGTGCGCCGCGCAGTGCACTGCACTGCATGAGTGGAGCCCGAGCCTTATTATTAGGAACCAAGAGCCATGCTCTAAAGTAATCATCAAACTAATTTATTTGGCTTTATCGAATTGTGGTTCAAGCTATTTGTAACAGTATCAGAATACCAAAAACGTGCCAAACTGCAATTGTGCTGCAATTACGATCCAATTACAATTCAATCGAAGAATAAGTAAATTAGCGGACTTGAAGCCTTGGACTGTATCCGTATAACCTAAACTGGCCAAGTCATTCTTAACTTTATGACACCGATTTTGAGACGCATGAATGCTTAGGAGTATATTATGCCTAGTGCCACCCGCGCCTAAAATAGTGATACAATCACCGCAGTTCCACATCTGCAGGGTATCTAAGCTACGGCGCTAGCGACCGATATTCCGTGAGGCGATCGCCCAGCAGGCGAGGCAGGCGATGGTGCGATTAGTCGGTAGCTACAAACGATCAATTTGCGCCAGCGCCCGCCACTGCACTAATTGAATCTGAGATTATACGGACCGTACCTACTTTATTAGTGTACCACAAACTCCTAGAAGTTGCAGTTGTGACGGTCGGAGATTAATTGCTAGCTCTAGGGTTCTGGGAAGTAGCTTCGTCGTAATAATAATGTTGCCAATAATTTATTTTGCAGCGCAGCAGCTTTATAAAGCTGTGCAATTCGGGAAAAGTGCGGGGGCTGGTGGCACGTGTAGTTATGAAGACTATTTTTAAGTCTCCGTGGAAATGTAAAGGTTGAAGTATTTTTAAAATAATCATCATCATCAACATCTTGGCGTTAATGTCGCGGTTGTGCTCTCGCGCACGAGGGCCCGGGGTCCGCCTTGACCATGATCCAGGATTTGGCAGGTCAGGTAATTACGGTGGAGCGACTGCCATCTGACCTCCATGAACATGCTACCAGGGGAACCTGACCGGATTGAATCATGGTTACTCATCCAGTCGCCTGAAGGTGCAGGTTTCATCACGATGTTTTCCCTCATCGTAAGAGCATCGGTTAGTAATCAACTAATGTACATAACTCAGAAAACAGTCATTGGTACATGGCCGGAGCGGGATTCGAACCCAGGACCTCTGGCTTACGAGTCGGATATTCTAACTGCTCGGCCACCGACGCTCTCATAAGTAAGAAGTATTTTTAAAATAATATTCAATCATTATATCGACAACTAGTGCATCTTTTTTCAAATTTCGTAATTTTTAAAGCCGGAAAAGGAGGGATGTTATAAGTTTGATTGTATACATATATTTGTGGCTCTGTGGCTCGTCTATCTGTGTGTCTGTCGGTAGCATCGTAGCTCACAAACGGATGCGGATTTCTTTATTCGAAAGCCAGTTTAATCTAGATGGTTCTTAAGCTTTGTTTCATAATATTGGTTCAGAAGTTTAGAAAATATTTGATGATATCTAAACTTGGTAGGTGTTATCCGACTTTTTTTGTCGGTTAAGTCTTTAGAATTGTAGAAAAACTAGCAGAGTGAAGGCTTTGCAGCTTCGAATGAAAATAATGAAACGAGTGAGAGTGTTCACATAACACAGAACCATTTAGCATTTCCTTAGCCAACGACACCCTAAAGAGGAACAGCGTCGTACATTGTAACAATACCTGCGCTGAATCCATCCGATATTGGAGCATGTAACGTTTATGCCCCAATAACGCCGAAATTGGGAATCAAACTGCAATTCCAGCGTATTCGAGCAAGATTGTATTACTAGATTTCGCGAAATGATATACATATTCAATTTTGGTGCAAGTTTTCCTATTGCCATTGCAGTTTGAATTATTTGTTCGTGGATTCGAATCTAATTTGAATGGAATCGTGTTCGTTCCTTGAATGAGTTAAGGCCATATTCCTGTTCATATTCTATTTGACTGCCTGAGTGGTTCAGTTGATCAACATGCCGATCCGCCGAGAGCAGAGGTCCCAGTTTCGATTCCCGGCCAGGAAGAAATTGGAATGATGTATTGTAATTTGTGTTATTGGTTTGGGAGTTATATCGATTATAAGTATGTATTTAAAAGTATATCATCTATCAGTTTTCTGGCACCCATAACACAAGCTTTGCTTATTTTGGGGCTAGTGAATAGTCCAAGCATATTTATTTATTTGGGTATTTATTCTTATATATTTTTTTAATTTGATTGTGTGTTTCTCATCATCACATCACACATTACATCAATCAGTCCTGAACAGTCCATCACCTCCATGATGACCCAATTAGGGGGGCTCACAATTTACACTGATAAACCTCGACAAGTGTTTTGCTCCTGCGCGGAGCATTTCGTTTTTATGTTATACGGCATACAAACAGGCAAGCGGGCCACCTGATGGAAAATGGTCACTGCCGCTTATGGATATCACCAACACTAGGGGAGTTACCAATGCGTTTTTCGTAACTGAAGAGACCGCTCATATCCCTCTTGAACGTCATAGTCCAAAGGAAACTGTTGCTGGGGCTCATTCCACGTCCGAATCGTACGAGCAAGAAACATTCTTTCGATCTTTCGCGTGGTGACCAACAGAGGGTGGGGATGACTACCCAGCCTATGGCCGGGGGTGCGATGGCGAGTCAAAAAGTTCCTCGGAACACTCCCCATTGTACAGCCGATAGAACACAGATAGCCTTCCGGTTAGCCAGTGGTCCTCACTTGCTTCTTCGTACAGCGTGTCTATGCACGGAGTCCAAAGAATTCGCACGATTCTCAGGCATCCTCAGGAAATGTCGTATGGCTCCCTAGGCAAACAAAATATGTAAAAACGTCATATTATCTTTTTTTCAAATCTAATAGAAAGCAAAGGGAAAGATAAGCGAGCTTATCCAGGTAGGGGGCAGCACGTGCAGACCGACCAGCGCGTACTTAAAACTTGCTTGAAACAGCTTGAAACTTCGGTTGTATACACTTGGAAATATTTACCTACCTTACGTCACTTGCTTACGTAGAGCACCCTGTATACAAGGCTGACTCTTCAACCATTCGGTAACCATTGTAAATAATGCTATATAGTTTTTTTACATCGATATCTCTGGCAGTTGGCAGTACAAATTGGCACCCCGTAAAGTTCTTTAATCTTACCAAATTACATTATTCCCTTTGAAATTAAAAGAAGTCAAGGAGATAATTTAAAGATTCCACCGAAAGTCTTCACAAATAACGCAATAAATTTATGCCAGAAGGAAAAAAAATGTTATTCAACGTCTTTCCGGCCACGGCCTGGATGAATTAATAAGCTGGCTCGAGGCGCAGTCCAAGTTTTTAAGTTGCTCCACTTAAAACTTGCGAATTTAAAAAAAAAATCTGTAAACAGGATGGACTACGACCTTTGTTAAAAATTCAGGAGACGGAAACCAGTGTCACTTGAACTTGTGCGATGAGTGCTTACTGCAAAGAACACAAAACAATGTGTTTTCCCCTTAATAGAGACTAGAAAAAAAGGTGTCATTGGACATATTCTTATATTTTTCTAACTTAGCAAATTGTGTTAAATTTAAGTTACTTATTTGTCTTTAGGCTAGATTGTAATTAAAATACAGGTTGAGCAATCTAAATGCGTCAGTGAGATGAAATTCTAAGCAGCTTCATTGTCGTGTTCGTATGTCGCTCCAAGTCCCTAGGCGGATGCTCGACGCTGCATATTTATCGTGATAAGTGGATTACGATCCTGGATCACGATATTTATCGAGTGTGTATAACTCACTGATCGTGATTCGAATTTCTACAAAATCAGAAATCCACGATCCGTATCAACGAAACGTATCGCGATATATATCGAGCGTGCAGCATCCGCCTATCCGTAAAAATATAATGGACCTCACACTTCGCAACACAAAGAGCCATTCCAACTTACATTGGTCATTTAAAAAGATTTTCTCCGCTCCGTGGTTACTTAACATGGCGAAGCCACGCAGATTTTCATATTCTTTCCCTTTATTTGTCGAATTTACGGACAAAGGGCAGGGGATTATTTTATGTTCTTCTTGTCGCCGTGTCCTTTGTTGTTGGTGGAATACGTTTCTGCCAGGTGAAAGATGGTGCTTTATCAAATATTCTTTAAAAAAATTGTTTCTTTTGAGATTTGGACTTGTCTACAAATACCATCTTACCCTAATACACAGAATTTCATAAGTTCCTAAATTCACGAAAAACGACACAATGTAGTCACACCATTATTTAATATAATAATTAATTCATTGTTCTAGAATATGATCGAAAAATTCTTGGACCAAAGGGAGAGGATGGCATGGATAAGAGGAAGAACGAGGAAGTGGAACAGCTTATTTACAAAGTTTTGGAAGGGATCAAGTCCGCAAGGCTGTGATGGCTTGGCTACGTGGAGAAGATGGGGAAAGATCGCGCCGTAAGGAGAGCATAATGAGGGTCGGCCGAGCGGACGTCGATAGATCGGGTAACTCAAATATGGCTGGATGGATGAAGTCCTAAAAGACCTGCATCCTGGATTGGTAGGAGATGGCGCAGGATAGAAAGAGGTGGCGATATCTGGTGTCGGAGGCCAACATATACTTTGGGTCACTGAGCCAGGGCAGATCCAAAAAAGAAAAGGAAGTAAGATTTTCTTAAAGTTTAATACAAACTATTCAATTGATAAAAAAGACTCAATATGAAAGATGACTGATGACAATGCTGCAATGACAACTATGAAAGAAATCGGTTTCTGACATAACTGTCGGATATTTTAGATATTATTTAGCTAGTAATTATTTAGCTTTAGGCTGTTAGGTCGCGATGACATACAAAATTTTAGGTGATTTACAGAAGGATTTGGTTAGGTAAGTTACTATTTGCTTTTTACCTTCTCCACACAAAATGCAGCAAGTTGGTGGTAAGTGGTCACCTTGTCTACCTTAGCATCTAGGGGTATCGCCAATGCGTTGCCCACCGCTGGAAAACGTTGCTGTGGCAGCAAAAAGGTAAATGACGCTAATGGCAGTGGCCAAAGCCACGGTTCCCCAATTCCCTACCCAATGGAGCACTGGCGACCTTACGGCAGGAACAGAATATTATTATTAAAAATAGTATCAACTCGCACTAAATTGAACCCTACCTTTCATGTGATCTTCATTACCACGTTTTGGAGCCTTTCGCAGATCTTGAGGTTGTAGAATGAGGTCTCTGGAGAAAATTTATCTATAGAGTACAACATGGAGTTCTTCAAAAAAAGGGCAAAAAGGTTTTTACGGGGTTGGAACCACGTGCGTGATACCTCTGGTATTGCAAACGTCCAAAGGCTGCGGTAACTGCTTACCATCAGGCAGGCCATAAGCTTGTCTGCCACGTTAGTGGTATAAAAATCTTACCATACCACCTGACTGCGCACACCGTCCTACCTTATCACTATAGCAATAGTCCAACAGTGGGTTTAAGTCTTAATGGTTTTATTCACAATCATTACACCTGAGAAGCGGGTTTGTAGTTAAAAATTCTCAATACTTCGAACGACGAATACTTTAAACGAGCTTCTCCAAAAAGGGAAAGTCCAAAGTACCGTCAACCGGCGTAAATGTATGGATGTGGATGTGGCAAGACATCAAAAGTCGAGGGACGGTATTGGTGCTATTCTACGCATACAACTCACGGCCACCCTTGACACTAGGCCAAGACATACTAATTATCCCATCTTTTCAGTTCCAGATGGACCCACTGCCAAAAGTGTTCAGCCAAAGCGCACGTGCCCCAAGACTCCATAAAGCTAGCCTCAATGCGAATCACACCGTCCCTGACACTTCTGTCATTCAGAGTCTCCAGGAACTTTCTATACTGGAGCTTTGCAAGGCCACAAACCGATCTGGTCGAGTTCAACCGGCTCTTTGACGGCCGAAATGAGGAGTCCTGATTGGTTGAGGAAAGTAATGGGCGTCGCCATTTTGATATTCGCCCCGTCTCTTTGGTAACAGTTTAACTGGTGTTGTGAATTGTATGATGGAATAAAATTTCAAAATTGTGTAAGCAGTTTTTATTTACTTACTTGCCTATGATGACGCAGCGACCCAAATGAGTGAGTTCATCCACTCCACTCTGTCCTGTGCCACCTGCCAACAGTCAGCCAGTAATTCCAATAGGTCGCTGTCTATTTCGTCCCTGCAACGATACCTGGGAAGTCTATTTTCAATATTTTTCCCATTTAAAAGAATATTTCGATTCTCGGTATTATGCAAGGCGGTAACTGTCAGAGGCAGACCAATTAAGATCTCCGTAGACTATAAGAAAATCGGTTTTACCGTTTTCTGTTGACCATTGTCAACCCTGCGATTTCCAAACCCTCTTGTAATGAGTTCCAAACCACTACTACTGTGGACGAGGCTGAAGACCAATAGTGGACTCTTATGGGCTTTTTTTTTTTTTTTTTTTATGTTATACGGCAGACAAACAGGCAAGCGGGCCACCTGATGGAAAGTGGTCACCGCCGCCTATGGACATCAGCAACCCCAGGGGAGTCACTGATGCGTTGCCCGCCTCTGAAGAGACCTCTAATATACCTCTTGAACGATCCCATGTCATAGTCCTTAGTTTTAATGGGATGTAAAAGGTATGCGTGATATTGGCGACATTTTTATTTCGCTGTTACATTGACCGAACAATATCTATTATGACAACTATACCTGTTAACTCAGTTTTCTTATTCGTGATCTATACAACTCTCAATAATGAACTTCTAGCTTTTCGTGCTCTCGTTTTATTTGTGTTTTTGTTTAAACTTCTACTACCTCTAAACTCGATTTCAACTGAATTAAAACTGAAAAAGTAAAAGTTTAAAACTTCTAACTCCTGTTACTCAGTACAGACTGAGTTCAGAGGTACAATACAATACAAAATTCTTTATTGCACACCAGAGAACACAAGTATAGATACAAAAAATATGGTAGATAGTACAAAGGGCGGTCTTATCTACTAATGTGATCTCTTCCAGACAATCTTATTGATGTAAGTATTGATTGGTTTATATTTTAAACAAAAAAATAGGTTTGGTCAGTGTAAGTGACATAAAAAAAGGCGCCACTGGTCCACATAAATCCTGCATTGCCATTTCTCGTCTAAATAGTGTGTACAGAGCAAAATGGGCAAAATAGTTTTGCATTTTTCCGACATCGTCTGTCGAAACTGTGAGACGTTTTACTAGTTTTTCCGCGACTAAGTCTATGTAAAATTCGATTATAGCGTTCCAGCCCCACTCCCGCGAGAACCACGTTGAATTTCTTCATTGAAATTTGGGCTATAAGCTATATTGCGGCCCAATTTCATCAAAATCCTCCCACGCTGTCTCTAGACCAAGTCTGACTCGTGGCTAAATCGAACCATACATATTTGAGGGAGCCACACTATCGCCTTAATAACACCAAAACCACTTCATTAATGAAAAAAAAACATTACATTGATACACTACCTGTTTTCCTCGCGACGTTGTCCGCATTAAATTCGGTTACTACGTTCCGGACCCGTTCCCGTGGGAACAACATTGAATTTCGGGATAAACTATACAATACTTTATAATTACACATCACATCCCAGCCCGTAACAATCCACTGCAGAACTTACTGCCTCTCCCACAAAAGGGGAGTTTATTGCCATAATCTCCACGCTTGGCAGGCGGGTTGGAGATCACAGTGTTTAAATATAACAATGGAAAAAGCTGCCCAGTTCCCAGACTACGGAGACTCTTGATATTTTGCCTAGAAAATACTAGTCGCCATGTACGACACCCATGAGTGTAAGGGGTTGGTGCTATTCTACTCTGCCGGACACCACACGGCTCGGCAATAGTTTATAATATTAGTATTCATTGGAGGCGATGTGTCTGTCCCCATCGTTCCAAGAATTTCTAATATTTCATCCGCTTACTCCATAAAACTGTAAGCGCTTTCTGTTTTTAGTTTATACACAACGATATTGAATATTAAATTCGAAAGTTTTACCGTGTTACCGTATTAAATCTTTCAGTTGAAAGCTGCAAAAGGAAATGCTTCTGCCCACTTTTTTTCATAAAAATCCCGCAGGCTGCGCGGGAAACTTAAAGCCAGGCTATATCAGACAACTGTCTGACTCCAGGCGGCTCCATTACTTTTCCGATGTAACGGTGCAATGAAAAACTTGCAACTAGTTCGCGGCTGACGGCTCCTAGCATCCTTGGAACTTATGGGTCCTCTATTCATGGAAAAGGCGAGATACATCGCCTTATACTTTCTTATGCTTAAGCTTCTCACATCCCGCAAAGAATGTCCAAAATGGCTGCTGCAGAATATTCACGGGTTCTGGTGATGTTCAATGAGCTAATTTTCTTAATGAGACTTTTGTATTTAAGTTAATAAGTTTTGTGCCATATACATAACTTAATTGTAACTATCTAGGTAATTGGTAGTTTTTAGTCTTAAGTCATACAAGTTCAGTCAATAAGTCAGTCAGTCAGATTAAGTCATGACAGAATACCAGCGGGTGTGGGCACCTTCACATTTTGTCTATAAGAAACTTTTGTACTAAACATACTTTGTTAAAAAATCTGTTAATTTATAGGCAAATAAAGATTTATATTTCTATACTAGTGACTAGTTTAGAGACTTCGTCCACGAAAAATTTGATTATTTTAGGAGGCAAAAAGTAGCCTACTGCCTTTCCTGGGTTGCCATCGTCTCCTTAACAAATATTATCCGAATGAATAGAGACTTCCATGGGCGTCGGTGATCACTTAGTAATGTCTATAGGCAGTGGTGACCACTTTCAATCAGGTGGCCCGCTTGCCTGTTTGCCTACCGTATGACATAAAAAAACTCCATCAGGTGACAAGCTCACAGTTTGTTATATAAAAAAATCTAAAAACCCACCCCAGTTTCGCACAGGGTTTCTGGGGGTTATTGTGTTTAATATACATGTAGTATACGAATAAACCTTCAAGAAGGAATTACCTATCTAAATGATAGTGAACCCCGTACGGCGGGATGCGACATTCTTTTATACTATGTAAAGATAGAACCTCAGACATAGTCGTTACGTTGTATGCAATATCATTATCGTAATAAAATAAAATAAATAAATAAATAAATAATCGTGAACAAATTCACACAGCGCCATCTAGACCCAAAATAAGCAAAGCTTGTGTTATGGGTGCTAGATAACCGATAAACTTATATACTTTTTTTTAAATACATTTTTATTATACATAGAACACCCAGACCCGTAACAGAAATTAAAATTTACTATGTCAATTTCTGCCCGGTCGGGAATCGAACCCGAGACCTTTCGCATGTTGACCACTGAACTCAGGTCGTCGAGTAATATATTTATAAGTGAAATTGTGCAGTAGGTATATTACGCAGTGTGTACCCATGTAATTTATCCGTCCGACCATCCGACATAATACGAATGCAGATCCAAAAAGATTCGCAGCATTGTTTGGACTCGTCCGTTTCGTATTCGTGATCTTTACAACTCTCAATAATGAACTTCTAGCTCTCCCGCTCGTTTTATTTGTGTTTTTGTTTGCGTAAAAGCACCTGAGCACTTTGCTGGCGCCGTGTATTATGCGAGCCCTGCTCCTGGTGCAATATGTTAGCTAGAAAAAGTAGTGGGCTATTTGTTGTAATGTCGATGGTACTGTGTAACGAACGAAGCGAACTCCACACCAACGCAATGAAAATGCTGCGGTGGAATGTTTGAAAGAAAGGAAATACATCATTGACAAAGGAAACATTACTAAATTAAAAACATTTATAACAATGGCCGTATGGTGTCCGGCAGAGTAGAATAGCACCAACCCCTTACACTCGTGTTACACTCGGCGACTAATGTTTTCGAGACAAAAGATCTACAGTCTTTGTGGGCTGGAAAATGGGCAGCAGCTTTTTCCATTGTTATATTTATAACACTGCGATCTCCAACCGGCTTGTCAAGCGTGAAGATTATGGCAATAACCTTCCCTTTCGTGGGAGAGGCCTTAAGACCTGCGATGGACTGTTCTGGGCTGTGATGATAATACAATGAGTCAGCAAGGGAGGCCCTTGCCACTGTCGGTGCCGCGGCGGCCAGCTTAAATGAGACCCACACAGCATGTGCTGTGAGGCGCAAGAAGCGCTTCACAGCGCTGGTATTCTGTGGGCCCAATATCACTTAACAGGAATGTTGACCACTGCGCTGTTCACAATCAGTAATTTAATCAATTTTGGTGATAATATCCCGGTTGCGCTCTTGCGGGCGAGGTCCCGCCGCCTTGACCGTGATTCAGGATTTAACAGATCGGATAATTAGGAACCTACAGTCGATCGACTGCCATCTCACCTGCCTGACTGACTTAACTGAGAGTAGAGATAATTTTCGGGAATCAGCTTTTCTTTTTCACAGCCGTTTTTCCCCAGTGCTCTGTTCTTTTTTCTAAAATATAATCTTTAACAACTTACTAGCTTCTTCCCCGTGACTTAGTCCGCGTTAAATTCAGTTCCGGGCCCGTTCCCACCGGAACCTCATTGAATTTCGAGAAAAAATTTTAGCTTAATTTACTCTCTGCTAATGTAGCACTCTATATCTAGGTGAAATCATTTTTAAAATCAGTAAACAAACAATCAATCAATTTTTTTTCTCTTTATAATATTGTAAAATTGTTCCCTGTATTTCCTCTCATGTCTACTATCTAGTTATTTAGTTTAATTATTTGTATTCATATACCTAACAAACCGAGGACGACTACTGCCGAGCATACCAAGGCCTTGTCCAAAGACTAGTTTATAACATCTACTTAACAACTAACTGTCTAATAACTACTTTATAACTAAACTAATAAATAACTATCATGAGCACTGAGTCGCTGGCAAGACAACGAGAATGTGTAGTCGTCTCATATATATAAGTGAGCGTCGGGGATTATAAAGAGATGAAGAGTTTAGCAGACAAATCTTACGGTGAGGGAAAACATCGTGATGAAACCTACACATTCAGGCGACTGGATGTGTCACCATGATCCAATCTGGTCAGGTTCCCCTGGTAGCAGGGTCACGGAGGTCAGATGGCAGTCGATCCACTGTAATTACCTGACCTGCCAAATCCTGGATCATGGTCACGGCGGACCCCAGGCCCTCATGCGCGAGAGCAAAACCGGGACATTAACACCAAGATGATGAGATGATGAAGAGTTTATCAGACAGGAGAGAAGAGTGGCGATTGCTCCACCGACAAGAGTCATACTCTTAAATATATAATGATGATGAAATAGACATGCTTGGACAATTCACCCCCAAAGTAAGCAAAGCTTGTGTTATGGTTTCCAAGGAACTGATAAATGACTTATATCTTTTAAATACATATTTATTATACATACTACACCCAGACTTCAATTAAAATTCATCATTACAACTTCTGCTCTGCCGGGAATAAACCCAGGACATTTGCGTAACTATGGCATCTTAACCAACTGATACACTCAGGTCGTCGTCAAATGTAAACAGATGAGGGTGAATTATCTCCATGGCAATCCCTTAGTTGGACCAGGGGGAGAGTAGGCAACCCATATTTTTTTACACATTTGAGTCATAATCTCAAGTCGTGTATAATGCACGATTTTTCTGAACAATAGACGAAGGAAGATATTAAAATGGCTGAATCTCAGACCATTAAACTGCTGAACCGATTTGAACGAAACAAAGCTAAGAACCATCTTGATAAATCACACATTCGAATAAAATAAATCGCATTAAAATCGGTCCGTACATTCGTAAGCTACGCGCCATTCTTTCCCAACATAATTCCACTCTTCCTTATCCCTACTTTCTTGGTCGAATTAATGATTCATGCGTAGAAATAAAATAAACGTCTGATTGTCCTGGATACCTGTGCTAAAAGGCCCGTGGGGCAGGCGACAAGCTATCCTATTTATTAAGGCCCTCCCACTCCAGGGAAGAGTGTCGAAAGGGCTCATTTAAATAAAACATGGACCTGATTGCCTAATATCCCTTTAGGAACAGGCAGGTCCGCCCACGGAGAATATGTACCGACATGTTCCCTCAGACTACCTAGTCTGAGGCTTTCAAGCTAGATCATTGTGTAGACGGTGCGTTCTTTAAATGTGGCGGTGGCAGGGTTCTGTTATGTTAATGCTTAGGAGTCACCACTAATAATTATAATCAACTTGGCGTCAATATCCCGGTTGTACTCTCACGTACGAGGGCCGCCTTATAGCCCGGGCGGATATGACATTGGTGGTGGCCCATTTTTACAGTATGTTAATGTTCGAGAACGTCTTAGACGACGAAATTAGTACACAATATCAAAATTTTAAATTTCATCCCTGTGCACTTATAATTTAATTTAAAAGAGCAAGAAAAAGAGTTTTCACTATGATTTAGAGAATATCTTCCGAAAGGTTTATGTATTATAGGTATACATGCATATTTTAGTAGAGCAAACCCGAGAACACCCTTACGAAGCCGGGACGGGTCGCTATATAAGTTCAAATACCGCTCTTACTACACTGAAATAAGGTAGGTACTCGTCAAACATTTTAGAAACCGCACATTCTATTCCATGAACGGTCCATGATCCTGTACAAATTTTAAAACTGAGCCATTTTAGCTTTGCCGTTCCGAAACGATATCCTGTAATAACGTCTGAGTTGTGAGCTAATAATTTTCCCATATTTCTTCCAAGACTTCTTAAGTTCCTCGTCTTTAAGATTTTGGGTCTTAAAGCGTAGTAATTAAGCAAACCGCCGGCCGCTCACGTAAATCTAATTACCACAAAAAAGTCGAATTAAAATTACACTCGAGGCGGCCGAGAAGACAATATTCCCAAGCATTAAGTTGCAAAAGATACTCGTCAAGTTAATCACGCTTAGCGTCAAACTTTAGGGAGGTCGCTGCGAAATTAGAGAATTAATAATTAAGCGGAGTCGGGGGTTGGGCCATAACTCTCTGGGTGACAAAAGCGGATCGTTAACTTTAATATTTTAAGGGGAGCTAGTTCCCCCGGTCTTGGGGCGGCTTCTGAACGTCTCCGGGACTAGCCTACCCGGTTAGGCCTCAGGGTTCCCGGGATTACAAAGTTAGGACATAATGTGTTTAGGCTTAGGTCTATAAGTGTTTACGACATAATAAGACATTTCGCTTGGTTGAATTAGATCCTTAGCTGTCGAGGTCGGTTGAGGATATATCATGGATTTTTATGGTTTGATTTTTATTCTTAATTTAAATGCAACTTTTTTATGAAAATGTTGTGATTTTTTGCATTTGCAGGTACAAGGCCTCAGGGTCCTTGGGGTTGTGCAGTTGGGACATTATATGTTTAGGTTTAGGTCAATAAGCGTTTAAGATATTTCGCTTGGATGAAGGCGTTGAGGTCGGTTTGAAGATATGTTAGGGATTTGTAAGGACTGATTTTTAACCCTAATTTGAATCCAAGTTTTTATAAAAATGTTGTGCTTTTTGCATAGATTGATTGTAAAAATTGTGAGGTTTAATTAAAGAGAATAAAAGTGATAAATAATAACTGAATTGTTCGTAATGTTTATTGCTTTTTACATTTTTGTAGGCTTGGTGCCATAGTAAAAGCTGTTTGTTATCACGACGCATACGGTACCCCTTGGTATCATCTGAAATCACCCTTAGTACTTAGGTATCGGACAACACATGCAGCTCTTCACAGGGATTTCCCTCAAATAAAAGCCTTTCGGCACAGTGTAATTACAATTTGCTCTGTAACACCTTGTCATAGAGTCCAGGTTAATATACCAGTGCGTTTCGTACTATCAACAGTATACAGGCTGAAGGTAATAGTTAAATATGCGTTTGCGAAAGATATGTAAAAGATAAGAGATTTTTTAAACTTTTCATTCGAAACAATGTCATCTAATGACACAATAAGTTTTTTCAATATAAAGAAAAATATCTTAGAATGTAAAATTCTTAGATAGGTTCCTTTATTTTATAAGAGTAAATAAATTTAATAAAATGAGTCTTAAGTTGAACAGTAAAAGTAATGTAGGAACAAATACACCACTTAAGAACTTTACTGCCCCATCGTCCATCTGTTCTGCGAGCTATGTACGCTGCCCATTGCCACTTAAGCGTGGCTATCCCTCGGGCTATGTCGGTGGCCTTGTCCGATTGCGGATCTCCTCATTTCTGATTCGACCTCTTAATGATCTTCCTATATCTCATACATCCATACATAGTATAAAACAAAGTCGCTACCCGCCCTCTGTATATATAAGTACGCTTAGATATTTTAAACTACTTAACTGATTTCAATGCGGTTTTCATCAATAAATAGAGTTATTTAAGAGGAAGGTGCACTACCTGGACAGGTTTTACCTGGAGAGTACAACATGGAGTTCTTCAAGAAAGGGGTGAAAAGGTTTTTACGGGGTCGGCAACGCGTTGGTGAGGACCCTGGTATTGCAAACGTCCATACTCTGCGGTGACTGGTTTATATAAAAAAAAGGTTTATAGCAAAAAAAAAGGGTAGTTACTGGTAAAGTAGGTGTAAAGGTAGGGTAGAGTAGGATGCCATACGAACAAGGTCGCGCCAGATCCACTAGTTTATGAAATGATTTTATTTATTCTTTTTGTTAGCTACACTGATACACACCCTGTACAAGGTGAGTCGGCTAGTTCGCTCCTGACCCCCTTTCGCACAAAGAAGCTAAGATGGGCGTAATGTTGGGTAATTTAGGAGCTGGAATTAGGCAGCTGTGTAAGTGATGTCTGTTTCACTTTCTGACGTTTACGGGTCACTGGAACTGTGTTAAATTCCTGTGTTAACTAAAATGAAAAAAGAATGTGAAAATGTGTTGGCAATTTAAAATACAATAAATAATAATATATAATCAATGGACTAATATATTCTTTATTGTACACAAACATGACATACTGATACAGTACAGTACAGTAACAGAGATGTACAAAGGCGAGCTTAACTCATTATTTGAGTTTTCTACCAGAAAACCTTGGAGTCATAGGAACAGGTTTAACTGAAATGCAGGTACTTAATATATTACAATACTTCTGGCCATTGCCAGAAGATGATATCCGAAACCGGTCGCAATTAATGAAAAGTTTATAAATGTAATCTATTAAGTGGAACTCGTATATAAAAGTGTTGTAATCTATAATATAATGGAGTTCCATCATGAATACATATTATGCACAACACAAAGCGTCAACTGCCACTCACTGTCATAACTGATGTTATCACATCATCACACGACTTTGTACTGTGCTAGGTCTAGTAGTTGACCGACAGATCAAGGCAAGCTATTGCCAATCAATTTGGCACGAACTATACTTTCTACTCTATCGGACGCTACACGGCTTCAAAGAGTGTTTGTGCAAACAAATTATAATGTTATTGATTGTGTTTCATATCGTGTAACAAATTAATTTTATTTATTTTTTACCTAAGGAGGCACACGGACGGACGGTCCACCGGATGGAAAGCGTCCACCGTCGTCCAGGACATCTGCAACCTAAGGGGAGCGGATGCGGTGCATGCCTTTGAGGTACCTGTAGACATGCCTCTTGAAGAACCCCATGTTGTAGTGCAGAGGAAAGACATCGGGAGGAGCTCATTCCACATCTTACACGTGCGTGGTAAAAAGGCTCATGATACCCGTAAAGTAAAGGATATTCGTTATTAAATTTATTCATTCAATTAATACCATTCAAGCGCTTGTTACGCTTCGCCAATTATTTTTCATATTTTTTATTCTACGTAACGCAGGTGCGGAATTTTTATTTTTATTCCTTAAACATTTTTAAACCGGTCAAAAATGTGGGTGAAGGGATTTCGCGGTACTCCTCTTTGTAATTACGTTATTTAAGACTAGCTTTTTCCCACAACTTAATCTGTGTAAAACTCAGTTATTACGTTCCGGACCCCTCTCCCTCCCTCTCCCTTCCCTTGGGATCCACATTGTATTTCTGTGTGCCATTCTGAGTCTATGAAATGGCTTCAATGTAATTAACTGATCTGCCAAACCCAGGATCATGGTCAAGGCTGACCCCAGACCCTTCGTGCACGAGAGCATTTATTGCACACAATAAAGAATTACAGAGATATAACATAGATATAACTGTCACAGCCGTTTAATATTCAGATTCTATAAAATAAAAAAGCTGGGGCCGAAGTGGCAAGAATTAAAGGAGACGAATGATAAGAATGGTGGTTAGGACAGTACAAAGTGGCGGTCCATAGTCTCTGACTACTCCACCTGTGGGACATAGGCCTAAGGTTTATAAAATTTCATCAAAATCCGATCCGGTCATTAAGTGAAGCAGTAACAAACATCCAGACACCCATCCCATTAATCCATCCCCCATCTCCATCACGTACTTAGGCTGTCTCATATGTTACTGAGTAGCATAAAAACAAATACGTTGATATATGTAGCCCTTTTATTATTTCTCAAAGTAAACAAATATATCCAGGGCGCGTGTCGCGTTTTCCAGCTTACAGCCCCGTATTAACATTGCCGGAGCTCACAGTTCGTTACCTCGGGCGCACTGAATCGCCTTTTTTGCCGTCGCTTTATTTACTCGGTAACTTGTAGGCGACTAGTCGGCGCCTGCGACTTCGTTTACCGTAAGTGCAGATTAGGAGGTACCTAGGTCCAGTTCTAGGTAGTGATTCATCTGTATGCGAAACCTTATCTGTCTGGCGAATGTCTGATACGTTTTCACATTTGACAGATCAGGTCGTTAGAGCGGTGAAACTAGCATCTGGCCTACACGACCCTGTCAACAGTTTGCATCAAGGTTACACATTTAGTCGCCTGAATGTGTATGTTTCATCACGATCATCATCATCTTGGCGTTAATGTCCCGGTTGTGCTCTCGAGAACGAGGGCCCGGGGTCCGCCTTCGCCATGATCCAGGATTTGGCGATCAGGTTATTACATAGGAGCGACTGCCATCAGACCTCCGTGACCCTGCTGCCAAGGGAACTTGACCATATTGGATCATGGTTACAAATTCAGTTGCCTGAATTTGCAGGTTTCATTACGATATTTCCCTTTATGTTAAGAGCATTGGTTAGTGTCACACAACTGAGAAAAGAGTCATGGGTACAATGGCGGCAAGTGGTTCGAACCCGATGCCTACGAGTCACAATACTAATGCCTATACCTTCAAGGATCTAACAGTGCTTTTATTACACACTATATTATTTTTGCGAGATAATTTCAGTTAACCTCGTCATCGATTCTAATACTAATGCCAACCTTCAAGGCTCTAACAGTATTTTTGTAATAGACACACTATAATATTATTTCTGCGAGATAATTCCAGTAGCAAATCTCTTTCAGCAGCCCGCCCAAGGGACCCCCGCCTAAGCTGACGGCAATTATTTCATAATTGCCCGCGGATCCCCCGGGACCATAATTAGGGGAGGCTTAGCGCGATGCTGTTTGTGCAACAAATAAATTCCGCGGGGTTGCGGCGGTGAATGTAAAAAATGAGAATAATAAAATGCAAGTTACGGTTTCCGATTGAGATGAAATTTTGCACACTCGTGAGTAAGTTTGCTGACGAGTTTATTTGATTATGGGGACGGTAGGTGGCCATAGGATATCTTAAACTACGTATGGTTAACCCATCGAGTTTGGGCTCGTTTGATTAGTCTTGACAAATACTCTGACTGATCATCATAGATAACGCACGATAAAAGCTTGCTATAATAAAAGAAAATTTCAACTTTCATTTCAACAATGTCGTAACCGGTACGCGGAATGCGATGGAACGCAGCAACACATTAGCAACACCAGGGGTCTCCAATGCGTTGCCAACGTCTCAAATGCCGGGACACATTAGTCTGGCAGCAAATAAGTAAATGCTAGGCCCCTCAATGCTAAAGCCACGGTTCTCCACCCCACGGAGCACTACAGACTTTACACACCGGCAGTAACATAATAGTAATGTTTTGCTTCGGTATTTTGTAATGTGAAGGTACTTCCTCAGTCAGACAGCTCAATTTCGAACAGGATACCCCGCTATGAAAAACCCTCTCTTGAAAAACTTACTACCAGATGTCGGCCGAATCATTGTTCTATGATCGTACTAGGTTAGGTTAAAGCAACATCGATACTCGTTACCTCTCGCCCTTAGAAGTCGAGCCCAGCCACCGACGCTCTACCTATCTATCTGTAGCTTGTTATTCTGTGTAGGCTGAGATTAATATGGACTGGCAACGAATTTCGTGGAAAACCCACCTTGTTATAAGCGCCGGCGGCTCCTAAACGTATCTGTTTACTCCCTAAGCAGACAGAATAATTATTCCATAACAGCCGCAGAGCCGTGATGATAATTACCTGAACCGTATTTCCCTGGGCCCTGTATTTTTTCTCACTCTGTAATTAAATAAATGTCGGCGGATCCATTTTTCTCTGTGTGCTTAAAAATGTTGCTAATTCAACTGTGTTATCAACGGTTTACGTCTTTTTTGAGCGGCCACGTTGGTCGAGTTTATATTTTTGTTTGCATTTTCATCCGCGATTGTCTTTTGAATTGTTTGTTCTTTGGGTGTTTATGTTGTGCCTCTGTGTCCAATTTCTTTGTGTTGTAATATGCGAAAGATAATTTAGGACCCAGGAATGCGGCATAGAACCACTTTCTGCATGGTCATGGGATGTATTTTTAAATAAATTAAAACCTCTGTAAAACCGGAGTGGAGGACTTTGGTTTAATCCAATGACCAGACTTTGAGGGGTGTACAGATATGACACAATTTGATAGTAATACGAACGATGTGCCCACATGCTCACAATGTACGAGAATGTGTGTGAAAAAGATACATAACCACACACGCGCACATAAACGCTAACAACAGCGAAATTAAAACAGTCGCTGTACATAAAACTAGCCAGGTGGACATTTTCATCCAATGAAAGATCAACATCCCTATTCTTAAAGGTTAATATGAGGTCTAACAGTACGTGCGACCGCACAAGATTCTAACAGACAATACTAGAAAGGTTCGGCACTATCATCATCAAAGCCCATAACAATCCACTGCTGGACTTAGGACCTCTTGTCCTATCTCTACCACGCTCGGCAGGCGGGTTGGAGATCGCAGTGTTGTAAATATATAAACGGAGAACGCTACTGCTCATTTGCAGCCTACGGAGACTCCAGAACTTCATTCTCGAAAACATTAGTTGCATTGTACGACATCCACCAGTATAAGGGGTTGGTGCTTTTCTCTGCCGAACACCACACGGCACTACATCCGTCAAAATGAACGTCTACGAATAAACTTTATGTTAGTACCTATGATCTGTTTAAACTGACTTGTCTTATTTGGTTAAGGAAATTATGTGTTTAAATGGATAATGTGCAGCAGTATTCGTTGAAATTCAAATTCTATGTGATTCTTATATAATTCTCGACTTTTATAAACAATGTACGTAGCGTGATTGATACGGCAAGTCGTGATTTTGGGCATTGTTTGTTCACCAAATAAGACAAGTCAGTTTAAACAGATGATACGTAAATGTATTACCATAAAGTTTATTACAAAAACAAGAAAATAAATTGCAACTGTACGAGATTATAAGACTCGTGTTTAATTACAAAGTGAATGCCATAAAATGTAGGTTACATTCTGCTGCATATTTCACTGCAATATCATGGGGCGAACTGTTAAAAAGCCTACTGCAAAGACTAGACGGTGCCGGCGAAAAATCGAACTACGGAATTTTTGAAATACTATCCACAGAGTACAGCCAAACGGTGTTACAATATTTTTTCATTCTACTCAGTGACAAACAAGCAGACAATTTATCCCATTGATGGTAAACGGTAACTGTCGTCCCTAACATCTACAATTCATGCAAGATAATATAATAAATAAAAAAATGTATTTATTTTTAGCCATTTCTGTCCTACTGCAGGGCAAAGGCCTCCCTTTCAATCTTCCACGACTCACGGTCGGATGCTAGATGAGTATTAAGAAAAGTTGTCTGAAAAATTTTTGTAATACGTAATTATACGATAATAATTATACGTTATTATCCGATTTGCCCAATCCTGAATCATAGTCAAGGCGGACCCCGGGCCTTCGTGCCCGAGAGCACAACCGGGACATAAACGCCAAGATATATTATATTGTGTAGGCATAGCTGTCCTCTGCACCTAAACGAAACCTCCATCAATTAAACAAAATTTCTTAATTTTCATGAGACTGACAGAATGAAAAGTGACTTCGCCGTCGTAGCTTGCTCTGTGAGCCCATTGATTATACCCAGGTGGGGAGGTAGGTACTCTAAAATATTGAACATTCAGCTAATTGGGGCCAGCCTTCGACCGGCTTTAGCATTTTTCGCTCAAAGTGGATTATGTTTGCTGATTCTATTACGGTTATTAGTTTACCTAAAGTATAAGTTATTGGGTTGTCCGTATGCGAAGATGATAGACAAATTAAACTACGAGGGAATACATTATAATTTTATAATAACTCCTAGCCGCAGTGTTTCCTTTGGCCTATAACATGGGATCGGTTAAGAGGTATATTAGAGGTCTCTTTAAGTTTAGAGGCGGGCAACGCATTAATAGATCCCTTGGTGTTGCTGATGTCTATTGGCGGCGGTGACCACTTTCCATGAGGTGGCCCGCTTTCTTGTTTGTTTGCCATATTACGTACAAAAAAAACTAATTTAGTTAGAATATTATAATATTCTAAAATTCTTAATATTATAATATTCTAACTAGTGAGAATGAGGACAAACTCTTTAAAATAATAAAAATGTTAATGCTGGCTGGTAGCGCTGGACTATTGATGAGACTTATGAAAAGGAGAGAATTTGAATATATTTTGTATTTTCTTTAAATGGAAGTCCTTTGTTTTCAGTCTTTGTAATCATAGCGGGTTTTGAAAACTTGAAAACTTGCGAACCTTAGTACTTGCGCGCAGTTATTAAGTACCTGTGCTTAAAAAGTTTCACTACCGAAGTAGTTAATCAAGACTTACATGATACTTTAAGAGCAAATACTCCAGCGTATTCTACAGTTGCAGTTCGTGCGCTGAATTTAAACGTGGAAGAATGTCCTCCAAAGATTACCCTCGCTCAGGAGTCCAACAATGGTAGTGCCAGAAGAAATTGTTTAAAAACTCGATGAAATTGTTTTCGCAGAGCGTCGAAAAAAAACGATTTCGACTGGTAGTGTGCATACCATTTTACACGAACGCTTGACTATGGAAAAAGATCCGCACGCTGGGTCCCCGGAATGTTTACCGATGCACAAAAAGGAATCAGGGGCTTTATTTTTTAAATCGCCCGCATCAAAGCAACCGCTCGCCTTCTTGCTATATCTAGAAATTTACCACAAATATGGAATTTCGCTGGCTTTGGCTAGCGTGGACGCGAGCGGTTTCAATAATAGGGCCCCAGGAGAAGTCCGCCGTTGCTGTGGCTTCAATTCGAAATGCTGGCCTCGAGATTCTTGAGCAACTTCCATCTTCATTCGACCTTACTTACTTAGTGCGGTGGCTCAGCGACCCAAAGTGGATCCTCCGACATCAAAGATCGCCACCTCTTCCTATCCTCCTTCCCGTACTTACCCCTAGTGATTTCTTTCAAGGAGTATCTGAGAGGACAGAGATTCGAAGATTAGACGCTCAGCAGTACAAAAAATAAGGTGCTCAGAATGAAGGGTTTCTAGCTTCAACATCTTTCTATAGTATTTGTATGAACTGTTTGCTGCTCAAACTACATTTTATAAGTTGATCAACTATTAATAGGCTCTGAAAATATCTTAATAAAGTAATAAACTCCTACTTAAGAAAAATACCTACTCATCATTATCATTTCAATTGCAGGACTTCGGCCAGGGTCCGCTTTCCTACTCTCCTACTAAACTTCGCCCGGGATCCTATCGACCTCTCAGTTATACGGACCGCTTCAGACCTAATCACGGGTTAAGCGCACGCTTACTTGCTGGTGATTCTTTTTGAGCATGCGCAATTCTTGACACCCATAACTCCAGTTGTCCATAAGCAGTCTCTCTTTACGTGTGTCACAATACATTCTACTTCGCCCGGTCTCTGGTATTCTCGCTCATAAGCAGCCGACTCATCTATAGCAATCCATCGCGTCCTTCGGGAGATACCGGCAGATTTATCACGTATATCCGGCTTACGTAGCAGGTCACCGTACCAGTACAGGCGAGCCTCTAAAACTAATCCGCGACTACTATTCGATATACTATACCAATCATCTTCATTATTCGTTTATTACATTAATGAATTGCTTATGGCACTCGATACCCCTATGGGATGCGGGCGTGAATGTGTATGTGTGTAAGGTTTTGCATAGAACAAAAAATGTTCTATACTGAATCTTACTAAGTACACGCCTAAACTTAATGGGATATTCACTTTTGCCTTATCCACCACCACGCCTATAAAACAACAATCTAAAACACGTTTACTTGATTCCCCATCCTCCCGCTCTTAGCGGAGCTGTATACAACAAAAGGTCCCAACTCCGGATTAATCCAACCTAATCATAGAATACTTGCGCCAAATAATCCTCTTTGGTGTCTTCAAAGCCCTATATTTCATTCTTTATTCGAAAGCCAAGATATTCCGCTAACATTTACATTTATACAACTGGCACAATGAAATGCATGGCGGTAAGCGAAGACAAAAGAATATATTTTTATATTAAGAATACCGCACGAATTTGGGTAACAAGGTAACAAAGAGGTAGTGATGTGACGTGTATCCGCTATCCGCCTCCTCGGAGACCGACTATCACTAAGAACTACTTCAGACTGGTCGTTAAAGTAGTGGGGTGTTCATGTGGCAAGACGATAGAATTGGGTTCTACAATAGTCTGCTCTTCTTAGTGGCATACGAGGCTCTGGCAAATCGGCTTTTCGGGCACGGATTATGCGGGTCGCCGTACGTAAAATGCTTAAATGATTTATAAGTACTAGCAACCCGCCCCGGCATCGCACGTATTTCTCGGCTTTTATTTACTATAATACGCATGTTTTATAATATAATCGGAAAAATCGCCTTCCTGCTCAAAACCTCATCAAAATCCGTTGTTAGGTTTAAAAGTTAGATACGGAGAGACGGAAAGCGACCTTAATGTATAGATACTACCTTTGTATAACAGATGATGCGTTGAAGATCAAATATGTATTCGCACCAACAAGATAATAGCGGAAAAGTACGTAGTTACACAAAAAAAAAATTATGTGGGGAGCAGATGTCTGGCCATGCCGCCCCCACCCGGCACGGGAAGGAGAGGCCAGCCCAAGAAGGGATGGCTGGACGTCATTAAGAGTGACATGCGTGCCAACGGACTTACTATGAAGGATGCCGAAGACCGAGCAAAGTGGACTAGGAATAGCAGGAAGGCGGACCCCGGGCACCAGCGTGAAGCGCGGGGGCGCAACCGGGATTTAACGCCGAGATGATGATGATGACACCGAAAATAACTTGTTGATTTAGTAATTTGTGATAATTATTAGAATCTATGTATGTTGTTATATCGTCTAAGAACTATCACAATAAGAAGAAACTTTGATAATATCTCACCATCCGCACCAAAGTTGATAGTTTCCTCGCACATCCCTATGCAGGCTTCTTTTGTTAAGCAAATCTACATCTTCACTACGAACCTTTAAGCTTCACATTAGCATACAGCCCGAGCCATCCGCATATGCGGACGTTTTGGAGCGAGACGTATGTTAAATTTAATTTAGTTATGTCGGAATTCATGTCCTTCACTTATAATAAATGCTGGAGCGATGGTGAGACTGGGATTCATGAATTTGAACAGGTGCGTATGGAGATGATACGCAGGTGACGTAAATTAGATACGTTTGGGGCACATACGTAAATACGTAAAGAGTCTTCGAGCTTCGGTGGCGTAATAGTTATCGTGTCTGCCTCGTAAGCGAGGGGTAATGACTTCATCTGATAAGTACATAAGTTGAATAACCGATGCTCTTACGGTGAGGGAAATCATCTGGGAATCAACTGAATGTATAACCGAGATCCAATTTAGTCATGTTCCCCTTCAGGCTCACGGAAGTCATAAAAGTCGATCCACTGTAATTACTTGCTCTACCAAATCGAGCATAAGAGCACAACCGGGATATTGAAACCCACAAGATTCCCTATAATATAGAAAATTATTCGTTAACATTTCCATTTAGGTACGAGAGAAAATATTAGATATTTCCACCAAAGCAGCCCACACATTCTGAACAAAAATCCTGTTACCAAGAGAGGGAAGCCGGCATAACAAGATATATTACCGGTCGGTGACTCCCCGATTGCTCCCAGAATTAACATCACGCCAGATATAAATAACAGTACAGATAACGAAGTAACGGAATGGTAATGGGATCCGGCGAATGCAGAATGGAATGGGTTCGATTCTGTGGAAATTGTATTGAGCACAATTGTTTAAGGAGCGTTTGGGATTGTGATTCACATATGATACTTCTGGAGAGCCTCGGTGGCCAAGCAGTTAGGGTATCCGACTCGTAAGTGAGAGGTACCGAGTTTTAATCCCGCTAAGGCCATGTACTGATGACTCTTTTCTGAGCTATGTACATTAGTTAAATAAAAATAAATAAATAAATAAATAATTTATTCAAGAAAACTTAAGTCTAAAATTACATTGTTAATTTTAAAAGTACCTACTTATGTTAAAATGTAAGTAGAGCAATTTCAAATTATTTATTACCCTAGTTATTTAAGCTAAGTAAATTAAGTAGATACATGCTATATTTTTCATTAACTAGTACCTAAACTAAGTAAATAGTTTACCTGTGTCTTAGTTGAACACTAACCGATGTTCTTACGGTGAGGGAAAACATCGTGATAAAACCTGCACATTCAGGCGACGGAATGTGTAACCATGATCCAATCTGGTCAGGCTCCCCTGGCAGCAGGGTCACGGAGGTCAGATGGCAGTCGCTCCACTATAATTACCTGATATGCCAAATCCTAGATCATGGTCAAGGCGGACCCCGGCCCTCGTACAACCAGAACATTAACGCCAAAATATTACTTACATATGATACTTGTTTAAGTGGCGTTGCTATGCGTTCTCACATTTCTCGTCTGCTAAGTGAACGCACTGCGTTCAATACAGCTTATGATTGGTCAATATTGTTCGCTATTTTGACGGACGTACCGATCGCAACTCAACGCCTTACGACGTGAGGATGCCGAAGATCGGGCAAAGTGGAGAAAACAAAGTAGGAAAGCGGACCCTGGCAGAAGCCGGGATTGACCACTTGAATGATGATGATGATGATAACCAATTGCCACTCAAGTAATATGTATTGTTGACGGTGCAGTGTCGGTGAGAGATTACTGGGCCCACTGAAAACCAGCGTTGTGAATGTTGTGGTACGCGTCCAACGCGAGAAGGGTCCACTTACGCTGGATGCTCACGAAAAATGCGTCTGGGAACCGAATAATTATGTGAGTGTTTTATGTACCTAACTATTTACTTTTTTTTCATTCTAAAATAATTGTGTCGTGGAGTCATTGATCTACGTAATAAATCAATGCGTGGAGTCCATATGTTTCTGTCTTTCTAATATAATGTCAGTTGCATTAAAGCGTTGTGCGTTTGCGCGTACTCTAAAATGTCAAGAAACGTTTCTGAACTCCGGTGGACTTTATAAGAAGTATTTTTGTTTATTTATTATTTGAACTCAAATAATAAATAATAATTAAAATTTTATTACAGGGGTGTATGTCGTATCATCAGTTCTGTTCACTTAATTATTTTACACCCCTTTCCATACCTTTCACCCCTCACGCAAATTAAAGAGTGTCAATAGTTGAATTCGGTCCAAGAATTGCAGCTCTACGAGCAAGTACGAAAAGCCATTTTTATTTGACCAACCTGAGTCAGTTTTATGCTATTTACCAAAATAAAAATATGAATGAAAAACGTAGAAGAGTGACAACGAAATACACATACTTACAAAAAAAATTAGGATTTATATAAGAAAACTACGAACCAAAATAATAATCAAATTAATATACAATGTTCCACTTTGAAATTTGACAATGTAACCGATGTTGAGATTTTATGCGCCTCCAATCTTTCCATATTTCTGTCACACAAGACTGTCCGTAATATCATGCTAGCCTATCAATGTTGGACGGCCTCGTCTGCAGTAAACTTGCAACTAAGTTCCTTTGAGCAACGGAACGGTAACGGAACAATGCATTCCGACACGGTCACGTGACAAACTTTATGAGTGGTCGTTTCTTTCATATTTGATGACGATGCAAGAGCTTGTGCTTCGGATCGGCCGCACGGCATGAGAGCGGATTTCAAATTAATTTCGAAACAACTTTTTCAAAAGGACTTGCTGGTCTCTGTCTCTACACGAAACAGTTACTTTCATTTAAGTCATTGCATAGAACTAGTGGAATTCCTAGCTGGTGAGCCTCCAAAGTGTTAGTTGCTTGGTACACAATCGTTAGTCGAAGGTGTCGGGACAATATTCTATTCTGTTGGAAACCACACGGCCATGCGTGTATATGTTACCGGAAATGTGTGAAAACTAGAAATTGTTTACATTTCCTAGGAAATGTATACAAGTGTAAGCCAATTTAGGAAATATGTAAAACGCAGTTGTCGAAGGTTCACACTTCATTGTACACAATTAGTAAATGGTTGCGGGAATTGAAGGTTTTGAGGTTATGTCGATAATAACACGGGAAAATTCCATTGCTAAAGTGCTCAAAAATCACTTGAGTAGTAGCCGCAATAGTCCACTCATAAAAATTGTAGATTAGGATTGGCACTCGCCGGCCACTGCCGCGACACCTTCGCTCGCGAATGTGTACCAGGCAACTAACACTTTGGAGGCTAACCAGCTAGAACCTCTGTATTCCTGTTGTAAAATGGCCAGTAGCTTACTAGCTTCAAATCGCCTGCCAAGAAAAACTGTCCAATTTTAAAGAAAGAAAGATGAGGTAAGTTACCCTAAACCGACGAGTATGTATGGAAATATTGATGAATATGGAAGATTTGTCAGGACCGTATCAAGTGGAAAGACGTGGTCTTGGCCAACCCCTACGGGAAAAAGGCGGAGACGGTATGAATGTATGTATGACGTTAGTAAATAGTGGAACTCTGTGGCAGCACCTAATAAAAATATTGAGTCCAATATTACCTCTTCTTGTAGAATATATATAGAAATCAGTTTAGATTCAATTTATTCGTACCATTATGGGAAAGAAAGACTTCTCAATTCAAGCTGAGCTGAGAATACTAGCTATTCTCTCTTTACAGAGCGAAACTCTTAAATTTTTCGTCTAACAATTTTGCATGCAAGTTTTCTTGAAACTCGTTTATGCAGAGGGTGTAGCTACTGAGAGAGGGCGTGGTGTGCGGCGCTCTGGCAGGACTAGTTTACGATATGGGGTAACATAGCTGTGAAACCAATGCGCCAAGAAATGTCAGGATTGAGTTTGCAGAATACGAACACGACGAAAGGATTTACTTCGACATGCTACATTTTAAACTTCATGAAATAGGAGAAATTTTATTAGACTGGCTTTTGCCAGCGACTTCGTAAAATTCGGCCCGCGTAAATTCGGTTATGACGTTTCAGATTCGTTTTCGCGGAAACCATATTGAATTTCGGGATAAATTATAGCCTATATGCTATGGGCTATATTGCTTCAAAATTTCATAAAAATCCCTTCAGTCGTGTTTGCGTGAAGAAGTAACAAACATCCAAACATCCTAGCAGACTTTCGCATTAATAACATGAGTGGGATATTAAAATATTTTTACTACAATTCTATCGTCCCCATTAACGGGGTAACGGCATTGGCCCGGAGGGCAACAGGTATACCAAATTGCTGGAACAATCCCTCGCAATGCCGACGCGAACTGGTTACTCTGTTGTCGAACAAACAAATTTTATGCACTTTCTGTTGACATGAGATAAAATTTGATATTCGCATATTTCGCGATCCCGTGTACGATTTTTAGTAGATAGCGTGCATTTTATCCGTATTTTAGTAACGACGGGTGTTTGAATACTTTGTAATATGAGAATCTATTTGATTCCTCAAACGCAACTTTTTAAAATCTAGACAATGCAGCTTAACTAAAACTATACCAAAAAAGAAATCTTATATTTTTAGGAGCCTTTGGTGTCCCACTGCAGGGCAAAGGCCTCTCTCCCATTTTTCCGTCGCTATTTCCTCGTGCCATCTTTTTAGATGCCGATCACGACGTCTTTATATTAACTAATGAAAAAAAATATTAAATTAAAGTAACAACAGTATCCAAATCGCTATCTTGCGGGGGTGTACCCAGAATGGGGAGGTACACCTTTGAATGGCTAGACTTCATACTACAGACTACAGCCTGAGATACTTACCAGCCCGGTCACCGGTCGTCTCTACTTGGCGGGCAGATTTGCCTTAAAATATCTTACGGGTATTCGGCCCCTAGGAACCCATTGTCTCTACCCCAGATGGCGCAAATAAATATCCCTGGCCAAGGGATCCTGTGGAGGGATATTTGCGTCGTTTGAGGTCTACGTGCAGTATGCATTGTGCCAATAACCCTACTAATGTTATGGAAACGGAAATTTGGAGCTAAAACTTGAACTCATTAATGTAAGAGCTAATCGGATTTGATGAAATAGCATTAGTCTTAAATAATACATACCCACTAAATAGTTCCCGCGGGAATACGACATGCGTTTATTTTATATGAACTAGGCAAGCATTTCCATGTGGCCTTTTCCCAGAGGCCTTTTCGTTATCCTTTATTCTTATAAGGACAGATTCCATTTACGACAGATTCTTTTTAAGACAGATTCGTACTTACTTACGAATGTATGTGTAATCACCAGGTGGTGCTGGTAAATGCCGAGGCTGCCGAAGATGGAACAATCCCGTCTAGTAACAGTCCAACAGGCAGACTCCAGGTTGCAATGTCAAGGGCACTCGCAGGCAACGTAATTCATTCACTGGACATCTTAGCGTTAATGTCCCGGTTATGCTCTCACAGCGAGGTGTCCTGGCTCATGATGAAGTATTTGACAGATAGGTAATTACAGTGGAGCGCCTGCCAGCTGATCTCCGTGTTAACAGGGTAACCTGACCAGATTGGATCATGGCTATACAGTCGGTCACCTGAGTGTGCAGGTTTCATCGCTATGTTTTCCTTCTCCGTGAGAGCATCGGTTAGTGCTCAACTCACTAAACTAAACTCACTCAGTCACGTAACTCAAAAAAGTGGCATTTGTAGATGGCTGCACTAGGGTTCGACCCCGGAACGTAGTCCATTCAATAACCGTATGCAAACGGTTATACTAAAACCGTTTGTACACACTTACGTTCATTCCATCGTAATTACCGTAGGTAGAACATTGTAGCGGCACAGGAGGAGTTCATTTGTGTGTGTAGATGGTTGTCTAGAGACTTGGATTACTACAGTTAATGCCGCGCCACGAGTTCCACCTGGGAGAGGTTACTGACTTTGTAAACATTCAATTGTCTGGATATTTGCATGCTAACGGTTTCGTTTTTGTTATGAATTTATCCTGTATAGAATAATGTAGCTTTCTGGTAAAATATACCTAGATAGTAGATGTATTCGTTATATTAGATAACGGTATAAAAATTTACTTATAACACCTAATACTAATACATATTTTTTTCTGATACTAATATATTGTCATTTCACACAACACAAGATAACCATAATACTGTTGTGTTATTTATATTCTGTTATGTATGCGATTAAAGTCGTTGAAAGTAGCAAAAGTAATGTTTGTACGTGATAATATTTTGATTAATAATGCAAGTATATTGCTTAAAAATGCATTTTTATAAACAATTTTATTCCCCAAGTTACTAAATCAACTGTAAATAATAATTCAAACTGAAAAACGGTGATCGTTATACTGTAGGTAAAATTATATTAGGGTGTTATATTATAACGTTAAAAATAACACAATATTTTATAATAGCATAAGGTTATGTTATGTTATATGAATATAACGGATCCGCGCACGTCTACTAAATAGTATTTGAAATTTAAAGGTGTGAACTTTGATTTTTAATCATCATCAGCCTACTTAGCTGTGGTGTGTGTCAGAGTCATCGCAATAATAGTATTTATTATTTCGATAGTCAGAGTAGAACCGTACCAATGCCTTGGACCTACGGATGTTATAAAGTCGAACAAACATATAAGGCTCCTCAGAGGCTGATTCTAATGTATCGGAGGCTCACCAGCGAAGCTTTTTTCTATTGTTATGTGTTTTTAATCTCCGAAAATAGAGAGGTGTTGTAAGTTTGATGTGCTTATACTTAGCTTTATTTCACGTGGAGTGGTATTTCGAGGGTACAGTATGCCGAGACGACCCCACAAGCCTCAAACTTCCGAAGGCTCTATGAAGATGTCCAGCGGACCGACGGTGACGGAGCCTGGCGAACACCGATCCAGACTTAACCCACGCTGCCACCACGAATTCCAAGTTAACCATTCCGCCAGGATATTACTGGGACCGTAAAAAGATAAAGTTATAATCTATGCACTACTAACCCTAACTTATAAGTTTAATACCAACAATAATAAACGGCTTTGTATACTTAGTTATTACCTAGTTTACATAATTTCCTGAAGTCAACATTATATTATTATTATTGTTAAAACAGTTCAGTAGTTTAGAAGTTATTTGATTAAGTATATATAAAGTTGATCGGAGGTTTTCCGATGTTTTTTTGTCGGATAGGTTATAACACTGCCATTCCACAGCAATCAACTGCTGGACATTCCCAATTGTTCAGCATTGTAGCACATCCAGTCACTACCAGCCGTTATGTTAGATATCATTTATATATAACCACGAGGCTGGGGAACACGTCTTTATTGCGCATATTCATTTACAAAATAATACTGAATTACTGGATTTCCCTACCTTAATGAATTTAACGAAGAATTTTCATTAAATCACCCGTAAAATTCCGGGACACGTTGCTCTGGCAGCAAATTGGCAAATGCGAGGCCCATCCACTTCGAAAGACACAGTTCTCCACGGGACCTTATAGCGACAGAAACACAAAATATATATTTAAAACCAGCATAACACATCATCATATCAGCCAGAAGACGCCCACTGCTGGGCATAGGCCTCCCCCAGAGATCTCCACAAAGGCCGGTCCTGTGCTTTCCGTATCCAGCTGGTACCTGCGATATTTACCAGGTCGTCGGTCCACCTTGTGGGAGGCCTACCCACGCTGCGTCTTTCGGTACGAAATATAACCGGCATAACACAATACTATTTAAAATAGTGGGGTGGAGGTACTCCCCCAGCCACCTGTCCAATTCGAACTGCAAATTGAATACTTTTAAAACGAAATGGTATCAAAAAACCTTATATGTGTTAATGTTTGTCTTGTGGTGTCTCTGTGTAAATAAATATTTCTTATTCTTATATTACAACAGCAAACACTCACGACGCCAGTCTGGAATAAATAAGTACCAAAATCTACGGCAAGACGCTTTCATCTGAATAAGTCCCTTATTTAAATTTCTAAGCTTGAGACCTCCTGGCTTCACTTTCTGAGTACATGTAAAGTTATTCAGAATATCGGAGGGGCTCTAATAAATGGAATCGATACAGCATTCTCCGTTAAATACACTTCAGGCCACTCTGTAATTCTGCGGTCAGGATTGAGGTCAATCGATAGCGAAGTAGAAATCACAGTTCCAAAGTCACAGATGTCAGCCATTGAGAAAATGGTGACTTCGTCATGTCTCGTAAGCCGATGGTCCGTTAAGGGCGTAAACTCATCATACACTATTGTCACATACAATATTCTGCAACCATATATCACATCGTCTAAGACGTTGGACGTCTACGGTTGAACATAAAATGAATGAATAAATAAAACATTTATTATTTCCAAGCATCACAACATTTACATACAATACATTTTTCAACGGTTTCAACAATAGATAGAGTGATCTAAGAGGATGGTTTATGACCAAGATAAAAAGGGTAGGTAAGGGAAAAGTACGCCTTGTACGCGAAGGAAGTCGCGCAGGGTCCACTAGTAACACATAAGAGAAACAAATTACCTACAATCTAATTTTGTTACAATAAGTACTTAATCCACGTAATTGATTCGGAGCTGCTGTGTCACTTCCTGTCAATAAAGGGACCTCATTCAACATCAGCCACGACCGAGGGTCGCGACGCTGGTCTTCCGTTTGTCCCGTCCCATAGGCCTCTCCACACATTTTGCATCGGCTTTTTTTTATACCACAGTAGCAAACAAGTTTACAGCTTGCCTGATAGTAAACAGTCACCGCAGCCTATGGACGTTTGGCTTCTCATCATATTTACAAGATCGTCCATCCATCTCGTGGAGGGCAGTCCTACACTGCGATTGCCAGTACGTGGTCGTCATTCTAGAACCTTTCTAATCTAATTATGTGTATAAAACATTTAACTACTATTATATCCGACATATACTATTATAGTCCGGAAAGACCTGCGCGAGCTCCAGATAACGAACTGGGAACAAGTGGCGCAGGATAGGGACCAATGGCGAGTTCTTGTGTCGGAGGCCAAGATCCACTTCGGGTCGCTGAGCCAGCAAAGTAAGTAAGTAAGTATATCCGACATAGCCCTAAGGATTGCCAGGCTGAAGTGGCAGTGGGCAGGGCACATAGCTCGAAGAACAGATGGCCGATGGGGCGGTAAAGTTCTCGAGCGGCGACCACGTCCCGGAAGACGCAGCGTAGGTAGGCCTTGTAAAGACGTGGTAAAGATCGCAGGTACCAGCTGGATGCGGAAGGCACAGGACAGGCCTTTGTGGAGATCTCTGGGGGAGGTCTATGCCCAGGGCGGCTTTCGGCTGATATGATGATGATGATGATGATGAATATCCATCTTGGCGTCAATACCCCGGTTGTGCACTCGCACGCAAGGGTCTTGATCATTTTATGATCCAGGATTTGGTAGATCAGGTAATTACAGGAGGGCGGCTGTCATCGTGCCTCTGTTAATAGGGAAACCTGACCACATTGAATCAGATTACACATTTAGTCACTTACGTCCGTGCTTCACTGAGGGGCACACTGAAAACCAGCGCCATGGCGTCAGCCGTAGCGTAGCTTGTGTGGCCCCGTTGCACGTCTTCTTATGGCACAGGTATCGAAGTTTCTTGTATGCTGTATTACGACCTAATGTTCTGTGCCATGTGTGAGATAGATGTAATAAACTATTTTTATTTTACTTTTTTTATTTTAAACCTGGGCAAGTTTCCTCACCATGTTTTCGCTCACGTAATTGATCATATAAAACATAGCACTGCTCCCGATTTGCTTATAAGCAGACTTTTAGCAGCCTGTATCAAATCTTCGGTCCAACCCAGAGAAAACAAGAAAGAATATTATTACGAAGTTAATTTATTTCCTCAGATAAATATCAACAAGCATTCGCTATAAACGGTCACGTATCTCATATAGTTTTCTTGCCACCGCCTCGTGCAAGCAACTGGATAAATAACGGCCATACAAACAAACAGGAAGGAAACGGGTATTGTTCCCATTACGTTGGCCACTCGGTTTGACCAACTAAAGGTTGGCTTGAAAAGCTAAGTATACCGGCTTCGGTAGGAAAGTACTTCCAACAGGAATAAGCATAAGAAATATTGATTTACACAAACAGAAACACCACAACACAAAAATTTGGAAAACACGACATTTTGTAACACAGAAGAAAAGAAAAAGTACATAATAAATAACAAAAACGCACTCAAAGCAGAAGCAAATAAAAGCTAGCATAGTGTCGATGCGAATGGTAGAAGATAAGTGGTGTGTGTTAGTGGTGTAATGCATGTGTAAAAGGGACCTCACTCAACATTTTGCCTCGGTGCGAACCGATGCGCTGGTTTTCAGTGGGACCCGCTGAGTGAGGTACGGACGAAATAAATAGAGATATATTCATTTAATAACACAAACCATAATATTGTTGGGTAACATTGTAGGAAGTAATGTTTACGGGTGAGTACTGAGTATACCTAACAAAATACATGTGATATTGCAAAAAGATGAAAAAGAAAAATAGGAAATATAATTTATATCGTCCGATTAATAGGATAAAGCATTCACTCACCACGTGGCCAACTGCATACGTTTTGAATCCGAGATCATGGTGTCCGTGGGCACAAAACTGTTTCAATGGCGGTGTCCTAATTGGCAATGACCGTGCGACGGGCGGTTTTGAGGTCTCCTATTGGTCGGGTGACGTCTGTCATACGACCATAATCGCACGACCGTTGCTAATTAGGACAGCGCCTAAGACAATGTACCCGCCATAAAGTTTTAAAGTATGTATAATGTCACAAGATAACTCTCGCGGTTGAAAATGGAACTAAATTAGAAATAAAAAAACAAGAACAACTAGTGACAACTGATAATAAAACAGCGACAGGGACACCATTACCTAAGTTTCAGATTTATTTTGCACACTCTCTTGAAGGCCGAATTTTGTCCAGCATATCTACACGCGCTGTCTCCCGTCCTTAAATACAAAAATACAATCCAAACTCTTTGTATTCGAACCTGCATCGTCGGCATATAAAAAGAATACAACGGCATACAACCACAAGAATACAATATACTGCAATGACACAGACTTATCTACACTGTGGCCCTGTTGTTGCCAAAAAATGACATTTCAAAATGGCGACACTCCATTTTGGCCACCGAGTCAGATAAGTTGGCTCTGTATACAGATATTGATATACAGACACTTTACCCACTTGACAGGACAATGCGCAGATGATAAGAGTAACAAATTCCATGAAAAGTGTCTCGGAAAACGTAAACAGTCACTAACGAGCGAGATATACGCGAGTGAAACTTTCCACAAAGCGCAATTATTTTTAGCGAAGCACTTGCCAGTTAGTGCCATGGAGGCACTTCTACTTATTGTAGACTAGCGCAGCTATACCCGTCCCGGCTTTGCGCTGGTTCTCGAGTTTTCTCCATTATTATAATGTACATGTATAATACATATAGACCTTCTAGAAAGTCTATATATACAGACTTTTTTCTTGCTAATTTTTAGCGGCTTTCACTCACGTGCAGTTCGATGCTCTGTAAACAATCAACTTTCACGCGGGAACATATTATTTTCCAGGTATAAGAAGTAGCATATGTCACTCAAGAATAATGTGTTTGTATTAAGCGCGCTCCACATGTGGACAGTTCCGCGGGAACACGAGAATGTAGAGGTAGTATTCGTGTAGTCCCGTGCATGTTTGGCATGTCTCGCCTATTTCATAGACTAAGTAGAGATAGTTTGTTGTCGTCTCGATTCGATCGATTTTATATTTATATTTCTAGCGCTTTTTCCCGTAACAGGTTCGGGGTACACTTGACCATGATCCAGGATATTAGTAGATCAAGTAATTACAGTAGAGCAGCTGCCATCACCTCTGTGACCCTGTTTACAGTAGATTACCGATATTACACTGATGAATCGATAAAATGTCGCGCGTTTTGACACCACCACATCTCTAATAGGCGAGAATGTAGAGGATCGACCAAAGTCCCGGCAAAAGTTTCGGCGAACATGTGGAGCGCGCTTTAGTGTAAGATTTCAATCGGTTCTGTAGTTTTTAAATGTAATTATTTAAAGCAAATCTGTTGAACTGTCTATATCTAGGCTTCGGATCATAGTCCTGTAGGCTAATTACGTAACTATGTTGCCAACAATAATTTTCAATGATTTTCAATGATTGAAATTGTTACTTTTGCGTTTCATCATCGATTTCATGGGTTCACTTTTGCGAATCATCATCGATTTCATGTTTTCACTTTTGCGAATCCTCATCGATTTCATGGGTTCACTTTTGTGATTCATCATCGATTTCATGGCAACAGAGTTACATTGCAATAAACCAAAACTATTAAATCGATCATACGTATCAATGTCAGAAATGTTGGCAACAAAAATACGTTGTTAGCCCTCTGTTTCTCGCGAGACGCGCCATGGCAATGAAACCGCAGAAAACGACTGATTTAAGAGAGGACGCTTATAATTATTTTGTCTATTCATCAGGCTGACGCCAAATCGTTGACGAATAAATTCAATAGACCGCTAGACTCTGTAACTCAAGTTTCGGGTGTCACCTCGCCGCCTCCGTGGAATTAAACTAATGGGAACTTTGCGTAACTTTATTGTCTGCTATCCAAGCAACTTCGGTTCATTCAATTAGGCATAATGTTACGAATGTCTGAAGCTACTGTGGTGCTAGTGTAAAACGTACAAGTTGTTGGCAAAGTTGTTGCTTAGCGGTTTCTAGTAAACACTTTGACCTGAAGTCATATTGACGACATTTGACGACCTGAGTGGTTCAGTTGGTTAACATGCCGGTCGCCATGGTCCCGGGTTCGATTTCCGGCCGAGCAGAAATTGAAATGGTCAAGTTTTTCGGGTCTGGGTGTGGTATGTATAATAAGTATGTATATAAGTCACGGAGGCAAATGGCAATCGCTACACTGTCACTGAGCTTCCAAATCTTCATCATATCAGCCAGTAGACGCCCACTGCTGGGCATAGGCCTCCCCCAGAGATCTCCACAAAGGCCGGTCCTGTGCTTTCCGAATCCAGCAGGTACCTGCGATCCTTACAAGGTCGTCGGTCCACCTTGTAGGAGGCCTACCCACGCTGCGTCTACCGGTACGTGGTCGCCACTCGAGAACTTTACTGCCCCATCGGCCATCTGTTCTTCGAGCTATGTGCCCTGCCCACTGCCACTTCAGTCTGGCAATCCTTAGAGCTATGTCGGTGACTTTGGTTCGCTTGCGGATCTCCTCATTTCTGACTCGATCGCGCAAAGAAACTCCGAGCATAGCTCTTTCCATTGCCCTTTGGGTAACAGTGAGCTTTCTCATAAGGCCCATGGTGAGTGGCCACGTTTCAGATCCGTAAGTCATTACTGGCAACACACATTGGTCAAAGACCTTCGTCTTGAGACACTGAGGTAATTGGGACGAAAATATGTAGCGTAGCTTCCCGAACGCTGCCCAACCGAGTTGGATTCGTCGATTGACCTCTTTTTCGAAATTGGACCTACCTAGCCGGACTAGTTGTCCTAGGTATGTATAGTTGTCAACAACTTCAAGTGGAGTGCCTCCAACTGTCACTGGAGTAGGCACAACATGGACATTCGACATAATTTTCGTCTTGTCCATGTTCATTTTAAGACCTACTTGTTGAGAGGCCCTACAGAGGTCATCGAGCATTTTGCCCAAGTCTTCCAGGGTTTCAGCCATGACTACGATATCGTCAGCAAATCTGAGGTGCGTGAGGTACTCGCCGTTAATATTGATGCCAATTCCGTCCCAGTCCAGAAGCCTAAAGATATCCTCCAGTGCAGCGGTGAACAACTTCGGTGATATGACATCACCTTGTCTAACACCTCGCTGCAGCTGAATAGGTTCTGTGGTCTTGTCCTGGAGACGAACTGACATAGTGGCGTTTTCGTACAAACACTTCAGTGCTTCGATATATCGATAGTCAATTTGGCACCGCTGTAGAGACTGGAGCACCGCCCAAGTTTAGATCGAATCGAAGGCATTCTCATAGTCCACAAACGCCAAGCATAATGGCCGGTTATACTCTTCGGTCTTCTGTACAACCTGCCGCAGCGTATGTATGTGGTCTATGGTATTAAAACCTTTTCGGGATCCGGCTTGTTCGGGAGGCTGGAAGTCATCAAACCTGCGTGCGAGACGATTCGTAATGACTCTCGAAAACAGCTTATAGACATGGGTCAGCAGCGATATTGGTCTGAAGTTCTTCAAGAGAGCCTTATCACCTTTCTTGAAGAACAATATCACTATGCTTCTGTGCCATGCTTCCGGCGTTTTGCCGGTAAAATGGTAAAGGCGGATCCTGGGCACTCGTGTGCGAGGTCGAACTAACAACTGTCTAGCAAGCCCGCTTCAATGATATTGAATGTAAAATTAGCACTTAAACTGGTCAAATTATAGTACAATTTGGAATGGTAATATGTCTGCAATCATGCAAATTAGACATCTGTGACGCAATGCATGGGGACGAAATTATGTAAATCAGCATTGATATAACATAATTCTAATGTGTCAAATAACATTTGTGCTTGGGTTACGAATTGTCTGTCTAGTTTAAATTGTCGTGTGGCAAGAAATGAGCTTATTGTAATATACTGTATTGCTTTGTTTTGACCGAGGACAAAATGTTTCGTATAGCAGGCGCCATTAGAGCTTCAATTTGACATACTGCAAATAAAATATTACATTCAGGCACAGAAATGAAACAAAAACAGAATCCATCGTACCTTACAGAGATGGGGTTAATGCAAGGTGTGATAAAATCCTTTGTTGTCATGACATACACTCATCAGGTCTTACAACGCGCATCAGGTCTTACATTTCGTACCGATTTTTCCTTGATGAAAATTATTTATAAATGCCGTCATATGTGGTCAAATGTTATAAAATTAACGTGAAAAATTTTTAAAATCAGGGGGAATTACCTAAGACGCACAAGTAACGATGATTGATGCTATTTTCTCATAATTATGCTTTATTTACTTTTGTGTTAATTTCGAACGAAAATTACTGGATGATGCTATACAATACAAATACAATACAATACAAATATTTATTTCAGACAAATTGTACAGGGTTATGCGAACACGTTGGCAACCGTGCTAGTCAAAGACTGTGTTACGTATGCCAGCGCCCTCCACCAGCGCATCTGGATCTGTTTTACAATGTTAATTTAAAAAAAGATAAAAAATACAATTTTTGGTTATTAATGTAAAGAAAAGAATATGTTGATATTTTTAGGTTGTGTGTGTACTTTGTGAGTGTGGGTGTTTGTGTGTCTGTGTATGGGGGGGGGGAGAGTGTGTGCGTGTGTGTATGGGGGGGGGGGGATGTATGGGCGTGTGTCTTGTACTCGCACTGTACAAGTCATGATACTCTTACAACAATACAGATACAATCCAAAACCAAACAACTAGGCTGAGGTTTTTAATATAGTTTCTGTATCCATATAGTTCAGCCCCAAGAGATACTCCCGGAGTTTATTTTTGCACCTTATTTTACTTAAATGGTATATACCTAGGGCATTATTTATTTTGTTGTAGAGAAATGGACTCCGCACAAGATGTTGTCTACTAGCTGTAGTTGTCCGGTGTTGTTTCTGCTGGCAAATGCGATTGCTTCGACGAGAATTTACAGCAAGAAGAGGGTCAAAGGAAATAAGTTCGTGCCTTCTTAGTACTATCTGCATTATGTACAGCTGTCTGACAGTTAAGATTTTGCATTCAGTGTGTAGTTTGTGAGTTGGGTACCTAATGGGCTTCTTCATCATAACCTTTATTACACCTCTTTGAGCCCTTTCGTGAGGAAGCAGAGATGTGGGGTCGGTTCCACCCCAGGCAGTGACACAGTATGTCAGAATTGACTGGACCAGGGCACAGATGCTAAGATGTTGCTCGCTTTTTTATGGGAAAATTTCCCTATAAAAGTTGGGAATTCTTTATTTATTGTATTTGTGATTCAGACAGTCAGATCAGGTCCCGAAGTTTTTAGGGTTCCGTATCTCAAAAGAACTTACTGAAAAAAATTTATTTATACTACCTGTAAGCACGACGGAAGAAGTTTAAGACCTAAAGCGGACCTTGGCGTAAGCCGGAATAAACGCTACGATGATGATGATGAATTTATATGACTAAAGTAAATCCGGAATCCAAATCCGGCATCCAAACCCGATTCCGGAATCAGTATCTGGTATTCGAATCCGTAATCTGGAATACGAATAAGACAACATAATATTTTTTAATGGAGTAGGGCGGAAGCACGACTTTGCTACGCTGGTGGTCAAAATAACTGAATCCGAAGAATTTTTTTTAACTATTGAATTCACGTTTTTGCATTTACGACGGTCAGTTGATATGAACGTAGAACGTAGAAGAACGCCAATGTGCGTGATCGAGTCTAAAATTGGCGGGGTCTTTTGATTCTCGGGTCTCCTCGCCTTTAGTTACGTTTATCTACACTCATGTGGAGCTTAATGTTGCAATTACATACTTGTAAACAGTCGTCTATAAAATTTGAAAAAGTATTTTGTGAATAGTTTTTAATTATACAACACATTATACAAAACTTCTATTTTTTAATTTTTTTTTTTTTATGTCGTACGGTAGGCAAACAGGCAAGCGGGCCACCTGATGGAAAGTGGTCACCACTGCCTATAGACATTAGCAACACCAAGAGTATCGCTAATGCGTTGCCCACCTCTATAACACGTTGCTCTGGCAGCAAAAAGCAAATGCCACTCCACTGCCAAAGCCACGGTTCCCCAAATCCCCACCCCATGGAGCACTGGAAACCTTACTCACCGGCAGAAACACAATACTATTTAAAAGAGATTTTTAATTTATGGTCGGGCACGTCTAGCTGGTTGAATACCGCTGAGGGTCAGTGAACTGCGCTGTATGGAATTATTTTCCTGCTAAACAAAATATTTTTTCTAATTGTTGTGATTTTTGTTTGTAAATTTTTTTAAATGGTTGAAGCAAATTAATAGATAAATGTGAAAGTAGTGATGTGAATTTCATGTAGATAAATGTGAAAGTAATCCTCGACACGGCAACAGAAATGAATTGCAGCTACTTCCAGTTGGAAAAATAAAAGGTACGAAATTTCAACATGAAAATATGAGTATCACTCGTGTCAAACTATTATTACATAAAGTTGCATATTTTAATACTTACTGCAATACACAAGCATTGCATTGTATACCTACAAAAGGTTTTAAAAAACCAAGAATTACTACAAGCCTTTTCCCCACAGGAATAGGCAGAGACCACATTGTTCTACTTGCTAATTATAATTCAAGAATTAAAAGTCTGAAATAAAGAACTTTATTTATTTATTATTGTACAGTTGTTTGCTAACCTAATACATAAATTGGTAAAGACGGCAAAATGGATTATGTGTATGGCAACCCTCAAATCCTGACGACCTGAGTGGTTCAGTGGTCAACATCTGCCACCTGCCGGTCTGCAACGCAAGAGGTCCCGGGTTCGATTCCCGGCCGGGCAGAAATTGAAATGATGAATTTTAATTTCTGTTACGGGTCTGGGTGTTCTATGTATAATAAGTATGTATTTAAATGTATATAAGTAGTTTATCAGTTATCTAGCACCCATAACACAAGCTTAGCTTACTTTGGGGCTAGATGGCGCTGTGTGAATTTGTCCACGATTATTTATTTATTTATATAAAATGGCGGCCTTTGTATGTTTCACTCATGATTTAGGAGACATGGATTCTGTTTTTGTTTCATTTCTGTGCATTCAGGCATATATACAATACAATAAGTATATTGTATATTGTTTCTATGTATAATAAGTAAGTATTTAAAAAAAAAGTATAAGTAGTTTATCAGTTATTTAGCACCCATAACACAAGCTTTGCTTACTTTGAGGCTAGATGGCGCTGTGTGAATTTGTCCACGATTATCTATTTATTTATTATTTATCAATGCCTGCTTGGTCCCGCCCTTTCCGTCTTAAAATTTACTAAATTGCTGGAGACGGTATAACGGAGCGATCACAAAGCACACTGCAATCAAGACAAGGGTTTTCTTGGCTTTTCTTTGCATGTAAGCAAACCCTCTGGCAGAAATTCTCTAACTTCTGGCGAAAACCGCATCAAAATCCTTTGCGTAATTTACAAGGAGTTAGCGGAGTTAATACAGACAGAGAGACGCGGAAAGCTACTTTAACTTATACAATGTATAGATAGATAATAGCTCAATCGAGAGCTACAGGCTCCGTCCCTATATTTGAGGAACAAAACGAACGATTTCATCAAAAGTATCAATTACTAACAGCTCCGCTCCGGCTCATGGCACACAAAAAGGCTCTTTCGTGAGACAGAATAACCGGCTTGAGGTACCAATTCTTTAAGCACCCGCGAAAATATTCCTCAATTCGGTCCCTGAGCGAGTTTTGAGAAAAAACGGCGTGTCATTCGCCCCCCTAAGGAGGGGGTGGGTGGTGGTTTGCCCCCTTCGCTGTCAGCTGTCAGATAACCAATATCTTCGCACCTGGCGCCCCGCGTCTTTCGCAAACTGATAAAGGAACAAAAGCGATGTAGTATCGAATTTATTAAGATTGATTTATTTATGAAAGCCCAGGGTCGCTGCGGAGCCCGCTCAATAACTACATTGTGGCATTATATGGTGGTGTGTTTTGAAATGAAGATGCAATAGCAGGCGAGGTGTTTTTGATGGCCAAGACTGATGTAGGACGTCTGTTGTGTATAGAGCGCAAGATCCTAGACTCGCCAGCGTCGCCGCCTACAATCAGTAGGTAGTCAACGCTACCGGGTAGAAAACGTGTAGTCTGTCTACCATATTGGTAGGCACACGACGCGGTGTCTACGCGGGTACGGTTGGACGACTGTGCGGCTGCGACACGGTGGGTGTACGGTAGCTATGCGGGCGCTGCGTGTTTGTTTCCAAATAATAAAATAAGTTTCCTGTCATTAGTATTGAAACCAAAACTGCAGGAATTGGGGCAAATCGTGCAGAAATCGTGTATGTCGACTTGACTATACTTAGTAATGTGAAATTGATAGCCTCGGCTTCACACCTCATCATCATCAGTTCGCTATCACACCACCTCAAACCCGCCTCATGAACGCGCAGTTTATGCTTGTAAACAATGTAAGGACATTGCGAGCCTTTTTACCGAGCACGTGCAGGATGTGGAATGAACTCCCTCTCGAAGTCTTTCCTTTACTACAACAAGGGGTTCTACAAAAGGCTTTACTACAGGTACCTCAAAGGCCGGCACCGCATCCGTTCTCTTTAAGTTGCAGATTTCCGACGGTGGCCGCTTTCCATCAAATAGACCGTCCGTCCGTGTGCCTCTCTAGGCAATTACAAGAAAAAGTTTAGAAGAACATGTAGGTGTATACAGAACCCTGAGATAAGAATATATGTTTGGCTGTCACCCCCATTGAGTCCCGACAATACTAATTACTTACACAAAAACGTTTTCTCGGCCCGTTTGTAAGCTACATGCCACTAATTTCCAGGAAGCACAGGATATGATCATGACATTATCCATTGACGACATTTTTATTATGTCGCTTACTACTAATCCTCTACAAAAGCTCTAAAGGCATTGGAAACAACGATCTAACGTTCACCTGAGAAGGATTTTTTGTATCGAATTTTGAATTTGATTATATTAATAACCATAACCAATAAGCCATAATACTTACTTACTTACTGCGTTGGGTCAGCGACCCAAAGTGGATCTTGGCCTCCGACACCAGAGACGACCATGTCCTCAGCCATAATAATAAAAGTTTATTTCAGACGAAGCAGGAAAGTAGAATAAATCCAGTAGAAATGAGAGCGTTATGACTTATGCAAGGAGTATCATTGAAAGATACATTACGGAATAGTGTAATAAAGAAATGTGCTGAAGTAAAAGGACATGTAGTAACTAGGAAATAAAAAGGAATGCTTACCTGGTTTGGTCATGTAGAGAGGATGAATGAAAGTTTAACTCTCTCTGTCTGATGACATTTTTCTGAGTTATGTACTTTAGTTGATTCCTAACCAATGCCCTTACGGTGAGCACTTAGGCGACTGAACGTGTCCCCATGATCCAATATGGTCAGGTTCCCCTGATAGCAGGGTTATAGAGGTCACATGGCAGTCGCTCGGTTGTAATTACCTGACCTGCCAAATCCTGGATCATGATCAAGGCAAAAGGGCCGGGGCATGAACGCCAAGATGATAATTTTTATTTACATCGAAATGTAAATACCGACGAATTCTAGGCTTGTTTCTAAAAAAATAAGTTACTACTATATAGATAAGGTTGTTGCTCTGAGACCTCTAGCTGAGATTGTCTCAAACTTCTGATACTCCGCGATGTTATCTCACAAATTGACTTCCCAACTGACTAAGTAAGTGGGCTTAGCGAATAAATTACTCTCGTCTCGTCTTTAGCAATTAAGTCTTATTATAGAGATAATTTTTAGAAGTGGAGGAAAACCATTTATGGTCCATCCAAAATATACCAAAATTATTATTTTCTTGGCCATTATGGTAGCAATTTCGACAGCATATTTTATTCCATGGGCCTTATTTTTAAACTGCTCGCACTCACGCAAGCGCTCGCGTGCGCTACCTGTCTCTTTCACACTCGTGGTAAGTTGCGAGAGATAGAAAAGACAGGCTTTAGAAGGCGACGCTCTCGTGGATGCGAGTTGTTTAAAAATAGGGCACCTGAACATTTTTCTCACTGTTAATTTATAATACAATTACTAGAGTTTGTACTTGACACCTGAAAATCAAGCTTTTCTATTATTGCAATCGAATTCTTGATTTTCAAGCTTTAATAAGAGCTCTAGTAATAGTCGTATATACTTTACACGATTTCTATTTATACTAAGGTTAAGGTAATAATGAGAATGAATGAATCTCAGAATAAAGCTAAGAAGAACTAATTAATTTTAAATTTTAGGCCGGCACTTTAAATAGTTTTTGCTACTTTTTGGATTATGTCCTTCATGTTTTTCGGTATTTGTCGTGTGGTTTACGGCAGTGGAGATTAATAACCTTACGCACCAACATCTTCGGCTCACGTTTATCGTGGTTTGAAGGATAAGGTCGCCAGCGCAATTACACGCATGAGGCATTTCATCTTAGTCCTCACAGTGACGTACCCGCGGTTCTGCATTCTTGTTGCCTGCAAACTAAATTCATAAATCGCCCGACAGTTAGGTACCCTTACCATCAGGTGGTCTGTCTGCTCTTTTATCACTGAGTAGTATAAAAAACCCTTCTGTTCAAATTCATCGTACAAGGCGACTAAAGTCAGGCTAGATGCAGACAACTAGGATCCCCGTAAACCAGAAAATGAGCAGCAGCACTTTCTGTCGTCTTTTGCGCCTACAATGCGCGTTAATTATGATAATATACCTACTTCATCAGATTAGATGAGGCTCAAGTTCAGAGATGAACTGTTGGGAGATGGTGATGTTTGCGTGATATTTGAGGGGCCGGACCCGGCTTTTTATGGCGTGAATTATCTTTAAGGATAAATTCCATCCATCCATCCATCCAAATGCAATCCATCCATAGGATCCATTTAAATGGGAAGCCGAAACTAGCTGATGCGCATTACTTACCACCATTACCTTCACCAATTTCAATTCCATAACAACGAAGGCAATAAATAAAAGGCCAAACATTATAAATCAGATTGCTTTAATTTATTTTAGTTTTATACAAATCGAATGCTACTTACGATAATAAATTTAACGAATAAACATTTTACCCGTTCCGCTTTTATTTTACAAATTTACCTTTGTAACTTTTAATGTCCACTATTATAAAAAACCTCCATAGGGGCTTTATTTTAAAAACTTACATTAAACGAGGTTTTAATGTAATTTTAATCAAACTTACTGCAGTCGTATTTATTTTAATTAATTTTAATTTTAATGTCTATGGTAAGCCTGAGGAACACAATACGGATTTTGTATGTTACTCCGAAAAAAATATTAACAAGTCATATTCAGATTTAAAGAAAGTAAAAAACCTTAAAATTTATAGTTATTTACTTAAATAATTAATTAACACAATAAATGAATGAAAATGTTTGCTTATTATCATAATATTCAGTGGTATGTTGATTTGTATGACCAATTATATTTCTTTCGTTATAGTAATAACTCACATAATACACAAAAGAGTTTAAAAAATATTACTAAATAATATGCACATGACTAGATGAAATATGAACAACGAATATTAAAATGAAAATGTCGGATGAAGTTTTTCATCCACTAACCCCGAAACTACCTTTAAATATATTTTGCAAATTTTTAATTAATTACATGTCCAATTATTATCAAAAAGGTATTTAGAAAGACGAATTACCGTCAAATTCAAAAACGTTCGTCTGTCTCCGAGTTTTGCCGAAAGATCCCGAAGCTCGAGCATTGCTCTGGTTCCAAGCAACATGTGCTCGCTTCGCATCGTAAAATCTCCTAACATTTTATATGCACTGAAATCCTCGGGGGCTCTTTGTTTGGCTTCGAAATAAAGGGATTTGTCGCGCATGTTAGAATGAAATATGACTTCGCTGAGATACATCGCGAAGCATGTTTCTGTGAGAGTCTGGTTATCTCTGATCTCCAAATTGATAATCCTAAGTCAACCATGCTGATTGTGAAACCATGCTGTTTAGAATGTTAACGTCCCGCTTATAATCGTTATCCCTTCGCAATTATCTTGTTTGGTTAATAGCTATCTTTGTGCGAACTCTGTTCCAAATCGAAAATAGCAAATGACTTTCTAGGAAATAAAAACATTAAATATGACACCAAAGAATAGGCAATGTGTTAAAAATTAAATTTCGAGTTAGTGGTGAATTGTTCAATGATGTCGTTGATTCACATAAAGTGAACAAAAATGTATTTGAAATAATGTACCAAAGAGTTTTGACTTAACCAAATTTATGGAGTGACTTCTAAATGAGCATGATAGAAACTTTACTAAATGCAGGAAATTGATGTAAGTTATTTAGTGTATAGTGTAAAATTAATAATTATTAACCTGGAAGTGTCTAAAGCCTATTTTAAAGATAGGTGTAGGACGTAAATTTTACAAAATTTACCCTGAAGATAATATAGAAGTGCGCATAGAGGCTAAGTGTTATAGTGTTAGTAAAAAATAAATTGTGTTTTCATCTTGTTAGAAAAGTGTTTAAAATTTTAGCTCAGTGTTTTAGCTCATCATGTCGTTTGAAAAATTAGGACTTCAATGTAAATTTTTTCATTTTGTAAGTAGACATTAAATAGAGATTTAATATAACCAAAGACCTCCCGTTCGAAGAAAACATCATTTTCAATCACAAACCGAACACAAACACAATGCCACAAACTTATGTGGTCAAAATTGGAACTATAGTCTTTATTTTTAAATGTCATCTTGTTGTCAACAACAGCGACGCCGTGACCGAGAGTTTGTACCGTACTGTCTTCTCAATGGAAATTCAAAATGGCGCTTATAAAAAGAATATTTCCACTTCCGATGCACAGGGCGGGCATAAACAATTTTTACTATGCAAATACAAACCAGAGTACATAAAACTGGTCGTTCGAATACGATTCTGGAGCATTACCCCACACCAGAGCGATTAAAGCTGCTAGCATTTCGTGACGATAACTGAGCCTTTTAATATCGCTTTAGCAGTTTGGAGTTTACGAGTATCGTTTCTATTTAATGTTAAGGGCAATGGACATGAGCGACAGCGATAGTGATTTGATGTCCTGTTCGGTATTCTTAAAATGGAGTATTATAACAAATTTAACTAACGCTTAAACGCATGTGGTGAAACAAAAATTGTCCAGTTGGTGTTCTTTATTATAGTACGTTTTTCATACAAATTTTATGTAACCTTTTATGTACATTATTTTAAGGGTTTTACGTTTTAAATGTAGGTACGAGTATGTTTGTGCAATTGGTCGTTAGTAAATGTATCCAATTGACCGTGAAATGGATGTGTACTTGTTAATAATAAAAAGAAAAAAAAATTTAATCACAAAACAACAAAACACCACGATCATGCGGTGAATTGTGGGTTTTTCGATTTAACTTCTTTATTTTATATTACTACCATGTAGAAATCCATTTCACGGTCAATTGGGTACATTTACTAGAAGTATTAACCATAATACAATTACTAAACACTCAAATGAATGCAAGAATGGTAAGAAAAACGTTGTATGGGTGACGAACCATCTTAAGTACATTATTTTAATTTAAAAACTCATTCGCAACCCAAGGAACGAAATACTTTTTATTTACTCATATTTAGGTAATTATCCTTATCACTCCTACATTTTTGATTTACAAATAATAGTCTCTTTAATTTTTACGTCAAATCACTGCACTAGATTATAAGAAAATTTAGTACAGAGGTAACTTTAATCTTGTAGAAAAGCCTGAACTATATTTCAAGTCACTATCAAAGGCGCTGGTACGAGTAAGCGCACGTAGGTACATCATACGTCTCAATTACGTAACTGTCCACCTCTCCAATACTGAACGCACTACTCTCTCAAAGAGATGTGTGCATGTGTCGCCAACCACGCCGGTATGAGTGACTCCGAAAGTAATTACAGGCTTTGAAACAGCCCATTTTGCGTTTGTCATTATTATGCGGCCTTTGTAGTAATTGCGTGGAAATTTTTGTTTACGTTCCGTTATGATATGCGGATTACGTGTAATAATAATAATTATTACGTATAATATAATAAATAAATATGAACTGCGATGTCGCAAGTAAAATATAGAGTCTAATTAGGAGATCTTTGGTTAAATTCATATTTTTGTAAAACAAAATTATTTAAAAAAATTATTTATTTTGTTATAGTATAAAAATAAATTTGAAAATTGTCGAACGTATCAGTATAAAATTAAGTAAAAACAGTACCTATTACTAACGAAACAGGCTTTAAATATTATTATTTTACAAAAAGTTACTTGATTTCTAGCTGGTTCTTACTTATCAACATAATTAACTCGGCTATTTTCGGTGTTGTGTAGACGAGTGTTCAAAATACCTGTTTTTTTATTTAAAGCATTCAGTTACTTTTGTGCAATGTTGCTGTATTCTTGCTGTTTTTATTTTACTTTACCGCTGAATAGCACTTGAGTTCGTATGACACATTTACTGTTAAAAAAATACACAATTGTTGAGATGGTTTTAAATATTATTTTAATTTTTTTATTATTTTCAAGAAGTCTTTACGGTCGCAAGAGAAATAAGGTGAAATAACAATACTTTTGAGTACCTAATAATATAGCGACTTATACCTACTAATATAGAGATGGCAAACCTTTTATTGCTCCATGTCACATTACCTTAGATGTCATTTTTGAGTGACATAGGCCAATTTTGACGTCGAAAAAAATTTTTGTAAGTACCCAAAACCCGTGTTTCGAATTCGACACTGGCCTGGCCTTGTTTAAAAACCTTTTAACCATGATGTGCCCTGTCAAAACAATAGTCCAAAAGCTGTGAACTTTGCCCCATACGTCTCAATGGGGCATATAGGAAAATGGTTTCATCGACCTCGATGGATCACGTTCCATTTATCCGTAAAAATCTGGTAGTAGTGTACATCCCTAGGTCGAAACAAAAATTATTATATGAAAGGAGCGAGAGTTCCTGCATAATTGAATTAATTATCTTATACCGATACCGGCATAATGAAGTTTCAATAAAAGGGTATTACATTATGCAGTTGTTTTGCAATTCTAATGATTTTTCTGACCCTTTCCTATCACTGTCCTGCTGGTCGATTCTCTAATACAACATCCTTGACCGCAACGATTACATGTGACATATCGTGGCGAAGTTGTCATGGCCACGCGACAATTTCTATTGACAACAGGTCACATTGTTACAATATGTTCATTGCGATCACGGATCTTTCTTAGAGAATCACTCTGCTGTTTCACGTTTGAAAAATATATTACCATAGTTAATACTTTTATAGTATTGTTTAGATATTAACATATTATATTATCTGACTTTTTTAACTTCCTACCATCACTTCCCTAAACTGTATTATCGCGTTTCATTTCGTTCTCATCCTTTGAAAATATAAATATTTCATGAATGAGGCTGTGTATCTTATCATTTTCCTATTTGCCCCATAAATCTCTAGAGGCACAAAGCAGGATAAACGCTACAAAGAATACCGTAATCAGACAGTGATGTGACATGTTAAATAAATGTGTCATACAAACGAAGTGACATCTTACAATGAAATTAATAATGTACGTGCTCTTTTACGGGTGTTATCGAAATTTATTAGCACTTCGAGTAAGTACAGAAGTGCAGCAATCGGTGGAGTTTCGAATGCAATATTATACAGTATTGAATTCAACCAACACAGTAATTTAGGCAGGACGAAATCAGATTAGGATTTTTTTACGTATAGACGTGATTTTGATTATAAAGTATTGAAACATTATTACGCATTTAATACATTTGCGTGACTTTGGACGATTTGTCAACGTGTGAACGCGGTCATTTTAACAATTACGAAAAATGTGTGTGAACGGGCCCTTACTCCAACATCATACTCAGCAATGGAAATTCCACATACACATTGCTGGCACTTCCATACGACTCTGGCGTGTGATCCCGTATGAAATATATACTTAATCGTATATACATTACCGGAAATGTGTGAAACTTAGAAATTATATACATTCCTAGAAATGTTGTGTATTTGCTAGGCATTGTATACGCCGATTTTAGTTATTGTTTACATTTCCTAGGAATTCTATGTAACGACAGATTACATACATTTCCTGTAACATACCTATACTATACATTGTAAAAGAAACGTATTTGTGAATGTATGTATGTGTGGGTAGAGTTGTAGATTTAAATTCGGCGCGACAGAGCCGGTTGTTACGGAGAGATAGCAGCGAAATTCACATATCATTTTGTAGACTATGTCTAGAACGTCAAGCGACTTGGGAAATTAGATGGCTGATTGAAATCAACAAGTAAACAACCTGATTTCGAATAATGAAGACGTCAACGTCAATATTTTAGCTACTATCTTGATACATCGTATACAGACGGACGTTTTTATTATTTAATCAGTTTTGCTTACTTGTTGATTTCGATCAATCTAATAATTTTCCAAGTCGCTTGACTTTTTAGACAGAGTCTAACAAAATTTCCAGCATGTTTCAGGAATAGAATTGAGTTTAAATATTTTTACCATACAAAATTTTTGACATACATATTACACGAAATTCAGCGAATCCACATTTAAAACAATTTAAACTTTAAAATAATTAAACCGGCTACGGCTCTTCTGAGAACCGCATCCAGTTGTCAATCTGTGAAAATAGTAGTCCAGAATTACGTTAAAACACAACTACATCATAAAATGAGGTGAGATTTCCTCTGCTATCTCTCAGTGTATTACTAATTACGCAAACATAGCATGCCCCCGGGGCCGCCGTCGGGTTGATACGCGAACTTAGTTCATATGGGCTCTCATTACGGGGCGACTGATAACGTGGATCATTAGCCGACTGTACACAGTGGGTACATAGCGTTTATTTACACCGCCGTACGTAAATGCTAATTTGGCGGCTGTTATTTGAGAATGTTGCCGTATTTTTCTTTTTTGTAAATTGTGAGAGCGTGTTATATTATCTTCTATTTGTGAGAACGTGCTCATTTGACGCATTTAGTGTGATGTATTGTTTTGTAAATATGTACCAAGTTGTATCGTGTCGTTTATAAAAAGTGGAGAAAGATCAAGTATCAAGAATACAGTGAAGTGTAGATATTCGAAACGAAATCGATGTATACGTATAAAAATGCAATGCTGCCGATGTAGATGAAGAGAAATGTGCAGGATTCTGCTTTAATTTAAATATTCAGTTCAATTTGTACGTTTAGTGTTGACCCGGTCCCGTGCAGGTGGTTGGTTAGCGTTCACGTTTATTGTAGAATAGCTCTACGTTTCTTTTTAATAACGTCTATTTTTAAATGGAGCGCCGAACCCGCGCCGCGGCTTCAAAAACTTATGTCACAACCTCGTATTTATTTTTCATTAACAAAATAAGTTTTCAAAATTGGCTGAATCGGCTGCAGGCGAGCCCGACGCCACAGCTCAACATTAACTTTAAGTTAACAAAGACCCTAATTCGTTTAATTTTTTTTACAATAAAATTCACAATTTTATTATTTATTCATACCCCTATAACCCAACTTAACTTTAATATTTATAAACCCTATATTTTGGCACTAACAAATCTAATTAAATACAATAAATTAATTTTACAATTTAATTTCTCCCACTCAGCATTACCATCCAATAGATATAATATTTATAATACACACAAAACATACTTCAAATTTGAACATACAATATGTATAACCACAATATTATATAAGACAAAAGATATACAATGCAACACTTCAATTTATTAACAATCAAGAAATAAACACGTTATTATATGACGACAAATAACTTTATTGTTTTTAACAAAAATTAGCACCTGCAGGTACATAAATAAATTCAATATAAAATATTGTGATAGGGATTATAAATAAACAATTAAATGCTACGAGTTTAAATTTTGATTTACTCGAATTTTCAGCAATTTACATATTCGAGGTTCGAGAAATGGACTTCAATTCCGTCGCCCAAAACTAATTCTCTTTTATTCAATACAAGTTACTTTAATATCCGAGCAAATCCCAACTTAGTCTCCACTCCAATATTACAACTTTACGAATAAAGTTTCTTATCCGCAATGTATACCATTTTCTAAAAATCCCGTACTATCTAGAAAAATTCTCCAACCGCATTTTAGTGCACGCTCTTAAATCTAAGTTTTAATATTATTATTCTTACCCAGAACACTATCAATCTCGAATTCTTAGAGGTTCTTAGAAAACGATATACCGAAAATACTTTCCACTTACACACGCGTCCAAAAACTCTCGATGATAAAAAAATTAAATGAGTTTTTCACATTCAAAATTGATTAGAAATAACACACCAAGACTTTTTTAGTACATTGTATTCTTAATTCTCTATTATTAGTGAGCTTTCTTAGACTTAGATTATCTATAACGTACAGCTTAGCACGGGCAGATTATCAATTCAATAGAAAATTGTATCTAAGGGCTTTTATATTTTCAATAATCTTACCTATACTAAACAAGTATATTTTGAGGCTGCCCTACAAATTGCCCAGAATCTCTGTGGTACAGTTTGATCCAATTCAGGTCATCATAATCACATGACATCTTACCCTGTTCTTATAGTCCAGTTCCAAATACTATTCTTTACAGAACAATATAATACTTACAGAATTAAAGTCACTGGATTCTGTCGATATAGTGACGAAATAAACGTTAATAAAATATTGAGAATGAAATCCCATACAGGAGACTTGATTTTTAAAAATAATTTTAAGGCAAAAGAAAGAACAATAAATTAAATCACGTTGGTTTAATGTCATTTTAAAAATACAATATGAATACTCGCTGCTACAATATTACCCTAAATCAAAAATAAATGCACTATAGCATTTTGCTTGCTAGCAAGGCATAAAATCCAGTGACCGATTTCAGGATCCAGTGCAATTTGTAGATTCACCTCAACCTAAATGCTACTTCGATAGAAAGACACGACATCCACTAGTCTATCACGACACCTATAAGAGTGAAATCGAGGAACGGACATAGATATAAAGATGTGACTTTAAATGTAACCATCTTGTTAGAATACGCCTATGTTACGATATAGTGGCTACAGTATACTAAGGGGTCCTACTCAATAATATTAGGAGTCACTGAGTCGTTATTTGTGCATACCTTGATGAAGTCTGGAGCTCTACTTTTAAACGTTCGCCTAAGATTTAAGATTCGAACGATTTTCAATTTTGATTTTCGAGATGAAAAATTCAATATTTTCTGAATTACGTTGACGATCACTTTGCTGGAAAATACATCGTCGCTTAGTGATTTTGAAGCAACGTGCGTCGCTGATTTGTTTTTTGCAGTTATTGATGACGCTAATGTACATCACGATTTTCGCAGTAATGTGCGTCGCGGTCTTGTAAAGCCGAACATTAGATACATAGTTGTAAAATGTTAAATGTAAAATATTTGTTAAATCGATAATCGAAGACGGTTAGTCAGAAAAACGAGGTACAGACGTAAGTGAACGGTTCAAAAATAGGGAAACTCAGCGTCATGCATCAAAAGATTGAAATTTCATGTTTAATATCAAAATTGAAACTCGTTGGAATCGAGGCGAACGGTTCAAAAACAGAGCCCCTCGGTGTAGATAGTGGAATATGGACATAGTTTCGATTATCATTCAATTTCAGAAGTTATGTAGAATTATTTGTAACATTGTCAATACTAATGCATTTGATTTCAAGTAGTTAAATAGTTAACTTCATGAAATCAAAGACCAAGTTTCTGAATACGATGTAGATTTTTACTAAATAATCCCAGTGACTAAAGAATGACCTCTTTGGAAAATTATGTTGTATAAAATAGTGTGTTAGAGAGATAAGCCTATAAAGCAAAAGTTATGTAGTATTAAAGTATTTTCAAGTTGGCAAAAGAAAATTAAATCGAATAACTAGGTACCCAAAGAGGCCGATTAAAAGGGGGTCTACGAAAAAATTAAGAGTAGTCTTTTTTCAATTATTTTTTTCTAACTTTATATACAAAATACACATCCCTTTCCTTATATACAAGTTCATAATTACGCTGAAGGTTAGCAGGGTCATAGTACAGCTATAGCTAAACGGGAACCAAATATTTCATCAAATCAATATTACCGCAAAAGATTTTGTCGTGTATCGATTTTTACTTAGTTTTGCTAATTGAATCTGGATCAGGACTAATCACTGATCCAAATATGTAGAAATTTAAAACTAAAATTTAATTATTTTTAGTAGGTACTTCACTAAAACTAATTTTACTTTGGTTCTTTTTATTCTTCGTCTTTCAATTCCATGCCAATAAACAATTCCTGATAACAATGTTTAACAATAAAAGAAAACTATAACATCTTTTGTTTTCAATTACGATTTACTCTGAGCTGAACTTTTTACTGGACTCCACTAATACTTGCTCCATTATCTTTTATATACACATTTCCTTAATCCTCTACTGTAATGTCATAGTAATGATCCCACATTTACTTGTAAAGGATACCCACTTAAATTGGTTTTACATTATGTTTAATAGTGCTTACATTGTATTTGTTTTCATCATTATTTTGGGTACGTATCAGATTTCCATTCTACAGCTCACTACGTCTAAAAGAGCTTTTTACTCTAAAACCTTTGGCAGTATCAATCGCATGAATTTTGAATTTAATATTCTATTTTAAAAATCGTTATTTTAACTGATCTTAGTCGTTGACGAAATATCATTACGTTTAGATTTTAGGGATATGTTTCTTTATTTGTTATTATTTGTATTATAACCCACAACAGGGAATTACGAGGATACATAATTTAATTCGCTTTGCCTATTTGTGATGCCACGGCTAAGGTTTTAGATTAAAACTTCCTCCAACAAACAAAACAAGAGAGCAAAATTAATCTAACCGATACAATTTGTTCTAATTTAAATAAATTCTATTATAATTGCTTAAATTCCTCGTAATCTGCGAAGCCGGCAAAGCTATGAACCGAAGGCGGCGCCGGTGCGATCCGCTACAACTTTCCTTTTATAACGAAAACTTTATTAATAACCTCTTTAACCGTATTCATTAGAAATATAATTATATTTTTTAACAAATTATACTCGTCAACATTTTTATCTGTATAAACATCCTAGTCAACATCACAATCGTTTTAATAATATGCTGGACTTAACTACGGTATTGTATCGTATTTAAGTTTTATCATCTTTTTTTCTTTAATTACATTTACCGTCTTTCGACTTAGTTAATGGAGACGTGTGCGTTTCGATACACGTATTTAGATATAGTATTATACATAGTTTATTATTACATCTTTCGACGTAGTCTAATATTAGTTCTCTCATAGTAGCGGGCCGGGAATCGAACCCGGGACCAAGCGATCACTGCACGATGATGTGGGGAGCGGAGAGTAGCACCGCCACCGTCGCGATGATTGTGAACAGTGTGAACACGAACAGGCAAAACCTGCGGGCAAACATGTATACTGTACACGAAGCTCTGTGGGTAACATTTGGCAAATGGTTTGGAAAATGCTTTGATCAATTCGTATCTACCGGTTAAAATTTTTTCCTTATCAACATCCTGAACAACCTTAAAATCGATTTATTTTCATTAACTTCTGTTTTTAATATATATCATAAATACTTAAGATCAAAATGAAATAATTCCATCGATAAACACACGTTAAAAGACATTGAACTAACACGATAAAACACTATGTTGACCATTACGGGTACCCATTAGCTTCAACATGGAGACCGCTAAAATAGTACCTCGCCATCTACAGCCAAAGTTAGCACCAAATTGATTCAAATGGGCGAAACTAAAACACGATTCTGAAAACCAAATCACATAGTGGAACAACTTACATGTGCTTAGATAAAGACATTATGGCCGCTAGGAAAGTTACGAAAGCAAATAAAGGTAGACTGCGAATTCCCCAGGATGAAATTCAAATTAGTACGCCGAGCACGACTCGGAAAACTTCAGGGATCGCTGAAATTGCTACTGAGGTCGCCGATGGATCGATAGACTGATAGTTGGACGGTCGCGGTCCAATTCAAATACAGAATCAGTGTTCAGAATTAATGGTTTTTATGTAAAGATGAGAACGCAGAGTATTTATTTATATACTATAATACTAGTAGCAGACTACAACCCGTAGAAACCAATATATTTACGAAAATGTCGAATTACTTATAATTGCAACATAAATGTTAATATATTTGGTTCTATATTTTCAAATCCTATGCATACCATATTGTCAAATCCTAAAACAACAATCACAGTTGACTAACAAAGTCACAACACAAAAAACGTCCCAAAAACCCACTGACCTGTCAACAACCATCGCCGCGAACTTCCAATCGCTGATCAGCTCCGCCTCCTCGTCTGCCTTCTTCATCCTGGCTGTGATGAACTGGAGCTCCCTTAGGATGAGGTGCAACTCCCTGTGGTTGCCCCCCAGGCCTCCCCCCACGTCCTCCATGGTGGAGGGCCGCACGAACGACCGTCGGAAGTCCGTTCGGAATATTGAACACCTGCGGTGAATATTAGTTGAGCTCACGGCTTTTTACTCTCAATTATGGATGACTAGCGAACTACTAGGTCGGAGTTGGTAGAGAGGGGATTTGGATAGTTTGGAGAATGAGTTTGTTTCGTTATGCATAGTTAGATTTTAGTTAAAATGATACTGTATTTTGCAGATTTTGAGCGTAGTTAAATTAACGATATAGATGTAATTATGGGTGGTGTAATATTTTATGATAATATAGTAGAATCCACAAAACTCAGTAATACTAACTTTAGATTAAACATGTTACAAGTGAATCGTAATTGATTTCCACAATATTTAAGTTATGTCTTCCAAAATTGAGGTTAACCTATAGATACTCATTCTATTTTCGGAGTCAGAGTATAATAACAAATTTTGCAAATATCAAAATAATGATATGAGATGATGATGATTTACTATAGTTATATTACAATACAAACCTTTAGCTTTAACAAAAACGATCTACAAACATATAACACAAACATTGAAGCTAGTAAGTAGAAAATATTACACACTGAGAATGAACTCCAAACACTCAAGGCAAGAGAAGCGAGAAATTAAAAGAGAAGTGGAGTGCCGGGTACGCACGGGCGCCCAGCCCGCCGTGTGCCGCCATATCGAGCACTTGAATAATTAACCATCGCACGTCCACAGTTCCGTAAGTCTGTGTTACCAAAAATAGGAAAGGAGGGCGCCTCTTTCCAATGAACACGTAAACGGATTCTATGAACGGAAGGAGAAAAATTAGTTCCTGTTTTTTGGGCGGAACTTTTTCGTTGAACTGTACACGATACGGAAGACTGCTTTATCACAATTTGAAGGTGGATCCTGAGTAATGAGGAGCTATGGCTGTTTGAACATGGAAATTCGGGTCGAATTTAGATTTAATGCTGAGGGCATCCGGATTTAATATTCACAAGAGGGGTCGCTTAGCATGAGCTTGTACTTAGCACCGTGAAGATTTATTTTTACCGACTATTTTTTTACTACACAAAAAATATTTCTGCGCTCCTCCTCAACAAACAAAATATTTCCCTTTCATTCTAGATAAAAGGGTAAACAGACAGCGTTTCAAAGGTTTGCGAATTATTTTGCCATTTTCCCGTTGATCCCTTTTACGTGCCAGCTAAATAGATTACGTCGCTCATGGCTAAAGATTCTATAGCTACATTTACGACAATTTTGACCTACATTTCTAACAGTAACAGAAAATTTACGGCGGCGCTAAAACCACATTTGAAGTAACAATGAAAGTAATTATGCTAAATCCCGGTCTTTGTTCTACTAAGTTTTAGTATAAAATATTTTAATAATTTAATGAATTATAGCGTAATATCATCGTGATATGAATTGAGATTGTTATTGGAATTATTAGTAACATTAGTAATAATTTTAGTCAAAGCTAAAAAAGTCAAAATAGAGGTAAAGAGCAATAAATAATTACAAACTTAATTGTTATCAATTATAAAAACTAACAAACAAAGCTATTAGGCCAATGAAATAAGTTCTTGAAAAATTAAATTTTTTACAGATAAAATTATAAATATTTATTATTTCGGTGATGTAAGTGATTGTTGCTAAATAATGTACGGAAGTGCTTAAAGATTACTAACCAAATTTTCACTCAACAATTAGGAAGCAACTGCAGATTTTTATTATCTATCTCGAATTGAATACCCAAAACGAACCATCCATACATTTAAAGCGTCTCAAAATAATGCAGCGGAGAAAAGTAAAAAGACGAACACCAATGGTAACAAATCTTTCCTACCCAGATAATACTTGCCCTGGCCCCAGATTTCCCGTCGAAGCGGTACTGTTTGGCGGCGGCGGTGCGTGCCTAAAGTCGTCGTCTATATCCAGCACATTCGCTAGTAAAGACTTTGACGACCTCTCCTTCAACTCCAACTCCCGCATTCTCTGGCTCATTATTATCGTCTTCCTGGTTATCTTCTTCCCCGGCCGCGACATCCTCAGGATCCATGGCAGGTATTGTAGGAACACTGTCTTTATCTGCGAAAGCGTGGGTAGTGTTATGCGTGTTGTAAGTATGGACGTGTTGATATACTAAAGTGGATGGTCAAATTACTATAATTGTCTACTATAATATTATAAATGCAAACGTTATTAAATGTATTGATGAATATATATTAAAATTAATCAAAATTTTTGCTCGACCGGGAATCGAACCCGGGACCTCTGCGTGACAGACCGACACGTTAGCCAACTGAACCACTCACCTCAAATGGGCGGGGCCGAGCCTATATGGGCGATATCAAGCCTTTTTTGTCATGTCACTGACAGTTGGCATAAAGGTGACTGGCCGGCCACCATAATTTGTCATAGAAACAATACTGTGACTCGGAGAGTGTGGCTCTCTCGTCAACGCATTTTAACATAGAAATATCAAGACTAATAGTAATATCACAGTAATGACTTACCCATTGAGGCATTTCGTGTATGTCCGCTGTACGGTGGTGGTAGTTCAACACCACCACAGTAAGTACTACAGACGATGCCACCATAAACATGATGCAATTGAAGTATGTTCCTGTCACACACAACACACTCATATGAGTAAGGAATACAGCGTAACAAATAATTGTAGCTATTTGGATGAAGTTTAAAAGAAAAATAATTTAGTTAAATTTTATTTTTAAGCCATTAATATCAACAAAGAAATATCTCTCTCAATATTATAAAACTAAAAAATGGATGATAGAAATGTTTCAATGGAACATGTTAAGGAGAAATTAAGTACGTTTTATTACGAGTTCAATTTAGTTATTTTAGTTGTTGTTGTTTTTTTTTCATAATTTTCATAATTACAGATTCAAGTAGACACAGAAAGCAAACCAAACATGCATTATGAGAAACATGCATCTCCACACTACACTACAATTTTTTTTTTAATTCAGGTATTATAATAACTAGTTCATAAACTCGATTAATTTCAGTTTACCTTTAAATGTAGCTTACCAAGTTAAGGAAATTATTTGTTTAAGCATGATAATCACTATTTGAAAACTGTTAATCATTTTAATATTTCATGAAATCATCAAATGAACATTGGCCTTAAAACTTGTGCCTACTGTCTACCAAAACAATAATAATCTGAGATGCATGATTGTTCAATATTAATACAATTTTACTCGGCAAGAAAATGAATAAAGAAGAGATAATTTCCATTCATTATTTACTGAGGTCATTTGATGAGTCCACAAGTGGGTATATTAGTTTAGTCCACAATTACAGGGTTGGAAGCAAACCAGACAAAGTTGCAAACTCTGCCATACCAGATACTTGGAGGCTGGACCCTCACTACCCGCATCCTCTTTGTACTTTAAACCGCTTTAACTATATCCTTGTACTTTAATCTACTAAAACAAACCAGTTTCACTGAATTATAAAGCGTTTATTTACAGTTAGTAAAGGAGAGTTGTGCTTTAAATTTGCTTTTAGAAATAGTTAGTATGTTATGTTTTAATGATACCTACGTAATTTTAAATCAACAAAATTGTATTCATGCTAACTTTTTCTTATTTTATAAATATTCTGACGTCAGTAGTCACGTATTGAAGCTACGGTACTCATTAGGCCAATTGAAAAACAAACTGAATGGAAAGTAACATGTTGAAACCATGAAAAGAAATTTTGATGAATGAACAGCAGAAAAGGCGAGAATCAACGGAATGAAGATAATTTATTTTAATACATTACAAGAAGGTAAAGATCGGGTGCCAGTAATTGGAAAAGTAATTTTAGAAGATATCAGAGCGAAGCTCTTCTAAGTCGCGAGTGTATTGTGCAGAAATTCTATTTCATGTCAAATCATGTCGAGAGAGCATTAGCATTGTTAAGGCATAAGCCGTCAAAGTCCTTGGATCTCTAAAATACAAGAAATAAAAGTGTATACTAGAATCTATATCCTCAAATTTAGAATAATCCAAGCATATTCGCATTCTATTTAGACCTTTGTTAAATGGTGTTCCAAGAGTGAGCCGAGGAATGTTTAATTTGCAAATAAGCTTTGAATAAAGCAAAAAAATGTTGAAGTATATAAATTACAAAACATTCCTGCAAACTCATTCCTGTTTAATTACAAATTTAGATACGATCTATGCACAATTTCAGATTCTGTTTTATGTTTTGTTTAGAAATTGAAATTTATTGAAGAAACATTATTTATGAAGGTATCGCGTCATTTGGCTCGTTCTCACCTATTAGGGGGATCGCCTCTGAGGTTTTTGTGATGACGTGTCCCACCAATAGAGAGAAAACTGTTTGCGACAGGAGAATTGTAACACCTGCAAAGATCAATCAAATACTATGAAAAACAAAACATTCTATTTACAGGCTGGGTATTGTTCTAGAACCTGTAGGCGAAATGAAACCAATCAGTTCGAATTCTAGTGGACGGCGTAGTTTTCCTGTTTGTGTGCTGTCGGTATCAGGGGCACAAGTTCAAATAAAGAAACCAAAGGATAGTTGACATGCTTCTATTTAGGAGAGATAATTTTATGTTAATCTTGTTTATAAGGATTTATCAATATATGTTTATAACAATAGACTAAGATGTTTTTAAATATTATATTTACCTTCTGACACACCACCCTCCAAGTATCTACTAACAGGGCTTAACGCCTTAGTAAAAGAGATTTTGACAACAAAAATTTGAAACCATGGAATCGATTTCACATAAAGTATAAATCAAAATGTAAATATTGTGACTTACCTTAGGAATCCGTCATACCAGATGATGATGATGACCTAAGTAATCCGTCACCATAATATGTGTACAAATCATGCCATGCCACTTATAAGATAATTACAACATAGTTGGAGTATCAAATGACATAAATTCATTCTAGATATTAAATTTTAAATTGATAGTAATGTGTTATGATCAGATATTAAAATCGAAATCGATTCCAAGGAATTTTAACTCATCGTAAAATATGGAACGTTGTACTAAATATATTGGATGACGATTCGCGTCATATTGATAAACACACTGATAATAAAGTTATTTCAAAGCAAAAGCATTCGAACCAACGTCTATCTGAATCTTACATCGCGGTTTACGTTTCGAAACAACGAAAATATAAGCTCAAATTAAATTATAACAACGACATTTAAGCTTAAATGGTTTAAATAAACATTAGCGTACATAATTTACTCCTTGTAATGTTTTAAAATAATTATTAATTTCTGTTTTAAATTTAAATGAAAACAGTGAAAGCATAAACACTAATCGGTGTAACATATTTTACTAAAACTTGAAATTACACAACACAATAATTTCAATGCTGACAATTCAAGAGTTAAATACATCATATTTAACAATAAATACCATAATAAAATAAGTCACACCACGAATGGAAATAAAAATTAAATGAACATAAAACAAAACGATATAACTGATAATGTTTCAAATGATGGCGAAGAAAATATAACAAAAGAGGATCCAGCGGGACGTCAAGGCTTGGGCCAAGGTGTGGACAGTGTACCTAACAGAGGGATAGCATCGGAGACCTGCGGCAGGGTCTCAGCTACCAGGTTGAGGAAGACCGTCAGCGATAGTAGTATAGTGACTCCTGCAAGCAGACACACTTTTAACACCCTTAGACTACTCATCCTAAATTTAGATCATAGCTAAATTTGAATTTTCTTGTTAAAACACACACAACACTTGTTTCCTTGTTAATATTGAATGAGTAGTCTAAGTTTGAAAAATATCCATAAATCTATATTTTTGACCTTCATTGCGTTTGTTATTATTAAGAGTAACGATTCTCCGTATAAAGCGGTTTCCAGACAATTATTCGTTGTACAGTATTTTTATTTATTGACAACTCTCCTATGACGATAACTCAATGACCATCATCTATCGTTTTACTCATACATATACGACATCACGACAAAAATTATTGTTTATTTTCTTTGATTCAAATTAATCCACATTTTCCCTAAATTATGATATAATTACAACAAACTCTCTGTGACTAGCTTACTTGACAAAAATTGCCTATCATTAGAGGTGAGTAACATTACGATACGATATGGATGGGTATAATCATATCACACCTATTATTCTAATTTCTCTAGTGACAGTGCTGACGACATACAGTGACGCTACTTACCAATGCACCATGGACTGGATCCTGCAGCTGACGTGATACTAATCACATACACGAACAGTCTAGGGTCGATCTAATATTTATCTAGCACACGTTGCTTCCGCCTTCGTTTTAAAGTTTTAGAACTCTCTCCGCGTCTTCAATTTTAACTGACATTAAAATCGGTAATTTTGGCATTTTAAGAACATTTAGGAAAGAAAAATTATCATGTAGATACCACATACAAATTATTTTTCTCATGACACAATTTCTTTTGTTGTTTAAACCGACGGAAGTAACGTGTGTTTCCTGTTTACAATCCTTCCCGGTGGTTCCTACAGCGCCTACCTACGAGAGGCACTGCGTCCGACGTAGTAGGCATCTTTTCAGCGACCAGGTTGAGAAACACGGTCAACGACAACAAGATCGTCACACCTGTCAACGTTTCCCAAAACTATGTGAGCTGGTGCACTCGAGTCATTTGGAAGAAATCGTTTTGAACCATTTTAATTAGGTACCCTAACATTTTCATTTACATTCGTGAATCGTGATACTATTTCATTAATTACCTTAAAAATATCGTTAGCATCCTTTTACTACACATAGTATCGGGTTTATTACCATAGTGAGTATTGTTTTTGCCCCGATATTTTGTTTAGTAAACCGAGAAAGTCTTAAAACCAAAAGTATCACCTAATATTAACCCAAAAACATGTATGATAAAGCAACATATCCGTATTTAATGCCTATACGGCAGTACATACAGAATATGTGCCATAATCTAGCCAGAAGAATACTAACCGAGTGTTAATTTCTCTCCAGAGTCAGGAGGCAGTGTGAAACCCAGCAGTGCCATAGAAGATATCAGCACGCAAGGTACGATCAGATTGAAGAAGTAGTACAGAGTCCTTCTCCTGATCATGATGGTGAATGTGACGTCGACGTACGGCTCTGGGCAGCACGCGTACGTTATTGTGTTCTTTTTGCCTGGCATTCCTGCGAAAAAGCATTCGTCTAAATAGAAAGAGAGACTATAGTTTTTAAGCTTGCATGCAAGCTTTACCTGGATAGGATCGTGGTTACATATGGGTGGTGGTAGGTGTAACCCTACCGAAACAACGGGAAAACAAATCGAAAAGGTACGTCACGTGACGGTAAGTCCCGTCTAATATAATAACATGGTTGTCTCACCATTAGATCTGTATTTTCTAGACATGTGAATGTCTTTTCAGTCACCTGAATGTTCATGTTTCATCACGATGTTTTTCGTTACCGTAAGAGATTATCAAGAGCATCATAACTCTGACCTGGAGGTCTCTGGGGGAGGCCCAGTGAGCGTCTTATGGGTGATATGATGATGATGATGATCATAACTCAGAAAAATGTCATTGGTACATGGCCGCAGTGGAATTCGAACCCCGTTCCTCTCGCTTACGAGGTAAATACCTTAAGAACTCGGCCACCGACGCTCGTCCTGGCGCACTTTATATAAAATGGATAGGCCTTTTTTTAAAAACATTAAAAAAGAAGTCAGATTTGAAAATTATTATTTTTTCATGAAAATCCTATTCCATCTGTTCTTAACAGGACAGGAGTGAAGATGGCGGGTAGGGATGCGTGAGGAGTAAGATGCTTGATTACGCTTAGATACAACTCTGTCTAAAACCTGGAACATCTCCCCAATCAGTCCATCACTGTCTAAACTATCTGTTTTTACCCGACTGCGACAGAAGGATAGTTATTTCTTTGTTACCAGATACATTTCAGAGACTGCAACAGAATTGCCCAATCTAATCTAACCTTCGTTTCTGTTTTACAGTTGAAATTTCAAAAGAAACTCGCACAAACCACTTCGCTTCAACATTATTCTACGAACCGCGACGGATCAATACCTGACTTACTGTCTTTTGATAAATACAACCTGGGAGTTTTCAAATCCAAAGTAAAACATTATTTTTTTATAAGAGTGCTTCACTAGTCCACAGTATTGATTTAGACATACCAAAAGTCTAGTAGTCCACGCGAACGAAGTCACGGGTACAACTAGCCTCAAATATATCTGGTTCGACCTACGCTTTTCGTCTGTAATAAATAACTGGACTGTTGTTTAAAGCGCCAGCTGCATGCTGTGGTTCCAGTCAATAATAAAATATAAAATGCATTACCATTCCCGTATTCACATCATGAACAGTAAAATGTAAAAAGCGAAGTACAAATATGTAACAGTAAATAAAACCGACTGAACAGTACAATAACTGAATGATAAAATTGTGGTAGCTCGCAGTTCCAATTGTTATTATTGTAAACATTTAATCGAAGGTAAAAGGAGAATGAAGGGAAGGTAGGTGGATACAACAACAGAATTGTTTACCTACTTATTTTCCAGACAATTTTACTGATTTATTTATTTTTGTATGATTAATGAGAAAGAAGAAAGAATAGGAAAGCGAGCATTGGCAGAAGTTGTTAGGATCCATTGGAATAATGCTGATGATTTAGCCAATTCCATTTTAATTTAGATTAATGTTTTACTGCCTGTTGAATTTATAGGGCCGCCAAAACATAATGTTAGGCACTGTTCGTAACTCTTTTCTTTTTTTAAACCCAATGACACACATAAAATGAAAACATAAAGTCAAGTTAAACCGTCACACTTATCATTTTAATCCTGAATATCATCCTGTAAGGAAAACTAATTAATAATTAAAGTCGTATTTCTTACCTATCAAATACCATTCTCCATTTGTGATGAAATCTGAGAGATCGCCCCCACCTTCGTCTTTCAGCACCAGATCCAGCTGTTTGGGATAAAGTATGTAGACTCATTCTAAAATTAACAAACCTAACTACTAAATAACTATTTAGAAAGACTCGTGTCGCTTATTCTTCTCACTTTTGTTTTATGCTCTATAGGTATCCATGCCTAATGAAATTTAATATTGTCAGTTACTGCTTTGATGTTCTGATATTTATCAGCTTGATATGAAATATAAAATTAAGGTCCGGGCAACCAGTAAATCCAGCTCATATTATCCATTGAACCAATCTCTTGTATATCGAATTTCAGGTAGCTTATTTATAAAATTTGACTCGTTCCATTTTAAAATGATTGAGATAAATGTTTTCGATATTCAAAATATGATTATCTCGGATATCCACAATGAAACTTGTTGTATATATGAAAAAGTGAAAAGATAAGCGTAACACAACACTTCCTAAAATATTACAGCTTAAATATATAATCTTCTCAGAGCAACCATGCAGAGCTGGGAAATTATAACTAAGCCTTCTCAGATAACTTTTCCTTCCAACAGTTCATGTAGTAAGGGAAGTGTGAGAGAACCGTAAATGGTGCTACTAACTAGAAGGGTGCATCATGCTGAGAGATAAATATGAGGTAAAAATTACCACTGTACGGACTCCACGTCTTATAAAATTTACATGCATGAGTATACCACTTTTACAAAGCAGACACTACGTAAAAGGTAGTTTGAATAGTAGAGAAAATAATACAATATTAAAGAAAATCCAATGTCGCTGTCTATCAAAAGCATATGTAAAATAAATTAATTTTATCAAATGCATTTAAATTTCAAATATAACATTATTATCTAAATAATAACTTTATATAGTTTGCAATAATAGTCAGACAGTGGAAGATGGACAGCGGCAATATACAGAATAAATAATGTCGTAGCTAAACCTAAGTAAAAATTGCGGTAAATATTAATAAACAACAAAACACATACAGTTGATTGCAACTCAATTCAAAACTCAAAATGATAAGAGAATTTCTAAGCGAAAAGTAAAGTACTAGTAAAGAGCATGGTAGTAGTAGTAATAAAAACAAGGTAAAAACCTACTTTTATTAAATTAAAATAAGAATGAAACTTATATAAACGTAGTTTTAGCAACACTACACAAGCAATATTTACCTGAAAAGTGAAAAAATGTTTTTAAAGAAAACCAATAGGTTTGTAGAATATAGAAAATGATTCAATATATTTCAGGTAAATATTATGTTATTTAAAAGGCGTGTCCGTACAGCGGTGATTAAAATTTTTCTTTGCGATCCACGCAAAACATGGTGCAACGATTTGCGCCATGCAAAATAGTACATAACAAAACGTTTGGGATATTTTCCTTGGCAAAAAATATCCCTTTGGTTTCTCACATGGTTCCCTTGTTGTGGGCCCTACTTAATTTTATTTCGTTCATATATTTAGTATATTAGTCCGCTGCTGTTACGTTCCTAATAGAGATATTCAAATTAAGCAGTTAATTATATTATTAATTTGTAAATACCTTTAAATATTATTTAAATAATTGACTGGTTTTGTCCCTCCAGAGGGTTGAACACTTAAATAGATAAATTGCTCTTATTCCAAGTATAGTGAATGGTTTGCACACAAATAAAATACTTGCAATAAAAACAATTATCAAAAGTGTAAACCCTCAAAAAGGACAACTCAAAGAATAGCTTCATAAAATTAGAGATAAAATAAATGTAAAATTGTGCCAAAATAGTTTTACTATTTTACTGACAGTTTAAGCGTATATTGACAAACATTGTAGACACCTTCATTTAAATGGAGCTCGTTAATTGTTTAAAGTCTTAGTAATGACTTTTAGCAGAATTAATATCTTAGAAACAAAGACGCTGTAGTCTTTAGTAGACGCTAGTAGAAGGTTTCATTTATTTACTTATCACAATAAGTTTTGTCTTGCATCTTACATAGCAGATGATGATGGTGCAAATTATTTAAAATAATATATATACCTACACTCTCACGCCATATTTAATATCGGATTGAAATCATTTCAAAAATTCATATCAGTGTTAGTAACTCCATATAAAGCTTGTGTCGCAGCAAGGACTTCAGTAACAAGCATTGCCAGAAGCACATTGCAATGGCTGCTTTGAACGAAAATTATTTACTGTGAAAATATATCTCGTTGTAAATCAGGAAAATCAATTTGCTTTTATATGATTTCCATATGAACGGTGAAAGATAAATATTGAACCTAGCGTAAGTAACAGCAGCTTGTGTAAAAAGGGAAGATCAACATTTTTCAAGCTTATTGAAATTACCCGTCAATTATTTTACTTCCCTGAGCTTAAAAGAGTTAATCTAACAAACCATTTAGTGTTTTTATTAGACACAAACTTAAAAATGTACGTAACGGAAAAGGAATAAGGTATACAAGTTTGAATTACAATTCAATTAAATGGGATATTTATTTACCCCAGAATAATCTGATCGTTATTTACCTATTATCGATGAAATACTAATAAAGATGAACAAGATAGGTACAGGTTTATTGTTTATTGCCCGATAATTCACAACACTATCTTTTTACTGTTATTAAAAACTAAAGTGTAAGTAGGTAGCTGTTTGATGACGTCAACTATTTTATGTAACGCTTTTGAAAAGCAAAAATCATAGCTAAATCCCGTAGAAATTGAATTGAAATTTATTTCTTTAAAAACCCACTGTATACCGAAGTCCTAGGGTCCGTTCTCACTTATCACTTGTGACGGAGATAAATTCGAACTTGTCAAGTGAGGAAGATGGACGTGTCATTGTTATCTTTGCCTCTCTTTACCGAGAAGTTTTACCCGAGAGTTTTACTGTATTTTTCTCCCTCTGACTCGCCGTGCGACGGAACTCCTTCTCATTTGACAAATAGAATTTTGAAAGTCGGTCACGACTCACTGAAGTTTACAGCGGGCTAACTTGATCGTAAACTTGATCGTATGGAAGACGTAACCAAGTACCTGGTTGCCATCGTAGGTCCAGCTACCGAATTTCATGTCGCAATGTTGGTCGTCGAATGGGAACCACGTGATGTCTATTTTGCACGTGCTCTTGAATATGCCTGGAGGCACGTACAGGCAACTGCCGTTGCTTCTGACCACCACATTGGTCTGGTAGGTCCCGTCAAAACCTTCGTCAGCACTACCAATAAACACAAGGGTGTCATTCAACTTCAAATGGAAACTATCAGTCGGATTTGGGAAATATAATCTAGCGGATTATACTTCCCAAAGTTGGATGGTTATTGAAATAGTTAACGGGAATTAAAAATAATAATCTATTTTTCTGCAAATTTTAGTGTACTAAAATCGTGATTTTTGCTCCAACATATTCTTGGTGGCAAAGTTAATTTCTAAAAGAAACGAACCCAATAATTTGTAATACAACAAACACAAAAGCTAATAAAATGTAATCCAATTTCCAGATTAATAAAAATCTTGTCAAGTTCTAATTAAGATTTCTTAATTATCCGAGTTAAACGACGTAAATTAATTGGTATCCATCAAGCATTCGTCGTTAGACACTAGGAAGTTATTTAATATCTGTTCCAATTAATTCGGAGGAACAATTGCGTAAAGGCAATTGAAAAACTTTTTACAAGTGTAATTAATTACTGTTATTATGAAGACTTCCATAGTCTAAATTTATTTTTTATTACTAAAAGTTAACATGTATAATTTTGGGTTACTGTCCAAACACTAACCCAAAAATAATGAAAATAAAATACATCAATAGCTGTTAATTTCAAGACAACAGATAGATATTAAACTTTACTTTAATTCCAAAGGTATCAGTAACACAAACATCAAGAGATTTATTAAATAACATTCAAAAATAAGATATGAAAGCTGGAAATCTTAAAAATACACCGACGGCATTACTTTGATGAAGCCATAGAATTTTTAATTAACCCAAAAATCTTCTTTGAAGATAATTTACGCAAGTCTATTGACTTTGCAACAGAAAGCCACGGAATAATTAAAGCTTTTAGAGTTATAAAGCAATTAAAAAGAGTAGGTACGCTTGGAAAGGTCACCAAAGTTTACAGAGAAATCTTTTATTATTTACAATTGTTGTTTTATACTGATTTAATTCGGATATTTATTTAAAACGAAAAGAAAAAAGAAGGAGACTAAAAGAAATAAACAAGGAATTAGTGTTCAACTTTTAGTGCTATTATTTTACTTTTAGTGCTTTTGGTTCATCTGGGACTTTACTAGTTCGGTTGCTGTCATTGATAAACTTTGCGTAGCATATAAAATATGTTCTGATAATTTATCACTGACAGTAACAGAAAATCATCTTCTCGCTTCATCAGAGCCAGAACACATCAATCCTTCTCTCTCTGTTCCTTTTTTGGAAACAGATAAAGAAATAAATCGATTATGGACACAAGGACTTTTGTATGCATTGCAAAACCTTGTTATTGTACTCGATTGGTAATAGTTCAATACAATACGGCTGTGTGATTATTATCCAATACACACAAGTGCATAGGTGATACGTATTAAGTAGACCCCTTATTTACAATTAGGCAATATTAACAAAGCCGAACCCGACGGTCGTAGACCGTCAACGTTTCTCAACACAATTGTGAGAAAAAAAAGACAGGCATAAATCTTTTAACAACTTAAGTTTGTAAACAACATTTTCTAGTCCAATTTTATTAGAATCTAAGGGTATGTATGCAAAAGTCCTTGCGTCCAGTATTACTTGTAATTATTACTGATAAGCGAGAGGATGACTGTGGTGTCTCAAATCAGCGACTAGAGTGCCGTGTACGTTTATCTGACAGTTTTATCAAATGGCAACACTGAGTAGGGACTTTAAAAGTGTGCAGAAAGAACGGCTGCCACAAATTCCACAGATTAGAAATAGTTGAATCTGTATCAATCGTAATCTCTAACTCCCTACTGTGTTGTCACTTATTTCTGAAAAGTGTTTTATAGTAATAATTTAATTGTCACAGTTTAATTTAAAATAAAAAGTTTATACAAGTAAAATTAAATCAGAAATTTAATTTACGCTTCATAAAATATGGAAACAATATCATACGGTAAAGAGAATTACTTTAACGTCATGTGCAAATTTACGCAAATAGCATGATCATTATAATTGAAATTGGTCCGGCATCAACTGCGGGCAACATTATTTTAAAGGCAGCGAATTAAAAATGTCACTGCACACTGTATTAATGATGCAAATGCGCAATGCAATCACGCAAATGGCCCAAAAACGGTGACGCCGCAGCTAAAAGGCAAATCTGCCACATCCCATTAAAATAAAGATTAATATTTTGAACGCTGCTACCACAAAACCTGCGCTCCGCTCTTCATCTAGAAAATACAAGCGGTTCTCGTTGGTTTTAACCAGTGTGAAAGGCGGAATTGTTACGTGCCAGAGCTGCCTGCTCTGACTCAGGATGACTGGGGGCATTCAAACCTATTTCAGTTGATTTAAGCTGATGTCGGCGCACTGAAAATGAACATTCTTTACGCTAGAATAAATGTACATGTTAATCACTGCCGATGCTGGTGGGCTGCTGAAAATACTGAACGTGAAAAAGCTCTGCTGAAAATCAAATATCGCTTTAGTGAAATACAAATAACTAGGATTTAAGCCTAGATAAGTTAGCTACAGCAAAATTTTGTTAAAACCTGACCAAGAGAATAAATGACGTCTGAATCAGACCTTCCTCTTGGAGTCCCGTGGTTTCATCTTTAAAGTCCCGTGGTTACCAACGGAACTACAAATATTAGAGACAGCAGTTGATATTGCCAGTGTAAGGAAGAGTTCTAAAAATTTCCGCTACATGTCAGCATGTCATGTATTCTGGGTCAAGCTTTACATACGAATTCCTTACGCATAGCGATTACAGCTTAATTACAAGAAAATTACGCCCGCTGCACAGCACAATGGCCAGCACCCAAGCAAGGCGGCCATGAGTGATAAAGTTACCCGCCAAATTTGTCCCCTACCCCGATCCCGGTCACTAACAACCTCATCTACGGCCCATGTTCAGACGCCGTTGTTCGAAGTTAACCCCCATCCCGCCGAGATTAGATTAACAATAACAAACTTGGGACAAAAGGATAATTCAGCGAGTGGGGGTACCCATCTTGCGTCATAATCAACTTGAGAATCGATTAGCGGACCCAGGCGACCACGTTGCGAGTGCTAAAATTAATTAACAGCCCCTGAGAGCTATCGGGAGAGTAACCAATCAAATGTCCAATGTGAATTCTATTTTGGACCGCTGCGGAGTGTACGATAGCTTGTTTTTCTCATTAAAACTTGGTGAATTTAAATTTTGTTATTGAACTGAGTTTGGTCTACATTTATGACCGACATACTCTCGGCGATGATTAAATTGTGGATGGCAATAAAAGTTTACCAGTGTTGTTGTGGCACTCAATAGTAGTTTCCTGTGCACTCAATTTTTTCCCTGCGTAGGTGACTACATACCAGAGCTTTATATTAGTACCCGTCCAGCTCGATGCAATTATGGACACGTAAAACTTTAAAATGAAACCAAACCTGTCTCAAAACGCTTGCAGTTGCATTCGTAAGTGACTACATGCCGTAGAACTATATCAGTATCTGTCCACCTCAATGCAGTTAAGTATATAAGAGACGTAAAACTTGTAGGAAAACCTGTGTCAGTGCACCCGCAGTTGCATCGCAAACTGCGCGCCAATAAACATACCACGCCGCGGTGGAAGGCACAATATCAAAGCGACCACGGAGATTAACAGACCGCTCCATTCACCATCCAGAACACAATAGCCGAACAGATAAATTCTCTATTATTCCGTTGCAATTTTGCAGGTAATAACTTGCTAGATCCAGAGGTCGGACAAAGCCGATACGGCGTTAATAGTTGAAACTCGAAACCGGCTGCGATTGTCTCGGTATCAATCTACGGATTCCTAACTTGACATTGTGTTTAAACTTTCCGGAATGGGCGAGAAATAGTTTTGCATAATATTATCCAATTCGAATCGCTTCTGATAGGTATTTTCTGAATTTCAAACGTGGGTGTCGATTCATTTATAAAACTGTAGCTGCTACTATAAGATGCTAATATAAGATAAGGCTACCGAACATACTCTTTTCCTTTTTGGTCTTTAAAACTTTACAAAGTCTAGCAAAGCCCGTTGTATAAGGTTTGTAAAAACGCTTGTGACAAAGAAGAATTTCTTTCTTGTACGAGAAACTGAAGCAATTTCATTGTCAGTTTGAATGTAGTGTACAGTTCTTTACACACTTAAGCCTGGTCATCACCATTAATTTAAGATTAATATAACTCTTGCTGGTACTGCTCGGCGGGACGGCAAATATGGTTCTAGACTGTACTTAGTAGTTTCCTTTATCTTCATTTAATGCCACTGAGAATAGATAAACTGTAGGTTTATTATCATAGGTACATTTATTATCATAATTTTTTTTCTATCATAATTTTTACTTTTATTTTATGTACACTTTGTTAATAATTAGTTCTTTGTTCTTTTGTGTGTCGTTGCGTCTACGTGCAATAAATGTTTTCGTTCCTTCTTTCTTCCTAAAGTTTCCTTCCGCTGAACTACTGTAACGGAAAAGGCAAATGCGTTCTACATTTTCAACACATTTTATCACTTCGGGGTTCCCACAAACAGGTGATAAATCAGCCGATTATCACGAGCCGCACATCCGCTTTCTAACGCGCCCCTTAAATCACCGAAATCATTAGTGGTTTCCGAAGCCCGTAAGTTATCGCCGACCAAACTCTTAGATCGTTCAAGCCCACAAATTGATTGTTTCCGGACCTATGTCTCGTGTGAATTGGGAGCACTGCCATTGTAATTGTTATGGGCTGCGATATAATTAAAAAGGATATATTTTCAATGCATTTGCAGCTTTTTTTTGTTTCGTTTCTCTTTGAGGACGTTTTGATCAGTAATGTTATCAAAAAGCTGTGATCCGAAGAGGCGAGGACAGATGGTGATATATGAAGAAATGTGAATCCTAGAGATCCTAACTATGCTTGCCGAGTCGCACTCTCCACTCAACACCTCGTTTCCCCCAGCGGTTGTCGATTCTTCTTCAGATACGGCCCACTGCCACCTCAGCTAGCTCATTCTGTGCGCTATACTGGTAACTTTATCACGATGTATTTTACTTTATTTATTTATTAAAAGATATTACATTAATTTGCACGCGACGCCTAAACCGCTCTTCATCTCCCAAATAACTTAAACAACTCATAAAGAATCCGAACAGGACTCCAGTTAGCGCGAGAGATCATAAAGCACTCGGAATAGTCCATTCAGTCGCAAACGTATCCACAAGAAGTCCAGACTATTACATAGAGCACAATAAAAGTATTCTCTGTAGTGGTATGTTTGTAGTATTCATGAACGACGTAGCATGTTCCCACTAAGGTTGTTGGCGGGACGCCAGCGAGTTCGTGGGCTTGTCGTGGTCACCGCGTCACACCGTTAGGACATCGTCTGGAAACAGTTTGGGAGCAATTTGGTAGCTTTATGGGGTGGGCGATGGTCGTTTCATTTTTGTTGTTTGGGGTGTAGGGGTTAGTGAACTTGTTGACTTATGTTTTGAGGTTGTAAAAGAAGTGAATGGAGTTGCATCCGTCGATATAAATAGTAGAAATAATGTCGAATATTTTTTTGGAAAATAGAGTACTACTGAAATAAATGTTCTCAATTCTTGTTGTTTTTTTATAGCAATGAGGTGGCAAACAAGATTACGGCCTACCTGATGGAAAGCAGTCACCGCAGCCTATGGGCGTTTACAATAACAGGGCCATCCCGAACGCGTTGCCGACCCTGTAAAAATCTTTTCACCCCTTTCTTAAAAAACTCCATGTTGTACTCTGCCGGGAAAACCTCTCCAGGTAGTTAATCCCACAATCTTAGTGTGCGTTGGAGAAAGTGGGAGTAAGATTTAAAACAATGTAAGTTTTTGATTTTAGCCTATGCCAATTCCGATACTTTGTCTTTTTTAATTATCAATTACAATGTCCACATGTTTCTATTCCACTAAACTGAATTTATTGCGTACATTTTGCAACGCGTTAGCGCTGTACGGAAGTTATTCAAACACTGTCATAAATTGCGTCAAACCGACGTACGCGCGTATCATCACTCGATCATTAAATTGGGCAACGGTGTGACCCACCGCCTAACCCGTCCGCACGCAAACCGACGATTGTAAACACCGTACCTGTAACTGATTTAAAAGCACCTATAATCAAACGCGCCTCTCCTTGGCCTCCAGCCAATCCCAACGACCCTAACCGGCGCCAACACACGTGATACAACCAATATTGACACAAATATTAGTCCTCTTAACTGCACAGTGCATAGAACATTCAGTAAGTTATCTGTTTTTATATAAATGGTAGAGGGGTGTGAACGAGCAAAGGTCACCTGACAGTTAGTGGTCACCGCCGCCCATGGACGTCCGTAATTTTATGCAAATGGCCGAAACACGTAGAGTACGCAGTATTTCGACCAAGCGTGCGAACGCTTTTTCGCATTACACCTACGAGCCTCAATTTGTCAATGGAAGCATTGTTATTATTTGGTTATTGACGTAATGTTGCGCATGTGAGTCTTCCAAAAATATATAAAATAGAATAATATAATAGTTGTGGCAGCATTTGATATCTAAGCATTGCCACAACGACCTGTAGCTACAACTACACTCTCGTCACTTCTTAGTCTTACCAATCAATTGCCGGCAACCCCGCACTACTGTAGAGTCCTGCCCAGTAAAATTACGAATTACTACTTGCTTAAATCATATTGAAAATAGTAACTAATCAAACTTTCATCTAGCTTCAATACCATATGCTATTATGCATTCGTTGGATGACAGCGGTCGGGTCCCTGACCGCTGTCAACATATTTTTGAAAACGCGAGCTCTCGCGTGCGATACCTATCTCTTTCACACTTGTAGTGAGGTGTTAGAGATAGAAAAGACTAGCATTAGAAGGCGAGCGCTCGCATGGATGTGAGCGATTTCAAAAATAGGGTCTCAGACAATTATTCCTAGAACCCAGCGAAGTAGACCTACCGTCTCTTAGTTTCTGTACTATGGTAATGGGATGCAAACTGCCACCCGTATAGGATTAACGTTGTAAAATAAGCCGTTGGATTTAGTGCGGTGTGTTATTGAGTTCCGAAAGTCCATTTAAGCGTGAGGGTCGATTTTAGAACCTACTAAAATAGGCCCTGTAGACTGGGGGCGGTTGTAAAAGCGACCCTGTAAACTATTGAAGGCTCACTTGTTACTACGACACTTTGTGTGCACGAAATGGAACATTAATGGTGTAAACTACAAACACCTATATGACTACTTACATACTGACTATGACTTGTCTTGACTTGTGATTGATGACTTGTGATAGGTACAACATTTTTGTGTGTGTGACATTGATAGTTATTAATTTATATTACAATTAATGTAATTTGTGACATTTTTATAACTTTAATAACTGACACGTAATGTATATTACCAATGAATAAATATGAAATGTGAATAATAGGGTCTTTGGTTGGGTGCAGCTAAAACTTCAGTTTATTTATTTACATTTACATGAAAAATGTGAGAGCCGCATTGTTCATACCTACATTACATTACGCTTATAGTCAAAAACCACTGATAAACTGTCAAATTTTCTTAATAGAAGTTCGATTGTTTTTTCTGTGTATACCACAGCAGACAAACAGCCCAACGGGTCACCTGATGAAAAGTGGTCACCGCTGCCTATTGACATCTAGGGGCGCTACTAATGCTTTGCCCGCCTCTAATGAGACCTCTAATATACTCCTTGAACGAGTTTTATACTTTATTCACTGGAATGAGGCGAATAAGATACCATATCTAGCTAGGCAACTGTGCTTTGCTTTGCATAATACAAACAAATAGACAAACCTTTTTCTTTAAAAATAGCAAATTTACGTTTAATATACTAGCATTGGTCGTACATAAGTCGCGATTTTGCAAACACAGTTAATTTGTAAACGGTGATAGGTATCTCAGCAGTAACTAATTTTTATGTTATATGCCGACAAACATTTAGGCGGGCCACCTGATGGAAAGTGGTTACCGCCGCCTATAGACATCAGTATAGCTCGTCTAGTCTAAAATGACGCGCCCCACTACTTAGTTAGTTGATTTCGATGTGTGAGTGCAAATATTGATAACGAAACTTCATCTGTGTGGGAGCCAATTAACGACGCGTTCTCCTACGTTTGAATCTCTCCGGCAACTGAATGACCAATTACAACGGCATTTGTATATGTATTGCGTCCATATTTTAAACTTGCTTGTGTGCGTTAATGCGATAGTGGGGCGCGTCATTTTAGATCAGACGAGCTCTAACACCTATATACAAAAAATTCACAATTTTCCCTACAAAACATCTCCATTCTACAATATAGTGCGACGGACGGTCCGTGGCCAATCGCACTCGGCTTCAAATTCAATTAGGAACTCAAACATACAGTGTCAATAGGGTTCCAATTAGTCAACTCAAACAAAAGAAGCCATATGGGAATCGCTCAAAGAAATCTGACACGGCTACGGTGAAGAATTGAACAAACAGCTGTGGATAGCCTTGTGCCGGTTTGTGTAACTCTAGAATTTAATTATAATGCTCCCTGAAGACTGCTCTCAAACAGAGCCGTCGCTTATGTCCGTAGAAACTTGGAGGAAGGACCCACTATAAAAAGAAGTTCGTTTTTGCAACTTTCATCGCAGTTAAGTTCGAATAGCTGATATTTACTTTCTCATCGCCATTTAATATGATCAATGCAATTAGGGTACCTTAGTTTTGAAATAGTTAAATATTTTCTCAAGTTACCGGCAAAAACTAGTAATATAAATAAATTTGCTTGGACCTTTCACACAGCGCCATCTAATCCAAAGTAAGCAAAGCTTGTATATAGGTGCTAGATAATTGATAAACTACTTATATACTTTTTTTGTATGGACAAAGAATATTATTTATCACTGGTTAGATCCTAAAACACATATTGCCACTGAGTGTCTAACAGAGCCTTTAAACTTGCGTTGAAACGACGGAAACAGATGGATAAACCGAAGATTTCCAATTTTTCCTGCATCAAGGCCCCGGCTGCATTTCAGTTTCAGGCTCCGAGCAATTTGCAAACAGCTGAAAGTTTCGCCGCGCCCACCAGTCTGGCGAGGCTCCAGCGCGAAAGCGCATTAAAGTAATGTTTGGAACATTTTTTTTTCTTTTCCCTCCTGTTAAACAAGCACTCCCTCCGTGATTTGTCAGTCAGTGAGCTCCAAAACGTAATGGACGCCAAGCTGTTTCTTGCAGCTGTTGATACAATTAATGTCTTTAATTAGTCAGCTTCTAAAAGGTCGTTTAGACAATTTATCATTTCGTTCTAGCTAAGCTGCCCGTAGTTCGCGAAACGAAATTTTATAAAATGTTATGTTTAAATCAAGAATTGAATATCGAAACTAAACAGTCTTGTGCTTTAGCATGTGCTATGCTTGTAAGAGAAGCATTCCAGTATAGTTTACTTCTTTCTAGTCTTTGCACTAATAATTACTAATAGCTGACTCACATTGTTTCAAAATTAAATAATAGACTTCGCCAAGTAACATCGAAAAAAAATGTTGCGCCATAAAGCTAAGTTTTCGATCTCTGCGTGAGTTAGTATACCATTTTTAATTTATAGAAATTATCTCGGCGTGCCCTAAAACTTGTACCATGGAGGACTTGTTCAAGGCCAGTTCAAACGCTGTATCCGTCGCCGAATACTGGGCGAATAAAGTATAAGTGAGAGTTTTAGTCCATCGACTCGATAAGAAGAATTTATAGAAGACAAGAATCCCGCGGGGAGTTGGAATGTTTGCCAAGGGTAAGCTTTCTATTGTTGTAAACTGTAGCCTGATATTCTACGGTGTCCTAAAATGTTTCTGTCTGCGACACAGCTATATCTTGCCACAACGATTTTCACAGATGACACCGAATGAATTGCAGCACCGTATGTCATATTACGAAAACGAAATAATGTGATTTGGCTTCGCGCAAATTAGGTTTGCGGTTGGCTTTATTGTTGGTGCCAATTAGTCTGGCTTTGTTTTTATCTGCGGATTATCATGTATGATTCTCTCTGCGAATTTCGGTTTAGTCCGATGTATGAAAGATAGTCTGAACTGACATTCTTTACGATCTATTGATTACTCTTCTTAAACCTTTTCAAGATTCGATAATCTATACTAATGTTACCTATAAATGTAATTTTGGATTTTTGTTTGTAATGAATAAACTAAAAAACTACTGAACCGATTTTAAAAATTCTTTCACTAATAGGAAGCTACGTTATTCTCAATTGACATAGGCTACTTTTTATTCCTTGAAAATAATACGGTCCCGCGGGAAAATTGAATGTTTACAGCGATCCGAAATGTGCGTGGATGAAAGCCGCTGGGCACGGCTAGTTTTTAATATTAACGATATATTTTTTCCATGAGTGACCGTTTTATACTTTGAAGGTAGAAGTACTTTGGCACCGCCACGAGCTTGCCAATCGTTAGGTGTACCTCCTAATACCAAGCTATTTTAATAAACATATACTTAGATAAAGAATATCTGAGGTTGAACAAGGTCTTCCGCTGGGGCCTTCCCTGAGACTGTTTAGAAAGTTGGGACCCCAAAGAAAAACGATAATGCAACAAAATTCATTTGGGTTACAAAATTCACAAAGCAATTTATAGTCTCTTCTAACCTTTGATTCTAACCAAATAAACAACCAAAATTCAAACATAAACGGGAACTAAAACCGAAATTCTGATCTCGATTTGTGCAATAGACCATTCATTGGAAATTTGAATGATTGCTTTATTCTCTAATTGCATATCATCAGATAAATTCCCAGATTACACCAACACGAATGAATGAGGAAGTATCGTCACAAACCAACGATTTGGAACATCGAGGTTTTTCAATACTATTACAAAATTTTTGTAATCTATTTTAACCATTTTACTATTTCAAAAATTCTGAATCTCTCTCAAAATTGATAGTGTCCTTGTGGATTTTTTTAGTTTTATACAACATATAACAACTGCCCTCTGTTTTATAAAATATCAAGTTAAATTAAAATACAATGCTCTCTCATTTCACTTATTAATTATGTGCGAAACAGAAATAAGTGGCAACTCCAGTGAATAATTTAATCATCGCTTTTGGCAATAAAATAGTACATGTAGATAGAAAAGACATTTGCCATCTTGCCATTTCGGCCTCAATTTCTCAAAAATAATAAAAAAATAGATACCTAATTCCCGTAATTTAGGCACTGCAAAGGCAGAAAGCCGATACGAAAGTTGAGGAGCTTAATGTTCGCAACATTCCGCCCGACAGGGCTCTGCCCCCGCTTGTCAAACAAATTTTCATAGTAAATAGATACAAAATTGAGGCGGAGTGCCGCCGGTGCGTTGGCACCGCGCCAGGGGGCGATTTCATTCATTACCTTCTAACTGGAGAAGCTTTGTGTTCTGAGGACGCTCACTTAGGGACATCGATCATACATCCCAGTGGCATACCGTCATTATGGCTACAAAATTCCTCTAGAGAAAAGATAGAATGTAGCGCAGTCCCAAGGGAGGCTTGGAATAGGCTAAACCAGGGTACAAGGAAATTAACTCCCGAGTATAATTCTCACAAGCAGATTGTGAGTATGCTTTGAAATGCCCAGCTAGTCTAACTAAAAAAAAAAAAAATTATTGTATGTAGAAGAAAACCATAAAAAAAGAGAATAAAAAAATCATTGGCATCAAATTCTTACCCACCTTTCTTACAAGTCATGGCCTAAGCAAAGGTATTTCACGAATATAGAAAACTTATAATGCAAAAGAAACCTTGTGACAGATAGCTTTTAAGCATCCTTAAAAATATGCGATACAATAGAAAATGCCTTTACAATGTACGAAAATGCACTCACTGTATGGTCAATATATACAGCAAAGCGATACTTCTCGACCACGGTCCGACATCAAGCGAGTATAAAGCCTTTATGGGTCAGCTTTCAGAACACGATGTGTTTATCGCTCACCTGGCCCCAAGCCAGCCTCTAAGTGTAGTATCAATATTGGGCCATAACTCCACAAAGTACACGACTTGATACAGCCCGTGAGGACTTATAAAAGACTTTGGAGAGGCTAGCGATAGAGGTAACGTAGCTAAACCTAGCTTCAGGTGTATGGCTAGTTTTAAGAAGTAGGCATCTTGGTGGTCGTTTTAACGAATTGTGGCCGCTATGTCGAGTCTCATTATGTTTCTTGAGGTTTTTGGCCGACGATTTGTTTGTCGAAAAGATGTATTACACAGATTAAACTGCTGATTTTTCGACGTTGCAGGGTTAAAGGTAACCCATGCTGCCCATTTTCTAAACTAGGTATGGATATCCTAGGTACTTGCTACACTCGTACTTGAATTGATTTAAACCGGGTAGAATAAAAAATAACTCTATAAGGAACACAAAACCTTCATGCGAATCGAATAAAATAATCTCTTTTACGTTTAATCATGGGCTCGAATTTAGCCAAATATTTCTACGACACTCCCAGTTAATCAAAATCTCTCTCACGTAACCTTTAAGTCTTTCATTTTGAAATCCATTAGGCTTGTTCAAAGTGTCATTGCGCTCGTGTCGTGGTTCGAGAGTTATTTATGTATCAAGAATTCGAACGCTTATCTAAGTATAAAAAGAAGTAATACTGAATGGGAAATAGAAAAACTTTTTTGTTTTGTTAAACAGGCAAGCAGGACATGGCGTTTCAAAGTTGCACGGTATTTCAAATTTCTCTTAAATCCCGAGCAACTTTGAAACGAAATATTTTAACGAAAATCTGACAACCTATATGCAAGGATATTGGTTTCTGGATCACGTCTACAAAATTTCATTGGCTTTGACAGTGTAGTATTGAAAATATGATCAAACTACGTTTCTATGGAGCGAGTTCCGGAGACACTCGTCTTGACCTTGGTTATCTGTCACAAGCACACGCTACTAGTCCAGTGCCAGTTCCTCCTATCGTATCTTAAAACCTAATTTTTAATCGTTTAAGTTAAAGCACGTACGCAAGATACACGTTTCTCAAACAACTTGGGAAGATCGCCTCGCGAAAACCAATAAACCCAAGTTGATAATGTTCGTAAATTAATGATGAAATTCGACGATAAAAGTGCGGAGTTTCAATTTCACTTTGCCCTGAGTGGGAAATAATATACCACGAAAGCGTGAATGAAAAACGTGCTGAGTACACGAATGTTCTTCGATGAAGTATTAAGTTTTCTTTTGCAAGATTGCATTGATTTTAACGGCGATGTACAGGCTAAGTAGTGGATGTGGCAGCTTTGTGAACTGCCGACTAAGGTTTTAATAATTATCCGAATCAAGTAAACCTCATTTTTAAATTCGGTGGAAAAAAGTAAAAAATTTACCATAGTAAGAGCCTGTACATACGTATGCGATTTCTGCTCGATAAATCCCAAATGTTTATGCAATTTTGGTTTCTAATTAATGACAGAAAGATTGTTTTATTATTTGAAAAGAAACGCGCATGGCACCCGCACAGTCACCGCGCCGCACTCGCACAGTCGTCGCGTCGCGCCCGCCTAGCCACCGCGTCATCGTCCGCGCCATTGGGTGGTAGGCTGCGCGATTTCTGTTGCGTGACGCGTAGGCGATTTAAAATATGTATTTACATCGTGCAGATTTCCTAATTATCTAATACAATCCTACGAACAGATTACACGACCGCAAGTAGATCATATCGCCGCTAAGCAATGTATAATGTCATCCTGTTGTAATGATAGCAGTCGTTACTCATCCCAAAGCTTATAAAAATGTAATACATTTCATTACTTCGTATAATAAATACAGAAGCCCGCCATAGGTCGGCCGTCCCGGGTCCCTTCTTGCTAAAATATATTTTATTCAATATAATACATAAGTAAACACAACAGGCCGGGCTTGCTACCCTATTCCTGACGATTCCCAATGTGTTATCGCTACTATGAAAAAGTTTGAGCTATGTTTACGCTTTCCTTACACTACCCTCTACGCTTGTGCTTTTGCATAATACCTAACTTATTCAGACTGTTAAAGGGGCGGAAAAATATTTTAATAACGAGTACGATGTAAAATATTTGAAATTGCCACACTAAAAATGGAGCTTTTTAAAATACTTTTCTGTACACGATACTAAATGTTCCCTGTCCACGGTGTCTGAACGTATGCCAAAATTCGTTTCACACCATTACCGAATCTTTAACAGCCTGAATTGTTCAAATGTTAAAAACTAAATACAATTTGGAGACTGAATCTACGTGCAACACTCCCAAATTTGTATTTAGTTTCACAGATACAGAAATATGTATTACGCTACGCAAAATTTTTGCTCGCTTACGCAATGGTACGCAACAAAAAAAAACATTTTTCAAATTTTCATTTGAATTTTAGAGCATTGCAACTGCATTCCTTTGAACGCTGTTTCGATGACAGTTACGCTCAAATTCAAATTTAGATTTACGCCTTATCTTCTTAGACCTCACCTATTGTACATGAGTACATCTGGCTTCCATAGTTTGTTCGGCGTTATCCTTAGGTCCTTGACGTTCCCATTTTCCGAGTCGTTCCACCGCAAATTGTAGTCATTCCATTCCTGTCACACGCATATAACACATGAGATGTTGAAAAGAGACACCAACATCCTCGTTAAAGAATTTAATGGCCGTTTTCCTAAAAAGTACAGTGTACAGGTAAATTATTTCCAGTTCTGTGGTCATAATTTTAGGGTTTATTTTGAGTGTCACTTGGTACAAAAAATCATAAAATGATATGAAGTTTTTGTATATGACACAAGTGTAGTAAACTAATTTAAGTGTTAAACAACTTCTAAAAGAGTCATCTAAGTTAGCTTCAACTTATTGTGTGAAAATGTTGTGTGAACTGAAATATACAGGATCCACAAAGTGTTACCAACTATAAATGCTGTAATGACAACATTACAGCATTTTTAAATGTTACCACTTCGAGTGACGGGCCCTGTAGATTGTTGAATACAAAGGAAGTAGAACAAGCATAGCTTGAAGAGAATATGAAAAAGCCAAGCATGTCGCTGTAGTACAATGTATCAAGTCATACATTGCACTAAGTGGTAATAGCCAATAAAGGCCATACTAACGCCAAAAATTATGACCAATGAAATCATGGACATGAGCTCCGAGCTCACTGTTTATCCGATATGAGACTCTAATGCAAGGACATAAGACTGATATTAGAAAACGGCCTCACTAGAAGGAAAATTCAGAAATATGTATCAAAGATTTTATAAGCTATCAAAATGTATATAGGGAAACAATATTGAAGCATTCACCAAGAATGATTTATGCATGAGAAAATAATAATACCAACCAAGGTGTAAGATATTGTGAAATAACTAGACTGCCGAGACAACAAAGTCCATACGTAGAATTTTTTAAGCAAAAATCTGTCTATTATTTTGATGTGGGTTTTCGACTGGACAGATGTGTAATAGTAACAGTCCAAATAGATACTCGTTCATGTTTACATAGGTTTTTTGTAACAAAGGTTGTGCTAAAATGTTTTAGTGTTCCTAACAGTTTTACTAATAATATTTACCGACTAGGTGACATAAAAAAAATTCTAAAGTAAACCCACATATTATAAATGTAAAAATTTGTGTGTGTGAAATTTTGTAGGCAGTTTGATTAGGGTCTTTATTTGCGCGATACAACGTCCACGCATGCGGATAGAACCGCGGGCGCAAAGCTAGTTAATCTATAACTCATTTTCGTATCCCGCAAAAAATTCAATTAAAAACCTAATCCATCATACTGAGGCCCAAATCAGCTCGATCCGAACCCTTCACATTCCGTTGGTAAGGCTCAAAATTGTTTCCCAACTAATCAAGTGGAAGCGTACCAAACTGACAATAGCAGGGAATATGCCTGCAGAGCAATATCGACTTTATTTACGTATCAGACGAAACAGCCAACTTGCCCCACAAAGGGCTCGGCAAACTTTTTGGTAGGGCTGGAACGGGTTGGGCTTTTGGGCTTAGATTATTTAACAATAATAATATAATATACTTACGTCAGATAATTCTACTTTGCCTTGTTTGCTCTAAACGAAAACTTAAACGCTTCAAAGATAGTTCTGTCAAGCCCAGCTCAATAGTGTTAAGAATGATTTCTCGGAATTGTCACAGAAACATATTTTTTAAGGTTAAACGACGGCACTATCCTAGTAGGTATTATTTGTTTCTGAAATATACATGTATGGTCAAACAAATATAAGGCTACACAAGCTCTGTACCAGAACGCGTCATTTTTCTATTGCCTTTCCTCTTTTATTATATTAGAATCGACAGGAATTTGACCTCTCACCTGTTGATAAGTGACGATGCGGCCGAAGATGGATGCCTATGTGCATACTTTACTCGACTGCACAAACAGAATTAGTATAACGAACAATCAGTGGCTTCAAAACCTATTCTATTGACTATTCTTATTTTTATTTGTATGAACTTCTCCGCCGCAGGGCTTAGAGCCGCTGCCACGTAAAGCATTCTGCCTCTTACAATTTCATACAAAGAATATCTAGCTGCATTGCCATGCATTAAGTGCTTACACCAAGTTTGGTCCGTCCTTAAATGTCATTTCGCTAATATGACATTTTGCTAAAATGTCATTTTTTGTAATCTGGAATTTTGCTAATCTGGCATTTTATTAGTCTGACATTCTGCTAACCTGACATTCTGCAAATCTGACAAAACACGTCGAAACGCTTAAAACAGCCTATATTAACCCAGCACTCAGCCATTTTAATTCGAATTGCTAACCATAAAACTAAAACTCAAACTCCGCAGAACCGTACAGCAAACGTTCCCAGTTCCTCAACAACTGAGTCCACTCCGACTGAGTGTAACTCGGGTCCCGACGTAACTGAGCCCTGCATAACCCGAATAACCTTCCCTACTAATATTGCAAAAGTTCCAGCCCAACTTAGCAGCAATATCTCGGCAACTATGTATTTGTACATCGGATAAAGCGTGTGTGCCGAGCCCTCATGAGCTGAAGGATAGCCAGTGTGGTAACTTCACGCGTGAAAGAGCCAGTGTTCTCCCTCTCACGCATTGAATGTCCTCTCTAGTAGGTACAAGCTTTAATTAAACAAAGTGTACGAGTATATGCGGATGTTGTTTTCAGGATTCATACGGATTCTTGTATCGTGATTAGGGAAATTAGACTCCGTTTTAGGGAGATGTTTCGTGTCTTGTGAATTGGAGTTGAGCGTTGTACCAGTATAGAGGTGGCATTACTTGTGAAAAATTATGTTGACAAATGATTTTGTATGTACACACGGATCAGTCTCCTTCAATGACTCGATGCTTTATTTATTACGATAATGTAAGTAGAATGTTCACACAATATATTGATGTGTAACTTTGCTTTATCATGCTAAGTGTAAGGATATTCAGGATATATATTTTATTTAAACGTAATAATTTGTGCTTCTGATCTGTTTGTAAACGTACAAGACATTTGTCTACAATTATGACGTATCTCAATACGTTAGACTTAACTATTAGTAATGGAAAATCTTCAATTACCTGTTTCAAGAGTAGATACGCTACACAACGACATAAAAGCCACGTCACACGGCAAGTAGACAAGACAAGATCAATAGGGCATGCTATAGAGTAATTAATACTTAATCCTAAGTCTAAGGAAGCCAGCTACTCATGCCACATGCCTTCAAAGGTATGGATGTACCCTGAAATATAAAAACTGAACTTTACAGCACTCATTCTCATTCGATAAGCTCCATGTCATTGATGCAGGAATCCATACACAAGGGTCTCGAACATTTCCGACTGATCAGTCAAGGCCAACGTTATGGGGATCTAATCTCGGGTCAAACTAAGCTGCCATATTGGTAAATGCTAAAATAATTTTATATGATTTAAATTGCTTAACTAACATACCTTTAGTGCTGGAAAATAAGATATAGAAAATTCTCGCAAACAAAGTACAGCCTCATAACATCATGTCACATTATTTACATTATATTTACAAACCAACATCAAAAGTATGTAGACATCAAGCAGATTTTGGTTTAGTTCTTTCTTTTTTAATAAAGAACAAAAGTAACGAAAAAAATATTACACTTTCAAAAGTGAAAAACAAAATTATGAGACGTTTTCGAAAGGATCCTTTCGGGATAAGAAATGTTTTAAACCAAATTATATAAATAATTTATGGGTCACCCAATTTTTATTACTTGTTTATTTTAATATTACTCTCCCTATGTACATTTTAAATACAGTATGATAGAAATACGAAAAGAGTAGAAAATAGTATACAGGGGATGCTCTAACAAGCTATGGTAAAACTGGTACGACCATTTCAGAAGTAGAACGGTATAGTAGAATATTTCGTCCCATGGAAGTTTCTGTCCAGGCGACTACTAGCATACCATGGTAGGCACATTCCCATACTGAACATCATAGATTCTCCCAACAGAGAGAGTTATGTCACATTCCATGGCCATGCATAGTATAAAAATAGCTACTTCATCTTGAACTAAACAAAAAATGGTATAGCAAATGCCCGGGATGTGCATTGGCAATGTACAGTGGACACAGACATATCTGAATATACCAATATGTGTGCATACCAATACCAACGTTATGAGCCGCAATATGATACTTTCAATTGACATGTAGTGAACCTGACGGAGCTTAGAACACGCAGACTAGCTTTCGCGAACACGACGATATGTCGTCAAGTTAAACTAGTTTAGATACATTTTATTCTCTTTTACATTATTACCGTCAACCATTAGTACATATTGTTAATTGCATTGTGGCTTACACGGCAGTTGTATGCTGTGACTTGTATTTGAGTGTATACTATGGTAATTGAAACCAATCGAGTTGTCCAGACCAAACTTACCTCGAGAAAAATTAACGAGTTATATTTCATTGGATTGTAATTCTATGTAGGTCAATCTGTAGCCATAACGGATCATGCTGAGGAGATCGCAGTAAGTTCGCATGAAGGGATGCATGACAGGGTCTACCGGCTATTCTACGATAGGTATCGAAGGCAGACCAATTAACATTATTCGTCGGAAATCAAAACACGACATCGATCTGACAAGTAGCAGTTACTCTCAACACTGCCGCATATTCCACAATGCTATGCAATTTTCAAACGAAAAATAATGTATACATAATAGATAGAAAGGAACCCAATCAGAGAGTAGAACGAAAAGAAGAAGAGAAACGTCGACAGTACAACGAAAAGGAAAGTAAAGTTAAAAGGGAACGAAACGAAATTTTATTAAGTGTTAATTTAGGTTCGTCTTTTAATCACACTTACCAATGACAGCCATATATTGGTTATAAGTAGTTGGTTCTTCTCGTCCTATTGGGTTAGACGATGTCAACAAAACAGAAAGGGCGCAGTCAGTATAATGATAGACTAAACAACTGTTCCACACCTTCTGGACACACAAGGCGGAGGGGCCGAGCGGCGCGCGGCCACTTTCCATGCGATAAAGGGCCACCCGCGCCGCCTCACATCAATGTCTAATATATATGCGAATGTGTACGACAAGTTAACACCGACTGTCCATGCGACAGGGCTGCCGCGAAGGCGCGGCCGGCCGCCCCGCCGCCCGCGCTGGGCCCCGCGGCCGCTGCCCGCTGCCCCGCCGCGGCCGCCCCGGCGCGCCGAGCGGGGCTGGGCCGGCGCGGGCGGCGGGGCGGGCCGACGCGCGCCCGGCTCCTACCACTTACCAAATTGAGCCAGACGTTCGTTGTGAGGATTTGATTTTTCTCATCCTTTATTTTGTTAATAGAACGCACGGCATCGCACAGGAAGGAACGAAAACACACATAATGAACATCACAGAGGCAGTGGCGCCCTCTCCCGCCGGCGCACTAGCTCCAATCTCAATGTAAGTAACCGGGAGACGTTAAGTTGCGACCGCAAAGTCGTATAATCTCTTGCTCCGATAATTTCCAAGAAGGAAATTAATCCGCCTTACAGCGGAATGTCGTTAGGGAGCGGTGAAACAGACATCCGAGCGAATAACAGAGCTTTTGTGATGAGTAATGTATTTTATTATCGTCTCGGAGGGTCGCCTCGTTCCCTAAGTCGCTAAATAAATAAGTTTTCCATTAATTTCGACGAATTCAAAGTAATCAGTCGGAATAAGAACGGCTTGTCTGTGATTAACAAAATTGGGGCTTCTGTTGCGAGGAATTGAGCGCTGCGTTCTCAGATTTCTCGCGAAGAGAGTCGAATGCAAACTGTCATAGCTACTTTATGTTACGTCGTGACGTCGCAAAAGCCGTCTGCCCCGGCCATGTAATCAGCGGGAACAATATCGGCGGACACCTTTGACATCTCGAGCCTTGTCCTTTAATTAGAGGTGTTCTTTGAGCGGGACTTGATAATAACGTCGGGCAGTGGCCATTACGGCGTCCCATTTCGCAAACACCCTGCCAATGGCGGGGAAGCCCGTTCAATTAGCCAAATGGATCACACTTTATCATGATCACGCCTCGTTATATCGAAATTATTAAGCTACCCGCAATTCGCGTTTGCGGTGGTCTCGCCAACGAAATGTACCCTCTATTTATTATTATTGTTGGTTCTGTATAAACTAAAACATAGATGTGTTGTCAAGTTCTGGAAGGTAAGTATTACAATATATCAGTTGTGTCGATTCTATGTGATAACAGGAACGATTAAACAATTTGATAGACAATCGTAGCTAAATCTTATTTTATTTATAATACGCTTTTATAAGCTCCGAACTTCATTTGAATTCTACCTCTAAGATATTGTGACGTTTTGAAAATGCAAGAGATTGTAATTTGCATGATAAGTAAGATTTTTTGCTCCAGAAGGCAGAGTTTTGTTGCATTTGTTCCAAGATGTACTTTTGTGAACACTCTATTTGTACCGTCATTTTTTACGTTTTTACGTTCCCGTCTCTCAAAACATGCTCTACATATATTTTATAACGACATAACACGCATGTGCGGTAGTCGAAAATGCAATTAATCGAATGCCCAACCCCTGGAATTGATGCGGTTACGGTACACGAGTCTGCCTACCTATACTGTACCTAACTAGTCACATTATGAACGCACTGATAAAGTTATCTTTATATTTCCTATCCAGAAGTTATCTGATGGATATCAGATTTTTGTTCAACGGCTCACTGATATCTTCACCCAACGACCCAGATGAGGGTCTGATAAGCCATTTGGAAACACTCTCTTTAGGAAGACGTTTCCTTTTTTACAAATTTTTGTTTAGTTTCACATGTCCCCATGTCTGCTCGTAATAAAATCATGCAAGTTAAAGACTCATTTCCTGGTTCCCGATTGAGCTGAAATTTTGCACACTCATGTTGGTTCGGTGGCAATGCAGTGTTATGATACCGTCGAGCTGATCTAATGATCAAGACGGAAGGTGGTATTAGGAACTCCTAAACTACACATGGAAAACCCATCGAGTTTAGGCTCGTTTCATTAGTATTGAAAAATACACTAGCTGAATATAGAAATGAAAGCTCGATAAAAGCTTGTTTTCATTTGAATCTGTTTTATTCTACGCAGCGACTATCGCCCATAACATTTACTATTCATCAATTTAGGTTGCAGGCAACGCAAATGCACACCGCAGGTGAGTTGTCACTGTGAGGACTATAATGAAAGGCCTGTAATTGTGCTAATAATGCTTCAATTACGTACCGTTGTTTCATTTTACCGAAAATTTGGAAACGTTTGGTAACTTAACACCCAGTTCAACACTTTATCTGCTATTTGGAACTGAATAGCGGATGGTGATATAGCGTTTTAATTTAACATTGTTTTATCAATTTTAATATTGGGTCCTTTCTTTGCCTTTGAAATGTTTTTATTGCAATTGTCCAAATATTTTAGCTGTACATAACTTATCAAAATTAATACTTCAACATATAAAATAGAATATGTTTAGATGTCAGTGAGTTCCTAAAAGTGAATAAAACTTTTTTCTCAAGTTTTTATAAGGGTTTGCAAATTCCCCTTTTCTGCAAAGTCCTAATTTTATTTTCAAAGTACCTACTAAGAAGTAAGACATCTAAGACATCTTAAGAAATCAGATAATGTATATAATCAGTCATTATTATTAGTTTAAAATACGTTTGTAGTAAATGGATACGTTTCTACAATTTTCTCTATATTTTGCTTACAAAAAAAACTAAATGTGTTTTATATCGCTCAATGGAATTCTAAAAAAATTGGAGCTATTTTTTTTTTTTTTATTTGATATTTGCCATCAGTCGCTACACTTATCAAAACCGATAAATCTTCCAATGACTTTTTCGAAACAATGGGCCATTGCCCACAATTCTATAGGGACCTATCTAAGCCTAGACGTCCGACAGCCAGTTTGGGACGTTTCGCAGTGTTGACCGTCAAAAGCATATTTGCCAAAGGCTTTGGATGTAATGATAGCCGATCCCTGTAGCTTTTTGCGGTATCGTTCTATTTCAAAAAAAATTATAAATAAATATTTGTAATACCTTCAATAAAACTTTATTCTTACTACTTATTTCTTCACGGATGGTTGGCATGTCTAAGTATTCGTGAATTTCTTCATTGCGAGTGTACCACGGTGCGCCAGTAATAACTCGTAGAATATTTTATATCCTTTGCAGTCTGTTGCAAAACATAACCTGTTATTTTTGTCACCACTAATACCTAAGTACTGAATACAGGTGACGGCACCAATAATGCACATCGGCTAATTCCGGCTTCGTATTTGAAGCTCTGCAAAACCGAAGTAACCGCAGCAATTCTGAAATCGTTTAAAAACTAGCTGTTTCATCCAAATTTGAAAACAAATTCTGCCCAAATATATAAAACAGCTGATTTTTGCAGTTTCAGAGTTTGTACCATAAGCTGTTTGTTATCACGAACACATGCATACATTGCATCCCTTGGTATCAATTTACCCCTTATATGGGCGTCCCTTGGTATCATCAATTTGAAATCACAGTATATACGTATCTAGCAATAATCAAACAGCCAGACGGAACAGAGGCTAAACAAAAGCGCTCCAAGCGGCGGAGACGCAAAAAAATTCAATCCCACCCTTGAGGAGAGTCCTTTCTCAACACAAGTGTCACACGCCCGGCTTAAGGTTGCCTGGGGGGCTGCACTTTGTACCGCTCCGGTTCCATTTTTCAAATCGTACAGTGCTTCGCGGGAAATATTACATCATCGGCTTCTAGAGAGAGAATAGATGTTATTTGCGCGCGAGCGATGAGAGGACTTGAAGAAGGAACACTTGCTCGTAAAGTGGCTATTATTGCACGGATTAACAAGCAAATTTTGTATGAACTTTGCTAACTTTTTTTCCGCTAAGGTGGCAAGCAAGCTTACGGCCTGCCTGATGGTAAGCAGTCGCCGTCGACGTTTGCAATACCAGGACTTAGCTCACTTGTATCATTAAGTATAATATTTTGTAGGTTGGTAGAATGCAGAGCCACATAATCGAATGGAATAATGAGATTTGATAAAGAGAGTTTGTATGTAAGAATCCGATATCATTTCTAAGTACCTAGTCAGGTTTACTGAGTTATTTCATTCATTGTAGCAATTTTATTTATTATGTACTTTTTTGAGCAACAGAAGGCGAGTTTACAGTTACGATTTTTTAGTTTATTAATTTATTCGATACTCGCTACGAGACCGTAAAAATGATATATTATGAATGAATGAAATAATATGAATAGTTCGCCCTACACATTTTTTACGTATTTTTTTACTTATTTTTATTGGGGACATACATATTACATTGATAATCAGTTGAAATATCCAGGGACTCTTTTTTTAAACCGCTCGAGTCAGTTCTGATTTTTGTCAATAAAATTTTTTTTTTTTATTACCAATGTGCAAGACCGAAATAGAGAAAATCTGCGTCATGCATCCAAATCTTGACCTTTTTTCTTGTATTACAATCGAGCAGACATCCCACCTGATCGTAAGTTATAGCTGTCGCCCAATACATCAACGATGAATTTTTCATAATACTAAAATCAATTTCATAAACCGTTCGACTCAAAGCGAGGAGTTCTAAAATTGAATCTCACAACCAAGGCGTTATAGTTATAAAATGAACAGAACACCGCACCCATTTATTCTGTTTTACCAGTTTCATCTCGCAAATCTAACCGCAGCCGACTGTACGTAGTTTCTCCTGAACCGTTGGAGAATTGTAACCGGATTTTTCACACGGAACGTTTCAATTTCAGAGTTTTTCAGCGCATTCCGTGTCTACGTGCCGTGGTTTAGTCGGGATTGGCATAGAGCTGTGCGATTCGCACGATTCGAAGCGCTGTCTGCGCTTCAGGCTCTTTGTGTTTTCGGTGTTGTTTTCGAGTTGTTTTTGAACTGAGAAACGAGTGAGTTTCTAAGTGAGTTCAAATTGATGGTACCAAGAAGTACAGTGTGCATGTGCTAGTGATAACAAACAACTTTTGCTACGCACTCTGTAAATTGAAAAATGTTCGTCGTAGAACAGATTCTATTCGGCATTGAGCTGTACGATGTTTGCGTATTTAAACGAGATAAAAATTAAATTTTATATCAAGTATTTGACTGTTCTAGAATGTAAATTACATTGTAAATTTTGTCCAAAATAAACTGTTGTTTGAGTGAAAGAAATTCATTTTAATATTAAGATAGGTATATATTGTGAGATTTTTAGATTATGATTAGACTCAAAGAAAAACATAACTAGATATTAGAAAAAATACTTAAACGTATTTCATTGCACTATTGATTGAGGTACATATACCATTCGATAAGTATTTTACGTTTCTTCTCCATACAATAGAAAACAACACAGCTCACTTTTATCTCGAAACACATCGAACACTATCAAACCTAAGCCGCAAAACAGACATTTATAGATGAGATACTAGACCGACCCAAACCCCGCCTATTAAACGGGAACCCGTCGAAATATTTAATACGACAAGCTGTCCTAAAGTTTCCGGAGTAATCACTTTTAATATCCCAAAGCCGTATTATTCGACCGACAAAACTCTGCCGTTCGCTCGGATACCTAGTCAAGTTAATGACGTCCAATTGAATTTGGACGGGTTTTGTATGAAAAGTCAGTGAACAGTGGCATAACTGGAATTTAGGCCAGTGTTCAACGGGGTATCGCCGATGTATTTGCAATGGAATTTAGTATAGAACAAGTTACTTTGAGTTTAGTTGTATGGGTAATAGAGGCATATTAACGGTGCCTGTCACGTCCGAGACTTCAAAACTGGGGGTTTCTTAGCTTCGTTGACGGATTTTTACATGGGACTATTCATAATATAAATTTATGTGAATGTGCTAGTTCTTTTGATATCAGCAGACAGAATCACAAGCGGAACTTAGCCCATTATGTTATAGACATCCAATCTACTTTTTTAAATACCCGGCTAAACTAAATTCTTATTGCAAATACTCAACACATTGATTACCCATCAAAATTTTCACCCATAAAATGAGTTAAATTCTTCCGGGACTACACCAAAAGACAGTGTTATGTTAATCCACAACTTTTCCCTTAATAGCGAGCAAAGAAAATAGACTCCGACTCCAGTAGGTATAAAAGTCAGCATATCGACCTATCCAAAATCAGTTATAAGATAAGCTAGCGTCTCTATAGATGCGCATAGCAACGTTAACCGTCCAGTATAAAAGAAACTACCATTGCTTTGTGTGTTAATAGAGACGCTAGCTCATCTTATACTGGTATTGTGTAGGTTGACTGTACTTGTCGATGGAAATTTCCATTACGATTTCAAAACAATCTCTATTACGCGCGAGTAATCTTTCGGGAACTCTGATTTTCGTTGCTCACTCAGTGTGTTTGGGAAGAAATTGTTTTATTATTTCACGGCCATTTTGTAGACTATTTCCTCGGGTAGAAGCAGGTCTATATTGAACGGCCAGTGGACTCTGTTTATCCAAAGTAGTAACAAAAATCAGGCAAAGCAAAATTGGTTTCAATAATTACAGATTTCAAAAGAATGTTATTTATACTTTTAAATTCTTTATTACGTAGAAGATTTTAATCTGTAAAGATTAAAATGTAATTAAGATTGGTATAGAAAATATATTCTTGGTCGGTGCAATATATTCCTGCTAATACATGTATAGAAATACCCCACAATAATACACATTTTGAAACTTGCTATAAAATAGTACGTATATCTTATATTCAAGTAGATGTTTGTCTCAATCAATAAGCTATAATTGGAATACACCTGTTAGGTTCGTTTTTATACCGTGGTTATAGCAAGTATCGATCTGTGATCCTAGTCTAAGGGATATTTGATTGTTAGTCGGTGGTACTACAATTACTATTTTTATCTTGCTAGTGTAACCTGGCTTCAAAATTATAATTTAGTCATTTAGAGCACACCTACATAATTTTTTGAAATGCTCTGCTGAGATAACTTATTGATTCAAGAGTCTGAATATTTCAGACCTTAAAAATGTAAATACGACTACTTTTGGCGCCAAAGTTGGAAGCCTTCACAAACTTTCTTCGGCATAGCAAAGAAGACAGTCTTCGGAATTTTAAACGAAACGACATCACAAGTTTTTCTATTTTTTTTTTCTACGGCCTCCTGATTGTAAGCGGTAACTGTCGCCCATAACAAGATTCATGCATTTAGGTGAACCACAGATGCGTTGTCACTGTGAGATGACAAGATGTAAGTAAGATGAAACGCCTAATGCCTGTAATTGCAACTTTTCTAAAGTTGTTCTAAACAAATACTTGTTATTGTTCCGTACCCGTAAGGTAATTTCGGTTTTCGATTTTATTTAGATTATTATTACTTTCGCTGCTTCTATGTAAAATACTAGCATAATAAATAAAAAGGAACCCGAATACCAAGCCTTCGCTATCAGTATGTCTACCACAGGGCGGTAACTTTGGAACTGATTACAGATAGGCACTTGAAATTTTTACTGTATGACAACAAAAACTAAAAGGTCCTACATCTACCACATTCTACAACGATCCGTCCACCAATTTAACTACACTGATTTCTAAAAAAGAAATCAATTGAAATCGTTACATTTACGTATCAGTCACAAAACTCAAATTAAAAATCAGAAAAACCCTTTTTGGTAAATTCAAGAGCTCAATGGTTGTGGCTTGTAGCTCCGCGGAGCTCCGTTACTACATATTCCGTGTCCACGAGTAACTACATTTTGCCATTTTGACGACCCAACGGTGATTAGTCTGCCAAATAGAGGCCCTCGGGTCTCGCATTCCGGGCGGAACGGGAATCAAATGAAGGACCCATATGCTCACTACCTGTCCGGTCCCCATGATAAAAGGAGTCTACAAATAATTCATAAAATATAGCATTGCTTCTGGATAGTATTGTCGTTCTTAATTCAAATTTTGACAGTTCTTTCAGCTTTTGACTTTTGACTCTTCATGCCAGAGTAACAAGTGTTTCGTAAAATTGTGTTCAATTCTAAACCTTAGAACACGAGGCCGACCCACACTTGGCTACATATTATTGTTGTAGTTATATTCTTTAGTGTCAGTTTTATACTCATGTAATCGTTGATGAAAAAATAATCAAATAACGATAAAAACGCCGATAAATACAGGTTCTTTGTATAGTTTATTCTAGACTTGTTTTTCTCTTTTTTTTAATATTTGTTGCTATTATAAGCGGTCAAGCCAAAAAAATTAAGTGTCTATCTATTACGATTATTATTAGACACAGCCCTGTGACAGACAGACAGATGGACATGATTCCATTTTCACCCTACGGATAAGGAATCCTAAAAAACCCAAAATCCGGAAGTAGTGCAATAAACAAATACATCACTGAAAACCTTGTGACACCCTTTTCAATCATCCCTCCTAATCCAGTAGTACCACCGCCCCAAATTGGTCAGTTGACTCACCACGTCGATGATCTGTTGGAGGGTCAGCCCGAACTTGACCTCGAGCGGGTCACTCTCGTTGGCAACGGGTCGCTCCAGCGTGTTGTATTTATCGAGCAGATTGACCAGCAGCTGCTTCTCGTACGGGCCTTGCTCCGACACTGGAAAGGTTAAGTAAGTTAGTTAACTCCACCTTCAAACTAGTTTTTTCCGAATATCAATCATTCGATCAATCAATCAATCAAGCAAACCAGGTCATCGACATAGCCCGAAGGATTTCCAGGCTAAAGTGGCAGTGGGCTGGCACATAGCTAGAAGAACAGATGGCCGATGGGGCAGTAAAGTTCTCGAATGGCGGCCACGTAACGGAAGACGCGTGGGTAGGGTCCCACTAGGTGGACCGACGATCTGGTAAAGATCGCAGGTACCACCTGAACCAGGCACAGAACCGACCTTTGCGGAGGTCTCTGGGGGAGGCCTATGCTCAGCAGTGGGCGTCTTTCGGCTGATATGATTATGAATCAATCAATCAAAATTTATTTCAAGCTAAAACATCCAAATTGAAATAGTTACAGCGCCCATAATATAGACTGTGTATTTAAACTGCAAAGTCGTTTTCCAGGGAAAAGGCTGAGGTCAGCTAAAAAGTTAAGGGGTTTTTGGGAGGGATAGTTAGAGTGAACTTGCAGTGAGGAATCCAGACTAGACGTGGAATTTTTGGGGGGGAAATTAATGTTTACTTTTAATCGCTTATTTTTGTAACGGTTTTAAATTTTTATTTTCGGCATGAAAAATTCGACATTTTGCTGCATGATGCTGATTTTTTGAACCGTACTCTTTCGGTGTTGCCAATGTGATTTAAAATATATTGAATTTTTAATACCGAAAATTAAAATTGAAATCCGTTCAATCGAGGCGAGTGATTAAAAAATGGAGTAGTTAAATGCAAGTTTTATTATTTCATTATGATTCGCTATTACTATCATGGATGACATTGTTTCTGTGCTTGATACCTTCATTTAGTCACATTGAATACCGGGGGCTATCGGGGTAAAGATTTTTAATAAGTGAGAATTTCACTTACTAAAAATTTATTATTAAAAATCTTCAAGGAAACAGTCATATATAGGTATACACTTTCATACTTTTAAAATTAATAATAAAATACTAATAATAGACATAACACATAAAATTCACATTTTAACACTTAATCACTTGTGAGCTGACGGGCTACGGAATCCTCTGAATCCGACGCATAAAGACGGATTCACAAACCAGTAGTACCTGAGTAATAATAACGAATAGATACCACACAAAAAAGAGATACAAGATAGACCAAACAACAAGAGCAACAAAGAGGAAAACTGACACTGCAACCGCCACAAACTAAGCCTTCAGCAGAGGACCACCTGGCCAGTGAATAATGTCTGGCTCCACCTGTATCAGTAGACCTATACGTTACTGACTAAGATCCAACAAAACCAACTCTAAACCGTACTTAAATAAAGCACAATTTCCAACTGAAGCTCTCCTGAGATCCGGCTCGAAGGATCAAGTAATAAACACTCATTTTAAGGGCTCAGATCGCTCTTATGAACTTGATGTATTGAGGTTGGAATGAGATGGATGTATTAGAGACATATGGGGGATTAGAATAGGCGGTCGGGACGGGGGATTTCAGGAAGTTGGCTAAGTAAGGTGATTTATGTGTTAAGACCAGTTGATTTATTGTATTTCGATTGTGAGATTGAATAAAATAGGGTACCGGGTTTTGTTAGTGTAGTCGGCTTTAGAGCCTCTATGCGGGTTTTGATAAAACTTATACTAGGTACATGACTATAACTAAATGGTGTGTGAATAAAGCGAAAGACGACAAGTGTTTGGGAAAATATTGTTAGTGTTCATTACTTCATATTTGGCTATTGCTTTGTTCCAAAACGTCGTCTTGTCCGAATTATGTTATTCAAATTATGTTTCTAATTTATATAAATTGTTAAAGGTCTCACAGGTTTGAGACATTCTACAGCATTTTCTGTGGCTTATGCTAAGTTAAGGGGTCTTGTTTGGCATCGCATTGGTCCATGATTTATTGCATTTGTGTTTGTACCTAATTTGTTTTAGTTTAGGATTGAAGTGTTCTAAAATTACTTACCCTAATATGTAAACTTTTATGGATTTTAATGTGTATGCCTACGGGTATTGACGTTGATAATAGTAAAAATGAATGAACATTGTCTGACCCAGAAACTGAAAAGAAAATATTAACGGCTTTTATTTTACCAATAATGGTTAAGACGGGTATTTATGCAAAACAGCATAATTACAGCTAATAGTTACTACCTGATACCTTTATTTTTAATCAGCATACGTAGCAAAGAACCCACTCTCATTTGTCAGAGCTAAATGAGATAGTTCTACTCGCCAACTTACTAGTTTTACTCACTAAAAGTTAGTGAAGAGCCATAATTTGTGTTACAACAAGTTTAGTTATTTGTCAGACTTCTCTTAAGTCTAGACTTTGCCACTCGGATGACCGCTTTACGTTTGCAAGGGAAGCTGGAGTAATTGCTTGCATTAAAGAAGTTTGAATCTTCATTTAATTGTTAAAACTACTTAATCAGTAGCTCTAGTTATGGCTAGAGGTTTTAATCATAAATCAACGCTGGGCAAGAGGGTTGGTGGTCGGACTTATATTTGACAACGGAAAACTCTTTTAGGTACCCATTTCCTCGTTTTTGAAAGCATGCGATGATCTGTCTCTAATAGGTACATTAATGGCCCTGTTTGACAGCAGTAACTGAAAGCACGCGAACACAATATATCGATCAGGAATCAAGTCATTCGGTAGAAAACGAAAGTTGAGGATGTTTCTCAACGAATTCAAAAATAAAATGGCAGAGGGCTGATTAAATTTGCTGCAGGACCGAAGGCCGTTAGGAACCGTAAACTCGAGTGAAAACCATGATTGGGCAAGCGTGGTGCCTCCGCAAAATGGCAGGTAAAGCCAGAAAAATATAAGAGTATGCGACGCCGCTATATAGAGGATTTAGAAGTGGGGCAGTGAATTTTAAAAATCTTTAGTAAAAGTATGTAGCATTTCATTTCCAATGATAAATTATTGAATACACGATAACAACGGCGACACGATTAATAGATGCGAGTCGCCCAGAAACGATTATAGCGTGGGAGGCCTATTTTAGCACTCGACGGTAATAACGTTGATTGAAAAGCATTAATTTTACCTGCGACGGCTGAATTAAAAGTAAAACCTAATTTTAAAGTTATTTTAAGACTGAAGATGATTAAAAGAGAGCCCCAGCCCACGCAAACAGCCAAACTGGACATAAGAACGTTTTGGTGAGGCAGGTTATTTTCTTAAAAAGTCAATTTAGAAGTGTAATTTCAATTTTAATTTTATTTATTTATCAACGTAGGTAATATAAAGTTGTTATGAGATTATCCAAATGCCTCTATATTCGTTCCAAGTAATTTTCTGGATTCGTCATCTTCTCAAATTCACGTTGATTTACATAAAAGAAATGAGCGATTTCCCGGAATAAATCTCAATGGAATTGTCGTTACAAGGCGCACAATACGCAAAGTCGGCCACTGTTAGCACTGAACGCCATAAATTACTTCACGATGGGTGAAACTTGAGATGCCTTAGGCTTTCCCCGTATTACGGAGTGCTTTCACGAATTTGTTCGCGATAACGCGGCGTTTGTACAGCCTTGAAGGGACGTCGACATGTCGAGCTGTCGATGTTTATGCGGTAAATAGTCGATGTAATATCATTCATGTTTTAAATCTCAAAATATAGAAGCAGTCATTAATGTACGGCTATTGGATTCGTTTAAAGACAGTAATTTTTTTTAACGCATATATTCAATTTTAATAAGGCGACTGAATATCCATGATCCAATCTGTTCAGGTTCCCCTGTTAACAGGATCACGGAGGTCAGATTGCAGTCGCTTCACTGTAATTACAATCTGCCAAATACTGGATCCAAAAACAAGGCAGACCACGCTTGGCAGGTGGGTTGGAGATCACAGTGTTTAAATATAACAATGGAAAATGCTGCTGCCCATTTTCCAGACTACTGATCTTTTTCTTGGTCTCTTTTATATTTTCTTGATCTTTTGCCTCGAAAACATTAGTCGCCTTATACGACACCCATGAGTGTAAGTGTTTGGTGCTATTCTACTCTGACGGACACCACACGGCCAATGCGTTTAAGTGCCGACACCTTATTTATCGATATTTTCGCACTAGCCCATCCCTATACTACATTAGCAACTTCCCCGACAAGCCACACGACTGTTTGCTAAATAAACAGAATGTATTTAAAACTTTGTCTTCCCCTGTGTGCGTGCGTCTTGGCGACTCCGTGAGTGATTCGCTATACGAATTTCAATCGTATGCGTGGCTGTATAAAGTTTTGTTTCAATCGCTGTCACCATGAATGGGGTCACATCCAATAGGGACTTCGACCCAGAGTGACTGAGGAAATTACTTTCGCTGTAGTCCTGTATATGGATGTAGGGGGTGGCACGGAATTGAATGTCAAAATATTGTGACGTTAAGGGTTTTCACTTTTGTTGGCTGACTTGATTAATAAAGTACCCCGAAAGAGACTCGCCCTAGGGATGTACCACTTTCAGAATACCGCAGCTTTTTGGGATCGGTCAAGGTTGCCCGCGCATCCGAAAAGCTACTTATTTAGCCGCCTTTAGACATATGCGAAAGAGACGATGCTCTCCGATGCCGAACTAGTAGATGTGCAGTATTTATCGCCAACGTATCGCGTTCCATCGACACACGTTTTTACATACAATACTTGTCTAAGTAAAGCAGCGTTAGAGTAAGATAATTTTTAGAAAGTAAAGAAGTAAAATAATTAGAATAGAATATTTATCTTGGCGTTAATGTCCCGGTTGTTTAACGGATCCATTTGGCAGGTCTAGGCTAGCAAAAATTACGCACAGTTGGCAATTTAGAACGAGTGACCAAATTGCAGGTACAACGTAATCACTCGTACAGCGATCGATCACCCATCACTCTGGCTCCAGCAGCAATCACTCAAAATGTGAAGTTGTAAGTTGTGTGTTTCGAAGTAATTACACTTTTGTTGACTTTGTAACGGTGCACACAAAGTCTAAAACATATTTTATATATTGTTATGCTGTTAAACAAAATGTATTTGACATTGAAATATTTATTTCGCTTTGACATACCTGTGAGTTTTTTATGTTATCGATATCGATGCGATGACGCATCCTGGTATTAAGGGCCACTGCGATTTTTTGTAGCAAAACCTCAACGTGAATCAGTCGCGGCTCCTATGACGTCAGCAAGTTGTCCTCATGCATTGATGAAGGTATACTGCACGACAAGACATAAAAAACGGTAATAGTCTAACATCCGGCCTTAGTAATGTCTTCCCTCAGTTATTGTTCTAGTTAAGTCTAGTTTAGAAAAATCGCGCATTATACGAGAGACTGTGACTCAATTATGGAAAAAATATATGGGTTGCCTATTCTCACCCTGCTCCAAGTATTCTCTTATTTAATTAAGGTATACGGTTCAAAACATTAACCATTGGTTATATGTCAAATGAAAGGCATTTCCCCCTATCCTATAATACATTAGATGCCTGTTCAAAACTTGGTCTGAACGAAAATATCGGTAAACATTCATAAAATAATTTCAAATCCAGGCAATTTCACAAATACTGGATATATTAATAAACACAGCCAATAAATGTGTCAATGTCATATATCATTATCTAGTGGACACGGCGCGACTTCGTCTGCGTACAGCTACTTTACCCCTACCTACCCTTTTTTCTTGTATAGAAACCTTCCTCTTAAATAAGTCTATCTATTGTTGAAAACCACCTTAAAATCCGTTGCGTAGTTTAAAAGATCTAAGCGTACATATATGCAGACGGCGGGAAGCGACTTTCTTTTATGCTATATAAATAATTCGCACGCACAACGAAGTGCCGAAGACCGAGCGAAGTGGGCCAAGAGTAGCAGGAAGGCGGACCCTGGGCCCTCGCGTGCCGCCGGGCGCAACCGGGACATTACATCAAGATGATGATGATGATGAAAGAAGTCGCACGTTCACATACGTAACACTCAACGAAACGTCCCACTCGTCTCGCTCCCAGCTCAAAGAACGCGCAGCTAGGGCCCCAACATAATTATCATTAATATTTAAACATAAGCACTCGTAGTTTCTACCTTGTTGACTCGATCCGACTAAACTACTAAATACTGTAATGAAAGTTCAAACGATCACCAACACGCCGACCGCAGGTCCGTTTCGTAACCGAAAGAGGGCCAAGAGGGCCACGAGGGCCCACTCGCTAATCCCTGGGCCCATTAAACTTGCCTGTGACCTACCTGTGGCCCAAACCGCAGTAGGCCCTTTATGTAAGGAGATTTGTTGGATTCGGCCCCCATTCCTTTGAAGAATTTAAGAAGGGACGGGATTCATATTAGACTAGTGTTTGTATGTGAGTTGTATATCATTGAGGTAAACGTACATGAGGAACCTTATAATATTTGCTTTTAGGTGAAAGGTTTTATTAAAAACTACTTCGACTTCGTTCGCGTAAAATTCGGTTACCACGTTCTGGACCTGTACCCGTGGAAGCTACATTTAATTTCGGGAAAATCCCAAAAAGTGCTTATGTTATTCGCTCACAATGTAGCTTTCTGTAGGTAACATTTGTTTTTAAATCGGTTGATTATTATTTGAGATTATCCCTTACAAACAAACAATCAATTTTCTCTTTATAATATTGGCATAGATTTGAAACGCGTATGTCTCAACTGGCACTAACTAGCAACTTTGCAGTAATGTAACTTGGGCCCCACATAATTTTTAAACTACACAATCCTTCATTATTATCAAATCTAATCAAATATTTAATAAAAAAAAAGATTGTGTTTTGGGTTCTATAGTATAAAAATGTAATAATAGTAGAAAACCAGCACATCAAGGTTTTGGCCAACAAAAAGCGCAATCTCAAAGGGAACAAATGCCAGCTGAGCTCGGCAGCAATATAGCAGCATCAGAGAGGCTTACGCGGAGTGGGTCACAGCAGGCGGAGAACGCAACAGCTGGTTGACTGACTGGCCATTTCTGGATTGCCTTGTTTGTTTTACACACATTGCTGCTTCTAGCTTGTATTTAACTTGCAATTTGTGTATGTAACAATGTATGTTCAGGTCAAATCATGCAGGGCTAATTTGTCCCACTTCAGTTGAAATTTGGTATACCTATGTAACTTGGACGACAATGACAATTAAAAAATAGGGTATCAGCTTATCTGTTAATGGAGTCGGAAGGTGGTTTTAAATACTAATGACCGCAACAAGATAACCAAGTGTTTGGGCTCTTTGGAATGATATTCAAATTCTGACGCTGGTGATGGAAGGTAGTCATAGGCACTCCTAAACTACGCATGATAATTCAAGAATTTAATGACATTTGACGTGTAAATTTATGTTTATCAAAATAAATAAAATGAAATAAACCCATCGAGTTTGAAGTCGTTTGATTTGTCTTGACAAGTACTCACTTTTTAAGCGGATGCAATGGCCTCCAGTTAAAAGATATCGTGTCTAAAAGCTTTTTATAAAACAAACTTTTTCATTTGAGAACCTATTTTATAACAGCTTAAAAACTACACATCTGAGTCCTGTACGAGTTTTCAAAACTCTATCAAGTTTTTTTATTATCCGGTAGGGAAACAGGCAACCTCCATAGCCACTCAATCAAACCAAAACATATTTTACTATTTTACGAACAATGGTCTAGGATGGCCGGCCATATTAAAATCTTCTCTAATCTGTTATTCAAAAAAATATGCACGAAAAAGAAAAAGCTGAGTTGTCTACTCTCACCCTGGTCCAACTATGAGGTTGCTATTGAGATAATTATGAAATAAATAAACGAAACTGATATATCCGTTTAGACAAGGTTTTGCGCAGGCAACCTGGTTGCTGCATCTGTATCTGTATATAATAGATTTTGACACATATTTATTGGCAGTGTTTAGTGATATATTCAATATTTGTGTAATTGCCTTGATTTGAAACTTGAAATTGTTTTGTGAATATTCACCGAAATTTCCGTTCAGATCAAGTCTTGCCCAGGCAACCATGTATTGTTGGATAGGGGCAGAAATACCTTCCATTTGACATATATCAATAACTATCAACTAATTAACTACGCATTAATTTAATTTAATAACAGATTAGGGTAGATTATCTCCATGACAACCCCATAGTTGAACCAGAGTGAGAGTAGGTAACCCATATTTTCTTTATTTAAGTCACATTCTCTCGCAATATGCACAATTTTTCGGAATAACAGACGAGGTAAGATATATATCAGGATCTCATACTATGTCTAATTTCATAAACAGCTACAATAACCCCTCGTGCTCACAATCTCGGCCTGAGCTGCCGTAAATTGACTAGCCGCCTGTCGAGATGTCAAATATAACCCTTTGCGTGCTCCGACTGCGAATAGCTCTGGCTCGAGCCAACTTGATTAATGTCTAGCAGGTGGTAAGTACTCGTGGTATTACATGGTAATCTGCACTGGTATCCAACTTATCATACTAATATAATAATCTATTAGATCCGGCTGCGATTTCGTTCGCGCACGCCTATTTAACTTCTAGCTATCTTCTTTTTTTGCATATAAACATTCCGTGGCCGTGTGGTGTCCGGCAGAGTAGAATAGCACCAACCCCTTACACTCATGGGTGTCGTTCAAGGCGACTAATGTTTTCGAGGCATAAGATCTAAGCGCCTCCGTAGACTGGAAAATGGGCAGCAGCATTTTCCATTGTTATATTATAACACTGCGATCTCCAACCCGCCTGCCAAGCGTGGAGATTATGGCAATAACCTCCCTTTTTGTGGGAGAGGCCCTAAGTCCTGCAGTGGACTGTTATGGGCTGTGATGATGAAACCTTCCTCTTGAATCATTCTATATATGGTTGAAACCGCACTTAAATCCGTTGCGTAGTTTAAATGGTCTAAGCTGCATGCATATGTAGTATACATAAGGACATACGGCGAGAAGCGACTTTGTTTTATACTATGTATAAATGCGAAAGTTTGAAAGGATGTATAGCATATAGGCTATAATTTATCACGAATTTAATGTGGTTCCGCGGGAACGAGCCTGGAATTGTAACTGAATTGTATGCCGACAAAGTCCCGTGCAAAATGTAGGTTATTATAATGTATTATAATAACGATGAAAGATTTTTTACACACACCACAACATAGCCACCCATGCAACGACAACGTGTAGGCATATATTTATTATTATAATTATAAGTCTATGTGAAGTGTAATCGCGAAATCTGAATGGGACGGATACCTTGTCAATGTAAATCGAAATATAGATTTATTTATTCGGCAAGGTTCTAACGCTAAAGGGCACTACTGTTTTGAGCATACGCGGTCATGGGTCTTTTGTATGTACTCGTACATCGCGCACGGTAAACTCTACGCCAAGCGTACCGGTTTTTTTTGTATGTACTTTATTTGCTATGATATCTGCCAGTGCGCGCGAACGTACGGGGTTTCAACCATATTCCAACGGACAATACATAGTTGGCGATGGGCTTCTATGCGTTCGTCAAAATGGACGAAATTGACCAATCATAGAGCGGTATTGAACGTAGTGCGTTCATTACAGAAGAGCCGTGGTCAGACGTATATAATTAAGCACAGTAATACTACTTTACTTATGAACAAATAGATTAAAAAGTAAGCTTCCTTCAGGCAGGCAATTTTGTTTTTTGCTCTTTGCTTATGAATGAGTAACATAAACGTAAACGTTGGCAGATGACAATTGACCCACATCAGTGTGCTGGTACGTGAAATCAATTTTTGAAAATTTTTTAGCATAATTAAGATAAGATATACGGGTTAAAAAAAGCATAAAAATGTTGACGACCGGACTGGTTCAGTTGGTTAACGCAAAGGAACGGGTTCGATTCCCGACCGAAGAGAAATTGAAATGGTAAATTTTAATTTCTGTTACGGGTCTGGATGTTGTATGTTTAATAGGTATGTATTTAAAATATTTAGAAGTATTTTATTAGTTATCTCATAACATAAGCTTTGCTTTGGGGCTAAATATCGCTGTGTGAATTTTCCAAGCATATTTATTTATTTATTTATAGAAATCCGTACCTGAAGGATAAAAAAGGAACCTAAATATTAAACTACTAGGTACTAATAACTACTTGGTGCTCATGAAAATAACATCGAATAGGATACCTCCTCAAAAAATCATGTATATCTTTTAAACATTTCCTGGTCGAAAAGTGATGTTGTCGCATCTATTTATAAAATACATACGCCTATTAATTAGGCCAATAATTTACCGCAACAGGCTTACATTCTAATTAAGCAAACCGCACGTTATTGGAGGTAGGACATACTCGTAATTAATGATTAATTAATGTTTTTAGACTGAAAACATATTATGTATACAGCGATAATGCGTTTAAAATAAAATTCCCAGTCGTTCCTAGTAACGTTCCCTCTAATAAGACACGATAAGTAGCGATGCGGATTTAATAAAAATCTCTATATGGTATCTTATGCTAGTTTTTTAAACGTCATAGAACATCATTCATCATAATCAAGTCATAATAAACAATTTCATTTCTGTAGCATTGTTTATTTCCATGAGTTATGAAAAATATTAGTAAATAATGGGCAAGATAATTAAAAGAAATGCAAGAGATAATTTTCAGCATGATTAATTAAATTAAAATATATTTATTTCTTAGCCGAGTGGTGCCCGGCAGAGTAGAATAGGGCCCATAACAGTCCACTGCAGGACTTCGGGCCTCTCCCACGAAAGGGGAGGTCATTGCCATAATCTCCACGCTTGGCAGGCGGGTTGGAGATCGCAGTGCAGTTGATGTAAATCTACCCAGAAAGATGCTGCTGCCCACCTTTCGGATTTGTCCCTTAGTCGCCTCTTACGACACCCACGGGAAGAGATGGGGTGGTGCTATTCTTTGAGGTGGCGGCACCACACACCACACTATGGACTTATCGTGGTCCTATTCTACCAAATGGGAATAAATGTTCCTAATCGTTCCTAGCGTGATAACAATTTTTTAACTATTTCTAAATATCTACCAAGCGTAAATTGGGTAAATTGGTAGTTATTTTCATTAGTCTAAATAATTTTCATCAAAGATTTTTTTTTTTAATTTTTAAATTAGACGGAACAGACAAAGAAACAGATAATTCTTTTATTACTACGAAAAATACAGGTCAAATTCCCCTGAGGTAAAACACCAAACCTTCTACTTCACACATAAGTCAAAAGATCAATTCTACACGCCGATCACCACCTAACCCTGTCTTCGGCACAGCAATCAGCTGAAGACGTATTTGTCAAGGCCCGGCATCTGTCCCGATTGCCACCGCAGCTGGCTTAATTAATCTGTAACGCGGGATCACCAGCCCGGGATCCCGGGCGCAGTGTTAATAGATTACTAGGGTCCCTAGTAGGGCTATTCAGTTAGAAGTTTTAGGTTTAGGGTTAAGATATTGATATGGGACTAGATAAAGACTGTAGTTGTTGAAATGTAGTGTCTAAATGTTGTACCGGACTTAGAGAATATGAATTACATGTTTGGTTTAAATACTAAAATACTTACGAAGTTGTCAATCGTTTATTGTAGAAACTAATGTTTGTGGATTGTCATTTTTATAAAAATATATTATTCTACGCAATTATTAACATTTGTACGTACTTTCGTCGACAAACAAGGTTACATTTATTTGGTAGGTCTACTGTATTATTAATAGAGTTTGGGTCCTATGGAGCAATCGTTCTATCGAAATTAAGGCTGTCTCTCAATAACAACGTTGGTGTTGTTAACACCAACTTGCTTACGGAGACTACGTCGTAGCTACGTAGATAATGCCTCGTAGCAATTGTTACGAAGCTCGTAGCCACGTAGACAATGTCTCCTAGCAATCGGTACAAAGTCAAGTCGACTTGGAGGCTTGTGAAGGAAATTTTTGTGTCCTTGTTAGGTACTTATTGGTAGTCTAATATGGTTTAAACGTCGACGAATTCTACTAATCGGATTAATGGGATAGTTCGTGATGACGGCTATATACATTTTTGTTTTTTAGTCTCTTATGTCAAAAGTAATGGTTGTTTGACGTTAATATCCAGGGGAACCTGTGGTTTGGATCATAGTTACACATTCATTCGCCTGAATATGCAGGTTTCATTGTGATGTTTTCCATCACCGTAAAAGCATCGGTTAGCATTCAACTAATGTACATAATTCAGAGAATAGTCATTAGTACATGGCTGCAGTGGGATTCCAACCAGGTACCTCTTGCTTACGAGTCGGATACCTTAACCAATTAAAATACCCTCCTATTAAAAATCAAGACGCTCCTATTAAAAATAATATATAGCGGAATATAAATAAACCGGATGACAAAGGGCCGAATCGAAATCGCGAGCATAGGATTACGTACTATTATCACATGCAAATTATTCTTAGATATTTAAATAATTTCGAAACCTCGTACTAGACACACACACCTATTAGACACTCTATAATTACAAATATATTACAAATCTGACGACCTGAGTGGTACAGTGGTCAACATACCGGACTGCCACGCAAGAGGTCCCGGGTTCGATTCCCGGCCGGGCAAAAATTGAAATGATAAATTTTAGTTTCTGTTACGGGTCTGGGTGTTCAATGTATAATAAGTATGAATTTAAAAGTATATAAGTAGTTTATCAGTTATCTAGCACCCATAACACAAGCTTTGCTTACTTTGAGGCCAGATGGCGCTGTGTGAATTTGTCCACGATTATTTATTTATTATTTAGGCATTCCATCGTATTGTACTCAATTTTAACAGCAGGTGAAAACAAAGCGTAAAAATAACTTTATTTTCACATCTCGCTCCCTTATTTCCACATAATAATCAGCTGATCGCACGTGCACAGCATGTCCATGCACCCGCCTTTGGACGCACCGCCGCGCTTTATTTTTAATGGCGTCCGTCAATGACCCAGTCCGGTTTTAGCTGGTTGAGGCTGGATTCAGAGTGTCCAAGGACAGGCCGAACGTTCGCGCTCGGGTGTGCATTTTTTTTTCAATTGAGTGACAGGGGCACGGGAAGGTGGGGCTGCAAAACGTCGGTACTCAAAAAAAAATCAAATCTGATATTTTATATAAATGAAAATGAAATGTAAATATATTCATTGCTGGCCTAAGACGCCACATCACAAGCTCATAATACAAAATACACATATACTTACAGCAGATAGTAAACGATACACAATAACAAAATATATTCGTTCAAAATAAAAAAAACGTTTAAACATGCCTGGAATGAAAAAAAAACACGTAACTGATGAAACCATATACATAAGATATAAATTTGTCATGAAAATCTCGTAGCTAAGAACAAAATGTTTGAATTATACAATCTCGAATCTACCACATTCAATATTTTTATGCATATAATTCAAATGAAATCATAGATAAAAATCTTATCGGCTGTACTACGTCAAAAGCACCAGGTTTTCACGGTTTTCGTACATTTCTTACTTGAGTCTCTTGAATAAGTTCATTTATTTATTTATTTCTGTGTTTGCTTCTGTGTTTTCTGATTATGCCCTGTCTCTTCCGTAGGTCTGCTGTACGATATTTCTAATGAAATAAGCTGTACGTACCTGTTGTGTTGTTTTCCTTATGACAATATTGTATAAATGTTATTGCGCACAATAAACTGTTAAATAAATAAATAAATTAGACTTAGTTTGATCAGTTATTGTACATAATATCGAACTACAAAAAATTTAAACAGTAATTTTTTTAATGAAATATTGTGCAAGGAATCCTATAATTACCCAGTCAAATTATAAAGTAACAAACATACATCATCATAAAAAATAATCATTAGTTTTTTGTCTCTACTGAAAAGTGTTAAATTTACAGTTACGAGTATTTATGAGAGATCCGGCGAAAAGCGTCAAGTCTTACACCCGTATTCGTAAACAGGTTTTATTTTAGTATTTGTCTAAGTAAAGTTGGGAGACAGAACTATGCATTCTCACAGTGCTTGTCTGCTAAGTGAACTCACTGCGCTCATTTCAGCTCTTGATTGGTCAACTTCGTTCATTTTCACGAAGAACGAGAGTCAGTTGCAACCTAAAATCTTCGTGCGCACTGTGAGTCCTCGTAGTAACGTTTGAGTACGGGTGTAATGTGAGGAAACTTGTAAATATATAGGTTGCATTTGTGTAACTCTGGTCTCTGATGTAGTAATTGTAGTGTTTCAAGTTTCAATAGAGAGACAGAAAACAATGAAACCCCTCTTGCGACAATAATGAATGAGGCGTAAAAGGAAACTACTGAAAAAAGACAGGGTCATGCTTGAACTACTTGATCGATTCCAAAGATTCATTTTAAAACTACGATGTTGTCGAATGTCCATGAATTTTCGAATGGAAGTTAACCTAACCTAACAATACTGAATCATGGTTACACATTCAGTCGCCTATATCGGTACGGTTCAGTCGTTTCAGCGATAACGGTCCATACAATATTTATGACGTTGTTAAAGTCGTAGGCTTAAAAAATTCGATTCGCGTCTGGCTCCTAACAAGTATTAACGACGAAATAAATCAACGAAACGACCAAAGCGTCTGTCAAAATGGAAGTCGTCATAATGTCCGCAACTCAAAAGACACGAAAACCAGAATGCAATCAATCACACTGCAACCAGCGACACCACAGCCCCGACATCCATCATGGAACCGTTTACAAATAAAAGAATCCACGGAATGGAATAAAATAAACAGAAAATAAAACGTCGAACACGTCACGGTTTATTGGGCCCGAATGGAATATCGGCGGAACGAATGACCGATTGAATGAATGAATGAATGAACGAAATTCAGGTACAAAATGGTAGTCAGTCAATATCGCTCGGTAATTGAACGTGGAATCCCATTGACACTGGAAATTGACGTTTTCGGAGCGCAGTGGCTGTACCCGTTAAAACGGTATTAGCGAGAATGGTTGGCGTTAATTTATAAAATTTCGTCGCTTTGTAACCAGACAGCGCTAGTGTTTTTTTATTGCCTAGGCAGGCACCCGGACGGACGGTCCACCTGATGGAAAGTGGCCGCTGTCGTCCAGGACATCTGCAACCAAATCTGGAGCGGATGCGGTGCCGGCATTTGAGGTACCTGTAGACATGCCCTTTGAAGAACTATTCTTACACTGACGCTAGGTTCCGAAGCTTTTGTTGGCATAGAGTTAGTTGTTACATTACTAAAGGTGACAGTATTACCTAATTTGTTACCTTACCTTACTAATTTCCCTAAGATATTCCTAAGGATTTAGGAGTCAAAAAATCGGTAACATAAAGTTAAGAGCAGCTTAGCGAGTTTAATTGTTTACATAAGGTCGGTGTTAGAGCGATGCGATTTTTTGTCAGGGATATTTTAAATAAACTTAGGTGTCGGCTTAAGTTAAGTACAATTGGGCATAAGTTTCTCACACGTCCTGCATGTGTGGTCAAGAGTCTTTAACGTCCCACTGCTGGCCTTGTTTCCTCCACATTAGTGTATAGTTTTGCTCAGGCGAGTTGGAGTCCAGTCAAATTGACTGCCAAGCCTGGGGATTATGACAAAGCCTTTCACTCATGCGGAGGACGCTAATGTCCACAGGCTGCTATGAGTCGGTGATGTGATCTGATGAGTGATTTATTACGTACGCAACAAAATCATAAGGTAGGCTTATACTGATGAGTATTACGCGGTAGGTTAGGTGTAGGGGTAGGGGAAAGGGGGATAGGGGTAGGCTACGGGGGTAGATATTATACATGAAATTATGTACAAATAATATTATGAGCACTATGCCAAACAGGCGTATAATTACGTAGAATTTACCGACTATTATATGCATTACACGAAGTTATTTAAACGCGTTTGCGCTGTACAAATTTCAGACCAGTTTCGGTTCCACCGACACTAAGTAAAATATTTGGGAAAATCAAAATTAAACCAACTAAACGCTCAATCTAAATGAAACAATCTATTGCATCATAAACAACTCGGTTTTACTCGGAGTCGATCAAAATTCGATGCCGGCGTTGAACTTATTAAACATCTTCTTTCATCATCTATGAGGCTTGGGAAGAATCACGTGATGCCTTAAGGGTTTTCTTTAATTAATCCAAGGCCTTTGATCGAGTTAATTATAATACTTTGGTCAGGAAATTGCAACATTATAGAACAAAGGCTCTTAAACTTGCTGAGTTCGCAACAATGCAAGCATTGTTGCTTGACGGGAGACATTAATGCGAGAGTACCCCTGTACGACGTGGTCTCTGCCTTTTTTATATAATACGGCAGACAATCAGGCCACCTTATGGAAACTGATCACCGCCGCCTATGGACAACAGCAACACCAGGGGCGTTACCAATGCGTTGGTCGCCTCCAAAGAGACCTCTAATATACCTCTTGAACGATCCCATGTCATAGTCCAGAGGCAACACTGATGCTGGGAGCTCATTCCACATCCGAATCGTACCAGCGAGAAACGTTCTTTCGAACTTTCGCGTAGATACCAAAAGTTCAACGTAATGGGGAACCAGCCCGCCTACCCTTAAGCGGGAAAGGCGTATCCTCATGTATGTATTCAACGTAGGGAAATACCTCGACCATCGATCAAAAGCTATCCGCGCTCTAGTGAAGTGCGCACCCGTAGTGATGTCTATCGTTTATCAGTATGTATTTTTCAACACAGTCCGTCACAGTCCACTGCAGGACTTACGGCCTCTCCCACGAAAGGGGAGGTTATTGCCATAATCTCCACGCTTGGCAGGCGGGCTGGAGATCGCAGTGTTTAAATGTAACAATGGAAAATGCTGCTGCCCATTTTCCAGACTACGGAGACTCTTGATCTTTTGTCTCGAAAACATTAGTCGCCTCGTACGACACCCATGAGTGTAAGGGATTGGTGCTATTCTACTCTGCCGGACACCACACGGCCTATATGATGTATGTATGAATAAAATCCTTCACGTGGAATTCTCGGGTCTTACAGCCCCCTACCAGGAGCCCCAAACACCCCAACAGACAAACGAATCAATCGCAGAGTGGCAACCAAACAACACTAACCGGGTTCTAGTCCTTTGCGCCTAAATCATTATTTACAATGCAAACACACGGACGAGTCTACTGAAATCAATTAAATAGGTGCCCGTGAGGCGTGGGCGGGTCTCCGCGGGGGCTGTGTGCGGGCGGGGGCTCGTCGCCATGGTGACGAGCCGAGCCACCTCAATTTTTGCCCCAGTTCGGGCGATAGACGATCCTGATACAGAGTTGTCGGAGATAACTGCTCGGTGCGAGTGAAGATGTTGGGCGGTTGTTCGCGTTGACGTATTTACTGATGCTATAATCCAGAATTTGGCAAAAAAATTATATATGTTGGCTCTTTGTTCACCGAAGGATTTCAAGGAAGGTTTGAAATACGTCTTCGATTTACATGAAAATGCTTGTCTGTCACTTTTCGCGATAAGACCGCATTTGTACTATATTTTCTTGATTTGAATTACAATCTATTGTATGTACAATAAAGAATTATAAGTAAAATACAGTAGAGCGACTGCGAGCGAGAACCTGACCAAATTCTATCATGATTACACATCCAGTCGCTTGAATATGCAGATTTCATCACGATGTTTTCCCTCACCGTAGCATCGGTTAGTGTTCAACTAACGTACTTAACTCAGTCTTGTTTTATTGGTAAGCAACAAGGCAGGAAATAATACACACCGGCTAATTTCGGATCGTATTTCCTGACACGTGTGGGATAGAGACAACGTCGATGTGCCTTTCTATTCCTTTATTTATTACTAACTAGAGAGAGAGAGGGACTAACTAGTAGACCCGGCGCGACTCGTTCGCGTATACCTCCTTCATTCCTACCTGCTTTTTTTTACTTATAAACCTTCCTCTTGAATCACTCTATCTATTGATGAAAACCGCATTAAAATCCGTTGCGTAGTTTAAAAGATCTAAGCGTACATAGGGACCGACGGCGGGAAGCAACTTTGTTTTATACTATGTATAGAAGGTTTATTGGCGAACTTGAAAGCTAAAGTAGCCTTATTTACCGGCCTTATAAATGTGACAGTTTCTGCTAATGGATTTTCGAGTTCTTAAATGCCGCTTATAATTCATCCGCAAACAAATTTCATCGAATCCTTAAAACTCTTTGTCATAAATCTAAGTTCAATCGAGAGGTTATTATAAGTTCGCAAAGATTCGTATCTAGTTCAGGTGAAACCCATTATAAAGTGAAAACCTAGTGTTTAAATAAAAAACTTCGCTCCCTCCACTAAGCATGTACAAAGCCCAACCAGACAAAACTTCGGAACTCGTTAGAGCACAGCTACTTGGCGTTAAAGCGTTCTATTTTACACGAGTAGGTGCACAAGCGAGCTTGAACTGGTAAGAACTGGTTATAGTTAGTTTAAACCAGTATTTACTAGACCAGAAGAAAGTTTGTAATATAACCTTACCCGTCTTAACCAGCTTTTTATATGCAAATAGGTATTGGTTGCGGTTTCGCATAGGTATGTGTATTCTTAAACGGATTGAAGTATTTTGTGTGAACTCTAATCGATGAGATACAGGAGAGATTAACATATTACTAAGTTTTAATAGTTGTATTTTATTTAAACTCGCGTTCTTTACACATGTAGGTGTCTTTATTGTCGTCATAATGTCTTAGGTGTCGTGCGACGGGCGGTTTTGAGGTCTCCTATTGGTCGGACACGTCCGTCGTACGGCCAGGGTCGCTCTACCGTTACTAATTAGGACAGCGTCTTACACCTTATTATATTTATCGGGACGCACACGCGACGTGTCTTTACGATTTAGTTGTCTCATCGTATCGGTAGGGTTAGGTAGTCACGAGGTCTGTGGACCGGCGGGGAGGCGCGGAGGCCGTGGTCGTGGGTTTTTTCTGTTTTTCATAGCATCTCTTCAGAGGAAACCCTTCACGGCAAATACAAAAAGTACCTAATTTGAAAATGCTGGCCAATATAATGGTAGTGATTTCGACAGCATGCATCTTTCTGAACATTTTTTATTGTGATAGTTAAGCTATACGAGAATCACTACAGTTCTTCTTGCACAACCTGGAGAGGTTTTCCCTGGAGAGTACAACATGGGGTTCTTCAAGAAAGGGGTGAAATGGTTTTTACGGGGTTGGCAGCTTGTGGGTGATGCCCCTGGTATTGCAAATGGCGACTGTTTACCATTAAGCAGTCCATGAGCTTGTTTGCCACCTCGGTATAAAAAAAAAGTAAAAGTGGCTTTTCTAATATTGCTATCAGATTCTAGACTTCCAAGCTTCAAAACAACTCTAGTAATAGTCCATATAGCTTGGAAGTTAAAAAAATGCTCAGAGGGCCTAGTGTGAGTTCCGCTTCGATTTTACTTAACTATCGCGTTTGCGTTTACGTCGAAATTAGTATGAAGAAAAAAACTTCATTTACGTACCACTAGGCGGCGCTATATATTTTTCCATACTAATTTTCACGTAAACGCAAACGCGATAGTTAAGTAAAATCGAAGCGGAACTCACACTAGGCCCTCAGAATGAAGCGTTCAATCCACCTAAGTACTTTACAGTTTTTCTTTAAAACTTTTTTGTTAGGTTCGTTTTGGATTATGTCCTTTCATCGCAGTCGGATTAAGAATAAACAAACTAACAGTAATACATATAACGTGTACGTGTACATATAAAAAAAACCAATCGCGTCCCTTAACCATATACATAGCTCCTAATAGAGTGACTCCGTGTGGGGTAAATGCGCCAGTTATCGGAACCAATCAGTGGTAAAAGGGTGCGCGAGGGGGAACTTTTTGGGCACAACAACCCTACTGTTCTAGGTGGATAATCCGGGTGATCCCAGAGAGAAGAGAAGTACAGATAGTTCTGGTTTAACCGTTTTTGTTTCACGTATTGGTTGTTGTATTGCAAAATGTGTACAGACTGCCAAGTGCGATTAGAAACACAAACAATAACGGTTTTCATCATTATTTTCTATTTTTTTTCTTTGGCGCTCATTCGATATAGTTATTTGTAGACATTCGAAACATCAGTACTGGAAATCATAAATTGTATTAGTTTATCACCAAACACGTCAAAAGTAATCTAAAATGTTATTGTATTAAATCGGAGGTTACGGCGGTAAAGAATGCATCCATCATTACTTTAGTCAGCCTCTGGTATCAATCCAACACTTCCAAAACTATGCAACTAAAAATTATGAGAGGTAAAATATAGCAGTCAAATGCCTGGCTAGTTCCTATTAAAAAAAACGAACCTAAAACTACCAACAAAAGAATTTTTTCCCTGTATAAAAACCTCTTTCCTCCCAACACTACAGAAGACTCCTCTCCACAACGAAGCTCACTAACCCCTACCCACATGGCAATCCGACCAAATCCAGCACTACTTGTTGTAAACCGGTATAACCCGGTATTTTAGTTACTCCAATAAAGCTGTAACGGCCCGCCATAGAGACGCGGCTTACCACGCACCGCAGCCACGGTGAAATTGGGTGCATTCCTGTTAGCTCCCCCTGTTATATAGCTGTCCCCGAGACTATAGGATGTAAAAAAATTACTTCCCGTTAAGCCCTATCACTGGTAGTATTTTTTTCTCTGTGCTATTACGAATTAAGACTGTATATATTAGTGTCTGACTATGTACTGTCCCCGAGCTTAGGACGTTAAAAAATTGCGTCCCGTTGTCCCCATTACATGTAGAATTTTCTTTCTCTGTGCTATAACGAATTACGCCTGTATACCTTAGTAGATATAGACATGTTTTTAACAACACATAACATGGAGTTCTTTAAGAAAGGGGTGAAAAGGGTCGGCAACGCGTGGGTGATGGCATTGCAAACGTCTATAGGCTTCGGTGACTGCTTACTATTAGCTAGGCTGTAAGCTTATTTGCCACATTAATGGTATAAAAAAATGTAACAACAAACTGACCACCAAGGATGTCAAAGACAAAGTGAAGTGGAGAAGAAGTAGGAAGGCTGACCTCGGTCCCTCTAGCTGCGCTAGACTAGAATCAGTCTACAACATGAACAATATAGTAATTGTGCATTAATATAATAACCGTCTAAATCAGGGATCCCCAAACTATTTTGGACAAGTGACCCCTTTTCCAAAATGAACTGTTACCTCAGACCCCCATGGCCGAATTACCTACTTTTAAGATCAATTCATAATGGTCCGCTAACTTAAAACAGCTGCTACAGAATGTTATTTTTCATTTTGACTTAGGTCATGATCGTCGACTCCCAAAATCAGTTTTCGTTTATGTCGACCCCTAGGAAACCAAGGGGTCGATATCGACCACTTTGGGGATCCCTGGTCTAAATCAATGTAGACAGAAAATGGGTTTATATAGTAATATTCTAATGCCGTTGTCCCCTTTTCGTAGCAACACGGCCAATTTGTTAAACTGAAACTTTATGAACGTCTTTATTCAGTTTGTAATTTAGTATTATGTTAAAAAAAATATGCCTGGACAAAAAATTCAATTAATTTGGAAAATTTAATTTATTGTCCATTCTTTGGGGACCATAGGAATTTAATTAAATTCTTAGGGACATCAGTAGGGACACTGCCCTGGGGACAACGGGAATACACCTAAAACGGTTGTACCATTTATGATTTTCCACACATTCCCTGTAGACTTTATATATAGCCCACTCACTCGCTCTCAGACACACTCCGTATATGCCATCTCTATCGTTCCCATTAGATTTCATTGTAGCGTGTTAGCGCTCGGCGAGATATTATTTCTGGTTTAACAGCTACGCGGCTACGGCGCAGCTACGGCGTAGCAAACCCGTAGAGCGTCTACGACGAGCTGCTCGTGTTATTGTCGGGATGATCATTAGCTTTTGCAACGAGGGAAATAGAAATTTTTATGTTTATTTTTGTCTGTAGATTTCTATGTCGCTTAGTGAGAAACGGACAGATAGCCTACCTAGGCTGCTATCCGCTTATTTACTTGGCTCGATTGAATAGCAGCTCAATCGCAGTTTTAATTGATTGATTCAATTGTAGAAGAATACCATAAACGTGTAAAACTACCATTAAACTGCGGTTACGATCCAATTACAACTCGACCGAGCCATTAATGAAAAGGACTCGAGGCCCTGATGGAAAGGGGTAACCGCCACCCTTAATATCTATCATGTATGTACCTAGATTTCTCGTATATTTAAATGTATTTTATTCGATATTAGAGCGTCGGTGGCCGAGCGGTTAAAGTGTCCGATTCGTAAGCGAGAGGTACCCGGCTCGAATCCCGTTCTGGCCATATACCAATGACTCTTTTCTGCGTTATGTGCTTTAGTTGAATTCTAACCGATGCTCTTTTGGAGAGGAAAAATATCGTGATGATCCGGCAGATCTGATTCTCTCGGTAGCAGAGTCACTATGATCAGATAGTAGTCACTCCACTGTAATTACCTGATCTGCCAAATACTGGATCATGATCAAGGCGGACCCCGGGCTGCCGTACGCGAGAGCACAGCAAAAGATCCCACTAAAAAAAATCATGTAAAATTAATTGGCCAAGCCTCGGGAGCTCATAACGGTCTCACATTAAAAAAATTATAAAACTCATCAAGAGTCAAGCTCATAACTCTACAAAACCTTACTATACAAATAAAAACTACATTTTGGTCACAAAGTATGGCGTGGCCGTTTCCTAGATTCAAACGTAGCTATATCAGAGACAATGACCCCTACTTTTTACTTGACTTGGCGGCGGTACTTCCGTGCCCCCAGATCATACAATTTCCATCGTATTCCTATTAAAGGCGAACTTTAACACAACGTATACACGATGTAGAAGAAAAAAATGAAAGACAAACTTGCTCCAGGCGGTACACAGCCTCGTTAGAGAGCTATCGATACAACCCCTCGATATAAGGATCACAACATTTTAACAATACCGGGAAAATAAATAATAATTTAATTAACATGGTGGTTTCCTACGAGGCGAGGCTCAAGCCCAGCGGTGGACTGGTGAAAGCTGTTGTTCATTATTTTATGGACATGTTTAATCTTGTTTTGACATGTAATTTTCACTTACATGTTTTACATTAGGTAATCATTTTATGAATCATGATTTTCCTCTAATATGCTTTCTAATAAATTGTATATTACATACAATTAAAGTATACGTAATATACATTTGACGATCTATTTTAACAAAATTGTATTTTAAATGTATACTAAATGTATTGTCTTGTGTAAGAGCAATAAATAAAATCTAAATCTGAATCATAGCAGCCTTACGACAACGCTAGCAAAATATAATAAATACCATATGAAGCACTGTACATGCGACACTAAGGCAGGGCAGATCTAGGAGGCCGCTAGACAGTCGATATACGTAGTCTATACATCTTCTAAGTCGGACACTCTTGTCAGAGTGGTCATGGTTGCGAGACGAGGTACCCGTAGAGATGTTTACTGCGTCGCAGACTTTCCCGAGGATTGCTTTCTCAGCTATTTGCTTCCATTTTCGTCGGTTACAGGCGTTGCGAGTACAGTCTATACATGGTATAAATCAAAGCCGCTTGCCGCCGTCTATCCCTATGTATATATGTTTATATGTACACTTAGATCTTTAAAACTACGCTGCGGATTTTAATGTTGTTTTTAACAATAGATAAAGTGATTCAAGAGGAAGGTTTACAAGCAAGAAAAAGGGTAGGTAGACGTAAAGTGGGTGTACGTGAACGAAGTCGCACCGAGTCCACTAATACAAGTAAAGTAACTTTCAGTTCCGCAGGCCTTGTTCGGAGGTCCGGCCCCCGCATCTGATTTTATACTAAGTAAAGGATTCGTAGCAACGGTCTAGCTGCCTCCTTGATCGGCCCTGAAGCAGTATCGTATGTAGCCTCTCAAACTCCAAAGTTTTAATGGAATGGAACCTTGTCGAAGTTATCGAAATTACAGCTAACGGGCACAATATCGAGAAATGGCCGAAATGCGCCATACACTTTCACCTTCACTTGTTTGGGTTGGTTTCGATCACCTAAATCCCATTAGTAACCAGGAGAATTCCAAAAAAATTAATCCAACTGATGTAATATAGGTATAACTCAATATTCGAGCTCGATGCCATTTTTTGTTTGTGCCCTAATTCGCCTTGGATCGAGAAAAACAAATTCGTGGTGGATTTCCATTAACAAAATTGATAAGAACACATTTTTAATCATTCCGCAGATATCGGATCATGCGTTGTTGCCGACAAATCGTTGTCACATCATATTTGTCACGCATATGGTTGTGATGCAATAATTTTGGGGGTTTTGTATTTTGGAGACGGAACCTTGTCTACGTAACTGACTTTTTTTGGACTAGCCAGGCATTTGACTGCTATCTCACATGGTCGTAAGTGACGTTACGAATACTACTAAATTGCCTTCTAGCCTTGAATGCGTCCAGATTACAATGATAAAGCTCGCAACCAACGTGTTCTATTCCTTAATCATACGCAGTATTCAATCTACAATATCATAAAATGCCAAAATTGCGTGGCACCAGGAAGTTCGCACGCTGCACTTGATTCGTTATTGTTTTCACACAACACAGTTTTAAATAACATTTTATTTCGAATTGTATTTTCAGTTGTACGTGCTAGCAACGTAGTATTGCATCCGTGGTCTATCCGTTGCCATCGGGAAATGCATTGGCAATTCGTTCACAATTGTTACGGTATCTTATTTCAGTGAATTGGAATGAAAAATATAGCCCGCAAACAGATAACAAATAGAGTTGGGTGGGAATTGGTTTAAATGTTTGTGTATTGTGGAGCGTCGATGGCTAGCGGTACGACTCGTAAGCGAGAGTTTAATATTAATATTGTGTCCCAGTCATGTACTGGTGGCTTCTGGGTTATGCATATAAGTTCAACACTAACCAATGCCCTAGCGATGAGGGAAAATGAGGATTCGTAACCGTTTTAAAATCTGGTCAACTTCCCCTATTAATAGTGATGGCCTAATGGTTAGCAGGACGACTAGTAAGCTAGAGATACCGAGTTCGATTCCCAGTTTAGTATCAATACTCTGGGTCCCTGTACCACCATGTCCAGTGACTTGTCCTGGGCTATGCATATTGGTTGAACACTAAATTCAAAATTCAAAATTTCTTTATTGATTAGAACATTAAATATCTCTTTCAATCGTCAAAAAGGAGGAGGTAGGAACGGGGCTGACCACCCTATGGCCGTAGATAAACGTATCCCATGCCAACCACGACCTAACCGTGCTCGACAATGCCAGGCAGAGCCGGAACGAAACTAACCGATACTCTGACGACGAGTGAAACTGAGGATACGTAACCATTTTCCAATCTGGTCAGGTTTGTGTGAAATTTTGCGTAATATTCGTAAACATTATACTACAATAAATAATTGGAACAAAATGAAACAACGGGAAACTTGCAACATTTCCAAGCACCGGTGTGGGTTAGAGAAAACTATACCACAAAGGAACCAATGCCGTAACCTGCCGTAACATTACAGCTTTCCAAAACAATACAGCCAACTAAAAACTAATATAAAAGGTAACTCAAAACTCGCATATTTCAAAATAAAACTACACACAAACTCGTGAGCTTTAAGTTCGCCCAGTTTCTGTGAAAACGTTAGTTGCGATCTGAACTTTGAGCTGAACAACCGCTGAGCTTGTTTAAACTACCCATTGTTTACTATTTAGCGATATTTTGCCAAATGAAGTAGCCAGTTTCTGACATAACTTACTTGCTCGTTTATGATTTGTAAAAAAATGACTGGGCGTAATTAATACATAAAATACATAAAATCTAACTACTTAAATCACTGTTTAAAATAAGATTTACGTAGCAGAGATAATGCACCCATGGCTCCACATGAAACCTAAATTGTGAATAATTATTCTACGATTCAGACTTTATGTCCCAGTTGCCAGGAGCCATATACCAATAGTTATTTTCTGTGTTATGAACATTAGTTGAACACTAACCGATGTCCTATGGTGATAGAAAACATCGTGATGAAACCTGCACATTCAGGCAATTGAATATGTAATTATGATTGAATCTGGTTAGGTTCCCGTGATAGCAGGGTCACGGAGGTCAGATGGCAGTCGCTCCACTGTAACTACTACCTGGTCTGCCAAATCCTGGATCATTGTCAAGGCAAACCCCTTCCCCTCGTGCGCGAGAGCAATTCAACTCAATTCAATTCAAATACTTTTATTGTGACACACAGGCTGGTATACATATAAATAATATACAGATGTTAAGTGAATACAGAGAGCTCTGTGGTTTTCAATTTCATTATGGAATTATTGCAATTCAGAGCTTTAGGTCATTAAAATAAAATGAAATATATCCACGCACATGTCAAATTATTATTAAATAATTATGTCAAATTTATTTTAGAGCACAACCTGGATATTCACGCCAAGATGATTTTTGAGATAAGAATACTAATTTATTCCAAATATGATAAAATAATATCACGTCTCCAAAACTTTCATCTCAACTTTCAAAAGGGCTCATAAAATCTCGATCGATACATCCGATAATGCTGTACTGGTAGCAAATTACGAGATACGGGACCGTGATCGTAAAAAATCTTTTACGCGAAAACTTTTCAATACGAAAGGCCAACAAAAGCAAGCTGCACGGATAAGGGAGGGTGGGAACCTGGGAACTACCCTCCCTCTATAATGCAGGGCTGCTAAGTGGGAAGTTGTTTTGGGACTAAAGGTTTGTTTTGCGGGGATCTCTTTAACCCTCCTCTTGGATTTGATTCCCGTTGATTTTCAGAAAGATTTAAATTTATTACCTAGCGATTTACTATTTTAAAATAACTTATGTATCAAACTGAAACTTGAGAATTATTTATATGGAATACAATGGGAAGACAAAAGGATAGTTTATCGAGCTTATCCAGGGGCTGACGCATGTAGACCTGCCGAACGAAATGACATCCAAAATCTATCCAACGCAAACCTATAATTATTACCTTCGCTTGGAACCTCCCATAATATCTAAGACCCGAATCCCAAATTTGACGTCTAATTTTAGAATTCCAAATCTACTACACGTGACCGCGTCTGGCCCAACAAATCATAAAGATCCAAAGAAGGCGTCCCAAAGCGGACGTAGCGAACACCTTGTCGTTTCACTCCTTTCAAGGGTGTTAGTATCAGCTCCACAGATCTGAGTTAGAGAGGTTGGGAGTGCGTATTTTGATAAGAGGAAGCGATCACGGGCCTCCGAGCTTTTAATATTCGCATAAAGTGCCACAGAATATCATAGAGTCTGAAGAGCGGAGTAATGTTCGCGGCAGTTACCGGCTTGGAATGACATACGATTGTTGCCTACGCTAAAAGATTACGCCCTCTCTATTGTGTAGTTCTCACCCTAGAGTCGTTTCAGTTGACGTGTATAGACTCGTCGAGATGTAGGGTAGTTGACGGAATTTCGACAGTAATGTCTTAGGGTTTATTGTTGTTCCATTAGGCTGTTCGGTTAGTTGGCTCGCTGGGATGGAACGCAGAGATAGTTTCCTTTATGTCGTTCCGTTCGAAATCCTAGAGAAAAGGAAAGAGAAGACTCGAGTCCAATTGTGTACGACGCGCTGTTGCGTTGACAACGGTCTACGAAGCCAAATTAGTCGAAGTAAATTATTAACCGCCAAGAAACGTTGGCAGGAGATAACGCCATTTTAATTTGCTGTACACCATATAATCACGAGGTTTGTAACTATTTCTATAAATTTATATTTTCTTTCAATCTCAGCTTACTTTTTGTGAGAATGCAGATTCTTTGTCTGACTTTATAAAGACTAAAGAAACAAACAATAAAATACACTTTTAACACAAGAAGCAAGAGGGAAGATGTTATAATTTTAACGTCGTATGGTATTTGTCTGCGACATCCACCGTATATAAATTGGAACTCTGTGGCAGCATCGTAGCGCTCAATAGAGTGTCCTGTCTCACAAGATATATTAAATGAGGGCTGCAATATACAGCGACGCTCAGCATTACACAGAATTTGTATTAAATATCTACTACATACCTACTATATATGTTACTTTAAAACAAAGCCCCACATAGCGTCTGATAGTCAGGTCTGTTTGCAATAAACTTAAAAACTACTGAATGGATCTTCACGCGGTTTTCACTAATAGACAGAGTGATTCATGAGCAAAGTTTAGGTGTATAATTTGTTCCCGTCCAAAGCCGGAGCGGGTCCCTAGTATAAGATATGTTGGAGCCCATAAAGTTCGGCCACAGTAGTACAGTTAGGAAGACAACAAGCGATAGTATAAATCGCGAACGGCATTCGGCGTTCAAATTTCGCGCCGAAATATTTCCCGCCGCCGCGCGCCGCCATATTGCACGGTTATGGGCCATAAAGTGCCCCAAGATCGGTCGGGAGCGGAAAGAGGCACGTGGCCAAACCTTGATCGGGTGGTCTCCGAACGCGGTAAACATCCATTGCCGCTCGGTAATAGAGTCCGATATGTGTGCATTGATATGGAACGCCAATGTAAGCCGATCTGATGCCTCTCGAGACATTGCCGGTAATAAATAGGCGATATGTTTTTCTATACGTGGTTCAATATATGGGGATTGTAGGTTGGATGTTTGTTATAGAGGAGTTACGTGTTTAGTGAGATAGGTGTTCAGTCGTTTGTTAAACGGAGAGCAACTTTATGCCTTTTGTGCTCACGAACTCCTACATTCCTATATGCAACGTTTGCCGATTTCTATCGTATTAGTTTGTATACATTTTGATTAAATCGAGCTAACCATTCAGTGCCAAGCCAGCTATGTTAAAACAATGTAACTAAAACTGTAGGTTTATATTAGTTTAACGCTCGAAGCAATACAAATAGAGTAGTCAATATAGCGAAGTATGAAAGAGACCTTTGCCCAGTATTGACACAGCGAAGTCTAAAATAAACCACAAAACAACAGAACTCAGAAACGGCTTATTTCTGCACGGCAACCGTGTTACAATAACGGAAAACCCCGCCATAGATACGGCGTATACATTTCCCCACTTATTGACAGCAAATCAGCAACGAATTGTGCGAAATCGTACGTTGACAACTTGTTTGAAGATCAAAGGTTCCTCGCCGGCCATAATCCCGAGGTTGGCATGAAAACACGAGCCGAAAACAAAATTAGGCTCGTTCTGTGATTGGCAGCCGGGGGCCGACGAATGACTCATTTTTCGATACCCTCGCATTACACGAGCCGGGGAATCTCGTTCTACATTTTAGGTAACTTATTTTTTCATTTGTGTTTTCGTGTTCATCCGTAATTAGGTCCCGTATGGCCGAGAGGTCGATAGGACCGTGGTTAGAGGAGGGTATTTGTATTTTCGTGTATTCGTCATCAAAACTCATGGTAGCCCACTGTTGGAGTTGTACCTATTTCTTAATGGTCATGTTCTGCTTAGCAGATATTTTGGAGTTAAAAATACGGGACAGAAAATGCGTAGCCTGTGTTCTATGGTGTGCGTTTGTCTATGTAATTCTACGCCAAGATAATTTATGGTCCTACGTTTGCAACACGTAGACGGTATAAGTAATAAAATAAAAATTCCTTGGGACAGAAGCATAGTAGAGGTGTTAGGAGCCTAACGAGTGGCGAGTTCATTACGGTGCTGAAGTTCGACTAGTCTCAAAGTATGAAATAGTCACTAAATGCGTGGCTTAACTGTGGTTATCGGTGCCAGACTGAGGCTATTGTCTAACTCAGTCGACAACTAAATTTGACATTAGATAATTCTACACTACGTCATCTACGTAGGCCACTCGTTACTACATCTACCAAATTAGAGTAGTGTAATATTATTTTATATCTTAAATAAATAAATAATCGTGGACAAATTCACACAGCGCCATCTAGCCCCAAAGTAAGCAAAGCTTGTGTTATGGGTGCTAGATAACTGATAAACTACTTATATACTTTTAAATACATACTTATTATACATAGAACACCCAGACCCGTAACAGAAATTAAAATTCGTCATTTTCAATTTCTGCCCGGCCGGGAATCGAACCCGGGACCTCTTGCGTGGCAGACGGTCCACGGTGTTGACCACTGAACCACTCAGGTCGTCAAATATCTAATTTAGTTGTCCACTGAGATAGCCAATAGGTCCGCAGGTCCGCTTAGTTTTTATTAATTACAAACTTATTAACAATTTCAACGAATTATTCGCTCTCATTATACGATATTTTAATTTTAATGATTTATTTTATACAATTTTATTTTTCTTCTTTATTTTTATAATTAATGTATTGTATTTTATTATTTATTAATTTTTAACTTGTATTATGTTGTAAGTACTATTGTACCACATGGCTTTATTGGCTGAAATAAATAACTTATTATTATTATCCCAACACGTAACATCGATCGCGAAATCACCGTGCGCCGTACCCGTACCCTAACGGCCCTAATATCGGGCTGTCCAAATTCGATTCTTCATTCGAATTCGAGTTGGTATTGGCGGGTTACTTGGGCCCATTTGATTGGCGGGCCCCGTCAGCCCCGGCTGTGCACTGGTAAATCAAATCACAGGCACGTGATGGAGAAAAATGGAAAATTATACGCCACTCTCCTACCCGCCTTCCGCCGGACACGCTCGGCCGAACCACAACAGATTGAGAAATACATTTTTTCGCGAAATGTATTGCGATACAAGGTTGGAGGTTGCTAGTGGGAAAGGTTTTTGTAGCAAACGAAACCCCTACTACTTGTAACTAGTTTTGAGTTTGAGTGGTAATAAAAATAAAGTAAAGTTGTATGAGTTTACTAGTCTTGTAAACTTGGAATCTTAGGATGTTATGAAGCAGTAACGATTTAGTTCTCTTTTTTTATAGAAAATAGTCAGGTATTTGACTGCCATCTCACCTGATCTTAAGTGCAGATCTTTAACAATACTTTGAAATTTAGTTAGTCAATTTTCAGAGAGAATCGGTGGCCTAATGGTTAAAAAGGGCCTGCAACCGACATAACACAATTTTACCTACAATCTGACCAGATTGGCATGGCAATGAAATTGTCTCGTGTGGACGCACCAAGGACGGACAATCAGATTGCAGCCAATTCAATTGTCAATCTGTTTGGAAATCAGATTGTGTCGTGTGGACGGGGTACTGACATGGTACTGACTAGATTGACAATCAAATTGTTGTATGTGGACGAACGAGAATTTGCACGATTTCTGAGGGCTAGTGACGCGTAAGGTTTATTGACAAAATACTGTAGTGCTATTGGGCAGATACAACTGCTGTAAAATAAAGAATCTATTCCAGCCAATGTCAGAGCTTTATTTGGACTTTAGACGTAAGGATGTCGCTGAAACGCCAGCTCGGGAATTTTGGACTCGAAATCAGATTGTGTTCGTATGACAGCCCCTTTAACGTAGGTACACAATGATTGCAAACTTGAAGTAGACCTCAAAAGGTCACATCAGGAGGGCTAGGTGGAATAGTAGACCATTCCACAATAATAAATATCCCATTGGACATCAAGATAGCACTTAACTAAATAACGAGTGATAATAATGAATTAAATAAGCTTTGTTTTTCTATACCACTAATGTACCAATTGTACGGCCCGCTTGATGAGAAGTACTTAACCTAGGCAAAGTCAAATACTCTCATCTGTAAGTGCCCGTAAAAAGTCAAAGGTACTTGACGTAACAAAAAGTTATTTCTTATAGATAATTACATTATCGCAAAAAATACGTTCACGTTTTTCAATTAAATTAGATGTTATTAGAATTAAGACTGGTACGTAAATGTAAGAGGAAAATTGGAGAAAGAAAACATTAAAACAAGAACTCCAAATAATATTTCTGAAGCCAACGCGAAAATAATAATACGAAACGGAAAAACGACTAATATTTCCTCTTGACTTCCAAATTCAACGTCAAATAGCCGTAATTGCATGAAATTATTCTAATCTAGCTTTTCGCCCGCGGATTACACGTTATTTCACGCGAGGGGGATTAGGGGGAAGGTAAAAGCCTATGTGTTATTTCAGTCCCTAATCTAGCTACCTAATACGTTTTATAAGAAATGAGTGGTTGAGTTGGTTAACATGCCGGTCGCTACGCAGAGGTAACCGGTTCGATTCCGGCCGAGCAGAAATTAAAATGATAAATTTTAATTTCTGTTGCGGGTTTGGGTGTAGTATGTATAATAAGTATGTATTTAAAAAAATAATTATTAGCTTTTCAGTTTTTAAGCACCCATAACACAAGCTTTGCTCACTTTGGGGCTAGATGGCGCTGTGTGAATTTGTCCATGCATATTTATTTATTATTTATAAATTTCATCCAAGTACGTTTAACCGTTTACGCGTAAAGAGGTAACACACACACGCACACAAACTTTCGCTTTTATAAGATTACTAGTGGACCCGGCGCGTCTTCGTTCGCGTACACCTACGTTACCCCTACCCACTCTATCTTTTGCTGAAAACCGCATTAAAATCCGTTGCGTACTTTAAAAGATCTAAGCGTACATAGATAGAGACAGGCCGCGGGAAGCGACATTGTATTATACTATGTATATGATGCATTCACCAGAGTATATTTGATCATATTCCAGCCAGGACGTCCCCAGCAATATTGTTTGAATTCGGCCAACATTTTTCATTAACCAACGACCACTTCATCACTCTAAAATCCATTACCGAGGGGCTGCCGTATAAATTTTAATTTGGAAATAACTTTGTAACGGGACCGGCTCATAATATCAATTTACTTGCTTGCGTAATTTGGTGGAATTCTTAACCCTGAGGCAACAAATTTAGCAATTAAGGAACGGGCTCCGCTGACAAACGGGTAGGCATCGGGTGTCCTCATACTCGCGCTTACACGGACGATACAGCCTCGTCGCTCTGTTTGTCCCTCTCACGCTGCCTAGGAGAGACAAGAACGCAAAATTGTTCTTACTTATGCGATTCTTACATTTGGCTAAATTAAGGCGACTGAATTCAGAAGCAAAATGCATGGGAGCAAATCAAAGTGGAACATATTGCTTATACAATTAAGTCCATTTTTGTATCACTAATATTATGTTCCGCGTCGCGCCTCTTTTAGACGTGATACAAAAATTGACCTTATTCTATAAGCAATACATACCAGTTTAATTTGCTTTCACGCTTAACGCTTCTGAATTTAGACAATTGAATTAAGCCAAATGTAATAGGTGCATTAGATTTGACAAAGAAATCCAATGCAAAGTTAGTGTGTTGCTTTTAAAATTGTACTAGGAGGTGTATGTACCTCCTGCTGACTGTACAGAAAATCCATACTCAACCAAAATAACTAGTACACTTTTTGGCGTAGCCATACAAATGGCGGTAACTTACCACCATAGGAGATGACTGTCAAATATGTGACTAGTACTTATTAAAACTTTAAATTTAGTTAAAAAATTGTTTGAACATTAAAAATTTACAACCTTTAACAGTCAATAAACATTAACACCCCAGAAAGATACCATACCGCGTACCTAACATCATCACGTTCGATATTTCACACCAAAAATGGTGGCCAAAATTGAATTAAATACCCGAGCGCAAAGTCCATCGGGCCGGCATTACGTGGGCATTAACGCTAGCGACCAACTCTCTCAATCCATTCCCGCCTCGGCGAGCTCTTCAAATTTAAATCTCGAATCACATTTCGAATGAGCGGAAGCAGACAAAATAAACCTTCGAAATGACGGCCGACGGAAATAAGAAATAGAATAAAAATGGCGGGAACGCTTCGTTCGTTTCACGATAAAAAGTCTTTATTAAACGCTTGTGTCGCTCGTGCAGCGTTTACACGCGCCGACGGCAAGTAGCTATTTCACTAATCCGCGCCAAAACTGCTGAATAACGATGGAACACTTAAATGACTTGGTTAATTATGGCCGTTATTAATGATGCGAAAGTATTAACCAGGAGAAGAAAATAGCATTATCCTTAATTTCTTCTTGTACGACAGCAGAAGATGGTAATTTTAAATTAAATGTTATTGGAATTAGGGACACTAGATCCAAGAAAATACGGATCTAAAGTCCGTCTATATTAAGATTACTATACAAGATAATTCCTCTAAATATGAAATGCATGACCTACTATCAAAACTACTCAGTTTTCTTCGACGTCTATTGTATAAGCTGTCACAGAAACAGTACTGTGGCTACCTCGGACAGTATTTCCTCGAATTGTGCCCGTATACAGGACAAAATATATTGGTTATTTTCAAATTATATAAAATAACTTTTAGAAAAATGTTATAGAAGAATACCAGTCTAATGTAAATGCTGCTTTAGCGGGCGCGAGCCGGCAGCAATCACCAAAATGTCGTCGCGGGCAAAGAGGTTTTATGAAACTAGTTTTTATCTTGAATTTTCATCGCTCTCGCTGTATTTGACAACAAAGTATCCACTTTAGGAAGCTTTTTTATTGCAATTCCTTTGACTAACAGATTTTGCCGTCAAGTTGAACGTGTAAATGAATTTTTATTATTCTTGATTTTGCTCTCTTTTAGTCCGAAAAACTAAAAGCAATTTGCAGCTCTATAATTGAAAGTTTAGAGTTTTAAATTGCGCGGCATTTTATACGATAAAATTTATTTAAAGTGGCGGTCTTTGCCTACTCCATCTGTAGGACGGAGGCGTGACCTTTATGTATGTTTTGTATGTATGTATGTATGTATGTAATTCTTTTCTCATGGTTTTCTCAGTGCACAAAGCGAGACAACTTACGATGTTCCACAAAACGTATACGGGATAAGGCCTGTTACATAAGCAATGAAGTTAGATGTGCAGGTTTCATCACAATGTTTTTCCTCAGCGTAAGAGCATCGGTAAATATTCAAGTAATCTACATAACTCAAGAGGAATTGGTACATGGCCATAAACGACTTCAATGTATCAGGTAGTAGTACTTTGTCTGCTAGTAAATTACTGGTTGCACAGAGAGCGATGGAAAGATTAATGCTCGATATAACTCTAAAGCAACGTAAAAGACACCAGTGGATCAGAGAAAAGACAAAGGTGGTGTACATTGTTGGAGAAATAGAGCGCCGGAAGTGAAGATAGACAGGACACATTGCCAGAATGGGTTACAGCCGTTGGGCGAAAAAGACCTTGAAGTGGAGACCCTGTGCTAACATCCGCGGAGAGAAAGCCTACTTTCGAAGACGATGCACTGTTATGATGATGCTGATGATGAGGACTCTATCAAGCTTGAGGAGTCCGCTTGAGTGAGCACCGCTGCCCTATCTATTTCTGCGGCCAAGTTACAATATTTGCATTGTGTTCCGGTTTGTAGGATAACGTAGCCAGCGCAATTACAGGCATGAGACATTTCATCACAGTGGCAACGCACGTAAATGCATGAGTCGTAGATGTTATGGGCAACAGTTACCGCTTACCATCACCCTGTACAACAAGCAAAACAAAACAATCGCCAATCCGAAACGTGCTACTTTACGTGCTATTACAACGAAATAAGGCAACGCGCACACTCCAGCTTTGTTCCCCAACAATGGGGCTATTCGTTCGTTTCCCGCGTGAACACTCCGCTTTGTGCACATGATAATACATTATTTATCTCCGTATTCACGCCGTAACGAAGATTGATCCGCGAACGTCGCTGGCTCCGACTTGTGACGTACTACCGGGTGGGGTTGGCAAGTTTGGTTAAGACGTTTCGATTGGCGATGACGAATTTAGTGTAACTAGTGGACCCGTACAACTACTTTACTCCTATCCTTTTTTTCTTGCTTATTACCTTCCTCTGACACACTATCTATTGTTAAAAACGCATTAAAATCCGTTGCGTAGTTAAAAAGATGTAAGCGTGGGTAGAACATCATCATCATATCTTGGTGTTATGTCCCGGTTGCGCCCAGCGCGGGTCGCAAGGGCCCAGGGTCCGCCTAAGCGTACATAGATACAAAGGGACAGACGGCGCGAAGAGACTTTGTTTTATACAATTATATACTGATAGTGTTAGACTCTGTTAAAAAATTCAAGCGACATTTTTTTTTATGTCATATAGTAGGCAAACAGGCAAGCGAGCCACCTGCTAGAAAGTGGTCACCACTGCCTATAGACATTAGCAACACCAAGAGTAATCGCCAATTTTGTTGTTGTTGCCCACCTCTATAACACTTTGCTCTGGCAGCAGAAAGACAAATGCCCCTCCACTGCCAAAGCCACGGTTCCTCAAATCCCCACCCCATGGAGCACTGGAAACCTTACTCACCGGCAGAAACACAACACTATTTAAAAGAGTATTGTTTAGCTGCGCTATTCTGTAAGGTGGAGGTACTTCCCCAGTCGGGCGGCTCCAATTCGAACGGGATACCTCGCTATGCCCTACCTCTCTTAGATTGAAGGTGGATTATAATCAACAAGTAAGCAACCTGATTTTGAATAATGATGCCATCCGTTTTTGGCTACTATCTTGTTGTTTCCAAACGGAAGTCTTCATTATTCAATCCGTTTTGCTTACTTGTTGATTTCCATCAATCTTATAAGTTTCCAAGTCGCTTGACTCTTATAACTCTTAAATGATAGTGTACTGGGAGGTTATTTTCCCACTCCCGACAAAAAAAATGACCTTTTATGTTTGACGTGTGTATATTCAGCGTATCTGTCTCTCTGTGTATGTGTGCTGGACGGATGGACAGTTTTTAATACGGATTATATATCTGAAAGCATTCTAAAGGCTACAGGTACCTCGCCGGCACGGCATCTTTTTCGTTTTCGCGATTGCAGAGTTGGTGCCGTAGTAAAAGTTGTTTACGAGCACATGCATACGGCACCCCTTGGTATCATGAATTTAAAGACACCCTGTATATATTCTATTTGTATTATGTAAATGTTGTAAATATTGTAAATTATGGGTATTTTCGTTGTCTATAATTCTAAATTAAATTGTTTAAATGATTTTGTGTTCATATTTTAACAACAATTCTAACCAACTACATATTTATCTACAGACTGTATCCTGTATTTTTCACTCATTGCATACAATAAAGGGTTCATTCATTCATTCATTTACTACATATACATTTACACACTATACCTTAGGGTACATACGAAACACGAGTGGCGACCCGTGTCACCTATAGAATTAATGCTATGCATTGTGCCACCCCACATTCAGTCATAACCGCACAAAGATTCGCGTAAAAAATGGTGCCAGCTCATATTTCCGTATTTATTAGGGTGCGTGGACCCCTAAGGTTTTGGCCCCGAAAGATAGAGAATTATGGACCTCGGGGCCTCTGCCATCGGTACAATTGAGGATTATATAACCAGTAAGCATATAGGTACATAAATGTAGGACGTCGGTATTTGAATGAACTTTTTGCCTGAAACTGAACAGAAATCGACCCGAAATTCGACTAGCCTTAAAGTACTCCGGTCGGTTAAAGTAAACGGTCACCCATCCAGTTCCCGGGCCCTGCGTGCGTAGCTTAACTTTGGTTATCGCAGAACGCATGCGAGACCGATAACAGCTAGGCCGCTATGGCACGATCTAGGTTATTGAAATAAGTCGGAGCTCCGCCTGTGAACTCGCGCCAAATATTTGCAAGCAATTTTCTGACCTAATATTTTGTTTCGATGGCAAATATTTGTGCCACGAATGCAGGTAGTTTTATGGAGACCGAATATGTTTGTTCATCATCTCCGTTGGTCGGGTAGGAATCGGGAATATACTCATCGGTGTTATATTGTATTGTTTGTATTTAATGCTCGCACACCGGCTTTGTTTAGGTTTGTATTAACTAAAAAAATTATTTTGACATTAATGTCCTGGTTGTGCCCTCGCGTACAAGGGCCCGGGGTCCGTCTTGAGATTAATCCAGGATTTGACAAATCAGATAATTACAGTAGAGCGATTTCTGGCCACTTTCTGGCCGTATGGTGGCAGACTAGAATCGTACAAACCCTCCGACTGAGTGTCGTTAAAGGCGACTAATGTCCTCTAAATTCGACCTCAAAAGGCGACTAATGTCCTCTAAAGTCTTCTTAATTCAGAAGGAACCAGCCTGACAGCAAGATCAATATGGAATGTATTGCTCATATAACAAGGTCCTCTTTTGTACCTCTTATATCATTTCCTAAAGGCGTTTCCTAAATGGACCTCAATCTATGATCAATACATTCCACTTTGACTTCACGCTTTTTGCCTCTGAATTTAGCGCTTTTTGCCTCTGAAAATGGGCATCAGCGTGGCGAACCTCTTTTTTAACGAATTTTGGGTTCCATTCATCCATTTCCACAACTTCTGTGCACGCATCAATGAAACCCGGAACACCTCACACCCCGTACAAAGTCTACAAACCCAGTCGGACATCATAAACATTCAGACGGTAGCACTCAACGGTCGCAATGCAATAAGTCAACTGTGATTCATGAATAAAGCATGGGAGCCGCCGACATGCAGTCAACACTACATCTGGGTCGTTCACATGAGATAAATCTAGATGTAGGCTTGTCTTTGGGCTAGTCTCGTGTCACTGGCACTAAAGTTGAGCTAGGTGCTTTGATAACAAAGTCAATGTTACACACTTAATCATTGAATGGGGGATTTTTAGACAGCTACTTTTAAAAGTAAAAAGTGTAGTTCGCATTGCCTTACCAGATGGCGCTGCTTAGAAAGGATTCTCAAGTATTAAGTTTTGTAATCGAAGTTACTCGGAAAGGTGTTTCGTGAAAAGATTCTTAGTTTTAGTATCTTTTCTGCGAAAACAGTGCAAAATCTCTACATTTTTATACATTGAACGATCTTGTTTTGATTTATTTTTGAGAGTCCTGTCTTATCAACGCCATTTATTACAATTATTTGAACAATTTTTCTTGACTATACTTGAACAATTTAAAAAATTGTTTCACCTGTAGAAAGCTATATTAACATGGGGTAACATAGGCTGTAGTTTTTCCCGAAATTCAATGTGGTTTCCACAGTAACGGGTCCGGAACGCAGTAACCGAATTTTAAGTGGACGAAGTCGCGGGCAAATAAGCTAGTAAATAAATATAACGACAATCGGACAGTCCGCTCCGACGTGAAGAAAACACAAACACCGACTTTTATAATACGATACGATAATATAACAGATTTTTAAGTAACTAGCTTTGCTCGCGAGCTCCCAGGGGAACCACATTTCCCAGGTACATGTTATTCTGAGTTACAAGCTGCTTACAACATTGCAAAAATGCAACAAAATAGTACGTACTTTTTGCACGAGAGAGTAACAACCATTCATCCTCACAACTGCATTAAAACCATACAGTACAATATTTACTCTACGATTAAGACGATTTTCGCAAAAAAATCGTCGCGTTAAATCGTCTGCATCCTAGCATCGACTTCGCCTTGCGTGAAGTCGAGCTCGTAGTAAATACTACCGCCAGTCCCCGCCTCCGCAGGCTGCCTGAATAATTCAGCCTAGCAAGATTGTTGACGCTAGATTTAGCACCAAGGCGGGGTATTCCGGGAATCCGAAGAAGACTCCAGGGTACCGCGCCATTTTGCTGTTGGTAAAGGTTTTCACGTCTACCCTCGTTTTGTGAATTTGTGACTGGTTTATTTGGAGTGTTTATTCTTTGTGCTAGAAACAATATAAATAGATACATCTGCTTTCAAATTAAAATTTCGAGCATTTTATGCAGGTCTAAAATGTCTAGAAAATTTAATTCTTAGACTAAATTATGCTTTTTGTGTCCAATTATTAACTCTACAAATCTTTTATTCTCGCCAATTCGGAGCTAACCCTTTTTAAATAAATTGCAACAATTCTTTCTAGCCTGTTGTTAACAATTAATATTATGGCTAATGAGCTAAAGAACATAACAAAACACCCTGCCCCATTTATAAAAGGAACTCTTGCACTGTTACAACACCAACCACATCAAATAACACAAATGAACGACGTCATATCGACGCTTCCTGCGCAGCGAAAGCGGCATCCTCGGATTGCGCACCTTTCAAAGACCCGTGCGTCATATAAGTCGTTTTCCCGCGTAATTTTGCCCTACAAAAGCCTTAATAGCTATTATGGCGGTAAAAGGGGCCATTGTGTCGACGATCGATTTTTAAACCCACCTCATCTGAGCGCTGGGTTGTGAGTTCTAGACGCGATGTTAGGTTGACAGTCGCGCGTCATAGGGGTGGATATGCCAATAGGTGTTCAGAATCCTAAAGGATTAAATAAATATGTTTGGACAATTCACACAGCGCCATCTAATCCTAGTTAGTAACTGATAAACTACTTATATACTTTCAAACTACATATAACACCTAGACGCGTAAAAGAAATCAAAATTCATTATTTCAATTTCTCCTCGGCCGGGAATCGAACCCAGGCGTGGCATACCATGTTAACCACCGAACCACTCAGGCCGTCATTGGAACTATAGTTCGTGCCAAATGAGTTGGCATTAGCGGACATTGATCTCTCGGTCAGAACTAATCTCTAAGCGGCTAAGCTTTAGCGCTTTAAACCGTCGTATTTGTTACAATGAAACCAAATAGAAAAGTTCGAACAGTTTTCATGCTCGCACGACCATAGGAGTCGCCATTTTGAAATGCCATTTTGTTGTCAACAACAGCGCCGCCGTCAACGGGTCTGCCAACATAATAACGTAGCTTTTCTTTAACCACTGACGAAAACATAGGGGTGCGGGTGTTATAAGTTGAAAGTGTGTATCTGAGTGTTTACCTGTGGCGATGTAGCTCCCGAATGGATGGACCGATTTGGATGCGGGTTCGGTAATTGAAAACCAGTTTAATCGAAATGGTTTTTAGCATTGTTTCATTAAAATCGGTTCAGCAGTTTAGGAAATATTTGAGTTCATTATGAAGGCTTTGTTGGGCGTTTTTCAACATTTTTCTGTAGATTTGGTGAAGTTACTTAACAGATTAAGAGAATCAAAGACTTAGAAAAATATTTGGGTCCAGAAATTAGTCAAAACCGCCAAATACTGTCGCGTCAAATATTTAATGCTACACTCATTGCTAATTTTAAACAGTATTAAGTAAGGCTACACTATTCGCTCCGATAGTATAAAAAAATACTTAAAATCCAAGTAATTTAATTTCCAAGCGATTGAAGAGATCCGACTCATCTAGGTAATACATTACTCGCATACACATGTAACGTATTACCTATATCGCATTATGTTAATATATACCAATATAGCCCCTACATTATTGTAGGTGTTTGGATTGAACTAAATCGGTTATGAGAATTCCTTTTACGCCCTCCCTACTTTGATCAAAGAGGAACATCTTCAAACAAAAGCTGTTTGTCAATACGGCGTCGTAACAAACAGCTAGTCCAATAACACGAGAAAGTTGGACAAACTTCGCCAAACTTCGACATCGCACTTGCAAACCTGACACGCATTATTCTTCGAGGAGACAATCTACTTAGTCATCAATCGTAGGTATTTTATCATCTATGGTCCGCTGTCATGGCGGCCGAGCGAATGTCAAACGCGGGAGTTGGTTCAAGAGAAATTCAAATTGAAAATGGCTGTCTGTCCTGTGATGGGAACAAAGTTCGGGGTAGTTGGCGAACAGTCTGTGATCAATGGAAAATTTTGCAAACAATTCAAACGATCACGTTATTCCATTAAATAATAATGCCATTCCGGGCGGTTTCTGGCTCGAGCTCGCACTGAATATTAATCGCGTTAAAACGGCTGATGGCTTTGACGAAATGAACAAATAAGACGTTTTATGGTAATCCGATGTTGATAGGTTAGAAAATTAAATCGTTTCACCAAATAATCGATACTAAGTATCATTGAGATTGAACGTAGTACCCTGTTAAGTTATATCTGACCTGAATGGGAGTGCTTCAATATCAGGAAAATGGTGAGTAGAGATAATTTGTGGACACACAAAAAATAATCACTGTGCAAATTAATCAATGTCACTATGTTACGAATACCAATGACTTTAACAACATTAACAATAAATTTTGATATAGCTCGTTCTCAATAATGGACCTAGGTTAGTTAAACACTACCCGATGCTCTGTGAGAGAAAATATCGTGAAGAAACCTACACATTCCTCTGTTGCACATTTTCGACAGTAAATATTCATTATTTTTATGCATAACGGTGATTTTTCGATATTTGATCCGCTTCCTTTCGGTGTTGCCAATGTAATTTAAACAATATTGAATTTTTCATGCCGCAAATCAGAATTGAAAACGACTCGTGGCAGACGCTTCAAAAATAGAGCATCTGATCTGCAAAATGCTCAGTAATGTTCAAGGCGCGTCCGGAGCTCTCGCGCGAGTACAACCGAAGTAATGACGCTTAGACGATGATAAACAACAATAAATTACCTATCAAAAATAAAGTTCCTCGAATCTAAACTAACCTAATTATAATCCGACAAGAAAACACCTAAAACACAATCTTCCCGAAATATTGAAGCAAAAAACCGCTTTCGCCCTCTCCAGGCAATTATTAAAAGGACGGCACAAACATCCTTTTAATGAGTTTAATTGAGTTGGAATCAATTGGCGCTCGAGCCACTTTACCGATGGGCCTCTGAAGGAACAGGGAGTTTTTTGCTTCAATATAAGAAGGGCGTGTAAAGTGGGCCTTACTAATTAGAGCGAGCATATTTTCGGCCTTCGGGCCCGTTTTAGACCACTCAGATTACCGTACAGCGAACACGCCAATAGCCTGCACCGAGAGTGCCTTTCCTTTTCGCAATACTATGATGAAAGAGTAGCAGGATCTATGTCGCATGTTTTATCGCTTGTCGCTCAAGTGCGCACATTTGTGCTAGCGGTGCTGGTGGCAAGTAACAAGAAATGTGTTTATTTTGATATGCCAAGTACAGCAATACCTACAGGGAGCTATTCGTATACGAATCAACAACCTATATGTTTCACAGTCGTGGTAAGTAGCGACGAGTGTGGAAAAGATAATTAAAAACTAATTTACATACGAATTGAATATAAACGACTTAAAACGGGCCGCATGCCACTGGGATTACTACTGTTTCCGCCTAAGAGGATATACAGACGACTCTATTTTATAATTAAGGATTACTATCAACTGCACGCTTGCCTCCTAGATCGGTCCTGCCGAAGTGTCGTAACTCGTAAGTAGCGCCCGCGCAGTGCCTATACGTAGGTTACCGTGGCACTTTCTCGCAATCATATCCGCTGGAGAGTAAACAAGGGAGAAAATAAATAACAAAGCATTCTTAGCAGCAATTTCGCTCGCAAATTGTTTCATCAGAAGTGTTATTGGGCATGTAATTTAAAGGGTTGTTCTCATTCGGGGCGCTCGGTGCGCCCAATTCCGCGGATCGAGCCGAAATGTCGCCCCGACGAGAATTCCCCAAGCTCTTTGATGTTAAATCAGTTATTATCAAGTGTTCTCTCGTGGAGCTCCTGGAGATTTAATTTTGTGATTTCTTTTATTTGTCGCCTTTTTTTTCGGTAGTTCGGTTCGCCATAAATTGTAATGTAAACTAAAAATAATCATCTTGTCATTAATGTTCCGATTGTGCTCGATCACATGAGCCCGGGTTCCGCCTTAACCATGATACATGATTTGGCAGATAATTACAGTGGAGCGACTGCCATCTGACCTCCGTGACTCAGCTACCTGGGGAACCTGACCAAATCGAACCATGGTTACGCATTCATTTGCCTGGGTTACCTCACCATATTTTCCCTCACCATAAGATCGGTTAGTGTTCAACTGATGTAAATAACTCAGAAAAAGTCATTATCTATCTCTTGCCTAATAAATATTACGAAATTTCGACCCGACGCCGATAGACGCCAATTGTGTTATCTATAACTTTGTATTTTTCCTTAAACTTTCATGTGTAGAAGAAACTGTAAAATAAATAAATAAATAAAGAGAATTACCAACATAATTACACTACCACTTCTTCATAAAGAGTCGATGTACTTGCAAACAAAAATTACCTGACAACTTTTACACACTCATATTCGTTTCAAACAAACTTACACACTTCACGTTACACTTGCCTCTCACAGCCAAACATGCAAACGCGCCAATGAAAACACGTTAATAAAACACGCTCGAGCATAATACGGTCACGTGTCCCGTTACGGACACGTGTGCTAGCCATAAAGGCGTCACGGCATCGTGACAATTATTGCCGTGACATCGTCATAATATCACGACGTGATCTGAAAGAGTTTACGTGTTTTTGGCGTTTTTTTTTATATAATAAAGCTGTTTGGTGCTTTTTGGCGGAAGAAGAAAAATTTAAGAACCTGATCTGCGTACTATCGTCTAGTTAGTCTGTGTTGATTGTTCTGTTAAGCCGCGATCTTTGTACCACTTCTTTATTTTCATTACCTAGAGACGTACAATTTCAGTCGGGCCACCTGTGGCCCTAGCACAAGTGTGTTCGCGACAAAGCTCGCGCCGTGAGAGAGCGTTTGTCCCTTTCTCTCAATACTAAGATGAAAAAGATAGCAATACCTATGTCGCGCTTTTTCTCGCTTATCGCGCGCGAGAGCAACTTGTGCTAGGCCTACTGATGGGAAGGGACTACCGTCGTCCAGGGCCCTATTTCTCGCGCTGTGACATAATGAATTCGACACTCTAGCTGAATATGTCTATTATAAATGTAATTTAAAACGATCGGTATGAAACGATAAAGGGTTAGCGTAAATCGTTGAGAATTAGTTTAGTGCCAGATTCAGTGATTTTTAAAAGATATTTGTGGCTAGAGTAAATGTCTAATTCTAATGTCGAACGGACACTCAAGTGTTTTCTTTCTTTTATTCATTACTATAGTGTAATTCTCGACTGGAGGATTCTACCATAATTCCCACGGTTGGTGTGTTGTGAACACAAAAACTCTACAGGTCATTTTCTGTTCTACGAGTACGAGTGATTTCTGTAGCACAGATGAATAAAGTCATACTCAACTATAGCAGTATCGGGGATCGGCGGTTATAGGCGGTCTTGTAAAATTAAAATATGTTTAATATTATGAATATTTATTAAGCTATGACCTGATTTATGTAAAAATACCAATCAATGAGGAAAATAGTTCATGGCATCATGGAAAAAATCGGGAGCTTGAATATGCAAATTGGAATCTGTCAAAAATCATCCCACTCGACCTGTCCCCGGTTATTTTCCATATCGAATCAAAGTCGACTCGACCACTCCAGCCGTAAGTGGCGACCATCATTCTGTTTGAACGGCACTAAATAAAAGGGTTATTCAACAACACTACACTGCCTTGGCCCCTCGACGCGGCCTAGTGAAGAGGCATTAGAGATGCGAAAACCCGGACATGTCCCAGACACATCCCGGACATCCCGGGATTCTCTCGGATACTGGCCCAACAATGACTCATCAATCACCCGACGCGGAAACTGACTGAGCTTTTATTCGTGTATTTCTTTTGTCGTTATAACTTTTTTGTTATCCCAGGCTGGACAATAAATGTATTGTATAAATTTTTCGCCGCCTTTTCATTCTGTGAGAGTTTGATACGCCTGACGTTCTGTTTGGAGGAAAATGTTTGTGGCAAAAGGGACCGCAATAGAAGATAAGTAAACGAAATAAAAGATAAAATGCTGTATTTATTTTCTTTTAAATACATGGTGGCTCAATAGCACCACCGTGATCGTTTATTTCTGTTAAAATGATAAAGTACTATTTATAATTATCTCAGACCAAATAATAAATAAGGATAGAATCTTGCGAACAACATACTGATGCACGCCTTAACCTTAACCACTAGGACACCGACGCTTAGTTCTAAGTAAATAAACTGTCTAACTATCTTCATCTCTTAATTTATCAACGCGTTCTTATTCTATAGCGAAATGAGTTTCCAAATATTTAGATTACGTACCCTACTCTAACAATGTTGGATAACAATCTAGATTATTCAGCAGATAGCTAACTAAAAACGTGTCTGTAGAAAGTTTACGTGTTAGTAAAACGGCATTACATATTTCACTGAGCTAGTTAAAACTCCCGGATCCCGGGGTGCTGAGAATCCCGGGGGAGAAGTGCCATCACTACTATCGGAGTGGAACGCAGCCTCGCAAACTGTGTTCTTGGAACTATTTGAGTGCAACTTTGTATTGTGTAGCCTTTTACAAGCTACTTTACTATCATGTACAGTCCAAGATGGGATTTAACAAGATTACATAATGAGATGTAAAATCCAATTCGACAACTCTTTCTTAAATAGTTTCTAGACACTAGACAATGTCCACTTTGGTATTTTGGTCTCTACGCTCACTGCTTTGTGAAGTTAATGCCCTATTGAACTAAACTTTAGGCGAGGCTTAAAGTTTAGGTCGCTTTCAGGTATTCCTAACATGAAAAAGCATTGCACCAGCACCAACCATAAGTGAAACTTAACTCGATAAGTCACTCTTAACTTAATGACACCAATTTTGTAACGCCTATATGCTTAGTAACTAACGTCTTAAAGCGTTAAAGAAGAGGAGCGCCGGTGGCTTAGTGGTTAAATTATTCGACTCGTAAGCGAGAACTTCCGGGTTCATGCAATGACTTTTTTCTGAGTTATGTACATTAGGTGAATGCTAACCGAATATCTTACGGTGAGGAAAATCATCATAATGAAACCTGCACATTCAGACAACTGAATGAGTAACCATGATCCAATCTGGTCCAAATCCTGGATCACGGTCAAGGCGGACCCCGGGCCCTCGTTTGCAAGACCACAATGATTATTAATATATTAAACAAGTGGCGACCTCGTTGCGGTACGGAAGTCCTATTGATCTCAAAGTACGTAACAAATCATAAAAGTCAAATTACTCACATCATCAATCATCATCCTACTCATCCCAAGTAGATGAATCACCAAGTATAACTTATTAAATACTCAACCGAGTACGAAATTTAAACGAAGTAATATTTGCTAGCAAACAATCACAGCCATTGTCTGTTTTTCCAGACAATTGGAGATCTTAGCGAATCTGGGAGGTTATTAAAATTCCAGCGACTCCATTGTTACTCGTAGAACTGGTCGCTATGTTAAAATTTGGTTTGGCCTTTCTTTTAAAGGAATGGAGAGTTCCAAACTGTAGACTTACTGTAATTGTAACATTAAGTGATAATCCCAATTTGCACGTTCATTTAAAAACAAACTAATTACAGAAAATAACTACGTTAATCTGTAGTAAATAAACTATGTACCAATCTTTTTACACTCGTGGTAAGATACAAAAGACAAACATTAGAAGGGGAGCGCTCGCCTGAATGCGAAAATTTCAAAAATAGGGCCCCCTGGGTCCCCAAAAAGCGCTAAGGTCGCAGGAGGTTGGCCGCGTTGCCCCGCTGGATGGCGAGGCTAATCCTACCCAAGTAAAGGCCAGCCTTGTGGTCATTTGTAACGTCGACCAGGCGCTAAGCTAGCTCCCGAACGTGCGCCTGGTCTCTACGGCTGAAGTGTTTCCAAGCCACGAGATTGAGATGTGAGATTATTTTTTCTTTACCTTAATTATGTGAATAGAACACAACCGGGGGAATTAACGCCAGGATGACCATCAGAGGACCACCGTATGGGTTGTTTATTGGGATGATTGACCCGTGTTGAGTTCTACAGAAATCAGATGAACCCCTAATGATGACGCTAATTAAATTATCTACAAAAGATGATGATGATTGATATCGCCGAGTCAAATGCAAGAGCAAATTTTTTACGACGACACAAAGTGGTGGAATAAAAGAAAGAAGACGGAATTGGTTGCTAGGTATACGTTGTTTATTTCAAAATTGATTAACATAACGTTTTATTTTTATCTGAGTCAGACTCTAACATTCTTCATAATCCGTCAACTAACGTCACTAAACCAATATTGAAACTGAAAGTGAAAAGGTAAAATGGCAGTGATTTAATAAGATAGAGCTTTTATTAGCAAGAGCACCCGCAATAGACTCTGAAACAACGCCCGATGCCCATAAAGCGACCACTGAACAAAAACCAATGAACTTTTTACAATCGAACGTTAAAATGAGAACGTCTGATATTGAAATGTGGATTGCGACGAGAACTCAGCCTACATTTTTTCTTTCTATTTTTGCGCTGGCAAATTCAATCCGTCCACTTGTCTTCTGCTCTGTGGGCTGAGCCGGAATAGGAGTATTTTTTTTGCTCTAGAGACTAGGTTTTCACTTTCACACAATCAATCCGCTTTCACAACTTAAATAGCACTGTTTTTAGAATGCTGATGGCCTACTAAGCTTGGAATATGTTATGACGAATCCATACGCTGTGAAAGACCAAATTCATATAAAATTCATATTATAAGCTAAATATTGAAAACTACGTCGAGACCGCCAGCCCACCTTATGGTTAGAATTCAACTAATGTACATAACTCAGAAAAGAGTCAATGGTGCATGGCCGCAGTCGGATTTGCACCCTGAACCTTTCGCATTGCGAGTCGGATACCGTTACTTACTCTGTAATCTAAATCCAACCTGTAGTTTAAACAGTTAAGTATGAAGTGTTAACAATAATAATATACCGGGATGCCAATCGGCCCCCTAGACTGTTCAATCAGTCTCGAGTCCCCAGCGGAACACCTAGTAAGCCTCGCTTCGCTACCGGTATTAGGAGCCACACCTAACTATGCTAATGCTAATGCTAATGATGTTAGAGTTCCATTAGCCTCAAATTACAAGACGGTCACCCATCCAGTTACCGACATATGTGTGCGTTGCTTAACTTTTATTATCGGTCTCGCAGCACTGCCACTAGGCGGGGCTACTTCTAGAGTATTTAGTATTATTATTATTTTACTAATTTGAAATTTCGTGAATACACACTTGAATATTGTACAAGCAATAAGCTGAAACCAGAGACAATAATATTGTAACACGTGTCACGAGAACTCCTTCCGAGAAACATTCAAAATTCCAAAAACAAACCGGATCGTAATGAAAATAAGTTAATTTAACGCGTAGCTCAATATTTCTCAAAGTCAATTTTCAATATATTTGAGACACGTTGTGCTAGCGACATACACATACACGTCGTTCATTATAATGGAGTATATCTAATACTCCATGGGCAAAGTAATGTACAGAAGACCCCACCTCAACCTACCCCGTTAAGACCTTGGATCGTCTCCGGTTTGTACGCGCATCCTTAGAAGTGTTTCCAGAGCGCGCTCCATACAAACTTAGTTTAATCATATTTTCAATATTACGCTGTCAAAGCCAATGAAATTTTGTCGACGCAATCCAGAAACAAATATATATGTCTGTGGTTTGTCAGATTCTCCTTAAATTTTGTTTGAAACTAGCGCCGTGCTTTAGATTTCACATGCATTTTAAACTCGTGTTAAACTTTTTAACTTTGAAACGATATATTTTTACGAAAGCCTGTAAAGACATAAGCATAGATATTGGTTTCTAGATCACGTCTACAGAATTTAATTGGCTTTGGTAGCGTTATATTGAAAATATGATCAAATTACGTTTGTATGGAGCACGTTCGGGAAAGACTCCTCTTAATGATACTAGCTCATTTTGTACTGGTGGTGGGTAGGTTGGTGCGCTGCCGGGTGTACGCCTGGAGCTCGCAGGGTTACATTTCGTATTCCATTAGCGGGTTGGGTTCAAAGCGTCGTACGAAACCTGGGTTAATTAATACATCTAGCGATTCCGGTACAGCCAAGTACGAGGCCGTACTGTCTGCCCTGATTTTGTATTCTCGAAGGAGCTGACTGGAGGAGTTTATCTTTTGTGCCGCCATGGCTCATTCATTTACTTGGTCGTTCTTTTTTCAACATAGATGTACTAGGGCAAACAGAAAACCAGCGCTGTGAGACGACTTGCAGTTCACAGCATAAGTTGTGGGGGATCCTTTTGCACTGGCTACCCGCGACTTTGACAGTACCATGGGAATCAATGTAAGTGTGCGTTTACTTTTGTAAGTGTTAGTTTCATTTTTTTGCAGATGCTGTTACTGACCTACATAAGTCAATGCTTTTTCTTCTTTTTGTTGTATTATTTTTAACTTTGTGTATTAGTGTCGAGTCGTGATGTCTTATGGCAATAATTGTTCTTATTCTTATTCTTAATATATTTATTACTATCACTTCGTATTATAAAACAAAGTCCCTCACCCCGTTTATCTATTCGCGATAAACTCAAAAACTATTATTCGGATTTTCATGCGGTTTTCACTAACAGTTAGAGAATTTCATTTTGAAGTTTTCTATGTATCAAACATGCTTATTATAAAAAAGATATCCCCAGAAAACCCGTGCGAAGCCGGAGCGGGTGGCTAGTATATACTAAAAACTCCACATATAGCCCGATTAGTGAGACAGTATAATATCGAAAGTAAAATACACGAACAACATATCGAAAGTGACTCGGAAACCAATTACTATTACAAGATAAAGTGTATCACAAACAACATCTTCCCTGATCCCGCAAGTCACTCTGAAAATGTGATTGTCTTGTACTGCCCAGTCATTGCAAACGAGTCGCTTGCGCTTTACGTTTCCATTTGGTAATTGGCTGTTTGGTGGCTGACGCCTTCACCATTACCTATTTTGGATTGCTTATAGGTCAGGGGTAAACAAACCGCTGACCAATTAGCAGACAGGAATTTGACGTTAGTACAAAGGACTTTTTAGCCGAGACGTTTTAAAACTATATATTTTATTTCTCTACGACGCGACGTGAGGATCCTGAACTCCGCGCGAAGTGGAGAAAAAATACAAAAGTGGACACTGGCAGAAGCCCGGATTGACCACTCGGACTATGATGATCATATATTTCTTTATGTAAAGAGTCATAATTACATTACAAAATTGAATATTTACGCCCATCTTCACATTCACCAAGGGCTCCGCCGGGGAAATTGCGAGCCGATTGGCGCCCCATGACGGTATTACAATAATATATTTACATTGTTTAATGCGAGGAAAAAGAAAGAAACAATTGCATAACACAATTTATTCTTCCAAGATAATAATGTTGCAACATGAACAGTCAAAATATAATTACTAATTAAGTTTATCATCATTATTTCCGGGGAACCAGCGCGTAAATCTCGCGACGCTCTCCAACAAAGAGGGCGAAAACGCGACCAAGATAAAGACCAACGCAAAACCGTTCCGAATAAAAATTGATTCACAGATTAACAAAAAGTATTCATTCCACTGGGTATTAATTACTGTCATAAAAAGGAAACCAGTGAAAAATATTACTGTATAAATTCGCGCCCAAAGCCGACGGACTTGGCTGAAACAAAGGCAGAAAATCACAAAAGTCGGCGAAGCGGCGCTACGCCGGCAGAATATGAAACAACGCGAGTCATTCACTCATTCGGTCACAGGGGAACCGCTCATTCTTTTATGGATTTGAACGGTTTGTTTTGTTTCGTTAAATTTTAGAGCTTGTCCAATCCGTTGATTGTGAGCTGTGGCAATTTATTGTTTTTATTGTGCCTTTGTACGGTGGTTGCCTCTGCCTGTCGTATTTATTCCAGTCCTGTTATATTTATAACACTGCAATCTCCAAACCGCCTGCCAAGCGAGGAGATTATAAATAACGTCCCCTTTCGTGTGAGAGGCCCTAAGTCCTGCAGTGGACTGTTATGGGCTGTAATTAAGATGATTCAGACTCATAAAATAGTACAATACCTAACATACCTACCTACCGCCGTTGCGGCCCCCGAACGAAGTTAAATACACAACAATAATTTACCACAACGCTAACGACTGTATCGTGAGATAAATCACTATAATTTTACATTACGCCCACATCAATCTTACCCCGTTAAGACGGCGCAAGCCTCCAGGCAATTAAGAGAGACACGAACGTAGCCGGGAGCTCATTCAAACAGGCAGATAACACCACCCACAATATGAAAACAACGGTGGCCTCAGAGACAATGATAACGCCATCTGTTGGTGTAATAAGGAACTAACCAGTTGGTAAATTAAGTTGTTTTAGTACAGTACAGTGGGGTAATTACGTAATGAATTAATTGATGAGTTTCAGTTTATTGCAATGGAAGTTTATTAGCAACTGAACACATGAAATCGATGATACTAAATCGCTAAAGTAATAATTTCAATCATTCAATTCAGAGAATTGTAAGCAACAGAGTCACGTAATGAGCCTACTGGTGTAGCGTTGATTAAATAATGTACGAACGAGGACAGGATGAATAGCTTCCGGCCTAACCCAGACACAATATACTTTTAATTACCTACCTAAATTTTGGTACAGTAACACCTCGGAAGTCCATATATCTCCTCCAACGATAGTCCTACCTTCATCTAGCCTAATTATGAAACCAAACAAAAGCTAAAATAACAATGGCTTCCACATTCCTACATCTCCCGCTTCACGCCAGCCCCACATTCGCGGGGCGAGCGCGCACGCACCGAGCGTGTAAAGCTAAATGCTCGCGTGTATAATTGAACGTGTGAGCCTTCACGGCTGCAGTGGCGCGGGGTAATGTTGTGCTAAGATTCCGGATTGCTCCCAGCCATTATGTTTTGGTATGGGTGAACCGGGGTGGGGATGCGGAGGGTTTTATGGATATTTTTAGTCCCGGTTTTGTCTTTGTTTGTTATTCTGTGACGTCGTAATTTAGAGAGACTACTCTCGAAACCCGTGATGCGGAATAAGTAATCGAAAAGTAAACTCGCAAATATATTATTTAAATAATATGATGTAGATAATTTATATTACTTTGACATTTATTGTTCAGTTTTGACTGCAAGTAAATTTATTATTATGGATAATAATTTATTATACAGAATTAACATTGCACTACACTAGATTAAATAATTATTTTTTACTTTTAACGAGTGTTATGAATAAATGATGATTAGTTTAGATTAGGTCAGATGGCAGTCACTCCACTTTTACCTGATCTGCCATATCCTGGATCATGGTTAAGGCGGACCCCGGGCCCTTGTATGCGAAAGCATAAACGCGACATTAACGTCAAGGTTATTTTTACGATTTTGATTATATACAATTCACCAACACACGCTTCGCAGCTAACAAGCTCCAAGGAAAACCAACTATAACCTAAAAAGTTATAGGCGCTATCCCCTGACGATGACTCAATTACTTAAATCCTGTTCTGGACCGTCGGCCGGCTGTAGATACCGGGAACGCAGGACTGACCCTTCCGATAAATCGCTCCCCTTATTAGATCGCCGGAAGCCCGTCCTGCCCTTTAATATTTAAGTACATCACAATTTACTCTTAAACTACTCGTACGTCCGCTTCTCAGCCTCGAGACGGCATATCTCGACGTTCCATTTTCTAATTGGTATTGCGTATATCTGTGTACAGCTTTCGTAAAACGTAGCTTGATCTTTTTGACAGCTGTTATTGTTATTGTTTAATCGGAGTTTAAGGGCTTATTTCTCAACCTTGGCAGAACTATGTGATGCCGTCCCCCTTCCGTTAGCACAAAACGAAAGAACCGGTAGATAAGAGGGCTTACCATGAACTCTTATAGCAGGACCTAAACAGAGCTGCCCTGCTTAGAACGAGACAAGCTTATGTGACACGTATAGCGCTGTAAGCCCTAAGATATCAGGAACTTAACAAGCTCTAAGTAAAGTAGCGTTGCTATGCGTTCTCACAGTGCTAAGTGAAGGCACTGGGTTCAATACGTTCAATACGGTTCTATGATATAATAATAATAATAAATATTTGTGGACAAATTCACACAGCGCCATCTAGCCCCAAACTGAGCAAAGCTTGTACTATGGGTGCTAGATAAGATTTATTTATTTAATCTTTTCTTTCTTATTTGTTTCTAATTATTATTATTGTTCCATATTCCCAGGAATCAATGTCCGGTAGAGCTACACACGTGTGCTTTTAGAAGAGCGTCACAAAAAAGACCAGGAATTCATGGGTATTGCAAATAAAATAATAACTACCCCTGATTTATGGAATATGGATATTAACAAAGAGATTGGAATGCTAGCGACCTTCATGGGTATAGTGGTTAATTAATGAGGAGTTTTCCAATAGGTATCTAAAGCATTCCTAACCACTCACTAGATGGCGCCCCGACAATTTTGGTAATTGATAATCGCTTGAAATAGGTTCTTAGCAAACAGGATATAAACACTGGGTACGTTGTATTGGATAATATTGTATTTGTCAATAGTTTTCAACCATTTTAGAGGTTGTAATAATAATGCAACATAGTGCCAACTTCTATAAATATTTCTTTTTACATTTCGTTCAACCTTTAACAGTTATGTTTATATTAATAAACATTTTATTTTTAAATTTAGTATTAGTTGGTTGCATGAAATCACTGCCACCATCATACAGATTAAATAAAGATTACCAAAATTGTAGAAGCGCCATCTATTGATGCTTTTTGAAACCAACTATCAATACCTACTGGAAAACTCCTCATTGGTTAATTATTTTTTGTCTCTGACCTTGCACGCATTTTTTGTATGAAAAAGCTGTCACAGCCCCCTCTATATACTGGCAAGTAGGTCGCTAGCATTCCAATCTCTTTGGATATTAAGGTAGGTGTAAGTTTAATCTTCTTGTCATAGGTACCTCTCTAACGGAAGATTCCATGCGGCTATTTTCATTCAAGAGTGAGACTCATCAGGATGGCTCTTAGCTTTTCTTGGAGAAAATCTGATAAGTCGTTTCAAGATCTCTCGCAAAGACTCTTTTCATTGTTAGTGTAGAGGTCGCAAATCGTACAATGGGTTGTTTTGATTTATTTATTTCTAATTTTAACATTTCAATTGTGTTAATATTAATGTGTCCTGGCGTTGATTACCCTCGTGCACGAGGGCCCGGGGTCCGCCTCGACCATGGTTCAGGATTTGGAAGATCGTGACAGAGAAGCGACTGCCATCAAACATCCGTGACCTTGTTAACTGACGAACCTGGCTAAATTGGATCATGGTTACACTGTCAGTCGCCTGAATGTGCAGATTTCATCGAATGTACAAAACTCAGAAAAGAGTAATTGGTACAAGGCGGTGCTGAGGTTCGAACCCGGTACCTAGGGGTACGAGTCGGACCATTAGGCCAGCTTTACTCTCTCTTACAGACTGTGTGAGACAAGATTTTAACCAAACTTAAACACAGAAACGAGGTCGCTTTTGCTTTCCATTTTAATCAGAACTACCTAATTAAATACAGAAACCTTTACCATACAACCATACAACTTTAAGCCTAGCTTGCATTATATTCTAAATAAACGAATTTTGTATTGTATTGTATTGTAAGATTGACGTTTAACGCCACTTTAAATTAAATTTTGTGGTTTTTTTTTATGTTATACGGCAGACAAACAGACAAGCGGGCAACCTGATGGAAAGTGGTCACCACCGCCTATGGACATCAGCTACACCAGGGGAGTTACCGATGCGTTGCCCGCTTCTGAAGTGACCTCTAATATACCTCTTGAACTATTCCATGTCATAGCCAGCTTGAATGCAATTAAGAATTTGGTGCAAGCCGCTCTAAATCAACGTGGCTTCACTGTGACATTACGAAACAAAACACTAACAAAGCTTGGTAAAACAGCCGTTTTATCCGCGTGTCTGCACTCCATCCAACAAAATCGTGACGAGACACCGGAGACACAGTACACTTGGCAACAAAACAAGTATACAGTCGGCAATTTGTACAGCGCTCAGGAGTAAGCCTCGACGACAGTACAGGCTTTGGAGCACCCTCGCGTCGTATGTGCAGCGACCGCGTGAGATACGAAATGCAGCAGGAATTACAGAGTTCATACGAGTGAACAGAAGACTGTATTTCTCCCTACTGAAACTAGTATAGACGGAGCTAACGTTGCTATGCGCATCTATAGGGACGCTGGCTCACCTTATACTGGTTAAATGGTCAATAATGTGGTTGACTGTACGAGTTAGGGTAACTCAGTTTAGACTAGATAACGCGAGTCGAGCAATGCATTCGCTCAAATTAGACACTGTATTCGCGGCAGTGTCTGGTGGTTTGTTGTGAGAAAGATGAGTGTTTGAATTAAATATGGAATCTGCTGGAAGAAATTTCTTTTAGAAATAAGTAGTGCCTGTTGTGTCAGTTATATCTATGTTATATCTCTGTATTTCTTAATTGTGTGCAATAAATAGTTAAATAAATAAATAAATGGATGTTATAGACGATCAAACAACCTTTGTAATTTTGTAATAGAAATGGTTATTTTTTTCCATTGACTCTATCTACAATCAGCTGTCACAGCCATAAGCACTTAAGTGGTTACATTTAATTAGGTATTATTAGCAACGAAACTACCAAACCGAATTTTTTATGTGAGACTTATTTTTTTTTCCTAAAATATTCTTTGCCAGGGGTTGCGGTATTTTTTAAATCTTAAAAAGTTATAAAGATCAGTGTCTTTATTAAACAGGTAACGGAAATGGATAAACATATTGGCGTTAATGTCCCGGTTGTGCTCGCGGGCACGAGGGCCCGGGGTCCGCCTCGACCATGATCCAGGATTCGGCAGATCAGGTAATTACAGTAGAGCGACTGCCATCTGACCTCTATCTATCAGTGCTATCAGGGGAACCTGACCCCATGATTACACATTCAGTCGCCTAAATGTGCAGGTTTCATCACGATATTTTCCCTTACCGCAAGAACATCGGTTAGCATTCAACTGATGTACATAACTCAGAAAAGAGTCATTGGTACATGGCCGAAGTGGCATATCCATATCCATGGACGATAATACGATATACGATAACCACGAATAAATGAATTGAATTGAATAAAAGGACTTCACTGAGGTAGAGGTACAGTGTATTTTCTATAGATTTCCAACCAATAAACGAAACAAGTCCATCACGAAAATTGGTTCCTAGTGACTTCCAAAGGCCTTTCTTCGCAAACGTCATGAGTTTGATTGATCACTCTATAATATTATGGGCGGGACTGGCTTGCCACATGAGCCGGCAAAAACAGGGTGGAGTAACTGAATAGTGGTTTTTGCTAAGGGTCTATTAGGACGGTGGAGTGACTGAGTTAATTAGGGTGACTTTTAGGAATTTAGCTTTGCACATCTGTGATTTTCCGAAATCTTGAGAATACCGACTGACGATTGAATTGCAATTTTTATTTATCACTCTGTTAATTTTAATAATAGGTACTTATACCCGATTGAACTAAACTTTGGGCGACGGTTGAGTTCATATGAAATGTTCCTAACAAGAACAGTGTCATAAATTCAAGCATCGCGTTCTAGTAAATAAACAAAAGACAAACAAAGGGCCACCTGCCCTTAAGCCTAAACTATAGGTAAATAAAGAGAGGAATAATTATGTACCTATAAGTACCTGTAAGTATTTTTAATTGGATCTTAGAGGAAATAGCCACAACAGTGTCGGGTAACAGTCAGTGTCGGGTAGCCGGCGCAAACGCACATCACACAAAGGGTGCGACGCGAACGTAAACAATGGCGTTGACATTGAAGTGTAATAATTGCAATATAGTGATCGACGAGTTATTAGCGTACATCCAGAACAAAATATCAATAATGGATGAAGATAGCTTGGTGCGAATTTGTGTTACGACATTTAATAGTGAACAGATTTCGAGATCAAAGTCTTTATTGTTTGAATCGCTGCCTCGAGATCAGCGAAAATTTAATTCTACGTCCGTGCGTAAGGGTCAAGGGAAGGAAAATCGTGAACTCGGTGACATTATTGCCTTATTCAAACGAACAGACTCGGAGTGCTTGCCTGTTTTTGTGGCTCGAGACTTGGATAAACTACCACCTATTAGTTTCGATCATTTGGATGCGTCAAAATTATTGAAGGATTTATGCATAGTACGAGCGGAGCTGGATGAAATTAAGATCAATTACGTGTCGCATTCACAAATAAATGACCTACGGACGGATTTATTGGAGTTGAAATATGCATCGATTCCCCCAAATAATTATAGTGTAAACATGAAACGCGGGACTTATATTGCGGATAGCGGCCCAATAGGGTTATCGCCTTATGACAACTTTCATGGAGGAAGTAACTCCCGTAAATCACCAAAATCTAAGAAGAAACTGATAACATGCGATAATGATGGTGGATTCGTATCTACGATCGACGATTCTTCGTGTGTGGAGGTAGTAGGCGGCAGCGGCTGCGGCACTTGCATTACGTCATCGCAACCGTCAGAACCGTTATTATCAGATTGCCCGCCGGTATGTAAACAAAGACTGTTTGTGGACGTTGCGAACTCGACGTCGCCTAGTAAATTGGTGGACGAGGACCAGCAAAATGTGTGGACAACTGTTCGAAAACGAAAACCCAAGTATAAAGAACGTTTTACTGGGCAAAGGGGTGTAGCGATAGCACAGGATGAGAAATTTCGAGCAGCGGAAAAGACGATACCTATATTTATCACTAATGTGCATCGACAGACTACGGAAGATGATATTATTAAATATATACATAATAAGACCAACTTATCTGTGAAGTTGGAGAAAATAACAATGAAGAGAGCACATGATTATACGGCCTACAAATTTTTTATATCCCATTCGAATTCACAGATATTTTTAGATAACAAATTTTGGCCACAAGGAATAATTTTTCGTCGCTTTATCCATTTCAAGAAGAGAACTACGAATAGTTCTGTAAACGGCAATAGTAAACAAGTCAATGGCGGATAGGATGTGTAAATTCGTAACAAGCTTCAATTGTAAAAGTATCAAACGTTCTGTGGAAAGCGTCCGGGACCTGTGCATCAGTTCGGATATCATTGCGCTGCAGGAGACGTGGCTGTTACCAGACGACGTACCCTATTTAGGTACCATACATAAGGATTTCAGTTATACGGGAACCAGCGCGGTTGATACCACGGCTGGGATGCTGCGGGGGCGGCCGTACGGCGGCGTAGCGCTCCTATGGAATCATAACCTATTTCGCGATGTGTCGGTGGTGCAGTGCAATAACCCGCGAATTTGTGCAATAAAAATATCCTTGCCTACGAAGTCTATTATAGTTATGTGCGTATATATGCCGACCGATTCATCGGCTAATCTAATGGATTTTACGGACACATTAAGCGCGGTAAGTGCTATTATAGACAGTTGTGGCGTCCAGTGTGTTTATGTCATGGGTGACTTCAATGCCCATCCTACAGAACGTTTTTATATGGAGTTGACAACTTTTTGTGAGGACAATTATATGTCTTGTGTAGACGTTGACTTGATGGGATTACAATCCAATACTTATACGTTTGTTAGCGAGGCCAACGGTTCCAGAAGATGGCTAGATCATTGCTTAGCAACAAAAGCAGCAGTTTGTTCTGTTATAAAAACATATGTAAAGTATGATGTCTTATGGTCGGATCATTTTCCAATAATATTTGAAATTAATCTGGATGGTATACGGTTGCCTCCTACACTGGTAAACTGTGCGCTAAAACATAACCAAGTAATATGGGGAAATAGAGGGAGGGATCAAATTCTTGCATATAGCACAAAATGTCATGAACTTTTAAGACTAATTGATTTTCCGAGTGTACTTAGAAACTGTTGTGATAATCACTGCGTTGATGTAAACCACAGGCAGGTTATAGACTCTCTGTATAACGACATTGTCACTGCACTTAGCACGGCATCCCTGGTGAGTCAGGATATCAGGCGTGCCAAAAAAAAGCCGGTTTCTGGGTGGAATGTGCACGTCCGCGATGCTCATCGGGAGGCCAGGCGACAGTTCGAGGTATGGACGTGGGCTGGCAAACCAAGTAGTGGACCGGTATACAACGCTATGTGTGGGGCTAGGAAGATTTTCAAGTCTAGACTTAAGTGGTGTCAAAACCACGAGGACCAAATTAAGATGAATATCCTGGCTTCACACCATGCGAAAGGTGATTTTAGGTTATTTTGGAAGAACACTAAGCGTCTTGATGCCAAGCCTGGCCTGCCGGTGAGCATTGATGGCGTTAGTGGTGCTGAGAACATCTCAAACCTTTTCCGAGATCAATTTATGATTAAATCATCAGTGGTGGAAGCTAAATCACAATATAGTGATAATACGTCGGGTTGTGACCTTCCAATCACATTTAATGCTCGTGATATTAAACGCGCTATAGATAGTATGTCAAGGGGGAAATCACCAGGTCACGATGGCCTTAGCATTGAACACTTTCGGCATGCGGGCCCTCATTTACCCAGAGTGTTATCCATGCTGTACTCATTATGTATTAGTCATGCTTACTTGCCAGCAGATATGATTAAGACTATTGTGGTCCCCATTGTCAAAAACAAAACTGGAGATATAGCGGATTCAAACAATTATCGCCCTATTTCGCTAGCCACGATTACTGGAAAAGTGTTTGACGGTATGCTTGATGTTCAGTTGAAAAAGTATGTGATACCCCACGACAATCAGTTTGGGTTTCGAGCAGGACTGTCAACAGAAACAGCTATACTGAGTCTCAAGCATACCGTTAATTACTATACAAAAAGGAATACTGAGGTGTGCGCCTGTTTCCTTGACCTATCTAAGGCATTTGATTTGGTCTCGTACGACATCCTTTGGAAAAAGATGGAGGATAGTCGGATCCCTTCTGACATAGTCAACATAGTCAGGTACTGGTATAGAAATCAGGTAAATAATGTGAAATGGGTGCAGGCATTATCGACTTCTTATGGAATGGAGTGTGGGGTGAGACAGGGGGGATTAACTTCACCCACACTATTTAACTTATACATGAATGACCTGATCGCCGTTCTCAGCAGCACACATGTTGGATGCCACGTTGATGGAGTGTGTTTCAATAACATAAGCTATGCAGACGACATGGTGCTGCTGAGTGCGTCGATGTGTGGGTTAAAAGTGTTATTAGACATTTGTGCTGAGTACGCAGTCGAACACGGATTGCGGTATAATGTTAAAAAGAGCCAGGTCATGGTCTTTACCGTTCGAGGCAGAGGCGCAAGTAATGTACCGACTATTAAACTCTATGGTGTAGATTTGAAGAGAGTTTATAACTTTAAATACCTAGGTCATCTTGTGTCTGAAAATCTCAAGGACAATGACGACATTGAACGGGAACGAAGGGCGCTGTCAAAACGTGCCAATATGATGGCCCGCAGGTTTGCAAGGTGCTCGAAAGAAGTTAAGATTACTATGTTTAGAGCTTATTGTACATCATTTTATACTTGCAGCTTGTGGGCTGACTACACGCTGAAAACATACAGCGCCCTTCGCGTCCAATTCAATAACGCGTTCCGGGTGTTGTTGGGGCTGCCGCGCTTCTGTAGCGCATCGGGGATGTTTGCAGAGGCCGCGGTAGACTGTTTCTTTGCCACGATGCGTAAGAAATGCTCATCCCTGGTGCGTCGCGTGCGCGGCAGCCCCAACGCGCTCCTGCGTGTGGTAGCCGACAGGATGGACTGCGTGTACATGAGGCGCTGCTGTGAGCTCGCGTATGCACGCAGTCTTTAGATTAATTATACTTTAAATACAATTATACACTAACTTAATATTACGAAATATGCTTTACTAACAAAAAAAAAAAAAAAAAAAAAAAAAAAAAAAAAAAAAAATTAGACATGTTACTTGAATTTATTGAAAATTGGAATTCAAATTTTTGACATATCGATGGTATTATATTTAGATCTTGACATTTCAATTGTAATACTAATGAATTATATTTTAATTATTTGACATTGTACTCATAACGTTGACATCCTAATGTAATATGGACTACTTCGTCTGAAATAAATGAATTTTAATTTTTTTTTTTTTAGTGACCTCAAATTTTTCACACGAATTAACATTACTTTTTTACACTACAATTTATTTTGGACCCGGCACGACTTCGCTCGCGTTCCTACTTTACCCATACCTAGTACATAATGTATATATATACATAGATAAATACATACATAGGTACATACTTAGATACATAAATAGATCCATATATATTCAGATAGATATATCGGAACAGACGGCGGGAACCGACTTTGTTTCCGTTGAATTCTGTACTAACACGACTAGTCTAAGGTTAAGGTTTCTAAAAACACAATTAATCCAATTACATCGATCGAATCGAATTTAATCCGACACACTTGAAAACCTGTAACTTGTAACACTTGAAAACCTGTAACTCGTAGCTAATATCAACCCCTTAATGCAAAACAAGCACGCCGATTCAAACCCAGTGCCAACACAAGCGTTCCGGAAGCAACAGGAGGCCGTGGCCGCAGTGGGCTGGCTGTGATTGATGGGCTCATAAAATGGTGGGCGCCATCCGATAGAGCTAACATTGGTTAGCCGGAATCGTATTTATGAATGGCATTTTGGTTGCGATTGCAACTGCTTGGTGTGCGTGTGAGAGGTGGGATCCCAATGCACAATATATTTAATAATCATCTTCGCGTTAATGTCCCGGTTGTGCTCTCGCGCACGAGGACCTAGGTGCTCCATATTGTAGTCTATGATCCAAGATTTGGCACATTAGATAATTATTTATTTATAAATTATATTTTTAAAATAGCATGCGCATTACAGTACAATGGCGGACTTAAAGCTTATAATTACAAAGGAGCGACTACCATTTGAGTTCCATGACCCTGCTAGCTGACCTGACCAGATTGGATCATGCTAGACTCCATAATTCATTAGTTGTTTACAAATTATTTTTTCCCTGGAGAGTACAACATGGAGTTCTTCAAGAAAAGGGTTAAAAGGCTTTTACGGGGGCGGCAACGCGTGGGTGATGCCCCTGGTATTGCAAACGTCAATAGGCTGCGGTGACTACTTACCATCAGGCAGGCCGTAAGCTTGTTTACCATCTTGGTGGTATAAAAAAAATAAGAATACTTAGCTTAGTCTCATCTGTCAATGGCTCAACACGCTACCTATACTACGACCGCCACCACTGCCAGTTCCTGAAGGTTTATATGAATAATACACGGTTGTTCCTTACCTATGAAATTGGCGTTTTGTATGGCGAAAATGGCATAAACTGTAATTTTCATATAAGCAAATTTGTGAAACTTTATAGGTATAATTAGACAACATTAAGCTAACTGGTACATACCAATTTATTTTGATAACTCAATGACCTCATCATTTGGTTAAAAAGGTAAAATTGACTACAACTAAAAAGGCGTATTTTCAAACCCTTATTGAAAAATAAGAATTTTTTTTAATTATATTTAGAGACTATCTAAATATACTTACTATTTTCTAAAACAAGTATTAATTTTGATATGTTATGTACAATTTAAAATATTTGAGCAAATATGTAATTGCGAAATAAATGCCAATTTCATAGGTTATTTAATACAGAAACCCAAACCGTGCAAAGCCAGCGCGGTTCGCTATTTATAGTTCCTACTACAAAATCAACCTTCAACCAACAAATTAGTATTTCTCAGTGTACAGAACTCCGCCATGATAATCTCTGTGGCGGTGACATCATCACGCACAATTTAGCCCGATGTAATCTCCCAGCAATTAATTCTGAGTGTAGTGGAAGCTGTCAGCTCTGTTATAAGTCCACCTGCCTCCATTTCTGCGGGTTAGGTTTAGTGTAGAGGTACAAGGACTGAATCAAATTGATTATACATATGTATCTGTTTATGTCTACTATTGATTTAGGTTTGATGTCTTTGTTTAACATAACATTTAGTTAGTCTTGGTATTCTGTGTCTTAATGAAGTGAATGTTGTGTGAGAGAAACGTGTTATTTTTACGAGGATATTAAATTTACTTCTACACAAATACAAGGGTGAAACCTTCCACGTGAATTGCTCTATCTGTTGTTGAAAAACGGATTATAGTCCGTTGTGTAGTTTAAAAGATCAAACCGTACATACATATAGAAGGACAGACGGCGGGATGCGACTTTGTTTCATACTATGCATAGATAAAGATATCTTCTTAAACACAATGAAATCTAAATCATGAAAAGAACACCACCCAAGAGTTGTTTCCTCAGTCTGTTTGGAGGAAGTCAGTAAACGACCTTAGTACACACTTAATGGAAAAAATGGCAAATGGGCAGTTACCTGCTGCCCATTTACCTCCGCAAACATTGAAATGAGCCTCACAAATCACTCGCATATCGATGCCATTACTCGGGAACTCGTTACGGCGAATCGAATAAAGCATCTACCGCACAGGGCATGCGGGGGATGTTGTAGGTTAGGTTATAGCGACACAGAGTACAGAGAACAGTACTATTTTTGAATCACTGGCTTTGTTTGAACTGTTTTCAGTTTTGATTTTCGGTGAATGTCGATATTTTTATGTATGATGCTACTTTTCCCCAATTTGAGCCTCTTTCTGTGTTGCCAATGTGATTTACAAAATAATGAGTTTTTCATGGAGAAAATTGAAATTGAAAACCGTGCGAAATTCGAAATGGAAAACTCGACCGTTCGACTCGAGATGAGCGGTTTAAAATTGAGCTCAGTAGAGGAGCATTGTATGGCAAGAAATAAATTCCTACCAACAGCTGAGATACGAGATGGGAAAAACTTGTACAGTTTTCGGCAAGTAAATCGTCGTGGTCTGAAATGGGATACGTAGCTGTGTAAAGTGAGTGATGAAAATTAAACAATGAAGTTTCACCGCAAAGTGCATCGAAATTATGAGCAACACGTGCATTATAATTGTTATTATAGCCGGCGGCTATGGACTACATATTATAGCCGCAGTGTGGGGGTGGGGGGACAACAAAAAGCCTGCGTTATTCCAGAACCTAATTTAGATACCTACAAAATTTCACCCAAATCCGTTCACACGTTTAGGCATGAACAGGTAACAAACACACACACACACACAAACTTTCGCATTCATAATACAAGCTTCTGCCCGCGCGACTTTGTCCGCGTGAAATTCGATTACAATATTCCAGACCCGTTCTCGCAGGAACCACTATAACCTATGCGCTATTCTGGGCTAACCTATAACGCTGCCAAATTACACCAAAATTTTGTCAGTAGTTTTGCGTGAAGGAGTAACAAAGATACATACACAAACTTTCGCATTCTTAATATTAGCGGACATGTTGTAAGAAAGAGACCGCCCTAAATTGCTTCCAAATTTTATCAAAATCCGTTTAGCAGTTCTTGCTTCAAGGAGTAACAAACATCCTACCGTACATCCTTACAAACTTTTTCATTTATAATACGTGTATTAGTAGGAAAAAAAGGCGGTAGGTGTCAAAACAGTAACATCAATAAATTTGTCTCTTGGTATTTTTAATTAAAATAAATTAGTTCTTGCCTAGTTTGTTATATCTAAAGAGTGTAAATTCATGTGATATGGTCCAATAAGTGTATACAAGTACCTGTCACTGCCTGCCAGCAAGAAGATCACAAAATACAAAGCAACATTTTTTTTCTCAAGCACTCACTTTGTGTTGTCTGCAAGTATGGACCTAACTGATATTCACAACAACCAGAAAGCACTGGAAACACTGCTTGTTGAGAAGTTGGCGGATTTCCAGGCGCGATTGAAGGAAGCCACAACACCACCATCAGTTGCAAAGCTCAATGAAAACTTCATCAAATTCCAGAACACAGCTTGGGGTATGTTTTCTCTGCTAGGAAAACGAATCACTGAGTGTACAAGGGTGACTGACTCCATTGAAACCTACAACAGAAGGAAGGTCCTGTTGTTCTATGGAGTTGAAGAAACTGAAAATGAAGACACAAAGAATATAATTTTGGATATTATCGGCGTGAAGATGTCAGTTTCACAGGTAAATGAGGGCTCAATAAAGACCTGTCATCGACTTGGCTCATCGGTGTCTGATCGTCCTAAACCAGTGCTTGTTCGGTTTAAAGATGTGGATGTCAAATCACTGGTCTGGAATAACAAATCTAAACTTAAGAGGACACATTACACTGTGGCAGAGTTTTTGACACGAACAAGGCATTCTGTTTTTGTAAAAGCCAGAAGTCATTTTGGTGTACGATCTGTGTGGAGTATGGATGGTATTATCTCTATCAAACTACCGGATGAGTCTCGCAAACGAGTAAATACCATGAGCGACTTGGATGAAGTTATTCAACGTTTTCCAAAGGCTATCTCGCCGGGTGTAGCATCTAAAAAGCCTTCGACACCCACTAAGGAGCTACAGCAGACGGAAAATCAAGCCAAGGTCTCTTCTGTTCCCAAGAGTACCACGAATGATGACCGTACGAAGACGATTCCTGCCCGTTCTAAACGTGTAGTACCAAAAAAATAACTTCTTTTTAATGTCACCTTTCTTAAAGTTAAGTATTTGTTTCAGTTTTTTACGTTGCATAGTTGCTTGTATACACTACCTGCTAATTTTAGCAATTTTGTTTTTGCTTGCTTTTATTTTGATTGCGATTTGCCTGCTTTTTTGCTTCATGTTTTGTTTACAAAATAATGTTAGTGTAACCTCATTCTCTCACAAAAGTGTTTGACAATGACATTAGTTTTTTTTTCTTTTTCTGGCAGTGGCAGTTGAAGTGCGTTTTTGGGGACCGCTTTATTTTGTTCAATGGATTTTATAATGTATAAGATAGACTGTTCCCTTCCTACAGCTTGTTCAATTTTTGTAAAATATCTTCAATAATGCTGCTGTTATAATGTTTCTTTGGAGATTTTGTTCATAAAACATTGGCTGGCAGGCGGTGCAGATAGGTCAACTGGTGGTTTGCTGTTCAATTTGTTATTTAATATTAATTATTGATATTAATTTTATTATTTATTTAAGTATTTAGTTATATTATTATTTTTATATGGATTTACATATTAATGACTCATTTTATTCGGCTAATTCAAGTGATGGATTTTTATCTTGTGATGACTCCGTGAGTGAAGATGGTAATCGAACACTGGGCGATCTTCTACATAATACATTTCAGCCGTTTTCATTCAACTTTAACGTCTGTCATATTAATGCCCAGAGCATTGCTGCTCATCACTCTGATTTGCTGGACACCTTTTCCTCAAATACCATTCATGCTGTGCTTATTTCGGAAAGCCTCTTGAAGCCATCTATGTCTTCCTCTTCCTACGGTTTGCCAGGTTTTACGCTGGTGCGCAATGATCGCCTGGACAAGGGTTGGGGCGGAGTAGCGATATATTTACGTAACCACCTAGTACATAAAGTGTTGTTGAAGTCTCCCGCGAGCTACTCTGCTTCAGCTGAATTTATATTTGTGGAAGTAATTTGTAGGGGGGTGAAAGTCGTACTTGGTGTAGTATATTGTCCGCCCGCTACAGACTACTTTTTGGACTTCGAAAGTGCCCTTGAATCTTTGTCATCCGAATACTCTCACCACATTATTATGGGCGATTTTAATACAGACCTTCTCCCGTCTGCTAAGCATCCGGCTCGTGCCCGTAGACTCCAGACCGTCGTGGCATCGTCATCCCTCAATTTTCTCCCACTTAACCCAACTCATCACAATATCGATACTGATGACACACTGATTGATCTAATCATAACTTCATCACCAGACCTTGTCGCTGCACACGGGCAGTTTTCTGCACCTGGTTTCTCACATCATGACCTCATATATGCCTCGTACAAAATTAAAACCCCTCGACAGAAGCCTGTAACTCTGGCGGTGCGTAGCTATGCCCATTTAGACACGGATGCTCTTCAAAGGGACGCTTCTAATATTGACTTTGAGTTGATGTATGGGGCATCATCAGTGGACGATAAAGTAAATTTTCTCAACACAGCAGTCATTGCACTTTTTGATGCCCATGCCCCAATTCGAAACGTTAGGGTGAAGCGTCCACCAGCTCCGTGGATGACGAAAGATATACGTGGGGCAATGGCGCGTCGTGATGCATTTTTTCGGAAATTTAAGAGGAACCGTTCGGAGGACAACTGGACTCTTTTTAAGGCAGCCAGGAATCGATGCAATCAAATGGTGCGGGCTGCTAAGCGCCATTATTTTCACAGCAATATTTCCACCTTATCGTCTGCTAATCTCTGGAAATTTTTAAAATCTGTAGGTATAGGTAGGCCTGATGATGAGCAATTGATTCCCTCGGTGCCTCTCACTGACATCAATCGTCATTTCTCATCGGTTGAACCCTTTGATCCAGCCCTGAAACTCGCGACCCTTAGCAGCATTTCTGCCTTACCTGATCCTAACATTGAGCCCTTCTCGTTTGAGCCTGTTAGTGAAGATGAGATCAGAAAGACCATCCTCTCCATCAAGTCTAATGCAGTGGGATGTGATGATGTGAGTCGAAGGATGATTATAATGGTACTTGAAAGTATTCTTCCGGCTGTCACTCACATCGTCAATTACTCGTTACTTAGTGGCCAGTTCCCTAGCTTGTGGCGTAGAGCTTATATTCGTCCGCTTCCCAAAATTCCACTCCCTTTCCTTCCTAGCCATTTTCGTCCTATCTCCGTCCTCCCTTTCTTTTCTAAGGTGCTGGAGGCAAGTGCGCATAAACAGCTTTCTAGGTTCGTTCACCACAACAATCTTTTAAGTCCGTATCAGTCTGGCTTTCGGCCTGCGCATAGTACCACCACTGCTTTGCTGAAGGTCACCGACGATATTAGAAGGGGTATGGAGGATACAAAGGTAACTATCCTTGTTTTGATTGATTTTACAAATGCTTTCAACACGGTGGACCACGATATCCTTCTTGCAATCTTATCCCACTTCCAAATGTCGTCGGTGTCTCTAGATTGGTTCGTGACATATCTTAGAGGTCGTCAACAGGTGGTCCGTTTGGGGCAGGCATCTTCGGACTGGTGTAATCTTGAGGCTGGGGTTCCCCAGGGAGGTATCCTGTCTCCTTTATTATTCTCAATTTTTATTAATATGATAACCATATGTCTCTCGTGCTTGTACCATCTGTACGCTGATGACCTGCAACTTTACGTGCAGTGTGGGGTGAATGAGCTAACGGATGCTATAGATGGTCTTAATAGGGATTTGGACAGAATTTACCAGTGGTCTAAGAGTTTTGGTATTGCCGTGAACCCGAACAAATGTCAGGCTATTATTATTGGTAGTTCGCGACTCTTGGCAAGGATCGATCTGGCTGCTCTGGATCCGGTGTTGTATAATGGTATAGTTATCCCGTTTGCCCCTCATGTGAATAACTTGGGACTATATCTAGACCAATCTTTGAGTTGGAACGTCCAGATTGCTGAGGTAAGTAGAAGGGTCACATATACACTGCGCAGTTTGCATCGCTTCAAGTTCTTTTTGCCGATGAAAACTAAAATATTATTGATGCAGACTCTGGTTTTGCCTATTCTAGATTACGCTGACGTATGTTACATTGATGTGAACGAAGTCTATCTCAGCAAGCTGGAACGTTTGTTGAATAATTGTATTCGTTTTATTTTCGGGCTTCGGAAATATGATCGCATCTCTGAGTACCGAGTGAGGTTGTCTTGGTTGACTGTTCGGGAGAGAAGGAGATCGCGTGTCCTTTCTACACTTTTCTCAATTCTGGACAATCCTCTTTCGCCGGGTTATCTCAGGTACAATTTCCGTCTATTGTGTTCGACGCATGACCGTGATCTCCGCTCCTCCGATACGCTATGTCTTGACATTCTGCCTCATCGGACCAACTTCTTCAGCCACTCATTCACTATACAGGCAGCTCGTTATTGGAATGATATACCTGAGGACGTACGAAAGGCGCAAAATCGGTTGATGTTTAAAAAACGACTGAAAGATTTTATTCTGAGTAAGAGGTCGTAGGCAATGAGTGATGAGCTTGGCGTAGTCATTATCACATTATGTATCTAGTGAATGTATATATAATAGGTATATGTTTATTGTATTTTTTTAAATAGTAATTGTATTTATAGTATTCAATTTAATTTAATTTAATCTTATATTTTTTTCACTTATATCAATGTTGTCCTGTTAGCATCTACTTAATCACTCTCTGCATGGTCTGCTGGTTGACTGTTAGACAAAGCCTCAATGGCTTTAAGTCCGCCAATTGCTGTAATTTGTGCAATAAAGTTTTTAAATAAAAAAAATAAAAATAAAAGATTAGCAGGAAGCACGTGCAAAATTAGTGGGATGTACAAGCAATATCACTGACTTGTTGTAAGAAAGAGACCGCCCTAGATAGCTACTCTACTTGGTCGTGTGTGTTTTACACTGCGATAGCAACGACGAGCGCTCCCCCCGCTCCCCCCGCTCCTCTGAAGCGATGCGAGACGAAACGAAACGTCATTATTCGTTCCGATACATTACGTCGTCCGCACTGCGAGGTGGCCGAGTGTAGCCGATCAATCACCAATACTGCGATAGGATTGCCGCACGATATATTGCGGTGCGGGTTGTGTTGGTCGGGCAGGCCGTGGCGGGATTTTGTGAGAGGTGGTTTATCAAAAGCGTTGGAGTTTAGAGCGCATGCTACACGATTTCTGCACGATTTGTCCCAAATGCTTATGCAATTTTGGTTTCTATACTAATGACAGAAAGCTTATTTTGTTGTTTGTAAACAAACGTGCAGCGCTTGCATAGTCCACGTACAGTAATTGTGTAGCAGTTATTTCTTTTAGTATTTTATTTTATTATATGTTAGCCATAGCATAAATAAATATCATCATCATCACAGCCCGTAACAGTCCACTGCAGGACTTAGGGCCTCTCCCACGAAAGGGGAGGTTTTTTTATTGCCATAATCTCCACGCTTGGCAGGCGGGTTGGAGATCGCAGTGTTTGAATATAACAATGGAAAATGCTGCTGCTCGTTTTCCAGACTACGGAGACTCTTGATCTTTTGCCTCGAAAACATTAGTCGCCTTGTACGACACCCATGAGTGTAAGGGGTTGGTGCCATTCTACTCTGCCGGACACCACACGGCCATAAATAAATATACTTAGATAAAATCCAACTTGCATATCTGAAACTGAATTCACGACAGTATTTGTGGAGGACTGAAAATGACAAAAATTTAAAATATTAAGATACATACATACGTAGATGTTTACACTAGTAAATATCTACGGAGCGAATATATATCAACGTAGCGATCACAAGATTAAAAGACACGGCACAGCCTCCAACTTACAAACAGCAAACGCTATCAACTACAAATCTCCAGTCCTACCCTACAAAGGTCTGCGAAGGCCTTCTTTTATGCGTAGTAAAGTTCAGCATTTAATTAGAGGAGAATTTCAATGAAATCGAAATGGATTCGAATGGACCTCGCGGAAGGCCGCGTCTAGAATTTCAATTGGCTGTCCTTACTTTTCATTGGGAACGCAACCTCCGAAGTTAGCGGTAAATGGACCCCGGCGACCTTTGCGTAGTTTTTGAATGGAGTTTGTAACGAACGGAAAGGGTGTCATGTTCGTGTTTTTTTTTTGGGTGAGATAGTGTTGCAGTGAATAGTGAGGTAGTAATTAAGAGATACGAGTAGAACGCACAAATTTTCTCCTTCTGGAAACTTTGGAACTTTGGACTTTCTTTTGCTTGTAATATGTACCTAAACATGTATTACGTGTGCAAAGACTGTAAGAATCTGTTATGAGCTTACTTTTATATACGAATATCTGATGTAAAAGTTTTAAGAACTATTGTATACCCATTGTGTTGCCAATCGGGGCCCGAATATGACGTAGTGCTTTCTTAATAGCGATAAAACTGCGTCTAAATCACCATTTCAAGCCGAAAACTGGGGAACACTAACATGCCTACAGGGTGCTACGTCGTAGCCCCGTAGACAAAGACTCGTAGCAATCGCTACGAAGTCAACATCAAAGCCAACAAAACGCATCCTAGCTGAGGTCCTATTGAGAAAAGTGCTACAATTTTGCGTCGAGCAATGCCACTTGGCATGGACGTTATATGGACCAAACTAAACCCAAAAAGCCCGTTAGCCACGCTCGACCCCCCGTCAGAGGGGGGCGGGAGGGGGTCAAAGTACCTGACTCCCTACATTTGAAAAAAAAATTCTAGTGGCCACATTTGACGTACAAAGCCGAGTCTGGTGTCGTTTTCAGATAAGTCGATGATGGCCGATTCAATGGGCACAATATTTTTGTGGGTAATCATAGAAAAAAAATGCGTAATGGCTATAATTATTTAAAACCAGTCTTAAAAAATTACAAATAGACCCCTATATTTTCTGATTTTATATGAAAGATGATAAGGAAAAAAATACTCACTAAAAGCCTATTTAATGTAGATTATGAAAACATAAACATCCAATAACTTATTCACTGATATTCATGTAAAAAAAAATTTTAACGGACGGACCGCCTATACTGTGGCGCGGCGAAAATATAGCCCAGGCAAAATTAAAATATGAGATAGAAGAAATTAGCATTTTTTACATAAAGTGTAGAACTCTACACTTTATGTAAAAATACATAAAGTGTAGAACTCTACACTTTATGTAAAAAGTCCCCATCTGTAGCTATGCTTTTGGTGTGAGGGGGCCCGAAAGGTCCCGTTTTTTAGTTTATCGTAAATATCTCGAAAACAGTGCAATCTTCGGGAATATGGTCTATTACTAAATAAAAGCCTATAAAATTCTCTACAAATTTTTCTTTGTACGCTTTTTTAAATTCCCATTAGCTTACAAACAATAGACTCTCGTTTGTAGCAGTAGGTCAAGCATCCTTTTCTGAGGGAATGGTACGAAAATTTTGTATAAAATATACATGACTGTAGTTTTTTGTGATATATGTACAAATTAACAGTTTTGGTTCTTTTACCTTTACTTGTGCTGTAAGACCTTGGTTCTTGCGAAATTTCATGATTGTAGGTAATCTGATATAAAAAACCTAAAAATAAATACAACCAGTGTTATAATTTTATAACAAACAGACCCAATTTTCAGAGATTTTCTATTGAAACATGCATAAAAGTATACTATAGCGCGTTAAATGTAGATTATAAAAACCGACCACGTTAGTTATGTGCCATTAGCCCGGAAAGCATTATCGGACGCGACACCAAATGGGGATGAGGTGCGCATAGCACAAAATATTATTATTTGTAATCGGAATCATTGACATTCGTTATAAAGTGACACTAATGAAACCAAAATATTTTCTTTAAAAAATCAAGGGCATGGCTAACAAATTCCCCTATGATCATTTACTATTTAAACGTTAAAAGACTTAAAAGTTTATTGGCAGATTCCACCACACTTGCACAATTCCGTGCACTTCAGCTGGCGTTTACAACAATTACACCTTGTGCCGCAAGATTTAAGGCACCTGCATCTAATTAGTTCTAGGCACGCTTGGGCAGCCATGGCCCTTTCAGTCCAAAGTGGCAACCAGGTGTCATTTTCTTTCTGCCAGCCAAATTCAGAAGGGCAGGGTGTAGTTTGTTGTTTTATTAAACATTGCCCCCAAACGTATACGCCCTGAAAAACTGCTCTTAATATGTGTTGTTTCAGAGCAGCTTCTGTGGGGGGTATATTTTCAATCTGCCTGTCCTTTTTAGTAAACAAATATTTCCGGCATTCATTCACCGTCTCCGATGGGCACGATCTGTAAAAAGCGATTTTGATTATTCAAAAATTTTGTTATTATAATATTTTTTTTGTATTCCTTACCTATCGTACATAGTGATGATGAATTTTTGAATGTCAGGGTCTGCTTTAACATAGTTTCCTTCATAAAGAAACTTCAACCCCTGTGTTGCATTGGGGTATGCTCTCCATGCCTCGAAGGCGGTTTTTTTGCCCCTCCCGTTAAACGTTGACGTCGTATCGCACCCCGTAAGTGAGTGGAACAGCGGCAGGACGTGAGTTTTTTCGGGACCTTAAATAAAAGAGCCTAAAGTAAAAATTCAGCCCTGTAAACCTGTGCAGAAATCAATTTATTTTACAATTACCTAAACACGAAGCGATTGTGTGGCAGGCTAGATATTGATGCGCTTTCCCAGTGCCAATGTGCACCCACAGTTCTTCCATTCCTTGAATTTTTGGAACACATGCTACTGCCAAAACTACGACATCTGTGTCAACGGTTCTCACCAATACCTTGGAATGGCCTCTTGAAACCGCGTCAGCTACGTGAAGCATCAATCGCGTATCAGCCTCTTCGTGATTGCACGGTGCAATGTTCTCACAGGAGGTAGTTTTACTAAGAGCTTCAGAGGCATCTGTGATAATGAACTCTTTATCGATTGGAATGGTCATGTTCGAATAGCAGTGGGTTGATAGCAGGTGATACAGATCGGCTTTGTTTGCTGCTTCCCTAAGAAAGTTTGCCCATCCTTTCGGCATTCTTGTATTTGTATGAACTAATGTGCGTTGGCCAGGACCTCGTTTTTCTCGTGTGGCATTCTTTAGGCTAGATTTTTTGTATGTATCCCATACTACATCTAGCCTTGACACATTTAAAAGTTCCCGCAACAAAAAGGAACAAAACACGTTAGTTGCATAGTCGCCGAAGGTTTTCGATAGCCCTGGATTTAACATGTGAACTATAGCAGAGCCATCCAATATTTTTGCGGTTACGTCAGGAGCTGATGGAAAACTGGTTTCATCGTCAAACTCTGTGAGACATTTCAGCAAATCTGACTTTACACCAGATCTCAGTGTTCCCATGGTCGATAGAGCCGGTGGACTACTTTGGTTTTCGTGGGCGAAGAAAGTATTAAGGTCACCAGCTCTATGCTCACATGTCGCAATGTATAATTTGCTGAAGAGATTACAGTCATTTTTCAGTGCAGACATTTTAGACTTTGCCTTAGATTCCTGCCTTTTAATACTATTTAGGAAAAGTGGAAACTTTATAAGAGGTATTGGATCGTGTAGACTTTTCCCTTGTAGAAATCTCTCCTCACAGAATTTTTGGTATAGTTCTTTACCATTTTTTTCAATATTTTGTATTGTTTCAACAACTTTTACAGGCGCTACCATTTTCGTATCAATATTAAACAATTCTGTAGAGTTTTCAAGAAACGGATTTCCCATGGTTTCTAAGGTCAATTTAAGAGACGTGACTGCTGCTATAAACCTCTTCTGTTCAGAGGCGGTATCTAAAGTATGGCGAAGGTCAACCCTTTTCTCAATTTTATAGGCTTTTATTTAGTAATAGACCATATTCCCGAAGATTGCACTGTTTTCGAGATATTTACGAAACACCAAAAAACGGGACCTTTCACACCAAAAGCATAGCTACAGATGGGGACTTTTTACATAAAGTGTAGAGTTCTACACTTTATGTAAAAAATGCTAATTTCTTCTATCTCATATTTTAATTTTGCCTGGGCTATATTTTCGCCGCGCCACAGTACAGGCGGTCCGTCCGTTAAATAATTTTTTTTACATGAATATCAGTGAATAAGTTATTGGATGTTTATGTTTTCATAATCTACATTAAATAGGCTTTTAGTGAGTATTTTTTTCCTTATCATCTTTCATATAAAAATCAGAAAATATAGGGGTCTATTTGTAATTTTTTAACACTGGTTATAAATAATTATAGCCATTACGCATTTTTTTTCTATGATTACCCACAAAAATATTGTGCCCATTGAATTGGCCATCATCGACTTATCTGAAAACGACACCAGACTCGGCTTTGTATGTCAAATGTGGCCACTAGAATTTTTTTTTTCAAATGTAGTGAGTCAGGTACTTTGACCCCCTCCCGCCCCCCTCTGACGAGGGGTCGAGCGTGGCTAACGGGCTTTTTGGGTTTAGTTTGGTCCATATAACGTCCATGCCAAGTGGCATTGCTCGACGCTAAATTGTAGCTGTCTCCATACATCGATGCTCAATAGGACCCCAGCTATCCAAAGCGCGACAGTTCGCTTGCATTCCGCCGCGTCACTGCAAAACCCGTAAAATCACACAATTTCACAATTTGTCCCCACTCCGACGCCGTGACGCCACAGACGTGACGCGGCGTGACGTGTGGAACAAAACGTGGCGTAAAACCCGGAATTTCGAATTTCAACGGCCGTGATTGATCGCTGTATCGGCGGCGCCGGGTGTGTGGCGTTGTTAAACATTTTTAATTTCCTCCCGTGTGTCTGCGCCTTGTTTTATCGGGGTGTTTACGGTTCGTATTGGCTGGCTGGGTGCGATGTATGTATGGCTATTTAAAATCTGGAATGGCGATTGCTTTGCCGACGTAAATACTCTTAAATATATGATGATGATTTTAAATGTATTTAATAGCATGAGGCTATATACACAGTATTGTCACAGTATAAAAAGCCTTCCCTGAACTGGGGGTCTAAAAAGGCCACAGTAGTGTTTCATAATATAATTCATATTAATTTGTCACAAATTTATCTGCAGCGTCGCTTTTGTTGACATTGACATAACAATTCAAACTGGCGTCACTTAGTTCCAGTATTGGCCACCGGATCAGCTAAGTTTGTGGCACTCTGATATGAATCATAATATGAAACGCTAATGTGGCCTTTTTAGACCCCCAGTTCACCATCTCAGACATATTCTCGAAATTGTGACAAATCGACGGCACCAACGTACAGTTGAGTTCATTAATATGTGAGCATTGCCAAGGCTTCAAATATAAATGTACATGGAAGGGTACTTATATATCTGAGCAGATGTACATATGTTTGATTATAGTACTCAGATATATAAGTATCCTTCCATGTACATTTATATTTGAAGCCTTGGCAATGCTCACATATTAATGAACTCGACTGTACCCATAAACCGACCATGGACTTATTACCCTATGAAACTGACATCTACAAAATAACTGAAAATGAGTTTTCGACACCTTTGTAAATGGAAAACCGGCGCAGATATGCGGTTTAATTTTTCTCTCGATTCACAGCGATTAAGAGCATAAACGAAAAAGAGTATCAAGTTCAGAATGAGTTACTTTACATCTTCTATACATAGTATAAAACAAAGTCGCTTACCACCTTCTGTATCTTTGTAGGCTTAGATGTTTTAAACTCCGAAACATATTTTAACAATAGACAGAGTGATTCATGAGGAAGATTTATTAGTAATAAAAAAGGGTAGCTAGGGGTAAAGTAGAGCTGTACGCGAACGAAGTCGCGCCGGCTCCATTACAATACAATACAATACAAAACTCTTTATTGCACACCAGAGAACACAAGTACAGATAGAAAAAATATGGTAGATAGTACAAAGAGCGGCCTTTGGGTGTTCTACCGCTTGTACACTAACTACCGCTACACTAAGTTTGTGGAATGAACTACCTGGAGAGATTTTCCCTGGAGAGTACAACATGGAGTTCTTCAAGAAAGAGGTTAAAAGGTTTTTACGGGGTCGGCAACGCGTGGGTGATGCCTCTGGTATTGCAAACGTCCATAGGCTGCGGTGACTGCTTACCATCAGGCAGGCCGTAAGCTTGTTTGCCACCTTGGTGGTATAAAAAAAAATATCACTAATGTGATCTCTTCCAGACAACCTTGTGACTGTGACTGTGATATGAAGTAATCATCTTCGCGTTGAGTTGTTGTTGTGCTCTCGCACACAAGGGCATTGGGGCCGCCTGGACCATGATCCAGGATTTGGCAGATCAGGTAGTTTAAGCAATCCCGTTGACATCCGTTGGGAACCTGACCAGATTGAATCATGGTTCACATTCAGTCACCTAAATGTGCTGGCTTCATCACGATGTTTTCAAAGAATTACCGTTACGATTGTCTACAACTCGCGGACCGACAAACATAGCGCCAACGAATAGTGTTTTCATTTTTATTTTCGCCTCATAAGCGTATTGAAATACTTTTAAAAGCCTGTCGTGATAAGTTGAGCTCTGTTAGGCGGGATGTTTAAGTTTCTCGGCGATATCCAGCTCCTATTAGAGTCTTTCTTTATCTATTCTTGACGCGCGAAAGCTTTTCCCACTTTAATATCAAAGCTCAACTTTCAAAGCACAAGCCTGGAGCTCCTATAAAATCACGCTTCGAAGAATTCGCGGCTTTTCATCATGGAAATTTCTGGAAATACGATGTTTGAGGAAGCTTCCGGAGTGGATTATTAGTGTTTTTCACTGCGACATGTGTGACGGGACTTGTTAGCTTTGCTTGGTATTTTACCTGACTACGGCAAGCCATAACGAGGGCTTATGTTTTTTGTTGGCTTTTTATGTAAGTATGTGTGTATGTATGGTATGTTAGTCGCAGCTGGATGGTTAAATCCGGTCAGCTTTGTGACAATGTATGTCTCTGTACACTTAGGGCAACGTCGTTTGTTACTTACAAAGTTCATAAAGTGGGTTCATAAGTTAAGAAGTGCCGTCCATTAGAATGATTTTTTAATAATCTAGCAATCGAATCAAATCAAAACAAAATACGTTTGTTCAGTCTAGGTTTTTTACAAATGCTCGTGAATGTCGAAAACTGAAACATTAAAATGATTTTACATATTTAAAAAATAAAATGATCAGGCGCCGCGGCCGTTTAATTAACCGGCTTAAATCATCCCGTGGCGATATATACTTGGCGCATTTGGTATAACTGTATAATACTGATTTCGTTGAAAAGGGTGTCAATTGATAAGTAATTATGGGACAGAGGACTAGGCTATAGGCACTTTATATATGAACAAAATCGATATAACAAACACAAGTAAGGGTATACGAAAATATTTTTATACCTAGCAGAATTTCTTCTGAACTAAACCCAATTACACACCACACAACTCCCACACATTCGACTCAACCATTAATAATGTAACAATTCGAACCCATCCAGCATATCACGGCACGCGCCGACCAAATAATTAAATCAACAGAGCCCCACCATACGTTTTTACCTCGAAAAATCTCTATCCGGTTTGATCGAGCCACTTAGTATTCCCTCCAAGAAGGTTTCTCTTGCCAAACGGAATCGTATAGGCCTGGAGCCGCGATTGGCGAGGGAATTTCAATTAGATGCCTTTCACTTTCAGCTGGGCCGCGGCCAAAAAGCGGCGACTCCTGGACTCTTAAAATTCTGGCGGCGCCATTCACGCTTTGTTTTATTTTATGCTACAAACAGCGCAGTATCTGAGAATTATAATTTTACTTGTTTCATACATTTATGAACGCATACACATATATCAGTGCCAGCAGCGTGGCGTAGCCGTGGCTAACGAAATTTTACCATACCTTAATTGTAGAACAGAGCAGCTGAGAGTCAAAGAAATTACACATCAAATTGTCACTACGCCTTCATAAAATGTCGTCAAACGTTCATCCATCGCATCCAATGGGTTATTTTGTGAAAAACTATTATTTTTTCTCGTATTTATTAAAGCGATCTATCATTGGAAACTACCTGTTACACGGAATTCATAAATGAATTAACATAGGAATGTTCTGGTGCTTTCATACATTATGTATTTGTGTATTGATTGATATGTTGACGGAAGTATAGGTCGATTACCGAAAAAAGGCGGGGTTCAATCAAACGAAGATTCAATCAAAGTGAATAAAATTTCGTAAACGCGATTAAGAAACCAATATCTATGTCTATGGTTTGTCAAATTTTCGTTTAAATATAGCATTCCAAAGTAACATGGGATTTATTATTACAATACAAATCTTAAATCCCGTTTAACTTTGAAATTATATATTATAGTGTAAGTGGATGTGGAATTATATTTGTTTTAATTTTGGTAGTAGGTATGTTACTTTTTCGGACAGATAAATTTTATCTGAGGATTGAAAAATCAGACCTTAGACAAGTATTGCTTATGAATACAGATAAAAACTCGGACTTCCTGTTCGTAAATATGTCACAGAAATAATACTCTGGCTATCTCGGTCAGCATTTCCCCGGATTCGACATTGCTTACGCCCTTATTTGAAGACATACTTGGCTCTTTTGTTCTTGTAATTGGTTATTTGATTTTCTTAATAGCCTTATTTCCCGTTCCTTTCAAATCTTAACAGGAATTTGAAATAAGCACGACAAATGAGAGCTTACAATGGGCACGAGTACCTATGTATTTTGTATTAGAAGAGACACGTGTCGTGTTCTTTACAATTCTGTGATGTACTGCACGTTGATGTACAATGTCTGTCTACACCTCGGTGTTAGATACGATTTCTATGAAAATGATTAGCCTAAAAAAATAATAAAGATGCTTCGACAAATTCACCAGCGCCATCTAGCCCCAAAGTAGCATAGTTTGTGTTATGGGTGTTAGATAACTGATAAACTACTTATATACTTTTTTAAATACATACTTATTATACAACCAGACCAGCAACAGAAATTAAAATTCATCATTTCAATTTCTGCTCGGCCGGGATCGAACCCGGGACCTTGCGTGGCAGAGATGTTAACCAACTAAACCAATCAGGTCATCAACCATTCAAAAGAAAGGTTGGCGCACTGTGGATGTGTTTACTACACTGTTTGCCATCGAATAGAAAGTGGTCACCGTCGCCTATGGACATCAGCAACACAAGCTACCAATGTGCGTTGCTCGCCTCTGAAGAGACCTCTAATATACCTCTTGAATTATCCTATGTCATAGTCCAAAGGAAAAGCTGTGGCTGGGAGCTCATTCCAGATCCGAATATTCGCGTGGACACCACTAAAACACAAGAAACTCTAAAAAGTAAGCCCATGCATTTCTATAACGCTCAATTATCATACCTATATTCCTAAGCATACCTATATTAGCTAACTTAACTACCGAGCCTAACTTAACGTAGTTGCATTAGCTCGGGGAAACTCTCGTAATTGCATTCAACTGAGGCAGCGAATATTCAGGAGCGGGATCGCGACTGACTGAATGTGGTGGATCTCGAATTGCCTACCATTTTTTGGTACCACTAAAGGTCCATCTTATTTGCTACAAGCTTACGAACTTATGGACGTTTGCTAAGGTACCATTCACGTGTTGAGGACCCCTAGCAATCTCTTTAAAAATGTATTTTCTTAGATACATGCTTGACAGTGTTTCTTAATATCGTCTACGTTGTATTGCAATATTGGCATTAATAAAATCTAAAATATAAAATTCTTGAGGAATGAAACTTTGTATGTTTTATGAGGGTGCAACGACATTTTAACCTGACAATTTGAGTTCGCTAGCATTCGTATTATTACCTTGCTTATTTATAATTACATTGCATATTTCTCAAGACGTTTTTAAATGTAAATGTATCTATTAAATTTGAAAAAAATATTCGTTTTATTATTATATTATAGGTAGTTTGAAAGTACGACAAAGCGCTTGGAGAAAAGATACATAATGCTTACTGCTCGTCTTAAGTGGAAACTCTTCTCTAATCCCAGAATCCCCTAGATCCAGATGCTAGCGGTAAATCTGCGGTGAATCTGCCTGCCAGGGTCCGCTCTTCTACTAGAAAACCGCTTTCAGATTTACTGTAATTTTCAGATGTGCGGTGTTTTGGCTTTTGACGAACTGCCATCTGACCCGCACAATCCGGGCAAAGCCGATTGGCCAGAGCCTCGTTCGACTGTCAGCAGGGGGACCGACCAGTTTAGGTTAGCTGGGGTGATGTGGTGGTTCCCACTATTGGTAGGGGATCCCTACCGTGATCACAGATAACCCCAGATGACACAGACTATTTATTTTACATCATGGTATATTTTTAACAGGACAGCAATTAATATTGCTGTCTATCGAGCACAGAGTACGTAGATAAGGATTCACCGAATTCGAAAATTGACGACTCGAATTAATTGAATCGCTGTGCATAATTATAGTACGTGAGTGCACTATTAAAATCGGAAAGTCAATTACCGTCAATGAACCGCAGATTTCGTTGTGTGGTAATATTGATTGGCTCCGGGCTCTCAGCGGTTGATTGCTGTTTGCACGGCTTTTTACTGTTTTAATAAACAACTTTGAAACAACATTTTTGATTATCCACTTAAAATGACATTCTTGTGTATGTCGCACAGTTCGATAATATGTACGTAGTGCGAGTTCCCTGGTATACCAAACTCTTTGAGTGCGAGTCGCACTACGTCCATATTATTTATACTTAATCGTGCAATTAGAATGAATTGATTTAATTATGTAAATATATAAATAGGTTTGAACAAATCTCACAGCACACTCTACACCCAAAGTAAGCAAAGTTTGTTTTATGGGTGCCAGACACAGAAATAAAAATGAGATCTAGATAACTGATAAATTACTTAAAATTTAATATACATACTTATTGTACATTGAAGACTGTGCAGAATAAAGAATGTGATCAATAGCAGTGCGAAATCCAAATTTTGTAGAATAGAAAGAAAAACTATTGCCAAAAGAGAATCAATCATGATTTGTTTAAGCGATAAAGGAGTGTGTTTCATTATGATGTTCATAAGTGTTTTTATAAGAACCTGAATAAATATGTTTGACTTTAACTTTGAAAGTAAAGCCATAAAATATTATCATTAGGAGAAGGGTGCAATGAAACACATTCATGTTAGACATGTCTGAGGGCATGCGCTGCGTTAAGCGTGACATTCGAGTCGTGCTCACCACGGCCTACACCCGCAATGGATTAGAATGACTGGATAATTGGAATGAGTGGACTACCCGGAAAGGTTTTCCCTGAAGAGTACAACATGGAGTTCTTCAATAACGGGATTTACGGGGTCGGCAACGCGTGGGTGATGGTATTGCAAACCTCCATGCTGCTTACTATTAGGCAGGCAATAAGCTTGTTTGCCATGTTAGTGGTATAAAAAAAAGAATAAAAGCCCGGGCGCAACTCCAACGCCCTTAAACATATTTGAGCCAGCTAGGCCTATAAAGCCTCCTCAAATCTAAAGAGGTAAATCCGCTCCCGCGCCAAAGAATAACCACTACATTATTAACAAGCCATTCCGAAACGAATTTAAAGGTCCAAACTTCCCCCGCTCAGATTTTAAAACACCGAGCAGTCCATTAAAAACTACGTCCGAACTGCAGCTAACAAACGCTTAAAACATATTTCATAGACCATAAAACGAATGGCTCTGGTTACTCGGTAGGAAACATTTTTCCACTGGCGAAGGTGTGTTTTTACTAGAGGTAGCTCACAGATTTATGGCATATCCCATTCTATGGCGGGGTGCGTGAACCTACTACGGAGATATACGGAGTGCGGTATTGTAGGCGGATTGATTCTAGTTTATGGTAATATTATGCCAAAATATCCCATCCGTTTCTGGTAAGTTATTGCGATAATGTGCGACGTGGCGAAATTGAAACAAAGATTTATGGCGTTTTTAGTTAAAAATTATACAGAGGAGATGTTTGTATGTTTGTTTTCGATGATGTGGGTTATCTCTGAAGCCACAGACTTTTTATTGGAAATTCTTTCACCACTAAGAAGCGACAATATTTCCGAATGTCATTGTCATGGGTATTTTCGACGACCTGAGTGGTTCAGTTGGTTAACATGTCTTGCTGGCTGTGCTTGTCAGGCAGAGGTCCAGGGTTCGTTTCCCGGCTGGCAAGAAATTGAAATGATGAATATGTATAATAAGTATGTATTTAAAAATATATGTATAAGTAATTTATCAAAGCATATTTATTTATTTTGATCCAAAAAACAATTATATAATCCCGCAGGATAGTTCAAAATTACAGAGATCTGAACTCTTAATGGACGAAAACCGCAGGGGACTGCTAGTTCTTCCTACTATTCTACTAATCACTGCGAACATTTGTAAGTATGTTTGGATGTAATGCAAAAAGACTATGATGAATATAGAATATAACGGATCAAGCTTATATGCCAAAATAGCACATTGGCCGCAACCTAACCCAAAATTCAAATAGTTTCGCACGGGAACGAGTCTGGTACGCCATAACTGAATTTTGCACGGAATTTTGCCGGGCTAGCTTCAATAATATAGGGCTACAGCTGCCATCACACATGTCTAGATGAATTTGGAGCGCGGCACACGATCGTCGATCATTCGCAAACCATTAGGGACAGTGCTGAGGACGGCGTTCATCTGCAAATGTGTTCGGATAGCACTTTTAGAACGTTGATAGCAGGCACGACATCGTGTCAGCGGGATCTATTGTAAACTATCTTAGTAATTGATTTTGAGAGTATAAGTTTATTAGGAAAACAGTGAACATTTTTTTAGGGGGACAGCTATGTGCGATTACTACAGAGCATTGTATAGATATACATATAATCATTACATTACATACATACATTAAATCAATATTAATTGAAATTTTGTTATTTTCCAATACGTTTATTTCTTATGTTACTTAAAAGTTGTAGGTGTGCCAAATAAACATTTTCTATCCTATTCTATTTAAAAGGTTGTATTACAATACAAGGTCTAATAAGGTACGATAACTGATAAATACCTTTATTGAAGTTTAAAATCTACAAGTTTTAAATCTATGATACAACATAAACGTGTTGTCGTATAAAAATCTATGATTGGTCACCAGACAATAATGCAATTCTTGTTTTTAGCACTCGCTACCCGCAAATATGTTCGGTTGGTGCTCGGCTGTACATCGATCATTGCCGAACCATTAGCGTCAGATATCTACCCCCCTACCCGCGGTATGAACTCGCGATATGTCACAACCATACCATCCGAGTGATCACGTTGTTTTATTTGCACCACTATGGTGGAACGCCAGGCAGTCTCCTAATCGGCTATGATGGCGGTGCATCGACATCGGCTTCAGTTTGACAGGTTGATGAATTAGTCTGTGGTATTGTCTATGGGTCCGATATGACACAGAGAGAAAAGTATAATGACCGACAGAGACGCACTTGTACGATAGACAAAAATATCGCGGACTAACTCGCATGACAGGACTTGGATCGTATCAATCAAGACGATGTGCGATCAATGATAAGGCCTTAGTTACCGTAACCTACAGCTGGTTGCATTAACGGAGTAGGTACCTGTCACTTGCGCGTTGCCACCCCAGTGATAATATTTGTTGTAGAACGCATTCGATTCTTTTCATTATTATTATCATTATATTGGCGTCAAATTCCGGTTCAGTTGTCGCGCGTCAGGGCCCAGAGTCCGCCTTGACCATGATCCATTTGACGTATCAAGAAATTAAAGTAAAGCGACTGTCATCTGACCTCCGTGACCCTGTTACATATTCAGCTACCACCCATTTCTCATTTTCATTACCATCTGAACGACCAAAAGCGCGTAAACGATTGTAAACATAAATAATTCGAATGATAAAATCGAGAATGTTATCCTGAAGTGGTTAGATTCTTCGTTTCTTTTTCTTTCTTTCAATACATATACTCGTAATACTTTACACCTCAAAGCAGATTGTAGTGAAAAATCTGTCCAATACACACGCAAGTTCTCTGGTGCAGGAGCAGGCTACGTTTCTGGGTCACTTAACTACAGCTTCAGAAAGGGGTCGTCTCGGCTTGCTACGAAGAATGTACATATTGCACTGTAGGTAACATATTCACACTGTCTTCGGTAACGAATGTATTTGCCTTCTATACACATATTATGGAAGAAAACCTCTTGTTTTTATGATTCAGACAATATTGGGGTTCTTTTCCCCCTGGGGAACTAGTGAGTTCATTTTATACATAGATGCATGAGCGAAAGGGTTGTAGTTTTTATTTCTCTGTAGTTGACTTGTATGAAATTTTATGTATTTTCGTATATTTATTTGTGCCGTATACACTCCTAAACCGCTCTGGACCGATCTCTGCGATTATTTGGCCATGTTCGTGGACAGCTAGATAAAATTTATGAATGATATTTCCATCACATCGCAATCCAAGTCGCTGAGCAATATCTAGTGAACAATAAGTAAAGAAATAGGTTAGGTAAATAATACTCTGTCAAGCGTGAGACATTTCATGTTAGTCCTCAAAGTGACAACGCACCTGTGACTGCATTTTTGTTCCCAGCAACATAAATGCATGAATCGTAGATGTTATGGGCGAGAGTTAGAGGAAGGCTCTCTGCGCATTGCAAGCATAAACAAAGTGCCTACTGAAAATTGATTATTACCAAAAGAGTCAACCATCATCATTCTTTCCCGCCCATAAAGCCTTTTCAAGAGTTACTGTTGATAGAGGCACTATCGATACCCTAATCTATGAGAGGCCTACTCCTACATGCATGTATGAATATAAATAAGGCTTAGAGTGTACCCATAGGCGGCACTCTGGGTTTATATTGGAAATACATGGTGTGGAATACTCTGGATTAGTCAAGGAGCCTCAGGCTTTGGCGCTAAGTTGTTCTCAAGCTCCCATATCCGTCTTGTGTTTGGGGTCGGCTCAGTGGCTATGTCAACTGATCGCCTAGAAATTGGTTTACTATAGACTCGGGTTTCTCGCTTTGAAATTGTAATTACGATATATTGTGTAATATTTGCGGCAAGTCTGTATTGATGGGAAACATTAATCACGTTTCAATTCTGATGAGAGGGTAAATGAAATCTACGTATATTTTTACCGGGTGGTATGTGGAGTAAGTAATACTTTGTCAAGCCTGAGCAATCTCACGACCAAATATTCATTGAAACGGGTCTAATATAGATTAGACCATAGACAAAACATAAAGGCAATGTTTTATCAAAGAAACCTTTGTATATACTATCAAGTTAGTATATAAAAACTGATAGGGGAGCTAGTATATGAATAACAATCTCATATTCCGTCCAAGGAATCTGCAGGAATAAAAGTACCCTTCTCAAACCCTGAACACTCTTAGCACTGGGTCGCTGAATATCTAAAGTTAACATGCAAAGGGTTGTAACATCCCCAAAGCGAGGGCGAGCAACGGAGAAATGACACAGGGCCCCCGTTGGTCCCATGTGGTTCCTACCTAACTAGAAGCGAACTAGGTACCGTCTCCATCGGATATTTCTCGCAACGTTTTCTTGTTTGATTAATGGTGACGTTGAATTGAGGAGTCACTAGTTCTGATTTGATGGATTAACTAAGTCATTGATATTGACAATTTGTTGCTTTATTACCTTAATGGGAAAGGCGGGGGAGGAAAAAACTGTAACTCGATATTACAGAACGCGATTCGAAAGTAGCAGACAGGTCTGCGAACGTCCGAAGGGACCGCTAGACTTTTGGAGGGAGGGGCTGGCTAAGTTAGCACGCATTAAATACGCACAAAGGACCTAATTTGAGTTCAAGTGCGAAATATGGCGGATTTTTTATACTCAAACTCAAAAATTATTTATTGAGATATGAGTAAATAATCTCTTTTGAAACGTCGTAAACGACGACAGGGGAAACAAAGGAATCGTTTAACGAGCTCATCCAGGTAGAAGGTGACGCAAGTATGCCGGCCAGCGCGCACGAGAAAAACGCGCCCACGAGGTACGCGTACCGATACGCACCATGTACACTCATCCGCAGAATAAACGGACCACCCCCGCACATATAAAAAGTGGCACACCGCGCACAATCGCTTCAACGTAAAACTGATAGCCTGTCTTGCTAGACGTTGCTGATGACGGTCAGTAGCCACGGGACATTGGGCACAGTAAATGCGGGCTTTCTTAGCCGGGCCAATTTCTTTAACGACTATCGCCAAAGAGAGTGATATTGGGGCAATGGAGCAAGCCCTATTAATTTTGATGGCGAATGGATCGGCCATTTTGCGCTGGCATCCGTGGAGTGCTCGACCGGTGGGTGCGACCCGTAGGAATGGGACCTAGATTTTCAGGATAAAGATGCCAGGCGGAGGCTATTGTGGTGTAGTTGAACGTGAACCTTTTGAAGTGAAGGTTTGGGGGGTGGCGTGACGGAGCGGATGGATTGGTAGGTGGGGATATAAGTTGGTGAGCTCGGTGTACCACGTACACGTAGTTTACCATTTTTGTCTATGTAAACGATAGTTTCAAGGTGCGAGTATTAGATTTTTTCAGGCGAAAACGCCTCCGATAAGTACTTAATGGTAAAATGTGTTGTAAATGTATATTATGGAGTGTTTAAGGAAGGATGAGCGTAAGTAAAATGAAAAACTCTCTACGAATCAACGCTAAACCACAATCTTCCGTAGAAAATGATATAAATCCAAACCACTGCGAAAGATCACACGCTCCGACGTGGAGACGTGAAATATCGCCACTGAAACCGATCCGAGCGCCCATAAACGTCGCGTTACCCGTTTAGCGGGGGGCGCACGAAATACAGATGTACCTTAAATACCTTCAGCCTCCCGTACAGAATTCCACCCCTCCCGAACCTAGAGAATCCGAAAACCAAACCAGATATCTCCGCTCCACGTGCCGTAGCTAACACCTGTAGGCGAATGGCGCTGGCGGGCGTAGATTCGCCTTATACCTGACCCGTCAGCTCACAACACTGCACCGTCACAAACACAGCTCACCGGGCAGCAGGGCCAGCAGGGCCAGTGCGGCGAAGAAGGCCATGGCGTCGCGCGGGAACACCCGCGCCCGCAGCGCTAGCACGCCGTCGCACGCATCGGGGGGCGAGCGGCCGGGCCCAGCGGCGCGCGGCGCGGGACTGGCCGGGCCCGGTCCCCCCCCGCCGCCCGCCACCCCCCGCATCCCCCGCAACCCCGCCCTGCGCGGCAGGTGCGCGGCCTGCGCGGGGGCTGCAACTGCAACCGCCAAGGTCATTGGTGATCTGGTGAGGTGAGGAATGATTATGGGTTTCTGCTGATGTTGGAGGTTGTTGTAACTGTCGCAGTAGTAATTTCGATGTTGAAATTCGAGAATTATTATTTTATATGGGATGCGGGATTAGGTGACCCCTCACCAATGATTCTGGATCTCTAAAGCTGATGTTGGAAACTGATAATTATCGCGTGGTAGTTATTTCGGTGTTGAAATTCGATGAATCTTTTAATATGGGATGGGAACGTGGATTATGAATTAGGGGCGGGAATTTAATACATATACATAGGTACACTCTAACGGCCACTTCTCACAGTGCTCGCCAGCTAATAAGCGAACGCACTGCGCTCAATACGGCTCTATGATTGATCTCTCTGTGATGCCACTCAAGTATTGTCCGTTAGATTCTTCACGCGTACGGTGAGACTAACGCCCGAATACTTAAATGTCTCTTAATTCTAAGATATTATTAGACATTATAATGCTATTCATTTTGAATGTCAAAGACTTGAAAGTGACAGCAAGATCTCTAAGGAGCACTTAAAGTTAAGAAGCATTCCAATATTCGAGCGCTAAACTGATCGTTTTTTAATACGGGAGTTATTCTACTCGGCCGTAGTTCGGTGTGCACCAGACGGCGGATCACCGATTCCAAAATAGCCTATCTCCATTTTTATGGCCCAGAGGTATCACCTCTAGTGTCGGCCTCCCATACCACCCAAGGGACCTCCGACGAGGCTTATGACGACTACCCATTAAAGTTTGAATAACCGAGTACAAAAAGGGATGTTTTTCATGGAACATGGCGAAGGGTCATTTTATCCAACGAACACCGTACCCTCAGAGGGTCATATTTGCACAATCCATTAATTTAATATTACAAAGACTTCGGCACATTTACAACCCTACGTAAATTATAAATTGCGTACAAAAGAATTTAATATTCTCCCCATTCAGCTAGATTATCGTGCAGCATGAAATCATACTTGAATTAATGCTACACACTCGCGCATATATCACGTTGGTAGCATGTGCTACGATGTTCGTAGAACCGTAGCTCGGATCGTAGCAAAGCGTAGCGGCGACTTTGTCTATCTGTCTGTACTATTATAAAACTGTAAAAGCCCGAGTCTGTACATTGAAGATATTTCAGAAAAAATAGTCTACTATTTGGTAGTTGTGCATTCATGATGGACCTCCATTATATTATAGATTAAAACACTTTGAAAAACTAGTTCCACTAAACATTTCTAAACTTTTAATTAAATGCGACCGATTTCGGACACCATCTTCTGGCAATCAAGTCTACAATTGATACTATAGCTAGTGAACAGGGGCGTAGCTACCGCCGTATCTGCCGTATCAATTATACGGGGCCCCCGGGCCATAGGGCCCCCAAACGTGTGTAAGCAAAAACTCGTTATCCATAATTTCAGTTAAACTTTCCCTATTTCCCGATAAAAATAATTATTTTATACAATTTCAGACCAGGGTCGGAGGCCCCTCCGCAAAAAAGACAATTGAAATAAAGTGATACAATCCGTTTTCATTCACTTTTCGTTAAAGAGATATTTATCATTTTTATTGAAAAAAAAAGACAAGACAACGTAGTGCCCTCGACGCGCACTCATTTATTACTTCATTGAATTTTGGGTAAAATGTGCGCCTATCAGATGGCAAAAATGGTAACAATTTTGATCTCATATTGAAAATTTCATTCTTTCAGAACCATCGGTAGCACCAAAGGCTTACCTCCTTACTCCGTTCTTTCTTAAACGGGTCATATGGACCTGGTTTATAATATACCTTGGCCCACACGCCCACACGCATAATCGTCTTGGCTCACACGCAATCAATCTTTAAATTTGTCTGTTTTTTAAGTTAATAATGGAACGTTTTGATAGCCAAAATATCTAGAAATTTGGAGTTCTTACGCTCGCTCATTAATGTTCGCGAAGTTGATTTTATTATTAAATTCTCGTCAAAAATTTCGGGGTAGCCCGGCGCTATCGTCATATTGCTGATTTTACGGAATTTTTTATTTAAATCGCGCTAGGCTTTAATGGATAAATTACAAAAATTTCGAGCTCGCTGCGCTCGCTCATTCAATGTTATATGTTATAATCGCACAAGATATTAATATAGCCAAGCCAAAGGCCAAATTAAAAAATTCCTAGCTCTATTTAGCCTCGCGAAACTGACTGTTAGAGACTATTGTCCATTTATTGACTTAAGCTGAGACTAGGATTTAAGTTACTCGTTAGAACCCCCCCCCCCCCCTAGGGAGGCCCATACACAATGATTGATACGGGGCCCCCGAAGGGCACGCTACGCCACTGCTAGTGAAGAAGTAAATTACTTCCCTGCAATGAATGGTTAGAAGGTAAGATTAGGTATTCGTAAGATTATCCTATGTAGCTAAAATTTAAAAATAACGAAATATCACAAAGTTTAAACACTCGTATTCAGAAACGATTACGAGGTCACACAGTGCGCGCGAACGCACAGAGTTCCAACTGACAACACTTGAGTGGCGATCGGCACTGCGCGACCGCTAAACTGAACGAAATTCACAAATGTCCGTAATCCCTTGACTAAGTTTACTTATACTCAAATATTTCCTAAACTACAATTTCGATTTAATCTCGATCACCCCGATCAAACAAAGAAAACCGCATCGAAATCGGTCCAAAGGTACGGGTGTTATGATGCTACAGACAGACACCCAGATAAACAGAGCCTCTTGTTTCGTCGGGGGTTTAAAACTACCTCCAAAGCCAGCACTGCATCCGCTCCCCTTAGGTTGCATATGTTCTGGGGTTCAATTCCGCAAATTCAATTAAACTCGATTGAATTGTGATCGAAATACCAGCACAATTTCATTTTTTATTGTAGCAGAATACGAAGAACGCGTCAAACTGCCATTGAGGTGTTATTGTGATCTAATTGCAATTCAATCGCACTGTAACAGAATACCAAAACATATCAAACTGCCACTATGGTGCTATTGGGATCCAATTACAGTTTTATCTAGCCATTAGTAAGTTAGTGGACTTGAGACCCAGGGCCGCGCACCATTAGGCGGTTCGTCGGACAGCGTGCCTCCTAGGCAATAAAAAAATATACATTTATGACGTGTATGTAAATGTATATATAACTTTATGCTTTATTATGCTTACTAGCTTTTGCCTGCGACTACGTCGTCGTGGAAATCGTTTTTAGGGCAGTTTATCTTTTTCCCGAGCAACCGTTTTAAATGACCTCCTTAATGTATGAAAACTAGTACTACGGAGAGATGAAACTGTATCTCTGTTTCTATCCAACCAAATTAGATGAAAAATGCCCAAGATTTTAAGTTGGACCCCAAACTACAAAACTGTGAAAACCCCATCAAAACCATTCAGCTCCATTCTCACATTTCTTATAGTTTAGCTGGTCTATAATGGTTATATATCAATTGTTACAGTTTCCAAAACCAATTATACACTATATGTTACCCAGGCTTAATAGCTACACAACAACAAAAATATTCCATCAAATCCAGTAGTTCTGGGCTTCGATTCTGGTACGGAAATCGTCTCAGTTGCAGTAACATTACAATTGCATCGCATCTCAAACGTGTGATTGTTATTCAAGTGACAGATGTTGAGTTGCAACTTTCATGAGTTCGAACTTATCCACAATTCGTTTTCTGGTACTTTAGTTGCATTATGGTTTTATATGGCTGTTGTTACTCCAATAAATAAATTACTAAGTTGCGTCTTTCTTAGTTGTCAAACTGCCTTCAATTCTGTCAACGAAAACGTGTCAAAGATCGAACAATGATTTAACTGTAATTTAACTAGGGTGATGCTGCGATGTTACTGTGACTGACTCGATACCACGACGTAGTTATAGTAACATCACAGTTACATTGCAACATAATAACAACTGCATTGCACACCAGAATCGGTACCCAGGTGATTAGCGTGTACAAACAGACAAAGAGTTTAAAATTCTTATTCTATTACTATTTCTTCATCGCTCTAAAATATTTTTTGTTAATATATTCAATGTTTTTACTGTTTTATTATATGTATAGATTATGTCATTGACAATAACGCCCGATTGCACTAATCTTTAGGTGACGCTTAATTTGTACTCAAATACTCCTTATTTCATAAAATTCAAAATTGTACATGTCATTTTTAAATTAAAAATTAAGTGAATACATTATAGGTCAATATGGACGTTAGGAGATAATTTAAATAAAACATCTTAAAATTATTGTTATTTAAATTTGTCATCAAAGAACTCTTTCAAGTTCAATTTGTCATCAAACATTTCTTTAAGTTTATATTTAAATTTTATTAATCAGTCATAGTCCCTAATATACTTTGGTATTTTTTTGTAAACTACTTTTGATTTAAGATATTTTAACAAGAAAACTCATTGTACCAACACCAACATTAGGTGAAAACTAAAACTCGGTAAGTCAGACTGACTACTTACTTTATGACTAAGCCCGATTGCACTGAACTTTGCACTGTAACATGGGTTCTTCAAAACGCATTTCTACAGGTAGGTAGAGCTCGTCTAGTCTAAGATGACGCGCCCCACTACTTAGTTAGTTGATTTCGATGTATGAGTGCAAATATTGATAACGACACTTCATCTGTGTGGGAGCCAATGAACGACGCGTGTTCCTACGTTTGAATCTCACCGGCAACTGAATGACCAATTACAACGGCATTTGTATATGTATTGCGTCCATATTTTAAACTTGCTTGTGTGCGGTAATGCGATAGTGGGGCGCGGCATTTTAGATAAGACGAGCTCTACCTCAAAGGCCGGCACCGCATTCGCTCCCCTTAGATTACAGATGTCCTGGACGACGGTGGCCGCTTTCCATCAGGTGGACCGTCCGTTTGTGTGCCTCCCTAGTCAATAAAAAAAATGACACTGATTTTGTGAATCCTAAATGCTTATAAATATCTTATGGGCCTGACTTAGAGTCGCCAAGTTTACTGCAGACTAAAACCTGTTTTTTTTTTTTTATGTCATACGATAGGCATTCAGGCAAGCAGGCCACCTGATGGAAAGTGGTCACCACTGCCTATAGACATTAGCAACACCGAGACTATCGCCAATGCGTTGCCCACCACTATAACACGTTACTCTGGCAGCAAAAAGGCATATATCCCTCCACTGCCACGGCCACGGTTCCCCAAATTCCCACACAAAACTATTTAAAAGAGTATTGTTTAGCTGCGGTATTCTGTAAGGTGGAGGTACTTCCCCAGTCGGGCGGCTCCAATTCAAACGGGATACCCCGCTATGCCCTACCTCTCTTATGTTATGTACATAACAAACAAACATATTTTTATTACATTGGTATTAGCACATAGGTTGCAGGTTGTATGTTGTATACCAACTCATGGTTGCAAATTCAGCTTCCAGAAGTTGCAGGTTTCATCACGATGTTTTCCCTCACCGTAAGAGCATCGATTAGAATTCAACTAATGTACATAACTCAGAAAGGAGTCATTGGTACATGGCCGCAGCGGGATTTGAACCCGGTACCTCTCGTTTACGAGCTGGATACTCAACCGCCGGGCTACCGACGCTCTGATGCGTAAAAGTAATGCGCTTATTACACCTGGCTAAATTCAGTCGACTAAATTCCGAAGCTCTATTTTGTATCACTTATATTATCACTGACTATACCCCACAAAACGTAACAAGGAAGCGCGGAACGCCTAAACGGAGATGGCGGGACGAGTTGGACGCCTTTTCTAAGGATTGGCTGAGGAAAGCATCCGACCGTGAGTCGTGGAAGATCGAAAGGGAGGTCTTTGCCCTGCAGTGGGACAGAAATGGCTAAAAATAATAATAAATAAATAATATATTATGTTACGCGTCGCTTCGCTTTTCAAAAGGCGTGATACAAAAATGGCACTTATTCTATGACCAATACATACTACTACGATATGCTCTCACGTTTCTCACTAATTTAGTCGACTGAATTTAGCCAAATATAACAAGCGCAAAAGATAAACAAAACCAGTGGGTTAACGGTTGTTACGACTTGTTGCTACGCGCGTGCCGTAACAATTCTTACGCAGTCACAACAAAAGCGTCGCTTACGCAAGACAGGTGTCTGTCTGGGCTCGGAGGAGGGTTGGTGTTATCGATGAATCGTGTACGTGTCATTGTCGGTTACGAAGGTTAGCTATGGAGATAACAATTGTGGAACGCACGGGTTTAACGGATTTTATGAAATAACTGCTTTTGACGGTCCCATGGAACTACGTACACCTAACCTGCGTAAACAGGGGTGACATTTGACGTTTGACGAGTATCTGTGAATCTGGCTCTTACGGTGAGGGAATACATCGTGATGAAATCTGCGCATTCAGGCGGCTGAATGTGTAACTATAATCCAACCTGGTTAGGTTCCCCTATTGATAAGGTCACGGAGGTCTTATGGCAGTCGCTCACTGAAATTACCTGATTTGCCAAGTCCTGGAGAAGGTCAAGGCGGACCCTGGGTCCTCGCGCACTAGTGCGCAAACGAAACATTAAACGCCAAGATGACCATTTATGTATCAGGTCGTCTGTCTGTGGCATGGCACCATAGCTCCGGAAGGCATGGACAGATTTCGATGCATTTTTATTTATTCGAGAACTAGTTCAATGAGCAGTTTTCCAATAGGTATCTAAAGCATTCCTAACCACTCACTAGATGGCGCCCCGACAATTTTGGTAATTGATAATCGCTTAAAATAGGTTATTAGTTAACAGGATATAAACACTGGGTACGTTGTATTCAATAATATTGTATTTGTCAATAGTTTTCAACAATTTTAGAGGTTGTAATAATAGTGGAACATAGTGCCAACTTCTATAAAGATTTCTTTTTACATTTCGTTTAACCTTTAACAGTTATGTTTAAATTAATAAACATTTTATTTTTATGTTTGGTATTTGTTGGCTGCATGAAATCAGTGCCACCATCATACAGATTAAAAAATTATTACCAAAATTGTAGGAGCGCCATCTATTGATGATTTTTGAAACCAACTATCAATACCTACTGGAAAACTCCTCATTATATGATTCTTAGCTTTTTTGCACAGAAATCGCTACGTTATAATGGTGCTCGTTAAAACGCGGCTTACTGCGGGCTACGGCCGCCCGCTCTGGCGCTCAAAGATTGTTGTTGCAAAATGTTTTCCTTACGTTAGTGTGGATATTCTGTAGTTTTCCCTCGCCGTAAAAGCATCCGTTAGCGTTTAACCGTAGAGGGAGAATAATATCCTAGTGTTCAACTTAATGTACATAACAGAGCAAGTCATTGACTCTTTGAACTGAACTCGGTACCTCTAGCTGACAAGTCGGGCCCATTAGCCAAAACTGAGCACCTCAATCAGATCTCTCAGGAAATTGATAGCAATATGCGAAGCCTATGGCTCTAGCCCATGGCCTCAAATATAATCACAAAAATATGATTTTTAAATCAGGTACAAAAAAGTTAAATAATACACCGCAAGTGACCATGGGTGGCTCTATAGTAACGATGTATAGTAGATGATGAAGACATGGAGAGAGAGAGAGGAGGGCGTTCGCTGCACAAATCAACATGCTAGCTCGCAGATTTGCACGCTGTACACCTTTTACCACCAGTTAAGGCAACCCTATTTAAAGCTTTTTAGCCAGACATTCTACACGTGCAGACTGTGACTTAAGTACACAAAAAAATGGTATAACGCATTCAGAGTGCAATACAACAGATGCTGTTGGGGCTCCCCCGCTACTGTAGCGTCTCGAAAATGGCGGATGCACGAATTGATTGCTTCCAAGCAACCATTCGTAAAAGATCCGCGTCACTGTTGAGTCGAGTACGGGGAGCTACGGGGAGCGCCAACTCTATCAGTGTCAGTGTCTTATAATGGTGTCCTTATTTTTATTGTAAAATAGAATAACTAACTTGTGTGAATTTGTTACTAACATTAGATATTTGTATTATTTTTTGTTCTTCAGATACCAATAAAATATGGACCATGGTCTGAAAGAAATGTTTATTTATATTATTATAAGTCATAGACATAGACATAATTTTATTGGTAAAAAATGTTTACAAGTCATAAGTATTGTGGTCAAGTCCACCGACGTTCTCATCCTATAGCACATGATGAGCACATGTTTATTGGTTTATTTAGCACATGTCAAATATTATAGTCAGGAATAAAAATTCCCGTTGTCCCTTTTTAAATTTTTTTTTAACTCAAATGCCATCGTGCTCAGCTGTATGAAAGGAACTTGATTTATATTTACATTCTTCACAGAATAAATGACACTTTTTTCTATTCTACGGCGTGACAAACGAGCAGATAGCCCACCTGATGGTAAGCGGTAACTGTCGCCCATAACATCTACGCTTCATAAATTTAGGTTACAGATAACATAAATGCAGGGCTCTGCAACTGCTGCTCTATACAGGTATTTACTTTTAAGATAGTATATAGGACAAATAATGTATTAGTACATAAGACATATTAAAAAAAATGAATTAACGTATGCTCTGTGGGTTTCTTGCCGTTCCTTTCCCCCACGGAGAACCACCTTGGAAGCGGCGTTAAATTTTCTTCCTTTCCCACACATAGTGACTTCTGCTTGCGGTTGGGTAGGGGTAGGGTAGTAGTTAAAGTAGGGGTAGGGTAGGTGTAAGATAGTGGTAGGGTAGGGGTAAGATAGTGGTAGGGTAGGGGTAGGAAAGTGGTAGGGTAGGGGTAAGATAGTGGTAGGGTAGGGGTAAGATAGTGGTAGGGTAGGGGTAGGATAGTGGTAAGGTAGCGGTAGGGTAGGGTTAAGGCAGTAGGAGAATATGGTAGGGGTAAGCTAGGGGTAGGGTAGGGATAGGATAGAGTAGGGAGGGAGCAGCTTCCTATCACATGCAGCATGTGTAATGCACGCTCACTTAAAAGTCTGTCTGGCGGTGGCGTGGGGGCCGGGTCGCTCTTTTCCCTCAAATATGGTTGAATTGGACGATGGCTGGGCCCTGCGTTATACTCGTGAACGGGTGCTGCCTTGGTAGACTGGCTTACTCTTGCAGTAGTTTTAGGTGGTTTTTCTTAATTTTACTAGACATATTTATATAATATGTTGAGCGCGGTCCGGCTTTGCCTGGCATTGCCGGGCACGGTCCGGTCGTGACTGGCGTGGGGTAAGTTTGTTGCTGCCATGGGGCGGCCAGCATGTCACTGTGTGCTTCCTTCCTACTTTCCTACCCCCCTCCTTTTTGACGATTGAAAGAGATATTTAATGCCCTAATCAATAAACAAATTTTGAATTTTGAATTTTTGTATTTTGCAGAAACGCAGGTGCGTTGTCACCGTAAAGACTAAGATGAAATGCCTCAAGCCTGTAATTGCACTGGCTACCTTATCTTGAAACCCCGAACACAACAATGTAAGCATTGTTGCTTGGCCCCAGAAATAGATAAGACGGTGGTACTCACCCAGGCGGGCTCCTGACCCTTGACAGAGTACCACCTGATAATAACATTCGATTGCGTCTTCTTCTTCATATCGATGTTTTCCCTAAATAATAACAACCCTAAATTGATCAACTTTTAGGGCTTTTTCTGAAGCGGAGAAATGATCAGCCATTGTGCAGGTGGTGGTGCATGACGGCCATACAATTAGGTGGTCCATGCTCTGTGACGTACGGCCATAAATACATTGACCGCCTGACCGGTGGATTCGGCTGCTTAAAAATAATTTGTACTTACTTCATATCAGCCGAAAGACGCCTACTGCTGAGCATAGGTGGAGGCCCAGAGATCTCCACAAAGGCCGGTCCTGTGCCTTCCGTATCCAGCTGGTACCTGCGATCATCTGGCCGCCAAGGAGAATCTTTTAACTCATCATCGTCATCATCATAGCGTTTATCCCGGCCTCTGCCAGGGTCCGCTTTTTTACTTAATCTTCTCCACTTCGCCCGGTCTTCGGCATCCTGGCGTCATAAGCCGTTGGCTCTCGCATTCGACTCAGCGATGTCAATCCATCGCTTCTTGGGCCGCCCACGGGGCCTCTTTCTTGATACCGGCAGATTCAGGCACATATTTCCCAGATATCCCTGAGGCTTACGCAACACGTGACCAAAACAGCGCAGACGAGCCTCCTCGATCTTATCTGCGATATCCCTCACGCTAAGGCTACCACGAATGTACTCGTTACGTAGTCGATCGAGTCTCGTAACTCCGCACATCCACCGCAGCATTTTCATTTCGTTCGCGTGAAGTTTGCGAATGTGTTTCGTCAACGCTGGCCAAGTCTCGCTGCCATAGAGCATTACCGGTCTAATTATACTCTTGTATATAAGCCCTTTGAGCTTTAAAGGGATTTTAGGGTCATAGTTGACTGCCGTGAGTTGCCGGGACTTGACATCGAGGCCGATATCGCCGGACTCGTACATCACGGATCCGAGGTACTTGGATTTATCTGTTCTATTGACATCTTCGTTATTTACAAGGATGGTTTCAGGATCTGCGCTGCAGCTGGCCATATACTCCGTTTTGGCGACATTCAACTTCAAACCACCGTTTTCTAGCATATCCTTCCACATGTTTACTCTGGTCTCAAGATCCTGCCTAAGCTTGCTCACCAGTACAATGTCGTCAGCGTACTTCATAAGCCAAGAAGGCATGTCCTGAATTTCCGCTGAGAGGGCATCGAGCACAATACAAAACAAGTAAGGGCTCAGCACAGAACCCTGGTGAACACCTACAGTAATCGGGAAGGGACTAGTATGGCCTACGATGGTTTTGACGACGGCTACAGTATTGGCATACATATCCTGTATAATACAAATGTACGCTTCGGGCACAGACTTTGATCTCAGAGCCCACCAGATTATCTCCCGAGGGACACTGTCGAAAGCCCTCTGCAGGTCGAGAAATACGTAATGCAACGGTTGATTCCTACTGCAATGGGACTCCTGGAGGACCCTGAGAGCAAAGATTGGATCCATGGTGCTACACAGCCCGGCCTGAAGCCGTATTGGCATTTCGACAAGGAACATTCCTGGCGAAGTCTCTGGTCCATAATACGTTCGAGTAGCTTCATCGTGTGGCTCATGAGTTTAATACCTCGATAGTTGCCGCACTCCTGCACACTGCCCTTTCCTTTATAGATTGGCGTAATAATATTTACACGCCACGTGTCAGGTATATGCCCCGTGGCTACGATCCTATTGAATAGTTCAGTAAGCAAGAGTACGCCTCGGGTCCCCATTGTTTCCGTCATGGCCAACAGCTTTCCCGGTCTTCATATGGGCCAGAGACCTCTCCATCTCGTCCGGGATGATCGGGCTTATCAAGCCAAGGTGGCACGTGGTTGTTGGTCTCGTTAGACAGTTCCTTGAAATGACAGCACCAACGGTCTTTAATAGAGTTTGCACTTGTGAGCAGCACGCTGTCTACACCCTTTATACACACTTTGTCACAACTAAACTGGCTCGACTCCGCGACTTTACCAACTTGTAAACGAGCTTCTGCCCTTCCACGGAATCCAGCCCATCGTAGAGCGGAGCCAGCTGAGGCGACCGTGCTTTTGCTCGCCGCTTTGCTCCTAAGTACACTTCCTTATCCGATAGTGAGTTACTGTGCTGCCATTTCTTTAAACATGCCTTTTTGTCCCTAACTGCTTCCTGCACCTCACCATTCCACCACCCCGTATCCTTGTACTACCCGTGCCTTACGACGTACCGAGTACTGTTCGTCCGAGTTTGAGGATGAACTTTTGCAAATGGCCCCAGAGCTTATTAGTGGCTTCGCCCTTCGTGCTCCAATCGAGACGTTCGGCTGCCTCCATGAACTCCTGGCCCTGGCTATGCCCACCACATAGTAGACGGCTTGCAACGTTCTGCAGTAGGCCGTCTACTATTTACTCGGACATCCATGACAAGGACTCAGCGCTGTGCAGTGAGGCATTCCCCCTGGATGATCTTGCATTGGGATACATGGCCGATGTCACGTCTTCGGAGCAGCAGATAATCGATCTGTGATTGGTGCGTGACACTTTTATATGTGATGAGGTGCTCGGGTCTCTTCTGGAAGAAGGTATTAACCACGGTTAAGTCGGCGGCCAGTGAGGTTCGGAGAATTTCTTCCCCCTCACTGTTTTGCTGGCCGTAGCCAGTGCCCCCTGCACCCGACCGAACTTCTCGCTCCTCTGGCCCACGTGGCCGTTGAGGTCCGCACCAACCACAATCTGTTTGGAGGATGGTATGCTATGCTTCGCAAGGTGTCCTCGAATCTATTCCAGAAGGCAGTCTTTTCGGAGCGTCACAACCGGACTGAGGAGCATAGGCGCTGATGTGGTTATACGTTGATCCTTCTATCAGCGCCTTGATTAGCATGAGCCGATCACTCACTCTGTTCATCTCCAAGATGCCGTTCCGGAATTCGTCGCACACCACAATAGCGACCCCATTCCTCCCTTCTGCCGATCCGGTGTACATAAGCTTATGTACCCCTGCCCTATCTCCCGGGACTTGGATCCCCGCCATCTGGTTTCCTGTAAGAATGCCACCTTAACGCGGCGCCTGCAGAGCAAGTCAGCCAGCTCCCGAGAAAAGCCAGTCAGGGAGCCAACGTTTAAAGTGGCGAAGCGGAGCTTGCAGGTTTGCGCTAACGTCTTTAGCCCTGCCCGCGCGTGGCAGGGTAGCCCTCGTCCATTTTTTATAGGTTTAGGACGATGTCCCTGCGCGTCGTTAAACGGCGACGCCCTAGCCCGGGACGTATTACCTTTACCTGACCTTTCCATTTTGAATGCGGTGATTTGGCTTTTTACGTGCGTCGACTACCATCCGCCCCGCACAACCCGTTAGGGAAAAGCCGGTTCGCCAGAGCCTCGTCAGTCTGTCAGCAGGGGGACCGCTGGCAGGTGAGGTTGACTTGGGCCCATGAGATGGTGATCGATCCCCATACCCTACCATACCATAAGGAGAATCTTTTTATTTTATTATAAATTTTTCTCAACACAACTTCAACTAACATTCAAGTACCGCCATCTATCTATTTGGCAGACAAATAGAAAATCGTTGTCATCGTAAGCAGAAACTTATTCTTGGTCCTAGACAGAAAGTTGTTTGACTGACTTTGACTTGACGGACTTGACATACACCGTTGTTGGTTGTTGGTCTTTGGCCGGTGATTTGTTTGGGAATGAGCTTGTGTCAGCAAGCTCGTGTTAGTTATTTTAGAATAGTATTTTTTCCAAGTGCAAAGCCGTGAATACTCGATTTAGATCTCTCAAAATACGGTAATACAATGAATCAAATCAATCCATCGATGAACCAAGCCATTAATGTGGAACAATTGAATTCAGCTCTCACCTCCTTGAGGACACTTCGATCGAGCGTCAGTCACGTTTTTGAGACCCTAGCAAACGGGCTAAGAGCCGATCACGGCGAAGATGGTAAAGAAAAGTTTCTTTTGGAACTGCAGGATCTTCTGAACAACGTGAATGTGAACTTGAGAGAGCTAGATCAGACTGTAAACAGTTTACCGATACCTACAGCGCCCTTCAACCTAGGCAACACAACTTTCCTTAGTCAAGAAACTACTCAAGATCGCCAGGCGCTGTACACCCAGCTAGTCAATAGCTACAAATGGACAGACAAGATACACGAGTACAGCTCATTCGCCCACACATTGCTCAGTCAGAACTCATTGAAACGCTCTTATATGAACTCTGGCAGTACGAAGCGTCGAGGAAAACTCCAGAGCAATCATAACGTCGCTCCGATACAAGTCGACAATGTCATCAATAATATCGACAGGTCATACAGTGACATGAAAATTACAATCTCTCGACCATTCGCCAGCAATGCAGTGGTCCAGATTAATTTGAGCCATGTTTTGAAGGCTGTGGTAGCATTCAAGGGTCTGCTTATGGAATGGGTGATGGTAAAAGGTTATGGTGAAACACTAGACCTGTGGACTGAGTCCCGTCACCATGTGTTTAGAAAGGTTACTGAAAATGCTCATGCTGCGATGCTACATTTCTATTCACCCACCCTGCCCGAGCTTGCTGTAAGATCGTTCATGACCTGGCTTCACAGTTACGTCAACTTGTTCAGTGAGCCGTGCAAGCGGTGTGGATGTCACCTTCACCACACGTCATTGCTGCCCCCTGCTTGGCGTGACTTCCGTACATTAGAAACATTCCATGATGAGTGCAAACAATAGTCTTTGTGGTATTGAATGGGAAAGTGTAAAATTGGCCAGATAACTATCTGAAATGATTTTACTCCTTCTCATTCAATAGTGCTTGGTATTCAGACTAATGACTCAAGTGAGACAGTGTAAAATAAAGGATCGGTATAAATAAGTATTGTTCAATGGTTTTTATAATTGTAGAATAGTAACCTAGTTTAAATATCTTTCTTTGTGATCTTGTACTGAATAGAGTAAAATATGATAATAGGAATGATGACTGTGTCAACATTTATAAATTCTAATTAGTCCATCAGTTAAGTGATAAAAAATTAAATCAATATAAAATGACAAAGATAAAGCATATCTAAGTTTCTGAGTAGGGCTTGAGATGTCACTTTTGAATAAAATTGAACCTTAGGTGTGATATCATGCAATATTTCAATGCATGGTATCAGTGTTATTTATGCCATCATCATTTGCCAGCCCTTATCCCATTCATTTGAGGTATGTTTTCTTCCTCCTGTCATCCCTATCCACTGTCATATCCATGCTCACCTCTCACTCAATTTTTTTTTTTAATGATATGTCTTCCCCTTCGTGCAAATCGATCAACATTCAATACCCTTTTCGTGACATGTTTTTTTCTCTGCATAATATGGCCTTTTGATTATGTAACAAAAGAAAAAAATGTGTCCAATATTATGTGATAAACAATCTGATGATCTATAAAAATGTTCAGTCATGATCCCCATTGTCACCAATATGTAAAAATAATTTATGCTAGATGTAATATTTTGTCTCCAATTGATGATAGAATTTATCAATACATCATAGGTACTCAATTTTCTGTAAACAACAACATTTTGTTATAGATTGTTAACTGCTCACATCCCAAGTATCTGCTAATCTATTCTTATAAATTGTTCTCGCGTCCCACTGATGTGTCGCTGGGACGTGACAGGTTAAAAGTCTTAAGGAACACCTTAAGATTTTTGTAAAGTTATGACATAAAAATAAAACAAATTTCAACTAAACACAATTTATTTAAAACCTTCAACAGAAAAACTAATTATTTGACTTAGTACATACAATTTAAAAACTATCAAATGGTCTACACATTGTCACGGAGTGGTCGACTCCACAAGCTACTTTTATAACATGGGCTCCTACAGACACTTTTATTGGAAATGATTGGTCATTAGAATGTCCAAGTCCTAAGCAGCCATGTCTGTTCCTGCCCCACATGTACAAGTCTCCAGTGTCTGTGACTGCAGCCAAATGCCCAATACCACAAGCAACTTTCTCCACCACACTTTGCGGGTTGAATTCATTGCGTCCTAATACAGTTGGTGGGATTTGTTTCGGTTTAGGAACATGCAGAGCACTAGGGCCAAGTCCTAGGAGGCCAAAACCCCACACGAAAACATCGCCAGCTTCTGAAACAGGAAAGAATAGGTGAAAACCAGTTCAAACAATCTTGAGAATCTGACTGACTAACATTCAGCAGAGATGTAATTTTTATAATTTGTGAGCTGCATACTTTTGGTTGTATGTGCGATTTATGCTGCATTCCGTTTATCCCATAAAACAATAGCAAAAGTTCAAAAAAAGTTTAAGTTGACCTGATGACTACTAATCACATATCAAAACATTACACTTAAAATCTATACATACCATTTACTATTAGGCAAAAAGATCCACCAGCTGCAATGTCCACAATTTTACCAAGACCTCTAGTGAAATTTACTAAAGCATAGGACATGTTCACTTGTTGATGACTCTTCGCCATTGGCACTTGGCCGTATTCAGAATTGCCCCAGCCAAATAATTCACCTTTTTCTGAAATTAATAAATTATGATAATAACAAAAATCATACATTTTTTAGACGGCTGTTTACTAGCCAATCATGCAAAATGCATATATTTGTATGAACTTCATGACTGCACAAAAGCCATTAGGAAATTAAACCTTCCAATCACTGTATCTATTAAACCACTATAAACATACCATTCAAAGCCAGTACGCAGTCCACAGTGGATGTGACCTTAACTATCTTCTCACTGGTGATATCGCCCTTCACAAGCTGCGGGATACCCTGGCTATCGAAGACACCGAGACCTGTCTGCCCGTCAGCTCCCCACCCGCATGCGTACACCCGCCCAGATTCTGTGACGAATACACTGCACAATAATTTTACCAATTATCAGACTTAAAAATTTGAGAGTGAAAAGTACTAGTTTACTACAGTCAATCCAAACAAGTCAATCAATTATATTTACATGATAAAAAGAAGTAAAGAATCTTTAATCAATGACATGCTGATACAAGAAATAAGTAATCCCAGTAAAATCTGTCAAATAGAAATTAATTTCCCAATAAAACATATTTTGTACTCACGTGTGATCCTGCCCACAACACGCATGCACAATTTTCTCCTTTCCAAGTGATTTTATGTTGTGGACAAACATACTGCCTTTGTATTCTTCTTTAGGAATAATCTTGCGACCACACTGGCCATAGGCATTGTTGCCAAGAGTGTACACACCTTCTGTATCCGTTACAATTACTGTGTGGGCTCGACCTGCCGCTACTTCGATGACCTGCAAGTCATTAGAGAACTTCATAGTTTCATGGGCACTTTTCCATCAAACCTAACTAAATGTTTAATTAAAAAAAAACAGACCTTTGTATCTAACGATTTGTATGGAACATGTATTGGGGCTGGACTGAGGAGCAATTCCAGTGGATGGCCTATACGCGGTGCATGGTACCCTATCTGTGAGTCTGTATTAATGCCGGAGCCAAAAACCTTGTGTTGTTCATTGGTCTTTATAGCTGCTACTGTGAACCCATAACCGCATGCTATCTGAGTCACCTGTAATGCAATTAACTTTTATAGGTAGGTGTTGAGATAAGAAAAAGAGGTGTACACTATATAAATTGTAACAAAAAGCTTACATCGAATCGCTCAGCAAAGCTTGATCGCAGTGGAAACCAAGCTAGTGTAAAGTTGTTTTTGTAAGCCTTACGGCCTCGTTTACCACGGGGCAGGTGGATTCCAAGAGCACCGGTCTCTGCTAACCCCCATAGGTATACTCTTCTGTCTGATGTCTTGCTTACTGGATACTGAAATACTATTTTATAGGACTTGTTAGATATGTACACATGAAATTCTATTTACATAAACTATAGGATAACTAACATTGCTTGTAAACAAAAAAGTAGGTATCATATAGATGAAAATATTACAATGAAGTTTAATTAATGTACAAACTATGGAGAAGGGAAAGACGTTAAATCAATTTGTTGATTTGAAAACTATTGATTGAAAAAAGGAAAAAGAACAAAATACTTACTTGGTAATTCTTCCTCTTCATTGGGGACAGGTATTTTCTTTTTGGCCGTAGCATACGAACGATTTATAAACGGAATAGCACCTCTGAACCTAGATAACACCTTTAGTGCATCCATTTCGCCTTAAAAGAAATCTATCATTGTTTTCAAACTCTAATTCGCAGATTTTTGGGATTTTATTAGTAGCGAACTAAGAATTTTGAGGTTATTTGCAAACACAGACTATCTAAAGTTCTAAACATAGGTCACTCTGGGTCACTCACTCGTACATACGTGACAGTTGTCAAAATCACGGAGTTATCACTTACTAGTTTCGTTACATTAACCTATTATTTCCATACATCTACAGAACGATTATACTCTGCAGCTATAGGTAAACCGCAATGTCATGATATTTGGGGAATGGTACTTTGTAGTGTTATGGCATTAACCGTGTGGCGACTGTGAGCTGACCCGCACAACCAGTTAGGGAAAAGCCAATACCTCGTCTGTCAGTCCGGGGCGGACCGCGAACACGTGAGATTGGCTTGAGGCGCTGAGATGGTAGTGGGTCCCGTGCCCCTTCATTGTTATAGTTACGGGATTCCCTCTCATTTTCTACATCAGGGGTGTTAACCTGGATTTTCTAAAGGGCCATCTTCTATAGTTCCACAATTTGAGTATGCGTCCCTGTTTTCGCTCACCGCAATCTGACTTTTTCTCAACAGATTTACCGCTAGCCACTGAACCGGAATTTGCCGCTTGAATAGTCTTCGCGGGCTTAAGTAACCCGCTGTCACTATATTTATGTCTTAAACATTGAAATTAAAACGCAGTTGCCAGGTAATTCGTTTTATTTTTTTAATATTCATGAGATAGCGGTTTACCTCTTACCATGGAGGATTTTTTTTATATATATTTTTCATAGCCTCTAATATCATAGTTGTCGCACACGGAATTATTCAACAGGACATTCGCTTGAGAACTTCGTGCGAATGTGCGAATTCCGGCGTAAACAACTCGTAGAATACCCGCATCAAACACACTCACTAGTGCATAGTCCCGTTTGCGAACAACCTAGTGGCCACCGCGGCGATCTCTGGTACTGACTAGACAAATCTTTATTTGGCCCAAATAGACATCCATAATATTAAAAAACTAAATTTACAAAAAAGGAAGTACTGCGACAATTAAACGACCCAGTCCATACATACCATATTATAATATTATTCAATACCATTAAGAGAGAATACAATACGACATTACTTTATTTTAGACAATAAATTAGCTCGGAATTGAGTGTTTTGGAACAGTGCTTTAATGAGGTTCCTCAGTTCTTCAGTCCTGAAGTGCACTGCGAGGGGGCCCGAGCCGTCAGCCCAGTGCGCCTCGATGTCCTTCAGGTTGCCTCGCAGCACGAATATCAGCTCTTGGAGCTTCGGCCAGGTTTTCACGTGGCTCTCAATGTCGGCAGGGTTCTGAAATTTTGATAATAAAATTATTAAAAAACAGTGTGGTAGACCGTGAGCTTCCGTCAAACCAAGTCGTTCGGTTTGTGGCGGCCGCGGTGGTGATCATTTGTACTCGCGTGCAATGTATGTGAGACTTCAAACAGATGCTCCGTTTTGGCTGAAGCCGACTAACCGACAGTTGCAGTCGAAACTAATCCTTACGTAGTACAAAATAAAGTCGCTTTTGGATTAATTCGAAAGCGCGGGCGAGCCGACCTTGGTCGGACGTCCGTGGGCACATCCCCCCTTCTATGCGTCCGACCACGTCCCCCCACATCCAAAAGCGACTATATTTTATACTCCGTAAGGATTTGTATCAACTTCAACTGACAGTTGGTCGGCTCCAGCCAAAACGAAACGTCCGTTGCTAGTTTTTCTGCGCTGCCGGTTTTCACAAATTGTCTAGTCACTTCTTCACCTATATGGGACTAGTTTCACACTGACTGGGGTTGCAATTTAATATAAGTCATTAGCCTATTTAGCTATTCTTTTTTTGCTGGGTTTGTAATTGTCAGGACAAGGTTTGTATGAAAAAATAAAATGTTGGTAGGGGTAGGACACTACGCGGACATAAGGCGGCTAGATACGACACTGCGGCAGAGCCGATCTAGGAGGCGTCCGACCACGCCTACGCATCCGGAAAGCGAATCTATTTTATACTGCGTAAGGATTAGTATCGACTGTCTATAATAAGACCACACTAAGTCCGAATCGCATATTAAAAACAAAAAACTGTATGGCAACTTATGCCAAGTTTTTTATCCGTCATAGAACGTCATAACAAACAAATTGATTTCTGTAGGACTGTTTATATTCGTAAGTTAAGAAAAATATTATTAAATAATGATTAGCTTGAACTTTTGTCTTCATTATTAATCATGATGAAAATCATCTTCCGCACTTCCTTTTAAATTGTTTTGCCCATTATTTTTCATAACTCACAAAAATAAACAATCCTACAGAAATCAAATTGTTTATTGTGACTTTTACGAATGACCTTCTATGACGTTTAAAAAATTTTTCTTTTCTTTTTATATGAAATAGACAGGTATTTGACTGCCATCTCACTTGATGTTGAGCAGATGCAGTCTACGATGGCGCATACCTGTCTATTAAGTACCTATTCACTCTTGTCTCCAAGACCCAAGTTGTAGCGCTCGGGGAAAACTTGCCATACAGAGAATTTATTTCAGCGATTCAGACTTATCATAATCTTGTCCTAAAACGTCGTCATCCAGACCCACCTGGAACAGCAGAGGCGCCTTCCTGACGACGAGCTCGAACCCGTCGGCGAGCTGCGCCGCGACGGCCGCCGAGAGGTCCTCGCAGCAGCAGGTGCGGTGCACCAGCTCCTCCATTAACATGTTGACTAGGGTCGCCATCAGCCTGGGGGGATGATGTACCACTTTATTATCATATCCATCACAGCCCATAACAGTCCACTGCAGGACTTTGGGCCTCTACCACGAAAGGGGAGGCTGTTGCCATTATCCCCACGCTTGGCAGGCGGGTTGGAGATCGCAGTGTCATAAATATAACAATGGAAAACGCTGCTGCCCATTTTCCAGCCTACGGAGACTCTAGATTTTTTGCTTCGAAAACATGAGTCGCCTTGTACGACACCCACGAGTGTAAGGGGTTGGTGCTATTCTACTCTGCCAGACACTACACGGCCAATTATACACGGTATATTATCATATACCATATCTTAGTTATTTACTTCTATAAAATCATTACAATAATAATGTTAAATATAATATGGACCCGATTGGGCGCATATTTGTTGATTCATACACGTATATGGGGCTGCTAAATGGGCAATATTTTTATACTGAAACTATAGTACGCGCCAAATGGATTGGTAATAGCGGACATTGATCTCTCGGTCAGAACTAATTTGTAAGCGGTCAAAGCGATAGCCTTAATGTAGTTTAAATAGTCGAACACAATACAATTTAACGAAATTTGGTCACTTGATTATTAATTATTAATTAAATTATATTAAGTTATACGTGATACCGGGGTGGCAACGGTCAGCGCCGGCTGGTAGTGCCTAGCTTGGCAAGTGAAGAAACCTGCGGATTTGACAGCCCATGCAACAAGTACTATTCATATTGTTGGGCCCTCGACAACGATCGCGCGCGCCGTGACTTATACCGACGTATAAGTGTGCGCCAAGCCAGAATGAACATTATATTCTGAAACATAAGGTCCATAGTTACTTTACAAAAGGCCGTCTGGAATATACCCGGATGAGTTGCCGCGGTTATTCACGCTTCGTCGTTCCCGAAAAACGTTCGGACTAGATCACTAGATCATTCCAGTATCGGGGCCGGGGTATATACTTCTTGTTGCGGAAACCTTGGAAGAGAATAAACCTTCTGAACCTGTCACAAGAGTTTCACTCTGAATAATGAACCTTAGCACGTAACAATGGGGTCGGAAAAGTTTGGAGATGTCACTGATTCCGATGGAGGAGAAGGATCTAGAGGTTGATGTGAGGACGAGGGGACAACGTGCTGCAGAGGCCACTCCCACTGGCCATGTGGTTCTACCCATTGGCCCCGTCCACTAGCCCTGCCCACCCGGCCACACTCACCGTACACGCCCACTGATCCGCAAGCCCCGACCACCGTGAATAAAATCGGCACTGTGGTCGAGAAACTTCGGGAGGACATAGACCACGTGGAAGAACGCGTCACAAGGCTTTAGACTCACGGGTCTCAAAAATAAAGCGCCTTGGAACTGTGAGCGTTACCCTCGCGCCGAGTGGAGCTCTTGGCGGAGTTCAGGGGCCTAAAGTGCAAATGCTGTCTTATGTCTGGCTACGTTTTGACCTGCGAACAGGCAACAGTTTCTGTCTGTCGCTGTCGCAAATGGGTAGACTGAGGATTGACAGATGGGAAGAACACCAAGAGTGGTTCTGCTATTATTGAACTTCTTAATGGATGCAAAGGAAACCTGAGCTATTCGCCAAGAGATTGCTGCTGTGCTTTGCAGATATCTTCTCTTCCCAAGATGGAAATCTTGGAAGGGCATCGTTAGTTCAATACAGGATAGACACTGGATTCGAAAGACCTATCGGTCAATAAGCAAGGCAAGTACTGATTGCAAAAGAAAAAGATGTTTAGAAGACATAAAAAAAAAATAAGGTCATAGAACGGTCTGCAAGTCCATGGTGTTAAACAGTCGTAGTAGTTAAAAAGAACGATTTTGCGTGGACTACAGATGACATATTTATGAAATCACAAAGGACAGCTATTCATTGCGTCGTATTGACAAAACATTGGATGATCTGAATGGCATGCACTGGTTCTTGACCATGGATCTGAAATTTGACGACTATTGGCAGGTGGAAATTACTCCAAAAGATAAAGAGAAGACAGCGTTTTTAACAGGAACAGGACTATGACAGTTCAATGTTTTGACTATGCAACGCGCCTGCCGATTTCGAAAGACTCATGGAATGTATCCTGACAAGATTAATGGGAGATGCCTGCTTGATCTATTTGGATGATGTCATGCCATCATTATGTGTCGCGATTTTGAGGATCATTCGCGCAACTTGGTACAAGTCTTAAGAAAAATAATGGAAGCCAACCTGAAGTTAAACCCGAAGAAATGCCATCTATTCAGGAACAAAGTCAGTTACCTCGGCCTTGTGATAACCAGTGAGGGTATCTAAAAAGACCCAGAGAAAGTTGAAGCTGTACAGAAGTGGCCTACTCCCATGGACAAAACGGAAATTCAGGCATTCCTAGGGCTGTGCTTACACTACAGACAGTTTGTTATACATCGACTACATCGTCTGACTGAACCTTTCTGAACAAGCAACCTTTTCGCTGGGATGAGCTCTGCAAGGATTCCTTTTAAAGACTGAAAAATGCCTTTGAAAAATCTATATTGGAATAACCACAACCCAGCGGTCAGTTTATCGTCAACACAGATGCAAGCAATACGACGATCGAAGGAGTATTGTCACAGAAACAGGGCGAAGCCGAAGTCGTGATTGGTTTGTAAGTCGTTGTCGAGACCAGAGAGGAATTACTGTGTAATCAAAAGAGAACTCTTGGCTGTGGTTAAGATACTACAACTTTTCAACAAGTATCTCATCGGCAGTCAGTACTCCGTACTGATCCCGCGGCCTTGAAGTGGCTGTTACAATTTAAAAACCCAGAAGGACAGGTTGCCCGATGGATTGAACAACTGCAGGAGTTTGACTATGTCACAGAACACCGCAGCGGGAAGGCTCGTGGAAATTCTAATGGTCTAGCAATGAGGCCTTCGGAGGGTAAGTATTCGCCTTACCAGAAGCCGCAATAGGCGCTACCAAATTGGTTGAGGAAGTAATATGCCGATTTGATTTTCCCTTGGAATTCCACTCGGATCAGGACAGGAACTTCGAACCACAGATATTTCAGGAAGTCTGCAAGATCTTGGGTATACACAAAACAATGACCACCCCATATCATCCCCAGTCTGATGGACCGACTTAATCAGACCCTGGGGAGGCACCTGGCGAAGTTGGTAGACAACCACCAGAAAGACTGGGACAAGTATATAACACTGTTTGTTTGACAATTTGGCCAGAGAACTATGATTACCAGTGGATCTTAATAGATCTGTTAATACAGGAAGACCACCAGACGACAATCACCGCACTGTGCAAGACTACGTCTCCGATTTACGAGAGAGGATGCGAGATGTATACGTCTTGGTTCGGGACAATGGCATGAAATAAAATGAAAACATAAAAACCAGATATGACCGAAGGGCGAACACGAGCGGGTTTGAAGGAACGTTGGTTTGGCTGCACAACCCGATTCGTCGAAAAGGAAAATCTACGAAACTTCAGACAAGATGGCAAGGTTCATACGAAGCGATACGAATACGATAGTTATTCGATGACCTTTTTCTTAATTATACTAGACATACCTATATAATATATCGAACGCGGTCCGGCTCTGCCTGGCATTGTCGAAAACGGTCCGGTCGTGGTTGGCGTAGGGTGGGTTTGCTGCGGCCCGGCCGTAGGGTGGTCAGCGTGTCACTGTGTGTTTCCTTCCTACTTTCCTACCCCCCTCCTTTTTGACGATTGAAAGAGATATTTAATGTCCTAATCAATAAAGAAATTTTGAATTTTGAATTTGAACAATATGGTCACGTATTCGAAATACTAGCGCGCGCCGTGAGTTATTGTGTCTTGTATGTGTGTATTAATGTACCTTATGCATTGGAACATAATGTCTAAAGTTGGCTTGATACACGACCAACCAGAATAAGCTCGGATGTGCGCCGCGGTTATTCTACACGTCATTCACGAAAAACGTTAGGACTAGATCACTAGAACATTCCAGTATCGGGGCCGGGGTTTATAAACAGCAGCTAGCGTGGCATCAGTTCAGTTTTGACTACCGGAGAGGCAGCTTCGGAGCGAATACCGAACAATAACCTGCGACATAGCCAAATAAATATTATGTCTATGTCTATATCTACATCCTTACGACTTCGGCGATATCTACGGACTACGAAAGCCCTGCGTTTGTGGAAGATCAGCTTGACGTGGAAATCGTGGAAGAGAATAAACATTCGGATGCTGTCATTAGTGTTTCCTTCCAAATAAGAAACTCTAGTACGTAGCAATAGCTTACTTGGTGAACACATTAAATGATGCACTTACTTGGTGAACACATTAAATGATGCACTTACTTGGTGAACACATTAAGCGGGAACACGCCGATCCAGACGTTCTTAAGCAATTGCAGCTGCCGCCCGCACTGCCGCAGCGCCGCCTCCACGTTCGCGCCCAACACATCCTTCGTCACCATATTGTTCAGGTCTGCGAACGGTAAGATGAAAGTTCGCATGACTTTTTTTTTAACTTACACTAATAAATTCTATATCAATATTAATCAGTGTTATAATGGCTCACAAGGGGTGTAAAGTGTTACAACTTCTTTATTGACTGAACTGAAAGTAGCTAATACACTAGGTGGGCGCTTACCACAGAAAATTTCAAAATTGATGGTTGGATTTTAGCCAATAAAACTGCATTATTTTAACACTCTCCGGTGGTGTAAATTGGTGAGCTCCATTCTAAATCAAACTCAAAATTTCTTTATTGTGTAGGACATTAAATATCTCTTTCTTTCGTCATCTACTGATTATGTATCTTCTGTCACATTCGCTTTTGGAATCAATCAGAGGTTTATGTAAACCATATCAAAGTTGTACATAGAAAAAAGTAGCATTAATAAACATTCACATTGCCTTAGTTCTATGACGCATTTAAAAAAAATCAAAATAGTAAATGATAGATCACCTGAAGACCGTATGCTGTCTAGTATCTGTTTCCGTTGCTGCTGCATATGTATAGCGAGATGCTTGTGGCCGAGGTCTCTCAGCTTCTGCACCAGATCCACAAAACTGATGGCATAGTCTGGCTCCCGCCCCTCCATGAGGATCAGCCACTTGTCACCAAAGGTCTGCAGATTGTGAGCTAGATACATGCAGTTGTTGTGGAAAAGTGCTGGGAACAATTTATTATTTCATCAGTTTTATTTTATCAAATGATGCTTCATCAGCTATTTATTATAGCTAAGTAAATTCAATTATTTGTATTATGCATACTAACCAACATACTGAGATATAGTTTGTAAGTAATTTTCATGATGATATGGTACCACAGCATCATACAGTTCAAAAACAAGCCTTGTGGTGTTGTAGAGTTTCTTGCACACAACATCGGAGCACTGAACTGCCTGTTCCATCATTACATAGACCAGATCAAGGAGCTCTTGGGCTGTCTTTGAAATCATGCACCTAGGGAAGTAGAATAAACTGTTCGGAATTGTTTTATCCAGTATCTTTAGTGCTTCTTCTGCACTACTTTCATTGGAACCCCCTGAAGCTTCACCATCATCATTTGGTATAGATTCAACACCAATGGACATTGTTGCACTTAAATCTTTAATCATAATATTTCTAGCCGTCTCCAGAAAATATTGACTTGACTTGCCGGCAAATAGAACATCAATGTTATCCATGTAGCTTAGAATTGAGAAATTGTCATCAGGAAATATCTTTACCATAGCCAGAAAATGTTGGAAATCTTCAATCTCTGATGTTATTTTGCCGTAGGTCTGAAGCTCATAAATGTTGTTTGGTATGGTGTCAATGAGGCAATCATTAATTAACACTTGCCTGAATTCTTTACTTATTCGTTGACCAATTCTCCTCATGATAGGGTCATATGCATTAAATTCAACATTCAGCTTGTTACTTAGGTAATGAAATAGCAACCTCAAGTTTGAGATAACTGCATCATACGCAGGCTTGAAGTTTTTATTGTGATTTATTGTTACAGTCATAAGCTCATCGGTTTCAGCAAACACTGTGCAATCATTATGAATAATAGGTATCAGGACTTCTTTCAAAATGAACTGTGACAGTGCTGAAACTTTTTCATCTAGTTTTGCTGCCTTTTCTAAAGCATTCAAAACATCGACAACTGCATCTGAATCATTAAGATTAAGAGTTATTGTGACTACTGTCTTTTTGTTACCAGGCTTAACATTCCACGACACAAGTGCATCCCATTCCAAAAACAGGTCATGTAGCAAATTGTCTAATATTAACCTGGCTGTGTGCTTAGTATTATTACAAAAGTCCATGGCTTTAAAGCCTTCTGCTGGTGTTTCCAAAAACAAAACTAAGTCATAAACAGCTTCTATGGCCTTAGTAAAACTTTGTGCTTCTCTACCTTCATCAAACTCTTTCACAAATCTTCCACACTGCCCGACAGCAAATACTATATCTATACCAAAGTGTACTAGCCGAAGATCCTTGGCTAAGACATCAAACTTATCTATAGATTTAAGTATTTCAGCCATTGTTTCTTGTTCTATTTCCTGTTTACAAAGCTCCATACCCTGTACTAAATTAGTACTCTCCTCGCATAACATTTCAGTTTCTTTTAAAAAATCTGCAACTTCATCTCCTTTATTGTCAAAAAATGTCTTCACATCTTGTTTTAAATATTCAATTTCCTTTATAATAAGAGGTATCTTATCACTAGGGTGCCAAGTTGGCTCTTCAACATTAAATATGGTTTTCAAAACCTCATCTATATTATAGTCAGACATTTTAGTGTTTTCTTTTTGAGCTGTCTTTTTTAATAGCTGGTTCTGTAAGCTTATCGCGTTTCGGCGACCTGTTGGAAGATCTGGTTGTATGCCGATTATTTGATCGGCTGTTGTAGTATTTGTTTGAACTTACTGCATTGCGTATAGTGTTGACTAGAAAACGCTTGTTGGTTTTCTGCTGAGGAGCTTTAATCCAACCAGAAGGACCAACCAATTCGGCTCTAGCGGCGCCCTGCACCGCTTCTCGCATAAGTTCCTCTACCGCCAGTCTGAAAATAGGTTGTCACTACCGTCAGCATACGCCAAATTTGATTTATAATAGAAATTATACAAATATACGGAGAAGTAACTTACCTCTCCAAAGCTTGGTCGTCTAACTTTTCTTCAACAGGTTTCTTAGTCTCATGATCTTTATCGGTCATAGTTTGCTAATATTCACTATTACTTGCAGCCGTTTCTACACTATCCTAAGTTTAATTATCATTTTCCAGAAAATTGGAAATGAAAATGCATTTTAACAAACCTCGAGAAACCATGGCGAGATTTGCGAGAAAACGAGAAAACAAATCCTTCCACAATCATTGACTTTGACAGTTCTTTATGGATGTGTTCATGAATCATAAAATCCCAAAAAATATGATCATGATATAATTCGTAGGTGGTTCTACATGTTGGCCAATCCTCAGCACTCAGCAGTTTATTTTAAAAATAAAGTACCAAAATTGTGGGAACGCCATCTATTGATGCTTTTTGAAACTAAATGACATCCTCAATACACTTCCTATAATTACCAATATTGTAAATGACTCCATTATTTCGAAAGAATTTCCTAAAATCTGGAAACTTGCAAAAATAAAGCCGATACCTAAGGGAAATAAAGTAGATGAATATAAAGACCTGAGACCAATCAGCATATTGCCGGTACTTTCCAAAATATTGGAACGGTTGGTATGTATACAATTGACAAAATATTTAGAAGATAGAGAAATACTACCAAAAGTCCAATCTGGATTTCGTGCTGGTTATAGCACGGAAACAGCCCTCGCACATGTAACGGATGATATTCTCGAAGCTACAGATAAAGGATTGGGTAGTGTAGTTGTATTGCTTGATTTTTCCAGGGCATTTGATAGAATAGATCCGGAACTATTAATTGAAAAATTACGATATTACGGTATATCCAATTCAAGTTGCGAATGGTTCAGATCTTTTTTAACAAACCGACAACAGTATGTTGAAATAGAAACTGAAAAAGAGCATATACAAACATCTTCAGTAATAACCACTAATAAAGGAACACCTCAAGGTTCCATTCTCAGTCCCATCCTATTCATATTATTTACAGCTGACCTTCCAAAAATAATAAAATATTCAAACTGTCACCTATATGCAGATGATACCCAACTCTACCAAGTCTTCAACCCAGACGAGGCAGATATTGCCATAGAGCGGCTAAATGAAGATTTGCATATAATCAACGAATGGGCCAAAAATAACTCTCTTTTATTAAACCCTACAAAAACAAAGTATATGATCATGGGTAGCAAATTACAACGCCAAATAATTTCAAATACAAATCCGGTTATCAGAATTGGGAACGAAAATATAGAAAAAGTATGCAGTGCAAAAAACTTAGGCTTATTGTTAGATGATGATATGAGATATATTGAGCATATAAACATTAAAATTAGAAATGCATTTTACCGTCTAAAGTTATTGTATGGGATTAGAAAATATTTATCAGAAGACGTTAGAAAAACCCTTGTCGAAGCTTTAATTCTATCGCAATTTAATTATTGCGATTCAGTGTACGGCCCAAGACTTTACAGTAAAACGAAACATGCTATTCAGCGGGTCCAAAACGCATGCGCTCGGTTTTGTTATGACATACCTAAGCGAGCGCATATTTCACCAATCCTCGATCAAAAAGACATTTTAAATATGGAAACAAGAAGGCTTGTTCACTTAACCTGTTTCATACGTAAAGTCATAAATACTAAACGGCCTAGTTATTTGCATGATAAAATAAATTTTAATAAAAACGGAAAAGGTCTACGTAGCTGTGATCATGAAAATTTGTCTATTCCAGTACATAGGACAGCGGGCTATAAAGGCTGCTTTAAATATTCCGCATATAAAATTTGGAACAATATTCCACCACCCCTTAGACACGGTGTATCCCAACAAATTTTTAAACTTCACACAAAGAGAGCTTTATTAATTAGGCAAAAAGAAAGTACTTCAGTTAAATAAAAAGTAACACTTTAATTTGATAAATAAAAGAAAAGTATAAACCTTTATTAAATAGCTAATAGGTAGGTACCTATACATATTTATTTATTTATACAATCTCTTAGTTAATAGAGTAAACCTAATTATGATGGATAGGGAATCCTGTAATATTGTAATATTTTTTTCTCGTTTTTATAATAACAGCATTTTTTGGTTTTTTGGTTACACACATAGCATGTTTTTGTTTGCTTGTTTAACTGCACTTATGCCCTACGCAAAATATGGACAAGGCTAAGATGATCAGGGGCAATCTGAAAAACAGTGCTGCAGGGCTTCAGCCCTCAGCGTATACTGAGATTGTGCCCTTCCACACTTATGTATATATTTTGATTAGTGATAAGTTTATAGAATTAAGTACATTTTTGTTGATTTTTGAAATTATGTGTTTGTGTGGAATAAAATAATTTGATTTGATTTGATTTGAATGAATCCTCTCCTGTTATAGATCCTAGCATTAAGAGTAGCACCTTATCAGAGCTGGATAGCAAAGGAGTTAGTTATCTGTGACGAACCACTGAGCCTGGGGCAGATTTCTGATCGGGAAGTTTTGAGATTGCTGAAAACAATTAAGACCCGAGCGATCAGTGATGACGGAGTGAGCCTTGATATGATCAATCCTGTCAAAGAGTTTTTAGCTCCATTCCTAGCTCACTTAATTAATTATTCCTTGTCTTCAGGGGTGTTTCCTTCCTTCTGGAAGCGAGCACATGTTACTCCTCTCCCTAAAAGATCAAATCCATCCTCTTTCGCTGAATTTCGGCCAATTTCCATCCTTCCCATTTTATCAAAAGTTATTGAAAAGTTTGTTCAGCGTTGCTTGTGTTCTCATTTGTTGCGGTTCGATCTTCTAAATCGGTATCAGTCGGGCTTCCGTTCTGGGCACAGCACAGCCACGGCACTTGTAAAAATCACAGACGATATACGACTGAACATCGAGAGCAAGGAACTAACAGCGCTGGTTCTTCTCGATTTCAGTTGTGCTTTCAACACGTTCGATTATGATATTTTGCTGGCTGTGCTAAGAACACTGAACATGACTGAAACTGCGCTCTCTTGGTTCCGTTCATATCTCGAGGATCGGGGCCAATTAGTTAAAGTTGGCGACTGTCGCTCGGATTGGTGCCCCATAACAGCGGGAGTACCTCAGGGCGGAATTATTTCACCGGTTCTTTTCTCCATATTTATTGACGGGATTATATCATCTCTAACGTCGTCGTTTCACCTCTATGCAGATGACCTTCAACTGTACAGATCTGCTCCTCTGTCAAATTTCGATGCTGCCGTTGAGATGCTGAATAGGGACCTCTTCACTATTGAGCTGTGCAAAAAAGTTTGGACTCAGAGTAAATGCTTCTAAATCACAAGCGATTGTGATTGGCAGCCAGCATTTCGTTTCGAAATTAGGGAGTATTGCTCGGCCGAAATTAATTTTCGATGGCACCGTCATAGAGTTCAGTGACACAGTTAGGAATCTGGGGCTCATATTCGACCAAACGCTGTCCTGAGGGCCTAGTGTGAGTTCCGCTTCGATTTTACTTTACTATCGCGTTTGCGTTTACGTGGAAACTAGTATGAAAACATATATAGCGCCGCCTAGTGGTACGTAAATGAAGTTTTTTTCTTCATACTAATTTCGACGTAAACGCAAACGCGATAGTTAAGTAAAATCGAAGCGGAACTCACACTAGGCCCTCTGGTCGACGCACATTGGTGAGGTTAGCCGCAGGGCTTTTGCGTCATTCCACTCGCTTAAGAGGTTGCAGCACTTTTTGCCTTCTGAAACAAAGTTACTATTGGTGAATTCCCTCATTCTCCCGCTTTTGGGCTATGGGGATGTTGCTTACCTGGACGCCATTGAGGAGCTTCTCTCTCGGCTGGAGCGATTGCAGAATCTCTGCTGTCTTTGGACTGCGTAAGTTCGACCATGTGTCCGAATACAGACGTAAACTTAACTGGCTGCCTAAACGGCGACGGCGGGAATGCCATGTGCTTGGGCTATTGTTTAATACCCTTTTCAATCCCACTGCCCCTATCAATTTGCGCGAGATGTTCAATTACTGTCCACCCGCCAATCCCCGTTTACAACCCCGCAGGGAACTTCTACTCGCGATTCCATCTTACGGCTCAGCGAGTTACGGAAAGTCGTTCCGGGTGTTTTCTGCGCGTCTGTGGAACGCACTACCGGAAGACATACACAATTCTCGGACATCATGCTCCTTCAAGGATCGTTTGAAGAAGCACTTCCTTAGTATTCAATAGAGCTTTATTTTATTTTATTTTTAACTATTATATATTTATGGTAAGTATGTTAGGTATATAGTATTATAGTTTATGGTACAGTATATTTATATGGTATATAGTACCACATTATAGTTATATTTAAATTTGCACAAAACTCGATATTGCTACCACCGCTCGTTAAATAGCTCATTTCGGACTATCCAAGGTAAGGTTAGCTGGAAGAAATCCCATTGTGGGATAAGCCCGCCTTTGCAATGTATATTTATTTTCTTTTGTTGTTGTTCTTTATGTAGTTATACGCAATAAAGAGTTTACATACATACAATACCTACTGGAAAAGTGCGTAAGGTGAGGCATGGCCAACATGCACGAGACTTCACGAATATAGGCCAATACTCGCTCTACATTCTCATATTCTCGAGAATTGGACAATATGTGGAGTGTCCTTAATATAGTGAACGTAGCGAAACCCAAATATTTTTATTTCTGGCAATAATTTCGGACGCGTGGAGTGAAACGTCAGCCACGTAAAATATCTGTCACCGCTCGTTTTCACTGTTCTTTTCTTTGGTGATTGTTTTCAGAATTTATTTCTCTAGGATTTTATTTGAACTACAAGGTAATTTGGAAGAATTTTGCTTTAACTATAAATTATATTTGTAAAGTGATACTTTGGTAACGATTATAGCGTAGTTTCATTTATTTTTCGGTGAAATACCTGTTGTAAAGATGAGGGATAAAATTTACTAATGTTACAATTATTACATTTTTCTCAGAGAATGGCTGCCAAACTACTATCGCTTGTGCTCATCATCGCTGCTGCGGTGATGGCTGATGAAGAGCCTACTCCTCTCGCCAAACTCTTGGTGTCTAAACAAGTGTTAAACAAATACTTGGTTGAGAACATGGACATATTGGTGAAGTACACTTTGTTCAACGTTGGAACCGCGCCAGCAGTGGAAGTCAAGCTGGTGGACAATGGGTTCAATAGTGCAGTGTTTACTTTAGCTGGAGGGAGTTTGGTCGCTACCATAGATAGGATCCCTCCGCAGACCAATGTCTCCCATGTTGTGACTCTGAGGTCAAACAAATTTGGTTACTTCAACTTCACAGCAGCTGAAGTTACTTACAGACCTAGTGAAGACATCCTTGAGGTAAGTTCACTTGTTGCAGGGTAGAAACTTTAAATTTTCTTGTTCCGACATTTGTATTTCAGTGTATTAACTGTTTCAATATTAAATTCCAGCCAAGATACGCGTTCAGCAGTGCCCCAGGGGAAGGAGCAATTGTTGCGTACAAGGACTATGACCGCAAATTCTCTTCTCACATCCTAGATTGGGTGGCATTCGCTGTTATGACCGTACCTTCTCTAGCCATCCCATTTGGACTATGGTATTCATCAAAGAGCAAATATGAGAAACTATCCAAGCCTAAAAAGTCACATTAGTGTTATTTAAGTTTAGTTAAGATGTCTTTGTTATTGATGTCTACATTGCATGATAAACCTTTACTTTCAATTTTGTAATTTGTTAAATGATCAGAATACTTTATTGTATTATTGTTACAATAAATATTAAGATTGTTTATAGTTTAATTCATTACAATGTAGACATCAATCACCAAGAATTAGCCTTAGGTCATTGCTAATGTTGTATAGAATTTATTTTATTTTGAATGCAAACACTTGTAAACCAGAAAGATTTATGTTTTGATGACTCTGTTGTAATGCATTTAATGTAGGCTCTGTTTTTAGAGTCTTATTAGAAATATTTATAAATCACTATTAAGTTAATAAAAAATTATTGATAATAACTTAGTGTTTGAGAATGTAATCTCTTAGATACCTTCCTATTTAACATTAGCAGTGATCTTCGATTCATCCATCATAAGCCCTCATATGTTCATTTTACCACTCATTGTTAAATAATTTATATTTTGAACAATAAAAACCATTTTATATATTTGTACTATTTTATTTGGGTACCTATTGTTATGAATAATTTATCCAAGGGGAGGCAGGCACCGGGTCCTCGGAGCACAACCCCGGTGCTATTGATGCCAGGAAGATTAAACAAATAATTGATTATACAAGGAATTAATACACCCTGCCAAAATCAGGTAAAAGGCCCTTCAGGATGCCAAAGAAGCGATGGATAGATACCACTAAGTCGCATGCGAAAACCAACGAGCCAGGTCAGGCATACCATGATGTCGAAGACCTGGCGAATTCGAGATGAATAGGATAGAAAACCATAAGCCGGTGTTGACCGCTCTGCTAGGGAGGATGATATTATGGTCATCTTGGCGTTAATGTCCCGTCCCGGTTATGCTCGCGCGCGCGAGGGCAGTCGTAATGTACTTTGCTAATAGATGGCGTTGTTCATGTAATAAAGCCTTATTGACCGAGTGTTTTGTGGGTCCGTATCTTTTTCCATAGTCCGTATTCTGAAGCGGTTGATTGATAGCTGACTGAGTCGGATACGAGAGCAAACGACGTAAAGATGTAGAAGACGCATAATGGACGAGGAAAAGCAGTAAAGCGGGGCGCCGGGAGTGACCGTACTACGACGATAATGAAAATGAATGATGATGGTTGAAAGTGGTCCCACTCGATGACTCGAAGCTTGCAATGGGCCTACTAATCTTCATCTATCTAGCGATATAAATAAATCGTACTTGCAAAAATCTTGGATGAACCTAGTACTTAACCTATCCTACTTACCAAAAGTGAAGGTTTGTGCCAAAGTTGCCATGGCAAGGATACAGATATATAGAGGCAAGAAATACAGATGTCGGTGGTAGGTAATTAACTTACATCGGCTAGTTCGGCTTCGTAGAGCGTCGTCTCTGTCGCACGCGTGTGAATAAGTACAAAGACGAAACTATTTAGCCGATGTGCATTATTTAGGTACCGACGTTATCTGAATGCTGAGTGTAAGTTTTGCTTTGATTTTACTTTGCTGTCGGGTTTGCGTTTACCTGAAAATTAGTATGAAAAATGTTTAGCGTCATCTAGTGGTACGTAAATGAAGTTTTTTCTTCATACTAATGAGGAGTTTTCCAGTAGGTATTGTCAGTTGGTTTCAAAAAGTATCAATAGATGGCGCTCCCACAATTTTGGTATTTTTTAAATCTTTATGTTTGTGGCAGTATTGTCATGATGCAGCCATCTAATACTATATTTAAACATAAAATGTATATTAATATAAACATAACTTTTAAAGGTTGAACGAAATGTGCAAAGAAATATTGATATAAGTACGCACTTTGTTCCATTTTAATACAAACCTTTCATATTTGTATTAAAACTATTGATAAATACAATGTTATCCAATAAAACGTACCCAGTGTTTATATCCTCTTTGCTTAGAACCTATTTCAAGCGATTATCAATTTCCAAAATTGTCGGGGCGCCATCTAGTGAGTGGTTAGGAATGCTTTAGATACCTATTGGAAAACTGCTCATTTCGACGTAAACGCAAACGTACAGTTAAATCGAAGCAAAACTTACACTCAGCCCTCTGTTAACGCCGTTACACTTGAAATAATAGCTGAACTGGTTCTTACCTAGATATTCACAGACGAATACCCGACTCGTAAGCGAGTGGTACAGTACCATTGACTCTTTTCTGAGTTTTCTACAATAGTTTAATGCTAACCGATGTTCTTACGGTGAGGGAGAACATCGTGATAAAATCTGCACATTCAGGCGACTGAATGTGTAACCATGATCCAATCTGGCCATTTTCCCCTGGTAGCAGGGCCACGGAGGTCAAACAGTCGTTCCGCTGTAATTATCTGATCTGCCAAATCGTGGATCATGCTGAAGGCGTACCCCGGGCCCTCGTGAGCGAGAGCACAACCGAATAAATAAAACAATTTTCTGAATGAATCGTCTAGATTAGATAGGCAGGTAACATAAATGGAATAAAACGTAGTCGGGTTAAAAAACATTTTTTAATTAAAAGCTTAAATAATACAGGGATTGCTAATACAAGGGGTGTCATTCAGGTGCACGGAAAACAATAGTTTAGGTACTCAACTAGTTTAGCCTTACGTACATTAAGTGAATAAGTTATATGTATACTTAACTAAAATTTTGATGATTACTTTCACAGACATGTTTAGGTATCAAAATACATATGGTATTTTGTTAACAGTGAAATAATTTAGGTACAGTCAGCATCACAAATAGCTATGCGAAATAGTACCTAGTCTAGAATAATCTGAACTAAGATTTTAAACTTAATGTCCAAGGCATAAAATCCGTTTCGCTTATCACTATGGGAAATATGGGTGCCTTAACCCGCCTGTATCGATGGATAGACATCGCTGAGTCAAATGCGAGAGCCGACGGCTTACGTTACGTCTCGAGGATGCCGAAGACCGGGCGAAATGGAGGAAGAAGAACGAAGCTAACCTTGGCAGAAGCCGGGATTGACCGCGCGCCTGATGATGAAATTCCGGTTCGCCCAGACACAGTTCACACCGACTAGAACGCTGAAATTTGTTCAGATTATTCTGTCAGACTCTGTTCGAATCAAACTTAGTTTAGCTTCTGATGCTGATTTGATAATGAAGTACAGGAAATAACAGGCTAGTTATCTTTAGTCAGAGCTCAGCTCGGAGTTGATTAAATAAAAGCGATGCAAAAGTCTTGGCGTACCTATGTACAGTACCAGAGCACAAGTGCATTACAACTTCAAGAAAAAATTCCTTAGCCGTTACAGCAACAATCACGGCATTTGGTGCATCTTTAGCCATAATCAGATTACAAAAATAAGGGACAATTAGCTGTTCCTTATGCCCAAAGGACTCATCCTACCAACAGGATTCTTTTAAAAAATTAATAATAATTTAATTCATAAATGCTATAAAATCCGCTTAACTGCACAGTAGTGCAAAGGAATATGATCCTTAAGGTCAGTTACTTATGCTCTTACGTTATACCTAGTTGTAACAGTGCTTAAGAGCATTAGTCTGTACATAGGCACCAGTGGCGTAGCATGCCCTTCGGGGGCCCCGTATCAATAGTTATATAGCAGATACTTCCAACTACGGGGGGGGGGGGGGGGGGGATACTAAAGAGTTACTTAAATCCTAGTCTCAGCTTAAGTCAATAAATGGACTAGCATAGCGAGCTCTACATTTGTGTGAAAATAGACTCTAACAGTCAGGTTCCCAAGGCTAGGTAGGGCTAGGAATTTTTGATATATTGGCCTTTGGCTTGGCTATATTATTACCTTGCGCGATTATACCTTATATCATTGAATGAGCGAGCGCAGCGAGCTCGAAATTTTTTTAATTTATCCATTTAAACCTTGCGCGATTTAAATAAAAAATCAGCAATATGTCGATAGCGCCGGGCTATCTCGAAATTCTTGACGAGATTATATAATAAAATCAACTTCGCGAACAGTTAATGAGCGAGCGTAAGAACTCGAAATTTCTTGATATTTTGGCTATCAAAACGTTCCATTATTAACTTGAAAACAGACAAATTCTAAGATTGATTGCGTGTGAGCCAAGACGATTATGCGTGTGGGCCAAGATTATTATAAACCAGGTCGATATGACCCGTTTAGGAAAGAACGGAGTAAGGAGTTTCTTAAGCCTTTGGTGCTACCGAGAGTGTTGAAAATATGAAATTTTCAATATGAGATCAAAATTGTTGCCATTTTTGCCATCTGATAAATGAGTGTGCGTGGAGGGCACTACGTTGTCTTGTTATTTTTTTTAATACAAATGATAAATATCTCTTAAACGAAAGGTGAAATGAAAACGGATTGTATCACTTGATTTCAATTGTCTTTTTTGCGGAGGGGGGCGCCGACCCTGGTCTGAAATTCTATAAAATAATTATTTTTATCGGGAAATGGGAAAGTTTAACTGAAATTATAGACAACGAGTTTTTGCTTATACACGTTTGGGGGCCCCTATAGCCCGGAGGCCCCGTATAATTGATACGGCAGATACGGCGGTAGCTACGCCCCTGATAGGCACCAATTATTATTAGGGTTAGCCGTTATACAGATCTAGGTAGGTATAGATACCTAAAGGGGAAAAATACAGAAAAAAATTGCAACACGACACTAAAATGAACTACCTCCGACAGACGTAGGTTGGTACAATTGTAGGAATCCTTAGGACAATCACTTACGCAATTTAAGGTTTCGCATCACAAGATATTTCTTTGGCAACAAGTATAATCAAATCTGGACGGTTTGCCCTTATTAGAAATCTGTTTTGTAAACGTTAGATATTCACCGGGGTTGCTTTTGCTTCCAAAACTTCATACACATTGGGATCGTAAACAAAACGCTGCGTCTAAAGTAAGCATCTTATTTATTACCAGCAGACGTGAAGTTAACCTGCATTTGTTTCACGATAGTAACAATGCCTTACCTACTTAGGTAAGAATTGAAGTAAGCATGATACAATACAACACATCGTTTTCGTAATCGCTTGGAAAATGCGGTAGAATTGGCATAAGCTGCCAGTAGTTATTTTCGCCTATCGTTTAATTTCCACCAGGTACTCCCAGGTTATCTGGATGAGATCTTGTAGAGATAAGTTCGCCATTGCGACAAGTAATATATTATTAAAATTATTTTACATTGTGTTCACAGTAATGACCATAATTCTTGTTCGCATGCCAGCTGCGAATCAGTTATGAAAACAAATCACAATTAAATAATAATATTGCTCTACCGATAGCTAGTGCTTTGCTAATATACAGGACTGCTGTATTACGTATTAGTACATAAATTATCTAATAGGTTAATTAAATAAAGGTTTTAAAAATATCTAGTTATTAGATAATAGCAATAGACACCGCAAATAATTTAATAATAGGTACAAAGGTACAACTTCAACAAATCATCATCATTTTAAATTAATTTGGAGACAGTTTCATAATTTAAACTACATATAATAAAATTAATCTAGGTACTTAGATGTGCATAAACAAAAAAAATTGCGTTATTCGTCGATGCGATGCGATTAGGTACGAACTATTTTTGAGGTCTAGGCACAGAATATTGATACTAACATAATATACTAATGGTCTAGAATTGATTGCACCAAAGAACCCAATTCTTTGGATTGCACCCAAAACATCTTTAAAGGATGGTGATATTTTGGGTAGGTAATCTAAACAATCCCATTACCGATTCTGATTGCACTTTTACTGGAAGATAGAGAAGTTAATCCAAAGAAAATAGAAACATACCGCTGGATAATATCTAATTATAGTTCAAGGTATCCAATCGGAATTCACTTTAGTAAAAATAGCGTTGCCCGTGCTGACTGTGCTCTGATTGTGTTCTATAAACGGTTCCCCGCCCTTTTTGTCTTAGCTTTTCTTGTACCGCCTACCTTTGTGGATCTCATGTTCTCCTGGTTGACTGATATGGTAGTTGAAGCAATTTTAGTACCATACTGTGCATAAATATTTATTAAGTAAATAAATTACGCCCAAGGTAATATTCATAAAATAAAGTGCACGTTCCCTATGCAAATTAGACGACGGTACCTCACCAGTAGCCATTAACTGAACAGCTGTTAATTTACGCAAGGAATAGGAAATTTAAATATGGATAGATTCTTCTCACTAAGGAGTTTAGTACCTAGACCCATTTAGGTTTATTACCATTTTATTACTAAAGTACCTAAACATGCGTTGAACAACTTAGTGGAAGGAGTCGTTGATGTAACAAATGATATACGTGTATCTAAGTGTTAAAAGCCAATTAATTAACGTAATTATCTTCTCAATTTCCTTTTTTATACCACTGCGGTGGCAAGCAAGCGTACGGCTTGCCTGATGGTAAGCAGTTATAGCAGCCTATGGACGTTCGCAATACCAGAGGTATCATTCACGTCCTACGGAAACCGTAAAAATTTTTCACCCCTTTTTTGAAGAATATCATCATGTTGTAGGTACTTTCCAGAGAAAATCTGTCCAGGAAGCTCATTCCACAACCTTTGTGTTAATAATGTAGGTAAATATATTCACCTTAATCGTGGTGTATTCACGGATGGCGAAAAAAAGGACCGACAGAAGGAAGGTGTAGGTAACCGTCATCTAATCTGGTCAGGTTTCACTGTCACGCTTCGGTTACGGACGTCTCATGGCAGTCGCTCTACTGCCATATCCTGGATCAGGGTCAAGGCGGACCGCGATCCCTTGGGCGCTAGAGCACAACCGGGATATTGCCGTCAAGATTGTATTTTATTATTTTAACACATCTGTGTTACGTAGTCCGATCTGCTTGTGCGCTACGCATATTGCTCTGAACAAATAGCGATGGATATCTTTACCTTTGATTTACTACACATGTCCGGTCGGTAAGTGTTGAATAAAAACAAATCTAAACGAATAGAATTTGATATCGACATAAGTTTGCCCAAGATGTGGACGGTCCCGTAAGCCTCTACCGTCTCGATGTATTTCCAAGTCTATCCATAGCAGGCACGCATATATTATTTGTTTAATATAAATATTGATTAGAGCATATATACATAATAGATTCCACGGCAATGTGTCACGGATAATAAATTATAAATTAATCAGTTTCTAATAATTAATTGACTTGACACCATCCTGTACCGCGATGTGGAATGAATCATAATTAAAATGGAACAACGCATGGGTCAATCGAAATCAAGAGCGCTGTTTACGGCAGATTTGTGATTTGTGTGTGAATAGGTATGACGTAGGTATTAAAATACTCAGTTCCTACAAGCAACGGAACTATTCTTATAATAACACGAAAATGCGAACGTTAAGGATGAAAATCGCTATTGAAGTTTGCATGTTTTGCACCATAAAACAAAACGGATGTGATAGTTTGGATATATTTAGACAGAGCAATGAACGACATGCTATGCTTTGTTTTTCTCTATGAATATTTTGGAATGTTGTGCCGTGTTACACTCAGTAATAAACGACTTTACTTTCCATGACTGAAACGTGGTTCGAAACCAGATACGAAACCGCGGTTTCGTACGCGGCCGAAGGGAAAACTGTACCGACAATTAGATAAAACAGCAAAGAATACAATACAATTTAAATTCTTAATTCTCATATTTAAGGCAGGTAGCGTAGGTAAGTGACAGACAAAAGATTGCGCATTCCGTCAGACGATAAAGGTGTTAAATGATAAATATTCAATAAAAGCCCAGCTATCAAAGTGATTCAAAATTAAGATATTCAAGCGAACATTTTCCTCGACATGCCTACCTAACCCTAGAAGACTAGATTTCCATTTTAAGAGTAGAGAACCGCACCTAGGTACACACACGGTTTAACAAAATACTTATTTTTACTCCAATGATCAGGCAAGGTAACGAAATAGAATAAATAGAAAATTATATCTAACAAACGTAACTTGCAACAATCTTTCCATTATCTTCCCGCTATTTTATTATTAAAGTATGCAATTTCTAGAACAAAAGCAGCGCAAATCTTGGCCTTCTACCATCCGAGTGACCCCTTTTCGGGGCATTGTGCAACGATAGCATTCATAGTATTTCAGAGCCATTCTAACGGTTCCGTTGTTTCATAATGTTGGCGTCAATATCCCGGTTGTGTTCTCGCGCACGAGGGCCCGCGCTGCCTTGACCATGATCCAAAATTTGGCAGATCAGGTAGTTACAGTAGAGCGACGCCATTTTAATCTGCCGGTCTTGTACGCTGCCGGTCAAACCTTTGTTTTATTTTTTATCGATTGTCATTTCGTATTTTCCACAAAACTGTTATCAGTTTATCGCTAATTTGTCGGGCGTATACGTTTTTGTCCGTATTTAACGTCACTTGATAATTCAAAGTGTGTTTTAGGGTTTTGGCATTATGAGTAGGCAAATAAACATTATCATTTCGGTTGAAATAATAGTATACCCACAGGTAAAATTATCCTAAGGAGCTGCTAGTAAGTATCGGTATTTATAATATCCTCATATGCTGCTCTTGAAGGTCGATAACTCTTGTCCCGCAAGAGTGCATCCCCATCCAAACTCTGAAGCTAAAGATGCGTATGTTACTGGATTGGCCATGACGTGACGTGACGTTGGCATTCACATTCACTAATAAACAAATTCTCGAGCGCCATGACGTCATCTGGCTGGACAAAGCAAGACCGCGACCGCCATATTCTGTGCCTATCTACCGTTCAACTAGACCGCAGTCACATGCAGCCACACGCACATAATGCGTACGCGTTCCGTGCTAATTAGCTAACGAAATTAGTTGCCTTTGCCGCGCCGCAAAGGTTTTAGTGCCATCCACAAAATCATTATATCATGTTAAATCCGGGTTAATTCTGACTTCTGACACATTAGTAGCAGTTAACGCTTGAACTGGCAATAAGAATGAGACGTAATGTAGTGCGTAAGAATTCGAAATAATGCCAGAAAAACCTTACGTTATACACGTAACGTTATTCAATGTGCTGTTCGCGATTACTTTGCTATTCAATAGCGAATGGCATCGCGCACACGCTATTTGCTTTGAATCCTTACTCACACCTACTCAAAACGAAGTTTATCAAATAAACGATAATGTTTTGCCATAAAATTTATAGAATTATAATGAGCGGAGTCACAAGCGCTGTTGTGCGTCAACCGTTCCGCCGGGACACAGAGAAGCCAGATGCGAACATTAAACAACATGGATACCTACTGCAGTAACATACAGCAAGTGTTATGTACGAAAACGGATAAAAGCCAATGTTTTTTTATCTCCTATTAAATATACTCGACGGCTCTAGCTGCCGAATCTCTTGTAAACATAGAGGCTTTATTTTTAATTAGTTCTCAGATGCCAGTGTGTAAGTGACTGCCTTGATTATGTAAACTATGCGCAGCTGCTGTTCTTCCAACTATATCATCTATCTATTCAATTTAGTGGAAGCACAATGAGTGAGTCTCCTTTCCCCAAGTCTATACTTTTTATCTAGCTATTGTTCCTTTCGTTCATTGTACATAGTACTGTATGTACCTATAGCATACTATATTGTTATCTTTGACGCCTCTGTTGCTGTATTCAGCTATCGCACTGAAACAGCGTATTTTTTGGAATTAGTACAAAGCTAATTGGATTGATTTTTTTTGGCGATGAAATGAACTGCCCTAAACGCAACAATCTACGTACCGTTTTCTGTAGAAGTTACTATAATAGCTACACTAACAAAAAAATTAATCAAAAATGATCTGAAACTAACAATAATATATTATTTATTTATTTATCACACATTCTATATGTACACAATTAAACTATAAACAATAGGCAATACAAAATAAACAGCCATTATTAAATCACATTAGAGCAGTGGTTCCCAACCTTTTCTGGACCAGGGCCCACTTTGATTTCTTTGTTATTCGCAGGAACCATGGCGTAAAAAAAATAAACTGAATAAATCCGAAAATAAATTTCATTCAAAATCTAAATGTAACTTTAATGTTTATTTTAAGAACATATTTTTTTTTTAAATCAATTCAATTTTGAATCAATGGTATTTTTCATACCTTTTTTGAACAAGTTCGGTAATCTTAGGACGTATCACCCGTGAAATTTGAAATCGTTCGCGGACCATATTTTGGCTCCAGCGGACCAGTGGTTGGGAACCACTGCATTCGAGAGTGACTTCTGAAATGTCATACGCAAGAAAGAAAAAACGTTAATGCCAAGCAAGTAGCTAATGAGTGTCGGTTTACTGAAACTATGTGTCGAAAGGATTGCGTTCGCGGAATGTTGAGTCGAAAAGACATCTAAACGCAGTTAGCTCGTGAGCAATAAAGATTAGATACACTAATGTGAGTCATTAACTTTTATAATTTCAGCGCAGTCCAAATGAAAGTTCGCACATTTCGATTGCAAAAGGAATTATCTCAGACACCTACCACTTATCTTCGCTTTACAAAAATATCGTTTATTACTATAATTATTTACAGTTTCGTGTAAAAATTCCCTAATCCTCGCTCCTAAAATCGCGCGCCTATCACAACGAGTTACAATCGTTTATCGATGTACACGTACACGTATTATCTCGCAATATCGCGAATTAGTGTACCTCGGTCGGTACCGCTAATGACGTATTCGGCTAATGATTAATTTACGGTTTTATATGTTGATGGGGCCCGGGCTGTAGGTGGGGCTGTTCACGGGGGAGGAGGCGCCGTAGTCCGGCGTGGTGGCGGCGCTGCTGGGAGGGGAGTCCACCGGCTTGGTCAGCACGGGGGCCACGTATTCCGGGAACCGGATCGTGGGCTCCTCCTGCAGCGGGGCGGGCGGCGTGCAGCTCGGGAACGGGCTCAGCAGCAGGAAAGTCCCGAAGGCCACGATCGAGGCCATTATCAGGATGATGGTCCGCGCCTCGAAGCCCGCGCGCAGCCCCGCCCAGGCCGCCATGTTGATCAGCAGCAGCAGCACGGACACCCGCACCAGCCGCACGGCCGTCGCGTGGATCCTCCCCCCGCCCACGCCGCTCATGTCGCACGGACTGTACGCGAAGTACAGATTATGCTTGTCCCCAACATGCTTGAACATCAGGTAGATCAGCCCGAACGGCGCGATCAGCGGACACGCCAGGCTGTACACCATGGTGATGCAGAATATCGCGATACTCCAGGCGTAGTGCACTCCGAACGGGAACTCGTAAAGGATCGCCTTCTTCACGTAGCTCTTCTCCGCTTTCGACTTGGACTGCATCAAGTACCACACGTAGAGGAACAACTCGGGGAACCGGATGAGCTCGAGTGCTGTACCGATGAAGCCCGAAGTGATGACGTAGTTGACGAAGAACGCGCCCTTGTCCGGAAGGAAGACGCAGTCCCAGCGGAATGTTCCGTTCTCGTGGTGCAGCGTCCACGAGACGAAAGCCTCCGCGCTGGCCAGCCCCAACGACGGCAGTATCAACGTCATCAGCAGCAGAAATGATACCGTTTTAGTCATTATAGAGTAATTCTGCCGCGACTTAGTCCAGTGAGACAAAAACTTATCAGAGAAAGATACAATGGCCGGCATCACCGCCGCCATCGTCCACAGCAGTAGTGTAGGAAGAAATTCGAAAATCATGCCGCTGAACCCTTCGAGGGATGCCGGCTTGGCGACTAGGGTGTTGAACAAGTTGACAACGAAAGCTGGAGTAGTTAGGAAAAACAGAACAATAAACAAAATGAAATTAAGTGCTATTGCTTTCACATACCACACCCCTGGCTGTATACTTAAATGCTCCCAGATTATATCGGCAGGGTTGGTCGCGTGGGACAGCACCCAGCCGTGGTGCAGACTGAAGTGGTTGATCACATGTTCCGCTAGTTGATATGATGGCAATGTTAAAAAGGCAATCCCCAATGGATCATTCAACACCATTGCTCTGCATCTCTTAGCTTCATCCCTTAACTTTTTCTCTTCATTTGAATAAAATTCCAGGGCATCCAGTTCCGCTCCACACCAAGTCGGCTTCACTATTATTCTCTTTCCTGTCTTCTTGAAGTATGTGTCTGAATAGATCAGAGCTTCAGTAACCATCTCTTTCTTTTCATTCACTTCGGTCAGTTTGTTTATGTTGTAAGCGAGACGAAGGTCTATAATTTGTATGTGTGGGAAGTTGTGAGCAAAATAAGCTCTTATCGTTGACTCACTCCTGTCTGCTTTGGCAATGTTGCTGATCATAATAGTACCGGTCATTGAGGTTGGTACAGGTTTGCGTCCTGTGCATCGTCTCATAATCAAAACGGACAGTGGCAGGAACAAAATACTGACTATTGTGTGCACCCATAGCCAGTTGGATTTGCCGTTTAAATTAGAGAGTGTTGTTCTACTGAAGGTGCTCACATCAACATTTAAATTAGTGCCTTGGAAGTTGATGGGCAGTATGAGGCCGATGGAGACGAGTGTGACGATGAACATGAGTGTGATTGCGTGTCGTTGGAAGGAAAGATAGTGGACGGCGTCAGGGCCGCACTTGGCCAGAATCTGCTCCCGCGTGAGGCGGAACACTGCAGGCAGCCAGGTGAAGAAGCCCTCGTCGATACTGACGGGTTCCTCAGCGCTACGCCGCCGGTTCACTAAAGCATCATTGTCCGAGCCGCGGTAGAACAAGCTGGTCCATCGGCTTTTGGACCGCTGCACCAAGGCCATACGGCCGTAGTTCCACGCCGTGCGCCGCAGCACAGTAAACAGCATGATCAGGAACAACCATGCTACCAAATTGAGGATCAGCGTCTGAGGTATCCCGTTGTAGGCCCCCGTGATGAAGGCCGCCTGCGACGGCCGCGTGAGCATGCAGGCATCACTGTCATTGTTCACCGAGGTGTTACTTAGCACTCCAGTCCACAGACTCATTTTCGTTGTGTCGCAACAAAATCACTGGCACAAAGAGAAAGCAGTCGCAATCACGTCATAATGCAATTTCACAGATACAGTCCTCTGGACACGAGTAATTACGCGACGAAATATTTGTTCTAATTCCCGTTTACTGTAGATTCTAATATGATTTAGTTTGACAAAGAGTACAAAAATCTATAAGGGCAAAATGACGTACTTCTTGGACAGAAGATACGAAAGCAAAACACACACTGATTGACTGATGGACTCACAAACTCGTTCTACGATTCTACCCGATGGACTGACAGCTAAGATATTATACCTTAGGGTTATATACTGTTCAATTAAAAGAAAGGCAAATTAGACGTAATGTTAAATGCGCATGGTTCACTTTTGCTTGTTATTAAACCTACTAGAAACGAGCCGAGCAAGATAGTTTATTCTGGGGTGTTGTCTCTTTCTAACGACTTTTAACATTGATAGGGGAGTGTACTGTACTTGTACACGGAACAATGCCACCAAATCATCTGTGAAATAGCGGAATTAGGAACTACAGTGCCACCAACATATATTTTCTTGCAGTCAATAGATAAACTCGGCATTATTGTACTAAAACGAAAGATTGAGACGATCACTTTCTTCATCACTGGCGTTTTAATAGAGAATTAATATAAACTATTGTTTATCTGACATCAATCGCAATCGCTAGGTTAGATTAGATAGAATTTTTTTTTTTTTAATTTTTTTTTTTTATGTTACTTAGCATACAAACAGGCAAGCGGGCCACCTGATGGAAAGTGGTCACCGCCGCCTATGGACATCGGCAACACCAGGGGAGTCACCAATGCGTTGCCCGCCTCTAAAGAGACCTCTAATATACCTCTTGAACGATCCCATGTCATAGTCCAAAGGAAACACTGTGGCTGGGAGCTCATTCCACATCCGAATCGTACGAGCGAGAAACGTTCTTTCGAACCTTCGCGTGGTGACCAACAGAGGGTCTACGTAGTGGGGATGAGTACCCAGCCCACGGCGGGTGGTGCGATGGCGGAATTGTGCTGTGGGCACCAGATCGAAAAGTTCCTCGGAACACTCCCCATTGTACAGTTGATAGAACACACACAGGGAGCCAAAGTCCCTTCGGTTAGCCAGTGGTTCTAACTTGCTTGTTTGTATGGGATCGTCGACAATTCGTACGGCGCGTCTCTGTACGGAGTCCAAAGGATTAAGCAGGTCGGCAGTTTCGCCGGCCCAAACATGGGAACAATACTCCATATGAGGCCGCACCTGTGCCTTGTACAGCAGCAGGCGCTGCCCTGGGGTGAAATATCGCCTGGACCGGTTAAGCACGCCAAGCTTTTTCGAAGCCAGTTTGGCCTTACCTTCTAAGTGACTCCGGAAGCGCACGTTATCCGATATGTCGACACCAAGGATCCCGATACTTTTTGAGATGGAAAGGGGTGTCCCTTGGAACTTCGGCACATTGACAAAGGGATCCTTTTTGGCGGAAAATGCGCAGACCTGTGTCTTTGAAGGGTTGAATTCCACTAGGTTCAGTCTGCCCCAGTGAGCAACTTGCTCCAAGGAGTGTTCAATCTCTGACACAAGTCTTATTCGGCTTTCCGACACCACGGAACGAGGGATATTCGCACGGCCAGTATAACAAGCATCTCCAGTACTGTCATCTGCATAGCAATGAATACTGGGAATATTCAGCATATCATTGATATGCAGAAGAAACAGCGTGGGAGATAGCACTGAACCTTGGGGTACTCCAGAATTAATGGTCTTGGTATCGGAGCAGCATCCGTCGACAACGACTTGGATGCTCCGTCCAGACAGAAAGCTGGATACCCAATTGCAGAGCTCCTCAGGGATACCGTACTTCGGGAGTTTTGTTAGCAGTGCCCTGTGCCAGACCCGATCAAATGCCTTGGCTATATCAAGACTGACAGCCAGAGCCTCCCCCTTGCTCTCGACAGCCTCAGCCCACCTGTGGTAGGTACACAAGAAGGTCACCAGCTGAGCGACCATGACGGAAGCCATATTGACGGTCACTGATCAGCTGGTGATCCTCGAGGTACCCAAGGAGCTGGATATTGATGATCCGCTCCATCACCTTAGAGAGCAAGGAGGTTACCGCTATAGGCCTGTAGTTTGATGGGTCCGAATTGTCACCCTTCTTGGGTATCGGATGCACATGGGCTAGCTTCCATGAAGACGGCACCGTTCCAGAGGTGTAGGAAAGCTTGAATAGGCGCATTAACACGGGAGACAACTCGGGAGCACATTTTTTGAGAACGATAGCCGGAATGCCATCAGGTCCACTGGACTTCCGGATGTCTAGGGAGAGAAGCACACGTTTTATGATTTTTTGGGTGAATCGAACCTCGGGCATGATGCCCTCACACCGTAAGATGGTAGGCAGTGCAGCTCCCCCATCATCCAGAGTTGAGTTATGAGCAAAAAGATTACCTAAGAGATCGGCTTTCTCTTTTGCTGTGTGGACCAATTGGTCATCCGGCTTGCGCAAAGGTGGAAGGGTGGTCCGACAAAAGTTCCCCTCGACAGCTTTGGAGAGAGACCAAAAAGCACGGCTCCCAGAGGGGTAGCTGATCAGTTTCTCTCCAATTCCGCCGATGAAATTAAATTTTGCTCTGGCCATTACCCTCTTTGTAGACCTCGATACAGCATTGTACTTTTTCCTCAAAATGTGGGTGTTAGGGTCCTTTTGGGCCCGAGCCACTGTCCAGGCACGAAAAGCATCCTGCTTAAGGCGAGTTGCCTCAGCACTAGGCCTATCGTACCAGGGCTGACTTTTGCCGCCGAGACGGACTACAGAAGATGGGATAAAACATTCCATTCCCTGCAGTATGACATCAGCTACAGCGGCGGCACAGGTGTTGGTCAGTGGCGTAGCTTGCCATCTGGGGGCCCCGTATCGATAATTGTGTAGGGGCCCCCCTAGCAAATACCCCCAACTACGGGGTGTACTAATGAGTAACATAAATCCTAGTCTCAGCTTAAGTCAATAAATGGACTAGCCTAGCGCGCTCTACATTTGTGTGAATATGAACTCTAAAAGTCGGGTCCACGAGGCTAGGTAGAGCTCGGAATTTTTGATATATTGGCCCTTGACTTGGCTTTATTTTTATTTAATTTAATTTATTAGGTTCACCAACAGTTTATACACTACATAAAAATTTTATAGTATGTAAAGTAACAGCATTTATCTAGTTTTAAGTATAAAACCAATGATAGGTAAACACTGCATGCGTTTACAATTAATTGTTATCACAACTGGACATCATCTAACTGTACAGAGTGCAAAAAAGAAATTATATTTTTTAAAGTTTTAACATTGTTCAAATGCAAATAAACAAAAACCAAAGTTAACAAATTACGTGACTGATTAACAAAGTAAATAAACAATTTAAGAAAGTGAACAATACATTTTTAAATAGGTAGGTACTTGAATTTACGCTTACAAGATCAGAGTCCATCAGAAATACGCCTGAATAAGATGGTTTTAAAGGTTGTGCTTTTGTTGTGGAAAAGGTCTACATCCGCCACCCACACAAAATATTGTACTCTCGACAAATACGGGGAATTGTGGATTGAAGCCCCAGATTAGTCCTGTAAAACTTAATGGCAAAGGTTCTGCTGTCCCTGATACGACTGTTTATCCGCGGAACATTTAACTTTAACTGTTCCAGCAATTGTGAACAGTTTACTAGATTATTGGCGATCTTGAATAACAACTTTATTAAAACCTTGCATGATTATGAATGAGCGAGCGTAGCGAGCTCGAAATTTTGTATATATACATTAAAACATTGCGCGTTTTCGTTGAAAAATACCGTAAAACCAGCAATATCGAAATCGGGCTATCTCGAAATTTTTTAGGAGATTGTATAATAAAATAAAGTTTGCGTACAATTAATCAGCGAGTGTAGCGAGCTCTAAATTTCTGAAATTATGGCTATCAAAACCTTCCATTATTAACTTGACAACAGTAAAATTCAAAGGTTGAGGGCTCGGAGCCAAGACGATTAAACGTGTGAGCGTGTGGACCAAGGTTATTATAAGCCTGATCCACATGACCCATTTAGAAAAGAACGGAGCTCTGCCTTTGGTGTTAAATATAAATATAATAATAAAATTTTTAATTATCCCTTAAACGAAAGGTGATTGAAAACGGATTGTATCACTTGATTTCATTTGCTATTTTGGCGGAGGGAGCCCCCGACCCTGGCCTGAGTTTAAGAGATAAGTGTCTTTGCTTTCACACATTTGGGGGCCCCTATAGCCCGGGGGCCCCATATAATTGATACGGCAGATACGGCGGTAGCTACGCCCCTGGTGTTGGTGTCATTTGAGGAAAAGCAAAGCTGCATCCACGGGTACGACGCGAAGAATTCTCGCAATCCATCCCAGTCTGCTGAACCATAGTGCCATACCTTGCGTGGCCCACTGGGGCGAGCCCGTTCGGGTTTAGCAAGAGGCACCTCAGAACGGACCAGGCAGTGGTCAGATGTCCCAAGAGGACCATCGACGGACACCCGATAACCGTCTGGGTGGGAGGTCAACAGAAGGTCTAACAAAGAAGGATTACGGCCCACAACATCCGGTAAGTAGGTGGGTTCTAATACCAGCTGCGTGAGACCATTGGCCAAAGCAAATACGTGGGCGGATCTCCCGGCGGGGTTGGTAGGGCGGCTTGACCCTAGCCACTCAGTGTGGTGACCATTAAAGTCTCCTAAAACTACCAACTCAGCCGAAGGACACCGCTCAAGAACCTTGTCGGTAGCGCATTGAATGTGCTCAAAAAACCGATTTGTCTCACCTACGCCGTGACGGTTGTTGTATAGGCATGCGTAGACACGGGATGAACCTCCCTGTTCCACGCACACCCACAAAACAGATTCGTCACTCTGTTCAATGGCAAGACGTCGACAGCAGATATCACTTCTGACGAATAAGCACACACCAGCGCGAGGAAGATACCTGTGTTCTAACTTGTACCCAGGATAGTGGAGGTACGAAGTGTCGGCCGGAGGTGATATCTGTGTTTCAGTCAGAAAGAGTAAGGCAGGCTTCGCCGTCTCAAGGTGGTGATGTACGGCGTTCAGGTTGGAGTGGAGGCCCCTGATGTTGCAAAAGTCCACTCGAAGTGTGGAAAGAGGTGCCGCTGAAAAAACCTTACTCTTTGTTTTACTTTTTGCCATGGTATTTTTAGAGGGGTAAAAAAGGAGTGCTGTAACATTGGTATCCAGCAGGGCAAAGATGTTTTGCTACAGGACGCTGCAGAGGGATGGGTTGTGTGAAAAGCTGGCACGGGGGACGGAAGGGCCCCCGATCCCCCCTGAAGATACCTGTCGGGTCCACTCCGGTCTCCTACCCCGGCACGACAGAATTCCCCAGGATTTTTCGCGCAGTTGGCGGGACAGCCTCCCGGGCCGGAGGTTGAAAGTGATGCCCGGGTTCGGGTCCCCTACTAACTGGCGGGCGGCCAGCGACGAGCCGTTTCATCGGGTCTCCCTGGCCCCCGCGCCAACCTGTCACGCCCACCCCCCTATCATGTCCGACACAAAACTGGGACCTACAGAGTACCAACATTACAGCACTCGGACGAGGGGAAATGGCTCACGGAGTACTCTGGCGGAACACAGCCCTTGGGCTGCTTAGCGCCATGCAGACTCATCTCCGTGGGTGGTCGCTAGCCATGCGGGCCGAGGCCCTACCACCAAGCAATTTCGGCTGCACTCTTCGCACCACCCGGGGGTCACGTGTAGGGTCTCTAGGGTATAGCCTACGGACGTGGTGCAGCAAGACCCCCTAAAATTAAGACGTATTAATAATTTTAATCAAATCTATCGTTAGTTTGGTTTTCTTTGTCCTCCGGCTGCTTGAATTTATAATTCGTCAGTTAAATGAATTTAATTATAGGTAATTTTGTGGCATAGACATAGACATAGACATTGATTTATTGATAAAATAATTTACAGGTCACTTAAATTAATTGCTTCAAAATAACAATCGTGATAGTATCTAATCCAATATTAACAAATGTCATAAAAATAATTATAGCAATCCATCAATAATTAAATATAAATAATAATAATTCCTCAAGAAGTGATTAGTCATTAATTAAATAAATAATGATATTCATAATGTCAATAATAATATAGCTAACGTTTGTCAATAATAAATTCATAGAAAAAATAATAGTACAAAAAAAAAAAAAAACTCATTTAATTACTGATGTACAGCCATGTCACAAGTCTCTATTTAAACACAGTCAATTTAAGGTCCAAAAATTCAGCAAATGAGTAGAACGCCTGCGTAATGAGCCATTGGTGAAGCTTCTGCCTAAATGTTCCAGAACTCGGAGCTTCTACGACCGATTGTGGGAGCCTGTTATATACATGGCATTGTATGTGTGTAATATAATTACATACTCAAATGAAAGAATGGTAAGAGAAATTTAGTATAGGTAACGAACCACCTTAACTTCTCCGATATTTCTTAGATAAGTACAAGACAGGCATGATTTTATGCAGTACTAGATTTTGCTCGCATCTGCGTCTGCGTCTTGCGTCTGCGTAGAATTCGGTTTTACATTGCGGACCCGTTCCTGCGGGAATTATTTTCTCAATTTATTATAGACTATGTGCTATTTTGGGCATATTATAAGCTCACGTATTTTATCAATAATTAGAAGTGATTATTAAGTAATTTTATCAAAATTATTTATTAATTGCGTGACGGAGTAACATAAGTACATCCATCCATCCATCCATATAATGTTAGTAGGATAGGATGTATGTATAGGAACATAAATAGGTAATATTTATTATTTACTCAACGTTTTATTAATAAAAAAATATATGCATTATGTAAAAATGTACGATCACATCTATCTATATCATCAAATGTATGTCCATCTGACATGTGGCTGGTCAAGCTTTACTTACAATATAGTGCCACCAAATTATAGCCGATGTTATTGACAGTAACACTATAGACCGCAGACATATTTTCATATTTTAGCACTTAAGCAAAGAAACACATAATTTGCCTCGTCGTTTCGTTATTATTGTCTCTGTCTTTCTTATTTCTCGCTCGGCTAGTTTTTTTTGCATCAGCGCGGATTCTGTTTATCTTTGGCTGACAGTGACAGTTTTTTGACAAGACTTATTTGGCAACTTAAGCCGTCAGTCATATTGACAAGACATCAGTGGACTCCAAAGAGGATATAAACACTACGTTTATGGACTCGCGAAATAGGTATGTACCTATTAATTCCATGTTTATATTTAATATGTATTCTAGAGCTCTTGAGCTTTGGTGGAGGGATAAGATTAAATTTTGATAAAATAGAATACCCAAAATAGATTTTTAGAAAGATTACCTACCACTTAATTATTGACACACCCGAATGATGGCCCAAAAGGAGTATAACAGTGCATGTGCAGGGACCTAACTGATACGCTGCACTTGGCGGTGGACAGTTCTAAACCATTAACGTTCTACAACCTAAATTCTAAACACTTGTGACTAGATCAAAGAATATTGGAACCGAAGAGATCCCAGAACAACATTTTTCACCGATTTGTGGCGAGGGGATTGGTAATCCTCGCTGAATGCAATCGGCCGACCGCCGCCCGACGTTGCGTTGCACAGTTATCTGTGGCGTAGCTGAATGCGATTAGCCGACGCGCAGTTAAATGAAGAAACTGCGTAGGATGATTCCGATTATCGAAAAAGTCCTTCGCATAACATTAAAAATAGCATTTGTAGGATGAGTGTGGTTTTAAGGCGCCTACATACGATATTACGGCAGGGCCGATCAGTATTAAATAAAGACCAAGGTCGGCAAGCCCGCTTATTCTATGTAGACGCTATTACTGGTTTTACTTTACGGGGAGATAAGCCAACCCAATGGAGAATCGATGGCTCGTCACCCGTGGCGCTGCCTTTTAAAAGCTATAAACATTGGAGTGGGTTTTGCCAAAATCTCCATTCTGTGTAAATACAACTCAAAAAAATGCTGCTACCCATTTCCTGGTTTACAGATATTATTTAATGTCTACCTTTTCGATATTAGTCGTTGTTGGGCGTACCCGAGTGTCAGAACTCAGTCAAGTCCGCTAATTTACTAATCACTCGAATCCATCCGGCGCGAGTAATATACAGGTTTTTTAGTGTTCTGGAACTTTTACTAATGCCTCGATTGAATTGTTATTGGATCGCAATCGCAGCTCAATGGCTGTTTCATGCGTTTTTTGTATTTGCTACAATTTAAACTGCCGTTGAGCTGCTTATATGATGCAATTACAATTCAATCAGGCCAAGTAAATTAGCAGGTTTGAGGAACTGGGTAAACAGTAGTTGCAGCGGTGGGAACGACTGATGGGGCCCACAAAGTTAGAAGATGAAACACACAATATAATTTCTTAAAATTTATTTTCTATGCAACATAAAAAAATATTCATCATAGTTACACAATAAATTACAGTTACTTAATGCCAACTAAAATGTAAATTATTATAATTCGTGAACTGAACCTTCGCAGCGTTATCAAAATTCGGCAGTTAATTGATACAAATTGTCATGTTTTAAAGTTTTACATCGAAAATGTAAATGCAACCTAAATTAAAACTATTTGTCATATATTGACGTAAATACCTTCCGATACATCATGTTAATAAGCTTAGCAAATATTAATAATAGTAATATTATGTGGTAGATGCTTTATTTTGAATAGAACTTATAAGGGGAAATCATAGTTACCCTAACTAAATTTATTTGCATTTGTAAATGTATTTGCATAACATGAAATTGTCAACAATGACGAATAATAAAATGCCGCAAGCATTCTCCTCCTTAAGAACTGGTTTGTTCAGAAATAAAATAAAGCATATACACAGATACATAACACTGAATCATTGTACCGCACAACAATTATTAACTAGGATACCTGTTATAAAGTAATCAGATAATTATTAGTACTATTTTAACAATAACCTGACTATTACAATTGAATTTTTTTTCGGTAGAGCAAAGCAAATTACTTATCGTTAAATTTTTATTCATATATATTAGGTTTACAATGTGTGGCCACGAAAATGTATACACTTACTTTATTATAATCGGAGAGACACTACTACCTGAGCACATTAACATAATGATTAATATTATAATTGTGACTTGTGATATCAATGAATAAATGCGTCTATTGTGCATCGAGTACTGGATTTTATTAAATAGAAATAAGGTAGGTATTAGACGTGAGGTACGTTTATTATAAGGCAAGTGCTGATCGTATATCTCTATGTAAAAATGAACACACGAAAATATCTAAGAATTTGGAATTAGGGCAGTGTACTGTACAATCACCGTAATTTCGGTGAGCTCAACAACTTTCAACGTATCTCTTTCAATGTTTTAACGAGCCGTAACCAACGATTGCTCTTTTCAATGATTAACTTCGGCATAAAAAGCGACAAAAACAGACGTGAATCGAACAAGGCTACTACTATATTAATTAATATTAATATATATTAAATTCTTACTAGACAATAGAGATGATAAAGACTCCTTAAACAACAACTCAAAGGGGTTACAATAACAGTGCATTCAAATATAAATATAATGCAATGTATAAGGTACCAATGGTTACAGGATAAGCTCCGAATCAGAACGACGTGACCTGCGCATTGAACACGTTACCATGTGACGACTATACAATCGTAAATTACATACAAACATAGGGAAATAATTAAAGAGTACGTACAAAATAAAATAAATATTTTTCATTATACCTGGACACACTGCTAGCCGCAGTCTCTCAGTTTCAAAAACGTTCAGATTACATCTGACCAGCGCGCTAGCAGCAGTATCACTTGTCAAATAAAGAGATATTTAAAAACTCAACATGGTTAGACCGCGTGGAATGTATTATTTAGGACCCGACACCTTTCAGGCGAAGAAAAAAATATACATAGATACAATGTTGAAAAAAAAAGGATAAAAATAAAAATAAACTTCCACCACCGGCCAAACTGAAATTGATCATGAAGACGTTCCTAAGTTTGTCCGACAGTGTACACAATGGTAAGTCAACGGTACATCGATGTTTTCATGCAAAGAATAAACATTTCAATACAGATGCGACAAGCGAAGGCGTTAGTTGCCTAACATTAGTTAACACGAGACCCTAGCCTTATATCTAAACACGAGATACGATTGCATTATTGCTGAGATGACGATTGCTGAGATGACTGGTGGCTCAGATTAACTAGTGAGGTTGCCTGGCAAGCCAGGACGAGCTAGACTAGATCAATGATGAGGTTAATCAGACTTCGCGTACCAGGTAACCTCAGCAGCAACTGACAAGCAATTATGAGCTTTATTAGTATAAACCTACGCCAGGTTTTCTCGTAGCAGTCGTCTCGGATCCATTTGTAGGCAAAATTGTAAAAACCGTCATGTTACAGTGCAATAAACATTCATAAAGTCAAATACGTAAAGTTCAAAATACACAAAACCTTATGGAGGTCTTAACTTACGCGAATGAGGCGTTTACTGACGAGGCTGCGTCACAACAATTAAAACATGTACTCGAAACGAAATATCATTTCGGACTACCTTATGTAAGTAACACTATCTTAAACTGATGTAAAAATTCATTCAATGAGATTCAGCGAAATATAATACGGTTTACAACAGCTGTTAATGGTTAAGAAACAAGTTTAATCACAAATTCTATGAAAAATTGTCAACGTTTCTTTAATAATACGAACCAGTATATTATTGGTTAAAAACAAACATTCTACTGCTACTAATATCAACCTGTACTCAGACGTCTGTCCGCTGACGATTACAGACAAATTGGTGGGTCTGGAGATACTACGTCGACTACTGTCTCGCCAGGCGCTAGAAATTACATGTAGCCCTGTCCTATAGAAACCCTATACAAGTTAGTGACACAACTGAAACCCAACTTTAACACGTACAAAATACGGTCCATATTAACATAAAGACACAAGTGTCATGAGAAACCAAAGGCCAATTTCAGCCATAAAACAGTGAAGTTAAAGTTGAGATTCATTTGTTAACTGTAGCAAGTGTAGTAGCCGTATAATGGACATTGACACTTTATTTATACTTTTGTGTAAGGATCGCCAGTACCGACTCCTATTCCGATCTAATACTACATCCGAACAATCACAACACCAACACACGCGCCCTCTTCAAGCACCAACATCACCCGGTGGCCAAACTCGCTCTCAATACAAAAATATCTTTACTTTTACTTTCTCATCTCTAGATTTAGGTACACACTTCGTTTCGTTTGATCTCCGAAGAACAAGCGTTGGTCGTTGCAATAGATAAATAGGATTACTTTTTGCACGATTCAAAAGCTAATCTAATAACGTTTTCTTTTTAAATATACACTGGGGCTACGAAACAGCCATAGGATAATATGTAAAAAATATGTATTTCATTTTTTATTTCGGAATGGTCCATGGAGATTTTTGTAGGTGATAGATAGATGACATCAAAATTATATGTATAGATAGATATGCATTTCAATATAAAAATAATGCGAGAGAATAATCTTTACAATATTGTGTGGACATAGACTAAAACTTGAGCAGATTGAACAGACGAGAAACATTTGTCAATCCAAGGCTTACCGTAATAATAAACTCACAAGAGTCTAGTAGACAAATTTATCTACTGCACATCAATAAAATAAATCCACTTCATCGTTGTCCACTCCACTCAACTTAGTCTATGACGACACAAAGCCGAGTCTGACCACCGGTAAACCAGAGCTAATATTCTTTTATCGTTACTCTTTTGTGACAAAAATAGCTTCTCTTAGTCTTTCCACTACCGTATCCTTAATTTACATTGTAATTGATATCATGCCGAAACGCCTACGTTACACACTAGTCAAGCCGAAAATGAATCAAGTGTCAGATCATGAATGACTATTCAACTATTATGTTTTATTATTCCATTACATAAAATCAGTCTCATAAAGTAAAGAAATCTATGTTGCGACTGCGGTCACTTCAGACGTGATATTGCCGATTGAGGGGGACTCAGTCGTTTTAAGAATAAATCTTTTAAAAATTACTAAACCTTTTATCGACTGAACGTGACCACTTCCAATTTCAAAACGGTACTCTTTAATAAAAATTAAACTCGAGATTAGTTTGTTGGCAGCCATGATCTCGGTTTAAATATTTGAATCTCCACTAGAAGTCTTCTAAGTAAAACATAGAAGCAATTCTTCGTTACGAGAAGATCCTTAGGACTATTCCAACGTAACCGTGTAGAAGAAAATGTTGACATACAAAAGCTATCGGCATAGTCTTCACTACTGACACTACTAGGGCCAAACCAATTGAAATAGTAGGCTTCGATTTCAGCTTAACCTAACCTGGCCCTAAGCTAATAAATTTCAACTAAACACATTGTAAAATTACACTGCCGTTAAGGTAGTTTAAAATGGCAGTGTCAATGATAATGTATCGCTACATTGATGTGTACCACCGTTCGACGGATACTTGTACCCACGAAATACAGCGAAGTAGATATTGTTCGAGATACTTATCACGGCAAATCAATCGGTTACATATAGCATTCAACATCGCTTGTCATTACGATGTCATCCAAGTTATTCAACTTACAATAGTGGGCTTCTACCATCTTTCTACTGAAGCAAACCATACTTGTACATCCGCAGTACCTTTCTCATACCTGTATCTCCGTAATTCAGATTTCCACATTCCATATCGCGCTGTTACTGACAATGCATACTACGAATACTACCCTAAACCGAGCGGCAACTGTTCCGCACCGTACGACTCGTCCTTTAGCGTTCTTTGTATAAAATGACTTGACATACAAATGACATCTGTCATCCCCTCTGCACATATATGCGCTAAACCTGTAGTAATAATCCATAAATGAAGTATGAAGCGCGCGGTTGTCTTGCGCGAGTTCGATACGTTGACTGAGTGGCTATTCCTACCAAGGTTTATGGTTACGAAATGGTACAAAGAGCCTTTATCGAACGTCTCAACATTGCGAATCTTGCAATGCTACGCAAAACCACCGCGCGCTACAGAATACAATCGCAAACCAAATAAACATCGTCATGAAACACCCTTCCCTATCCATTACATCGTGACGGTACCTCGTAGTCACACCTATCAGGTTTGTCATCATATGATTATTTAAATTTGTACCTCGGTACAGAAGCGGTTACACCCTCCATGATCCCAAGTTGGTTCACGAGTGTAGCCGCTCCTACAATATCTGTCTACCGTCTTTCTCAACCTTGGTTACAAACCCGATACGTGTATATCTGTCTACCGTCTTTCTTAACCTCGATGACAAATCCGATACGTGTCTTCTCGGAACCTATAGCTGCTTTCTCGTAGTTTCGTTCGTACAAGTACCGTGGCGTCCTCTGGGGGGGTCTTAGACGTAGGTGGGGGGGTGCGGCGCGGGGGGGGCCGTGGCGGGGGGCGCGGGGGGCGCGGGCGGCGGCAGCACCCTGGCGCCGGGCACGTACTGGCCGATGAACGATCCGTCCTCGGTGAAGCGCCCTGCGGAATTGGAAGGCAACGGTGAGAACTACTAGATTACGGGTGTAATGTCTTTTTCCAATGTAACGTGGTGAGTAGTAAATTGCGTAAGCCGACGAGCGTGTGTAAGACGGTGTCTTTTCCCAATGAAACGTTATTGAGAGCGACAATAGTACTGAGTGTGGCGTAAAAGTAACTAACATGCCGCCAATAGGCGGTGTCCTAGTTGGCAACGGTCGTGCGACGGGCGATTTTGAGGCGTCACATTGGTCAGAGGACGTCTGTCGTACGACCATGATCACATGACCATTGCCAGTTAGGACAGCGCCGTAGGGAAACTATACCGAAGAAAAGACAACTGACGCCCTGCATCACGCTCAATTTGTCGTTGCCGCGGCCATTTGTTTTGTCTGTTTCTATTGAAACACAAGAGCCCGACTAGAGTGTTTGTAGATTTTTATTATACCACTGAGATGGCAAACAAGCTTATGACCCGCCTGATGGTGAGCAGCTACCGTAGCCTTTGAACGTTCGCAATACCGCGGGTATCATTAGCCAGTTGCCGACACAGTAAAAAATTATCACCGGTGGGCTCTGCTTAAATTAAAACTGTAAATATTCCAAAAGGAAACAAGGCATTCCCATACAACAGTTCATATAATCCAACACAACATGGCTCCCTGCAAAGAAGTGTCGGAAAAAATTGGATTTAAAAATCAATGAAAAATAAAATATAAAAAAGTTAAAGTATAAATTAAAGTAAGTAAACAAAACAAAAAGAAAACCAAAATCATACCTTACAAAAATTATAAAAAATGCGGCTCGTGCACAGGCCAAAGTCTAGGGAAGGAAAAGGACGGATAGCAAAGGAAACCTAACCTATTATTTTCTTAAATAAATGCGAACAAATACATAACTAAAGAGAAAAAGTGTAAATAGAAAAAAAAATCACTCTAATTTTCACTCGATTACAATATTTTTACAACCTAACTCTTAACTTAATGTGTACTTACGACCTAAACTAAAAAAAACGAATAAGTAGACCTAGTGCGAGATTGCAAAAAGAAAAATGTTGGACGTGTGAGGAGCCTTTATCAGAACTATTTCTGAAATAGTACGATAAAGGCCTTAATTTTCCGCCCGAGTTCAATGCCTAAAAGAATGCCTAAATAATTTTGTAGAAAATAATAGTAACCTAAAACAGATCGAGATTCAAATTTTCAATACGAGAATTCTCTAATCATAATATCATCGGGTAAAATTTGAGAATTTTGCCGGGCGATTTCACCGTCATATGTTAAACCAATCAGAACGAAGACCAATTTCTGCTCTACGGCGATGGCCCGTCAGTACCAGACTGAACATTGTCCTACAATAATGTGATACGACAAAACGTGCGCGATATTTATAAAAAAAAAAACCTTAAAACCGATAAAAACACTGTATAAAAAGCTGTCATAATTGGAATTGGAGCTACCACGCTGGGCGGATCTAAATTACAAAAACAAAAAACTACAATACGAAGCGTAATACAATCGTCGCCGGATTGACCAAGGAAGACTGGCAGTATGGGGATAGGTGTTTTTTAATTTCTTAAGGCGCAAAGGAGTTTGGCGATCCAGCCAAGTGTGTGGGGGTTGGGTGGGGGTTCAGACGAGGGTGGCGAAGGCCTGCGAGGCGGAGTCCGACTGCGCGGAGGCCGGGGGCCGGCGCTTGCGGCCGTACTGCCCGATGAAGGAGCCGTCCTCGTTCATGCCAGCTGCAACGCATGCCAACGCTTACAGCCGAGCGCAACACTATTACATACATGCTACTATGCTACGGGTTAAAATTAAAACTTTAGCAGCTTAGCAGTATTACGTAAAGAAAATAATTTCAGCAAATATCGTACGAAAGATTAATACAAAAAATATCAAAATAAGTATCTACAAAAAGTTAAATTTAAAACAGCATAACACGCGATTGCAAACCAGCTCAATTAAAAATTAATAAAATAAAGAAAAAACATCAACATAAAAGTAAATGGACAACACGAATAACACGCTCATTCACAAAATATCACGACGCTACATATAATGCCAATCGCGATTCCAAAATCCACCAGATAGCGCTACTGGGGTGTAAGATCTGTTGTCAAAACAAAATCCTGTCATTGGCTGGAATGGATCTGTCATTTTACAACAGCTGTTTCTGTCCAATAGCACGGCAGTATTTTGACAACAGACCTTCTCAGTAGCACCGTCTGGTTGATTGTGAAATCGCGGTTGTCATTAAGCGAAAGGATAAATGTGGGTAGGCGAGTCAATGCGGGTAACAAAAATATCTGTCTCGCCCTCGCCGTAACCTGTCACGGTGACGATAACACACACAACATGTTCCTTTGCAAAAATATCACACGACGCCACATCTAATTAAAGCTGTAGAGATTAAGACGCCCATTTTAACATATGTCAATCTCATACATTTTCTGTCCCGCTTAATTGAAAATGAATAATGTCGTTGACGCAAGGAAATATCAGACCTTTGACATTATTTATAGTTCAATTAAATACACTCCTACAAATTATTATTGTGACAATATTTAAGTTTAATTTTATTATCTCTTAATTTTCAATAAATAAGTAAATCAAGTTGGTTGAAAGTTGTGTATAAATTTACCTCAATATTTTGTACGCCAGAATTGGCACATCATAGAGCACTTTTCATGTATCCATAACACCTACGTCTTTCACGAAAGTAAAGAATCTCAAATCCTGTCAAAGTGGGCTTCCTATTTCTCTACCAAAGAAAAATGTACCCACATTTTTCTTACCGCAGGATTTCAGACCGCAGGATTTTTCTAAGACTTTGGTCGAAAGAAAAATGTGGGTAGGCTGTGGGTATTAAAAAATCTGGTGTATAGTTTGTATTGTGGGTAGTTACCTGTCTCGCCCTCGCCGTACTCGGCCATGGAGTCGGTGTCGCTCTCGGCGCCGGGCTTGGGCCCGCTGCTCATCGAGTGACGGGACTTGTTGTCGATGCTACGGGCGGAAAAAATGTATGTAAGCTTTAAAATTTAATGGTTTTGGAATTGTTGATGTTGAAATAAAGTTTTTGGTACTTTCATGACGACCGAGTAGATGAAGTAACATCGAAAGCGGTAATTGTCGCTCATAATTTTTATGGTGGGATAAAGGCCGGTACATAATGATGAACGTTTACGATTATTAATTGAAATAGGAGTAATTATCTTATAAAGTATCAAAGACGTTACGGAATAAAAAAGACAGTTAAGGGCCGATTTTTCAATCCTCTGATAAAACTTATCTGCCCGATAAAGTAATATCCATCCAAATAAAAACACACTATAATCCTTCACTTATTTAAGAAGGAATGACAATTTTATTTTAGTCGCACAATAACTTATCGGACGGACATGTTTTATCTGAGCATTGAAACATCGGCCCTTAATCGAGCTTGTTTAGGTAGCTACCTGGTGCGCGAAAGCACAACCCGGATATTGACATTATATTATTTATTGTACACACAACAATGTTACAAAGTTAAGACCTTAAGATAGTTCACAAAGGCGATCTTATCTCTGTAAGAATTCTCTTCCAGCCAACTTGAGAGGTGACTGGATTGGTGCTTGACGCCAAGATGATTATTTATAGTGGTACTCACGGATGCGTGTACTCATGGAACCCTTGGTCCGGGTAATCCCGTCTCCCATGGGCCAGTTCCCGGTCATGTACGTCGTATTTCCCGCCGCGGTTCCGCCGCGCCACGCACACCAACACTAGGACTAGTAGTAGGAAGGCTAATGCCAACATGACGCCGATGAACCACCCAGCTGTGGCCATTGCTTCGTCGCGCATTATTACTGGGCCGTCTGGGGGGGAAGAAAAATGAGTAATAAATAACCCATTTTTGTTATATTAGACAAGACAGGCATTTGACCGCCACCTCGCCTGTTGGTAAGTAATTTATGGATGGAGGAGGTCTACAGTTAAAATGGTATGACAAAACGTTGACAGTACTCGTATTAGCTTGTCCTTAGGCATGCCTAGGTGTCAAAACTCAGTAGCTCTTTTAATTCACCGCTGGTGAGGCTTTGCTTAAAAAAAACCAAAAACCAACCAAATAGCTAACCTAACCGACATTAAAACGTACCACCGACGAAGATTACATATACTAACATATTTTCTACACTACTAAACCGATTTTAAAGAAACAAAGCTAAGAACCATCTCGATTAAACTGCCTTTCAAATAAAGAAAACCGCATCGTAATCGGTCCATCCGTTTAGGAGCTACGATGACACAGACAGACACACACAAATTTATAAAACTCCTCTTTATTTCGTCGGGACAGTTGGGAGTTAAAAACAGTGAAATTCAATGACCTTCGCGATACCAGATGGCGCTACTGAAACGTGAAGTCCGATGTCAAAATAAAGCCTAATCATTTGGAAGATCCGTCATTTTGCACCTGTCGTTTCAGTCTCCAATAGCAAGGCAGTATTTTGACAACAGACCTTACTTTTTAGTAGCGCCATCTGGTGAATTATGGAATAGCGAAGGCCCTCATTGCAATGTGCGAAAGCAAAAAGTACCTCTAGTTTAGGTAGTATATCCTATAAGGTAGTAGGACTCTGTCAAACCTGAGGAGGCCTGGGTGAGTACCACCGCCTTATCTATTTCTGCCGCCAAGCAACAATGCTTTTATTATTGTGTTCCGGTTTGACAGATAAGGTAGCAGCGCAATTACAGGCATGAGGCATTTCATCTTAATCTTCACAATGACAATGCATTTTTATTGCCTGCAACCTAAATGCACGAATCGTAGATGTTACGAGAGACAGTTACCGCTCACCAACAGGTTGGCTATCTATTTGTCACTGCGTAGAATCAAAAAACTACAATGAACCTCACTCACCAATAGTGGTGTCGACGTCCCTCACTTCGCTGGTACTAAAGTAGTCTCCATCATGGGCCGTGACCTTGATCTCGTAGTGTCGCGAAGGTTCCAACCCCGTGACCTCGTAGTAGTCGTCGTCGGTGACCTCGGGCGATCGCTCCCAATCGGTGTGTCCGGCCAGGCGGTGCCATACCACGAAGTGTGTGCCGGCGTGACCGTCTAATGATGGCAGCCATTGTACCTGAGGATAGAGATTCGCTGTGATTCATTTTTCTGATGAGACTTTCGGGTACGAAACCCTAAACAATTGACTAAATCAATACTAGTAAAGACAAAACACTTCCTATGTGGAAAGCTCAACGGAGTGTAAGAAAATTACCGTTATCGACGGCGTAAGAGAATGAAATTGATACAGCGAAATCAAACAAGTATGTTTTTATTTTGCTGTGCGAATTTTAGATACACGGGAATTACAATATGTTTCATTTCAGCCGCTCTCGTTTGAAATAGGGATGCGGTCAATTGGGACAACGGGAATACATGAAATAGTATATATACTATTACGGATTGTTGACAAATAAAAGGATAAGGAAAAGGTATGAAAATAGAACAGCTCTGTATGAGCTGCAATAAGACACAAGCTCGTGAAATCCCTATCAAATGACTACCCATTACGTTTTCTCATCATCACCACAGTCATCTGCAGGACTTAGGGCCTCTCCCACGAAAGGGTAGGTTATTGCTGTAATCTCCACGCTTGGCAAGCGGATTGGAGATCGCAGTATTTTTTAAATATAAGAATGGAAAACGCTGCTGCCCATTTTCCAGCCTACGGATACTCTAGATCCCACGAGTGTAAGGGTTGGTGCTATTCTACTCTGCCGGACACGACACGGCCAACATTACGTTTTATGTGACTTAAAAAATATGAATAACGGGATTTCTTTTGACCTCATAGGCTGATGGCAAGTTTTACTTGCAAGTTCTTTAATTGTAACGTTGTTTCACAATTTATTTTACATATACATATAGTGGAGTCGAAATAGTTTTAAGAGCATAATTGCAACAGAAATGATTATTGCGGCAAATAGTAGGTAATGCTTCTAATCGATACACTAAAAATGTATCTTTAGTGCTTTTGGTGTGACCCGAAAGGTCCCATTCTTTGGTTTTTCGTAAATAACTCAATTATAGTGCTTTAACCCCCATTTTTTGTTAATTCTACTCCACTAGAGTTACTAGGAAAATACCGCATACTACATACCTCGACATGCGCAGCGCCCTCCTTCCCAGCCAGGGTCCTTGTCTGGAAAAGCGGCACATCCGGCACTGCCGTCACCGCCGCACGAGTACTCTGCTCCACGTAGTACTTGTCACCTTCCCCGGCCGCCGTCTTCGCACGAATCTCTATACGATACTTGGTATTCGAATCTAGTCCTGCCAACTTCGCGCGGTCGAAATTCGGGTCGATTACCTTCTTCCTCTCTTGTAGCGGGCCCAAAGCCGTCCCGGTCACCTTTTGGTAGTAGATCTTGTAGCCGGTTAGGACGCCATTCTCCTCCATCGGTCTCTCCCATTTCAGCAGCATCGCTGAGGAGCCTATGGGATACGCCTCGAAGGATTTGACCGACCCAGGTTTGCCCTCCGGCGTTTTGAAGTGGAGGACCTCGCTGGCGGGTCCGTTGTACCTCCCATTGTACGCCATAATTCTAGCGTTATTCTTCTTGTTCGGTCGGAATAGGGTCACGAGGGCGGTGGTGGCATCAGCCTTTACGAGAACCTCCTTCATCATGTCGATGTTCTCGTCGGTCCAGGTCTGGATCTTGTATCCCTTGAAGTGTCCGCGGAGGGATTCTGGTGGAACTGGGTTCCAGGTTAGGACGGCAGTGGTCCCGCTGGTCATCTCCACCATGGAGAAGTTGGTTGGGGCTTGTGTGGGCGTGTCCTCGCCTGACCACCCGATTACTTCCACTGGAGCCACGTTGGAGGCGCCGAGAGAGTTCATCGCTACCACCTGGAAAGTGGTCGGTTATATGTGTAATATTTTGGTTTAGTTAATATTTATAGCAGGTATGACAAACAAGTTTTATTAATAATGTGGATAAGCTTGTCCTTGTTCACGTCTGAAAGACATCGCGTTTAGTGTTAAAATACCTTTCGCTGTATTTTTAATAAATCAACAATTTGCATCAATATTTAATTTTATTATTTGTGCTGCTTTAAAGTGGAATTTTCTATCTGTTCACGAAAAATGTAACCTTGAGGTCTTTACATCATGAATACTCTAAACAAACATGCTTTATCTTCGACCTCATTGTCGCTTCCCATCAGATGAAATTATGGTCAAATGCAGGCCTACTGCCCATAAAAATTAAGTTTGTTCGATAAGTGACCAAAGTTATTATTTGCTGTGATGACTTCTCTGGAAGATGAAAGCGTTGGTACCCATCGACACCCTACACTAGGCCACTAACGGATATAGGACTCTCCCAACCCGTGCCAATGTTATCACGCACACGCAATTGTTATCTTTTATAAATTTTGTTTTCTATCGTGTCTGCATATTTTACTATGGAATTAAAGTAAACACAAACAATGTAAATATTGAATTTTTTTTTTTGTAATAATGAACAATCGATCGATAACAATTATGGACGAGACTGTATAGTGTACACCAGAAGTCCGCGAGGTATCGTATCGGTGCAATAGAAAAAGTGCTTGTGGGGAGCCAATCAGCGCTTTCGCATGCTCCGTGCGGCCGTCCTGCGCCTCCCACACTCCTATAACACCCACCGCGCATGACACCTTATTTTTACTTCTGCGCATTAACGGTCATCGCTCGACTTACGTGCCGCGATGACCGTGTACACTAGTTGGGTTTTCGGCAGATGTCTCCCCAGCTAGTCCACCCACCTTGATCCGATACGGCTGGAAGGTGGGCGTCCCCCGCACGACGTACTCGGCCCGCCGCCAGTCGCGCACCTCGTCGCCGTCCCACTGCGGCTGGCCGGTCACGTTCCGGCGCCACCACACCGCGTAGTAGAACCCGGGCGCGTTGTGCTCGATTTGGGGCATCGGCTGGGGGGGAATGGAGCTTTTGTAGGGGTGTAAAGCGGTTGTAGAAAGGTGGAAACAAAAATGGTTGTTGTCCGTCAAGTGGATTATCAAAAAATATTGGACACGTGTTTTTTCTTTTGTTACTTAAAGCAAAAATAACGCCGATATAGAGCGTTGAAATGTTGCATGACGTAATTATACAAATGTAACATCACGAAACGTTGATACGCTTAATCTTTGGCATTTTTTATTGATTTTATAAACTTAAAAATATGTGTCTAATATTTTTTAGTGATCTAACGGACGGACTAGTTAGAATTTTAAAATGTCGAGCCAGAAATCATCTCTATTTAAGGCATTGAGTGGTTAAAAAAATGTTACTTTATAACCAGTATAATTATCGAAAATCTACTCAAATGTCTGCTCGATTTACTTGGTTGCTGCGACACGAATCGCGAGTGTTCAAAGCGGAATAGAAGTTTACATGACAGTAAAGGTCTAAAATCTGCCCCTGTGTATCGTCGAATCAAAGACTACAAATACCGAATTAAGTTTCAGAATGAGCGCAAAAATTAATTCTGCTTTGTCAAATAACGCTCAGCACCATCTTGTGAAATTTAGAGCTTGATTTATGTTCCGTCCGACGTAACTTCAATCACAATATATGAGCAACTTCAATGCAACTTCGAACACTATAATTTGTATTTTTTAATAGACCTCACGTCTCAGTGGCGACATCTGGTGGAGTGATCTGATCGAAGACCCCTCAATAATGGAGAGTTTAGCTTTCAATCAGGCGACTGAATATGTAACCATGATCCAATCTGGTCAGGTTCCCTTGTTAACAGGGTCACGGAGGTCAAATGGCAGTCGCTCCACTGTAATTACCTGGGGGTCTAAAAAGGTCACATTAGAAATTCATAATATAATTAAAAAAAAATTTTCACAAACTTATCTGCAGCGTCGCTGTTGTTGACATTGATATGACAATTCAAATTGGCGTCACTTAGTTCCAGTTTTATCCACTGGATCAGATACTCGTAAGCTTATGGCACTCTATATGAATCATATTCATCATCATCACAGCCCATAACAGTCCACTGCAGGACTTAGGGCCTCTCCCACGAAAGGGGACGTTATTGCCATAATCTCCACGCTTGGCAGGCGGGTTGGAGATCGAATTTTGTAAATATAACCATGGAAAACGCTGCTGCCCATTATCCAGTCTACGGAGACTCTAGATCTTTCGCCTCGAAAACATTAGTCGCCTTGTACGACTACGAGTGTAAGGGGTTGGTGCTATTCTACTCTGCCGGACACCACACGGCCATTGAGCTATCGACATCAAAATAACCATTCCAACAAAGAGCATATCCACTGACCGACCACGAGATGACCATATTAGTAGGATCGGTGCCCTTCCCTTCAACGCTGTCGGGGTTTCGGTCGGGCACGGCGGGCTGCGTGGTGCAGGATTCCGAGTGTCTGGATGGGGGTGATTCGCCGATCTTGTTCACTGCTATCACTCTGCGGGGGGGGGAATGTTTTTTATTTGTATCAGGCTATAGAGGCTCGTAGATATAATACATTTAAGATACAAAATTATGATATCAAAAATATTATAAACTATTATCAATAGATATGGATAACTCGAGTAAATAAGCCGTACTATCCTTTTCCCGAAGTCATTCAGAGTCGAAGTTATTTTGTTATATTTTGATACAAGCAATAAAGAATTTTCATTCATTTATTTAGTTTACGTTGGTGAATGACTGCCTTGGTACCTCGGTGAGTTATAGTACTTTCGACTCCACTATAACTTCGTTGTGAATAAAGCCAGATGCCTAAATTTTCAATGACCGAGACTACATGCTTTAACTAGCTACATCCCCAAATCACCTACTATTTCTACTTTTAGTTAGTATGAGCTCTGTAATTTTGTCATTGACTACTTACGTACTTCCCGTTGTTTAAATAAATTGGACTTTATCCGCAAATACATGAACCTCGGCCTATGTTACGTAAAGGTAAGTTATTATCGTAGGACGGAGCCCTAAATGGAAGATACCTCAATAATATACCAAAAAATGGACAAAAACATCAGCTTTTGACATTTTTCTCCAAAACATACTTTTACGTAAATATACAAACGGAGATCACAAATAATGGTCTCAGACACCTATTTCCCTTCTTCATTACTCATACTCAATTATTAAGGATACTTCTGTCTGAGACACTACGAAGACCCACCCAAAAAAATCTTAATTCAATGAAATAACTAATAATAATTTATTATATTCAATTATTGTTGTAAATCTTTATTTACCAATAAACATTGAAATTACTTCCCATTCACATACCTGAAAGTATAGTTGGCCCACGGACTCAGCTCGATGTTCCACACTCTGTCCGACTGTGGGACATTCGCGGACGCGATGTCCCAGGTGTCCGGCGTGAAGGACGTGTTGTACTGGATGATGTAGTGCAGTGTGATAGCACGGTTGTCCCCCATGTCCCGCCAGGAGAGGATAGCGTTGCCCTTGTTGCAGGTCAGCTGGACGAGCTCTGGCGCGTTCGGGACGTCTGGTGGTTGACAGTTGGGGTCAATAGAGGTCATTTGTTAAATTTTTATGTTTTCATCCCATCTGGTCAGGTTCCCCTAGTAGCAGGGTCATGGGATCAGGCGGCAGTCGCTCCATTGTAATTACCAGATTTGCCAAATCCTGGATACCTCGTGCGCGAGAGCACAACCGGGGCATTAACGCCAAGATGAGATGAGATTGGAATTTTATGTTTGGTTAATAGGCGGGCAGCATCGTTCCTGATATGTTTAGTTCACACAGTGTTGTTATTAGGTCCTTACATTTGAAAGTGGCTTTTTTTTTTCGAAGTATACATTTGGTAAAATATTTTTTATTTACATAACGAAAAAAGAATCAAAAGTAATAATTACTTTCGAAAATAGAGTTTTAGATGTCAGTAAGTCCCTGAAATAAGAGTATATTATATGGGATTAAAAGTGGTCCTTTTTATATGTAGTCAGCTTTGAATCTTTGTACCAGTTAGCGTAATTTTGCCCGATTATACCTACAAAGATTCATTGTAATTGTTTTGGTTTTACCATTTCCAAGAAATGAAAAAAAATAGCTTGAATGAAAATTAAAGATTCCGTCATTTTCACCATACAAAACGCCAATTTCATAGGTAAGGACTTAACACTTTCATATAGAATTTTGATTGAAAATCACAATACACAGTTCACTTAAGGCAGAGATAGTTTGTTGGACTTCAACCAATCGTCCAATATAACCACCAACAGAAAATAGAAATCATATAATCACACGACAAAAACATATGCGCCCGCTGGAGGAAAACATATACAAACAAAATCAGTATAAAATACAGTCGCTTTTCGACTATCCGACATACGCTGTTATCACTAACAAATTGAGAATTTTCTTCTTTGCACAATACATGCACATTATTGGAAAGAAAAGCCGAGAAAACCCGTGCAAAGCCGAGTTTTTTTTTAATAGTCTATGGAGGCACACGGACGAACGGTCCACCTGATGGAAAGCGGTCACCGTCGTCCAGGACATTTCAACTTAAGGAGAGCGGATGCGGTGTCAGTAATATAAACACAAAATATAGTGCCGTTGCATACTTGGCCGGCCACTCAGCACTATGCTCCGGCGTGTGCGCTGGTTTCTCGTAATCCCTGCTGGGGCGAGGCATGAAATATGCTAAATATATACTTAGTAGATAAATAGATAAATAAATAAAATATGGCAACTCGATTATAATAATACCAGTAGACCTTCTGGAAGAGATTTCTTAGAGAGATAAGTAGTGCTTGTTGTGTCGTAACTAATCTGTACTTTCTGTTAAGTTTTCTTGTGTACAATAAAACTGTTAAATAAATAAATTATTGTATTATAATATGTGGAGTTTAAATAAATAAATAACTTCATATCTCTGAAAAAAAAAAGACTTGTTCTAGTATGTGGATGGGCAGACCAATGGGTCTCCTAAGCCTCTACTATCACTACAAAGTGGATTTCTTGTTGTACTCGATAACGTACGGCGCCTTCACAGTCTGATATGTGTAGCATATAACCAAGTTAGTATTACCAACTGCTCCCAGTGCTCCATAAGCTTGCAAAATCTGAACGGTCGGTGTATGTTTTGGGGCCTATTGTCTTCAATAAACTCCCGGAACACGTCAAGAATGCAACTACCATCAATAGTTTTAAATTTAAACTAAAAAAGTGGTTACTGGATCAATCCTTTTACAACTTTGACGAATTTGTCAATTTAAAACGTTCACACCAAAAGGTGTAGTTTAATTTATTTTGTTGGCTTAAAAACGGACTATTTTTATTTGTTATTATTATTGTACTTAGTAACAACTGTGATACCTGTAATGTACCTATGTAATACATGACATGTTGACATTTTTTATGAAAGTGTAATACGTACTTGTATAATTCATTATCAATTGACTTGTAACACGGTTACCAATAAAGTATTTGTATTTGTACCACATACCTTGAACTGTCAAAGTGGCTTGGGCTCTGGCCTCGTCGATTTCTGTCCGCGCAATACAGGTATACTCTCCGGAGTCCAGCTCTATGGTGTTCGATATGTACAGCGAGTAGTCGTTGGTCATCATGAAGCGAGGCTGGCTCTCGAAGTCTGTTGGAAAGAAATACATTTTATTCAGTATTAATAGTACACGTCACATCACTTGAATTCTAAGCGATGCTCTTACGATGAGGAAAAACATTGTGATGAAACCTGCAAATTCAGGCAACTGAATGTGTAACCATGATCCAATCTGGTCAGGTTTCCGTGGTAGCAGGGTCACGGAGGTCAGATGATAGTCAAGGCGGACCCCGGGCCCTCGTGCTCGAGAGCGCAACCGGGACAGTAACGCCAAGATGATTATTATTATAGTAGGTGCACGTCGTAAGGAACCTCGCAAAAGTTCTTAGAAAAATGTGGTTTCAGTTAATTTTGGTGAAATATTGATGTGTTACATGGTTAAGTGTCCTGATTAAAAGTCCCTTTGGGTGCTACCACTGTTTCCTAATTGGGTTCCCGAATACGATAAATTTTGTACAATCCATACGCAGGTATGGATAGCAGACTGTAGAGTCTGCTGTTGTCTTTGAAAATCGATCGATATAACGTATGATCGGCATTACGAACATTAAGGGCTTGTTTCACCACTTAGGGTGCTTATACACGGCGCATGTACTTGCGCAAGTTGCTTTCGCAAGCAGTTTGCAACGCGCGAGCTACTGGCGCACGCAGTATGTACAAAACTCCTTATAGTAAAAAGGAGTTTCTTTTCTCATTGACTCTGTGATATTCTGGTGACAGATTATTTAAACTATTGTACATAATAAGGTAAACAGATCGTTTTTATTAATATTAACATTATAACTCATCATATCAGCCAGAAGACTCCCACTGCCCAGCAGTGTGCCCAGCATAGGCCTCCCCCAGAGATCTCCACAAAGGCCGGTCGTGTGCTTTTCGCATCCAGCTGGTACCTGCGATCCTTACCAGGTTTTCGGTCCACCTTGTGGGAGGCCTACCCACGCTGCGTCTTCCGGTACGTGGTCGCCACTCGAGAGCCTATCTGCCACATAACTAGAATATTATAAATGATTGAAGGACCTACCTATAGGCTCGCCGTTATTAAGCCATACGATTTCCAGTTTGAGGGAGTCGTCGGCGACGGCGTTGCAGCGGAAGGTGGCAGCATTGCCAGCTGGCACCTCGTAGTGGGTTGGCTTCTCGGTTATCACAGTACGCTCTGGAAATAAATCATGGTCGTCATCATCATCAACATACAATCGTCAAGCTGTAAAGACTCGACCTGGCTCCTTATACTTTAAATTCATGATACCATATGCATTTGCACGTGATAACTAACATTTTTACCATGGCACCAACACCGATATCCCAAAAAAAATCAGCTGTTTTATACATTTTGGTAGAATTCGTTTTCAATTTTGAATGAAACAACTAATTATTTTTTGCGTTTTTAGAGTTAGTATCATAGTAAATGTGCTGTTTGTTATCACGATCACATACATACGGTCCTACTTGGGATCGTCAATATTAAATCACTCGTGTATATTTAATTTGGCCACAAAGGAATAGACTGATGATTTTTGACCCTGCACTGCTATGGGTAGGAGCTGTGCGCAGTCAGCCTTCAACATTGACGTTTTCCAATCCAATACTGCGGACTTAGATTATGCAATCACTGGGACATTCACATGTTGAGTTTGAGTTATACTTTATCAATCTTGTTCAAGTGTGATCCTGTTAGCTGTAAGATTCGTATACCCATTGTGTTATAACCTACAATTGCCTGAACTTATATTTAAATAAATAAATAAAATACTCACTCTTGACAGTAAGCGAGCCGAAGGCGGACTTTTCGCCGAACTTGTTCTGCGCGTAGCACTGGTACTTGCCGACGTCTGTGAACGACACGTCGCGGATCACCAGGTCACCCTCATCCGTTATGTTGTATCTGTGGACGGAATGGCGGGTGGTTTGAAGGTTTTAGCTCTGTGTTGTAGGGAGTAAACTGGACAGTGGGTGGCGAAAGCCGACCACGACCAAATCGAAACGTGTGTACTGGTAACAGACGCTCCGATTTGGCTGGTGCCGACCAACTGTCAGTTGCAGTCGATACTAATTCTTACGATGTACAAAATAAAGCCAGCTTTTACATTTGCTTTACTTGCGCGGGCGAGCCGACCTTGGTCGGACGTCCGACCACGTCCCCCGTACCCAAAAGCGACTTTATTTCATACAGCATAAGGATTGGAATGAACTGCAACTGACAGTTGGTCGGCTCCAACCAAAACGGAACGTCTGTTACTAGTTTTAATACTGGTCGGGAGTGGTCGGCCTACCGGCGCACCCGACAAGCGACACATCTGCCAAATCGAAGCGTGTGGAAGCTTTTCCGATGGTCGAGTCCGACCAATCCGCAGTCGCATTCACAACACCAGATGGAGACGCTAGTGTTTTTGTTACGCACAGATAAAATGGATCGGGAGGAATCGAACGAAGAAGCCGTTATAATTACGGAACGAAAAGGAACTATATAGGAATTTTCCTAGGGACTAATACCACTATAGCGCGTTTTGATATTATTGGTAGCATGACGTCCGGTCTACTCTAGAGCATAAACCTACTGACAGTCCGATGCTAACGGTCGGAACGTTCGTAGGCCTGCAGCAGCACCGCCGATCTCCAATCGCATGATACCACCCTCTGGAATGACGTCACAGAATATCCGAAATGCATGTTGTGACGTCATTCGAGAGGGATGGTATCATGCGATTCGAGATCGGCGGTACCGTTCCTGTGGGGCTGGTTGGTAGCCAACAAGCTTACGGCCTGCCTATTTGGTCGGCGTCTGCAAAAGTTTATTGCCTCCCCCCAACCGTGACGGTACATATGTCTTTATACTCACTTCCCACCAGTGACGTCCACGTCGTCGCGCATCCACTTGACGATGGGCCGCGGCGCGCCGAACACGCGGCACTTGAGCACCGCCGTGCTGCCGTCCACCTTCACCAGCTCCTCGGGGCCCTCCTTGATCTCCGGCGGGATCGCTGAGGGTGGTTGATAGGTGTTTTATTGGGAGTCGGTCAGTAGAGAAACGTTATCATGACGACGTGAGTGGTTCAGTGGCCACGTAAAAGGTCCCAGGTGCGATTCCTGGCCGGGCAGAAATTTAAATGAGGAATTTTAATTTCTGTTATAGGTCTGGGTCTTCTATGTATAATTAGTATGTTTTTAACAACTTTTAAGTAGTATATCAGTTATCTAGGCTAGATGGCGATGTGTGAATTTGTTCACGAATATTTATATTTATTATAGTTAAACACTAACCGATACTCTTACGGCGAGGAAAAGCTCTGCTAGAGTCTGCTTGGAGTAGGAATAATATAGAGGTTTTCAGGAATTCATTCGAAAATATATTACGTCATTAACGCCTGTTTCAAGAGCCACAAGTAAATAAAATACATACTAAAAAAAAGAGTGTAGAGACAAAATTTAAAGACCAAAAAATATTGATTTCTGAAGTTTTACATAACAAAGAAACAACCATATTTACTTTCATATCTAACAATGGACACACATTTCCCTACATTAATAGTCTAAACAAGACCACTTAAGCTCATATGCAAAAATTATACTAGGTCATCATAAATAACTCAGAAGTACACACAGCTACATCCTCAGAATCCCGTATATTGCGAGTGGGCGTGTGAAACCTCGTAGGATGTGCCCAATAGAGCGCACTCAGTCATATTATAATATGCCAAAAAGGGTGGACCTTGGTTAATGGTGTTAGCGGTCATATTGCAACGTGTCCTCTTCGTAAATAGTCCTTGGTAACACTTGGTAATAGGGAAACGTGGTTTATGGCCAGATTTCGTGGGGAATGGGGGCATTTGGGTCAACGACTCACTACTGTATGTGTGTCTGTCTCTCTTTGGGGACATAATTAATATTGAGCGGGTTTGGGTTCGTACATTACATTTTCTAGACTAAATGAATACTTTGACTGTAACTTGTGCTTGAAACAGTTTGTTCTTTATTAAATGTTTATAAGATTAATCCTACATCAAGACTGAGATCGTAATATTCAAGTACAGTGGAATAAACGGATTATGGTGCAGTTTCCACTAGTAGATAGGTTAGGCTACTAGTTTAGACGGAATAAAAGGGATTACATGTACTCAATATATAATTTAAGTAAGGCCTGCCCCGACTTCTGCTCGCTCAAAGATTTATATAACGCTTTAGATAGTGACATCGGCGTTGCTCGGTTTTGGTCTGGGAAAATATACTTATCCTATTGATTATTGACACGATAAGAAGAAGAAGTAGGGCGTTTACATTATTGCTGTACCATAGTTTCAATTCACAGTTACAGAAAGTCACTGACTCTCAACTAACAGGCTGAATTAATAGCACGTGACAAGCAAACGGGAACGCAACATTTCAAGGAGTTGCGCTGCGAATAGGGCCTCCATTCCGCAAACACCTACCTACATTGGCGTTTATGACTATTCGGGCGAAAAGTAAGAATATTATTTACCTTAATAGGGAACATACAAGTAGGTACAAAAGACAAGAATGGTAAGTATACCTACTTAAAAAGACGATGGGCCCTGCAATAAGGCAATCTGTATTGCAGTGGTCCGTATGTTTACCGTGGTTAACAGTAAGCTAAGTTTTAAAATTAATGAATAAGTGCATCTATACATTTAATACAAGTGTAGATCCACAGCAAAAACAAGATTTCAGGTTTGCGTTGAGATCGGCATTGTGAGGCATTGCCGATCGGACGAAATGTAGATTGGACAAGGACGAGTAGGAAAGTGGATCCTATACAGAATCCGAAATTGACTGATGATGACATAAAAATGTTAATATAATCACGCTTAGATCTTTTAAACTACGCAACGTATTTTAATGCGGTTTTCAAAAATAGATAGAGTGATTCAAGAGTAAGGGCTACAAATAAGAAAAAAAGGTTGGGGGTAAAGTAGGGGTACACGAACGAAGACGCGCTGGGTCCAATAAAAAAAAATTGTGTAATCACCACCCAATGTGGGTCAACCAACCATGCGCAAGCGCAACTGCGAAGACACAGCTATTTATAGGCGACATGGACGACACGATCAAATACTTGCTTTGCAACAAATATCAAATATAAAAGTTTATGTGGGATGATAATTCTTTCTCTATCAATTAAGTTCGGCAAGTTTTTTCAAGAAAGGGGTGAAAAGGTTTTTACGGGGTCGGCAACGCGTGGGTGATGCCCCTAACATTGCAAATATCCATAGGCTGCGGTGATTGCTTACCATCAGACAGGACGTAAGCTTGTTTGCCATTTAGTGGTATGAAAAAAAGTGATAAATAGGACAATATCGCAGACTACATAACATGTCAAGTTTAAATCTATAACACATCATTTCACAGTTCATTAGTTTAACCGAAGCTATGAAATACAACATAAATAATTACGTAATACCTATATTTAGTTTATTATAAATGTATCACAAGCAAAGTGACATCACCAATGATACTCTCAAAGGTCAACGTGTTCGATAACTTTTTCATTGAGTTTATTAACATTTTATCAATGCATTTTGTGACTCAAAGTCAAATAAGTTTTATAAAAAATAAATACTATAATATTGACGATGTTTTTTTCGTTTGTCATTCAATATTGCCGTACAGCGGATGGGATTTGTTTAAATTCACTAAACAGCTCTGGAAACGCATGTGACATATGAGATACATCCTCCTTACATAGTATGAAAAAAACACTCAGCACATCTGCCGAAGTGAACGGAGCTTCCGTATAACGGCGCTGTATTGGAGTTCGCAGAGGATGAGTCATGGCAGGGGTGAGCAACCTTTCGTGTAAAAATCCACCCGAAATTACTACTCACCCCTGACCCGCGCCGCGCCCAGCTGCCGAATTATATTGGGGTTGAATTTGTTGGTATTTACTTTGGAACTTTGAACTTCTGTCATCCTTTAGGATTAAGGAATGATATCATATTAGTGATGGCGTATTGCGACTTTAGATAATCCAATATTGATAATTACCTCTAATCCGGTTTAATTTAATTCCAATTAAGCAATAAATCTATATAAGACAGACAGACAGACATACATACATATTGATACATTACACTTTGATTTCTAAACCTTTACTCTAAACCGGAATATTGCGACGCAACTCAATCTAACCGTAACGGCTGAACAGATAGAGAAGAAATTCGATATAGTGATAGTAGGCCTTAGCAAACAGGGACGAGCAAAACCACAGCAAAACTGTTCCTCATACTTGCGGAATAATATATCTATAATAATATATATAACTCAAAACGCATAAATTTTTTTACTCAAAATGTTCTATACTGGCTCAATATCTATTGTTGCCGGTGCAACAATAAAAATGTTTCTGAAGCCAAACCGATATCAATGGATTCTGGTTAACCTTCGCCACTATAAGTTCAGGTAAAGGTAAGATTGCCAGGTGTGATTGCGTCACTGCGATGAATGACACAGCGGGCGTTGTATGCGGGCTCGCGACTCGATCTCTCAATGCAGAGAACATAACGCATGGGCGGACTACTCGCGTTCTTTTACAACGGTAATACTGTAGATATATATTTTGGTAATGATCTGCTATTTCTAAATGATCCAAGTCCACTGCAGGAATTAGGCTTAGGGCCTCCCTCACGAATGAGGCGGTTATTGTCATACTCTCCTCGATTGACAGGCCGTGACGCTAAAACAGAACAATAGTCGCCTCGTACGACATCCGCGAGTGTAAGGGGTTGGTGCTATTCTACTCTGCCGGACACCACGACCAATATTTCTAAATGAGTATGGCAAATATTATATTAATTTGAGAATTTCAGCAAATAATAGTAAAGTTATCGAAATCTTACATTTAGTATGCCGGGAGTATTAACATGATCCTTATCCTATCATTCAATCCTGGCTTCTGTCGGGGTAAGCTTTCCTATTATACGTCTCAAGCTTCGCCTGGTCTTCAACATTCTCGCGTTGTTGTCGTTGGCACTCGCACTCAACTCGGATCGGGTATATTATTTATGTTGTACCTGCACATTTTTAGGCGACAGACAAACGGGCCACCTGGTGGAAAGTGGTCACCGCTAGCCAACAAAAGCTGACCATCACATCGCACCATACCATAGAAGTAGTGTATGTAACAGTTCGCTCAGTTTGCTTACGTTACTGTCGGCGGCATGTTAAATCGTAATCTTTACGGCAATGTAATGTCTGTAATTACATTATGTTCGGTTACGGCTATAAATTGTGTGACCCAGCGATAATCGATGTCACACGCGATTACGGAATTTTACGGAGATAGTTTGATATGTTTGTATTATCAATAAATTTATTTTTGGTAATTTGTTATGCTCATTATCACGTATACATATAATTAATTATATTTTATGGCACAGGGCGGGAAACAAACAAGCGGGGTCCTACCCGCTATCTGATGGTAAATGGTCACCGTCATCACTAGACGCCCTGAACCAATATTTTATTTTTTTATGTAATTTTCACAAACATGGGAATTGATAAAACTAGTGGTAGTATTAATATGGCACATTACGTCATTTTCTACTCGGCATTCAGTTAGCCTTGACTGACAAAGTGTTAATTCAGTAAAAATATTGTTCATTTTGGAGCCTCTATAAGGACAACGATTGCGCAATGTTATTAAATGTCTGAAAATCAAAGTGTAACGTACACCGTGAACACCTTTTACAACCGACCAATCTCCATTAGCGACCCTTTCACCCAAAAAGACCGCCTTCCACCCAACAACGAAAACAGAACTAATCAAGGAGACAACTACACGGGAGCTAATAAAATGCAAATCGTAAACGTGGATTTATTTCGGTCGCGGCGAATTGTAAACTAATAAAACTAGAACAGACGTTCCGTTTTGACTGAAGCCGACCAACCGTCAGTTGCAGTTGATACTAATCCTTACGGAGTATAAAATATAATCACTTTTGGTTGCGGAAGACGTGGCCGGACGTCCGACCAAGGTCAGCTCGTCCGCGCATCCGAATGAATCCAAAAGCGACTTTTTGTACATCGAAAGGCCGTGTGGTGTCCAATAGCACCAACCCGTTACACTTGTGGGTCTCGTACAAGGCGACTAATGTTTCCGAGGCAAAAGATTTAGTCTCCGTAGACTGGAAAATGGGCAGCAGCGTTTTCTATTGTTTTATTTACGACACTGCGATCTCCAACTCGTCTACCAAGCGTGGAGATTATGGCAATAACTTTAATTTTCGTGGGAGTGGCCTTAAGTCCTGCAGTGGACTGTTATGGGCTGCGATGATGAAGGATTAATCGACTGCAACAGACGGATGGTCGGCTCCAGCCAAATCGGAGCGTCTGTTACTAGTTTAAACTATCTGGTTCCTACACGTCCGCCGGCGCACGGCGGAAGCGTTCCAAATAGACACCGTCGGTGGCGATGTAACAATTGGTATTGCAACCGACCTCACCTTGCCGGTTGTGTAACGTCGTTCGAGGAACCTGTGACTTATGAGTTGACACTAAAAGCTCAATTATTAATTCAAGGGTATCTAAATGCGGAAACAGGAGTCGATATTTAAACCTAATCGTTTTCATTATCCGAGCGGTCGAGTCAATGCCGATTTCTGTCGGTCCGCTTTCCTAAGCGTTTATTCATCCTCTACTTTAATGGTACACCTAATTTCAATACGGAATCGAAATGCTGAAAAAGGAGTCGATATTTAAACCTAATTGTTTTCATCATCCAAGCGGTGGAGTCAATGCCTATTTCTGTCGGTCCGCTTTCCTACGCTTTTCGTCATCCTTTACTTCGATGGTAAACCTAATGCCAAATGCAACTCTACAGTTTTAATAGTCTGCAATTCAAAATATTCGTAAATAAACAAATATTCGTGGACAAATTCACACAGCGCCATCTAGCCCCAAACTAAGCAAAGCTTGTACTATGGGTGCTAGATAACTGATATACTACTTAAATACTTTTTAAACACATACTTATTATACATAGAACACCCAGACCCGTAACAGAAATTAAAATTCATCATTTCAATTCAAACATGTTACGCAATAAAATTAAAGGATCTCAAGTACGAGAGATTTTGTACAATAATACCTAGAGGAATTACTTCTTACCCGCTCGTAATTGGTACCGATTGAGCGCTACAATGCCACAATAGCCCAACTGTTAACTTTATCAAGCGTTCCAGATACTAGAAAAATGTCATGTCTTGTCAGTCGTCTGTAGTTCGTACACACGACAGCGCAGTCATAAAGTTATAAAGAAAAAATAAGATTATTTAGATAGGGCAAAGCGGCATTTTAAATAGTATTGTAGTCCTGCATGTCAGTGAGTGCTTTAAAAGGGGGGGAGTCGGACCTTTGACGTTTGCGTATTTGTTGTAAGAGCAACGTATCCCGGGTTTTTGGAGATAGGCAGTGCATTAGTGTTACGCCTGGTGCTGCTATGTCCATAGGCAACTGAGACCACTTACCAGAGAATAGATATAACGAGATCCGTTTTAGTTTATTTGGCATATTATTTATTTAAACTTAATGCACTGTTACGTACAACTTCATAGCTTTATCCACCAATAAACCGGAGAGCTGCTGGTATTACAATTTCAGGATGGAGCAAACATTAAAACATGACGCTATTATGACGTACGAGTAATAAATTATAATTGTAAATTGCGGTCTTGCAATTGGTATAGGAAACAAGTGTGACATCCTCATATTGGTGAAGATTTATAATTGGCTTTTGATTGTTTTATATTACTGCTGTTATGTAAATTGTAAGCTGTTGATCTTCCAAATAAAAGCTGTATATGTATCAAATAAATAAATAAGCCAAAAAACAACGGCAAGGGCGTCTTGACGTGCTGCTTTCTGTACCATAGCTACAGCGATTAATTATGACTGACATTTATTGTTAGCCTTTCCGTTGTGTTTCAATTTTTGAATAAACTCAATTGGCTTACGCTTCGAAACTGACAGCGTTAATGACGTAATATGTAACGAGATTTATTGCTTTCAAGATGTCCTTACAAGGTTGCTTCGAAATGTGGTTTTGGTTCAACAAAGACATTTGTGAATCTAGATTTAACTTGCGTAGAATTTGAGTCTATTGTAGCTTTCGATTTAATAATTCAAAATTTTAAATAAACCCATAAAACGCGCGCGTAAGAAAATTTTGTTAAAAAAAGAAATATTATTATCAAAGAAAGGAGACGGAACGCGGACAAGGTCACGTACGAGGCTCCGGGGACGCCCTTGGCTCATCCATTACAGGTTAATAAATAATGATCAAGAAACAGCACCAAGGACCATTCCTAAGGCGGACCCCGAGCCCTCAACCGCACAACCGGGATATCGACGACAAGATAATTTTTTTATACTACGCTGTAGCAAACAAGCGGATAGCAGCCCACCTGATGGTAAATGGTAAACGTCGAACATAACATCTACGATTGCAGAACCACAGGTGCGTTGTCACTGCGAGGATTAAGATGTAATGCCTCATGCCTGTAATTCCGCTGGCTACCTTATCAAACATCAGTCAATGCGGCATTGTTGCTTGGCGGCAGAAATAGATAAGGCGGTGGTACTGACCTCCTCAGGCTTGACAGAGTCCTACCACCTGATTTATAAATAGAGACCATGAGAAGGGAGTCAACCGGAAGTTCTAGGCAGTTTTCCCAGCATCGATATGTCCGCGTCCCATCCCGCGAAACCCAACTTATCTAACACTAACCTTGCACATTGATGTAGACATCCTTGTACACGTAGCCGACCGAGTTGGTAGCGTTGCATCCGTAATTCCCTATATCCTTCTTGGTGAGGTCCGTTATGATGATCGCGTCGCTCTTGACCTGGAGGGATGCATTGTATATTAAAAAATCGATATATTTACATTTATTTAGATATACCGATAAAATATATCGATTAAAGTCGATATCAATATATCGGTTTAGAACGCTGATATATCGATATTTTAACGATATTTCTTAGTTTTATTTTAAATGATAAATAAATCCAAATACTGTAAACAATACATATAACTGTAAAAATTAATAACGCAAATATTATAAATAGGGCAAACGGTATCAGCAACTCTTTCTTTTATTTCTCTGAATTCGTGAATAGGTATTTGGCCCTTTCAATATTTGTGTTATTTCCATATCGATAAAATCGGCACAACCGGAATATCGTCCATTCACCGGATATTGACACCAAGATGACGCTAATATCGGCATCGTTATCGGCGGATCTTCGATATTTCGATTTTGGGGTTCGACATATGGATATTTAATTTATCAGTTTCTCGCTTACTAACCTGCCGTCTGGGGTTCGGCTCCGCTTGTTCTATCGGCTTCCCGTTGTGTATCCAGGAGATCTGCGGCGTGGGGTTCCCGTTGGCCGTGCAGCGGATCTCGGCGGTCTCTCCCTCGGCCTTGTTGAGCAGCTCCGGCTCTTTCACGAAGAACGGAGCGGCTGCGGAAGGAGAATAGGTGTTAGGAATATGCATTAAGCTTTTGCAGTTTGGTAGCGTATTGAGTTCGGTCCTCAGTGCCGTACCCTATGAATTTTTCTGAGTTATGTACCTACATTAGTAAAATAACCGATGCTCTTACGATGAGGAAAAACATCGTGATAAAACCTGCACATTTAGGCGACTGATTGTGTAACCATGACCCAATCTGGTCAAGTTCCCCGATAACAGGGTTACTGAGTGGCTAGGTTTCCTTATAAACAGGGTCACGGAGTTCAGATGACAGGTCAGTAATTTACTGATCTGCCAAATCCCGGATCATGGTCAAGGGGACAACGGACTCTCGCGCGGGAGACACAGCCGGGATATTGAAGTCAAGATGATTATTATTATTAGATATGAAAATAAATATGAATCATCTTGGTATGGGTTGGGTCGTCCCAGATGTAGCTGGAAAGATTAGTAGAGGCTGATCTTCGCGACCTACAAGGAGCAAGTGGCGTAATATTGTCTCGGAGTAAGTATCCATTTCATAGATAACTAGAGTTTTGTATTTAATGAAAAATAACGAATGGTTGTTATATACTATACTACATACATACTCTCTCACGCCCGCATCTCACAGTACATGTCCTATCGAGTGCCACAAGCTATGACCCTGGCACATCATTTTTACCCCTTCTATTCATACATACAGTAAACTGACAAGAAAATTCGCATAGGGATTGTCAGCACGATGGTGTGGTTTCGCGCGTTTGTCGGCTAGATCTTTAGATTGTCGTGAATCTGTCTTTTCCGTGTTGGCCTCTACAGCCATCAGAGAAAATGCCGTACCATTAACGGTGACGCTGTTTAAATCATCTATAATGGATGTCATCAATGATGATTCTTAACATCTACATAACTTCATTAGATACATTACATATAATTTGTAAAATAAATAAATATAAATCACTAGCTGACCCGGCAAACGTTGTTTTGCCATATAAATAATTTCCTAAATGACGATTGATCAGTTTTCGACCGGAGAGGAAAAATGATTAAATTACTAAAATGGCTATTAAAAAATAAGGGTTGATCGTAGAAGGGTGAAAATTGAAGATTGTATGTATTTTTGTATGTTGTATCATAAAAAAATAGAAATTAAAAATTTTGTCTAAAAAATAAAAATAAAAATTTTGGGGTGGACTACCCCTAACATTTAGAGGGATGAAAAATAGATGTTGGCCGATTCTCATAGATACCGGATATGCACAAAAAATTTCATCAAAATCGGTCAAGCCGTTTCGGAGGAGTATGGCAACGAAAACTGTGACACGAGAATTTTATATATTAGATTTATTACATCTATCTCACACATGGCACATGTTACAATAGAAATTCCACAATAACGCAAGGTCGAAATACATCGATTTTCATTCAAGTTCATCTAACGACTGTCATTCATAGACCGTATGAAGGGCGACCCAATAAACTGAGAGATAGAATTGGCGTGAGAGTAAAGTCAACAGGGCCAGTAACAAACAAGGCCGCGTGACCACTCTGTCCTTTTTGTTCGGCGTTCGTATGGTTGTCGTTAGAGCGTCGGTGGCCAAGCGGTTAGAGTATCCTACTCGTAAACCAGAGGTCCCGGGTTCGAATCCCGCTGCGGCCATGTACCAATGACTGTTTTCTGAGTTATGTACATTAGTTGAATACTAACCGATGCTCTTACGGTGAGGGAAAACATCGTGATGAAACCTGCACATTCAAGCGACTGGATGTGTAACCATGATCCAATCTGTTCAGGTTCCCCTGATAGCAGGGTCATAGAGGTCAGATGGCAGTCGCTCCACTGTAATTACCTGACCTGCCAAATCCTGGATCATGGTCACGGCGGACCCCGGGCCCTCATGAGACCACAACCGGGACATTAACGCCAAGATGATTATGATGATTATCATTCGTATGGTTGTCGTGTCATTGTTGCCGTTTTCGTTAAACACATCAATCCAGTTTAAGAGTTAGTAGTCAGTAGTAGAGTTAGCTTTCGTATAGGACCTATTTTTATTATATGTAAGGGAACTATTTTTCATTAAGCGAAACGACAATTTTGTCGCCATTTGGCGATTTGCGTTTATGGCATTGTGCATCGAAAGGTTCTCGATGTCTCGACGAACAAAAACATTCAAAGACAAAAGTACGAAAACCAAACGAAAAGGACGGAGATAAGTACATTATCGCTCCGCCAGTCGTGTTTGTCTTGCGTTTTGTCGCGCATTCAACTCGGCCGAGAATTGACTGCACGATAAACTTTTACAGCTTTAGTTAACATAAGTACACAACACACATCATCAGCCCACAACAGTCCACTGACACATGGCTGGCCGCTGGAGTGTAGCCGGAGGGAGGTTATTGCCATATTCTCCATGATTGACAAGCGGGTTTGAGATGGATTGCAAAATGCTGCTGACCATTTTTAACACCCAACGAAAAAAGTGGGGTGTCATAAGTATGACGTGTGTATGTGTCTGTGGCATCGTAGGGCCCGAACGGATGGACCGATTTAGATGAGGTTTTTTCAACTTGAAAGCCAGTTTAATCGAGACGATTCTTAGCTTTGTTTCATTAAAATCGGCCCAGCACTATAGAAAATATTATAGTACATGTAAACTTGGTCGGGGGTTATCCAATTTTTCTATCGGTTGGGTTATGAATGAATGAATGTATTTATTTGTATGTTTACGGAGGTTAAAGGTCTGTCTCTACCTACAACATTAGTCGTCTGGGTGGGGTTGGTTTGGTGCCTGGATGGTTAACCTACTCTGCCTAAAATATGCCAATCGGCCCCCGAGACTTTTCAATCAGTCCCTTGGGTCCCCAGCAAAAGACCTTAGTCAACCGCGCTCCGCTAATGGTATTTTAGGAGTTCTGGGCTCAGATTTAGGTAATTACCTCTATAATGGGCTATACACGCATCTGTTTTCTGGACCTGCATTACCCATGTATCGTGAGCGCTCACTTAACTTACAAATGACCGGTTATAGCGAGCCGAGTGACCACCGCTGCGTTAGAAACTAGTTGAGCACTAGTACACCTAGAACTAGTCAGATTAGTGCATAAGGACGGCCAAACTGGTCTTCATGGGAAATGGACACATTGAATTAGTAAAATGTGTAGTTGCAAATGTAGTCGTGTAGTAAAGTAAACACACGACACGAAATAAACGAATTAACTTTTGAATGGAGAGTTTGAGGTAAGGTTTCGTTCATGGATTGAACCAATTAATAATAAATATGGTCATGGCCTAGCTAAAACCGTTTAAATTCTAACATCAACGACGTTCTCGTGACTATACATACATAACATCATTCCATTCCATACACGTCAGTTTAGGGTACTCATGAACTGAGCTTTCTTTAAAATATTATTTCGATATGATTGTAATACTCAAGTCTTGGCCTTCTCCTTCCAACAATTTCAACAAATATTATGAAATTGAACGTATGTTTGTTGGTCACTAGTCATTCCTTCAAATAGGCTTATCGGTTTGACATTTATCTACAGATGGAGATATGCCGAAGACCGGGCAAAGTGGAGAAAATGAGTAGGAAAGCGGGCCTTGGCAGATACCGGGACAAGCACTAGGTCGATGATGATGATGAATAGATGGTGAAGAACGCCTATCGTTTATCTCCTTTCAAGAGAACAGGCAAAAGCTAGCAATAACATACAAATACCTCTCCAAGGAATGGAATTCCCTGCCTACGTATTTCGTAGTGACTCACAACCAAATGAACTTTAGGTCACGGGTGAATAGGTATTTTCTAAGAGTTCGTTACATCGTCGGCCGTTTCTCTGTCCTAAGCTAAGATCTAAGATATCAAGGGTTAAATCATACATTCCTATATTGTAAAATAAAAATATGAATTTATATGTAGGAATAACATCCGAAACTACTGAATCGTAAACGAAAATAATCTCAAGTTCTTTCGATACCGGAAAATAATGGGATCCGTGGCCCTGTAGGACAGTATAATGTTCACAGTGGCGAACTGCACAGGCTGCAAACCGTTGAGTATCGCTGTTGTACGATAAAAAACCTACATCAAGCGTAGCGGCATTCGATCGAGGCGTTAGGTATTTCTCGAGCAAACAAACCCCTTAAAATCCCTACACTAGACTGCACTTAGCGAACCTTACTCGTCCATTACCGTGTGTGTACGTGTTGACACTGACACGCAATGGCAGGGCAAGGAGGGAGCGCCAATGTACGGCACGGGCAGATAGATTAGGCAATTAAATCGGGACCTGTCGCTGCTCGGGTCGACTGTTTACCGACGCCGCGCCGGGTCATTTCGCGGGTAATACCGGGATTAGTTCCGCCGAATGAGTTCACTGTCACGAAGGAAGACAACCAGAAGGTGTGGCACGACAACACTCTTGATAAAATATTATATTCTTGTCTTATATTAATTGTAAAGTGCCAATTATTGTTTAAAATCTGTCATCTCCCTCTCTTGACTCTGGGAGGCTTAAAACCGGCTCATGCTGTGCCCATGCCATTTCCACCACTGTGCAAGATGTTAAAATATAATGCGTTTAGAATATACTACCTAAAAACTCACTCATGCTACATTTTGTGTGGAATATATGGTGGTGTATTTGTATTTACAATTTAAATTTAAATGAAATATAACCTAACCAACAGATGTCGGAAACCTACCATAAAGATCATATCATGTTCGAATATTTCCCAGACAGTTGATCCGTTGTTAGTTATTTATTTATTTATCGTACGGCATAACACAGCGTTATCCAAAACTAAACAGCGATGGATTGGTTTCAAGATGTTACAGAGCATCACTCGAGAGACTTGAAATCTTCGGGTGGCCCCTCGTATGCTGTTATGGGGCACTCCAGCATGCTATCCGGAATGCTCACAAACGCTGCATTCAGCAGATTTACCCCATCCCCACTTCTTTCACAGGTACCTACGCACCGGTTGCCGGTTTAGTTTCTCTTTACAATACTAGAGAAGAAAGTTCCGTTCTATTTGTAATGTCTAGGCATCGCGTAAACAGGAGAGAATACAAAGAAAAGCTCACCCGGGCTTCCTATGTAAACGATACTACGGAAATTGCAGCCACTGCGCAAACACGCTACGAGCTCTAGAAGACATTATGAGCAGAGTCCCCGGAAAAAATTGCACATAGGCTATTTATAGTACGTAATACGGCAATAAAAAGTACATCTGTATGCCTAGTATTAGCCGAGTATAGAATGGAGCAATAAATGTGGTGCTAGATGTCTGTAATGAATGACCCATATACATTTTATACTCGTTTTATGAGTATTGTAATTGCGATCGTAAATATTTGTATTTTCAGTACGCGTATTCTGTGTAAATTTTATCTTATTACTGTTCATTATTATTAAGTTTTCATTGTTATAAATACGTATTAGTTTTTTGGTAGGAGGTAATCTTTGCAGCTCGAAATGGATTGTGTGATTTCATGAATAAGGCCAACCAATATACAACGAAACTCTACAAAAAAGTACACTGACAAAAGTACATTCGCATCATTATCAAAATCTTTCACAATCGTATTCATAATGTTAAAATTACACCAGCGTGTCCTTTAGTTGAACTGACTTACTCTCAGATTATTTTTGTGTATTCCTATTTCCTATTAAACAGGTGTGAGTTTTATGTATGTATATATTTCCCATCAACAACTCGCCCACACCTACCTATCTATTTCTCAGTTGTCCCAATACTAGTACAGAAAAGATGTCGGTGTAAAGCACATTGAGTAATTCGCCTTCGCAGAACGTATATCGCACACTTATGAGTCAATACCTACGAAGCCCTAATTAGCCGACGTGCATTCTATACCGTCGACTAGTGTAGGTATGTATTAGTACCGAAAACTTGCACGATACACCACAGATCGCTCCCAGGAAGTGCGCGCCAAAACGTACTCAGCTTTCGTGTCACCGGACCCTTATTAGGGACAATGTGGCCGGGCGTCGGAATGGCCGCCCGAATATTCCTTGGGCTTGTTATTATTCTGTTACGCTGGTTATTATTGTATGCGGTCACGTTTTGGGCACTGTAGCCTGTAGTATTTGGATCTAGAATCGCGAAATGTGTGTCATAAATAATTACATCTGTCGGTATACGCTGCTGGGCTAAGTCAATGTTATTATTTTTTGACATAGGATGTCTTTACCTTGTAAGTTCGTTAGGCTAGTTATTATTGCATGCGGTCACGTTTTTGGTACTGTGGTGTGGCATTTGGAGCTACGTAATAAGGGAACTGTGTTTGAACCGCGGAAATTAAACATTGTAACCTTGGTTTCACGACCCTACCTAAGTACCAACTTAGGCCTCAGCGACACAAGATCTTAGTGCAGACCCTACTATACTGATAAACTGTTTTCAAATTGTGTTGTGATATTAGTGAAATTAAATATTTTTATTATTTATTTATTTATCGCAAACGGTAGCTACTCGCACCTTTCTCTCTCTACCTCAACAGCTACTCTTCTACAAATGCCTATTATAGGTCACAGCACCCGTTGCCAGTTAAATGCCAATTGCCCCGTTGCAACGTGTCTAGACGAGATTGATTGTTCTTGATCGAAATTGAATTTATCAACTGACCCACATCTTTCTCTTATTTGCAAAGTGATTCCATCGCAAATGTGGTTCCTGTCCAACTATAACTCACCTATTTTCTGTTATGGGCTATTCGTATTACCGATGATCCCCTTGTCACAGATGGTTTAGATCCCTTCACGGTCCGGAGAGATGTTGGCCCTCTGTGTGTTCTCTACCGTCTGCACAACGGGGAATGTTCCGAAGAACTGTTCAACTTTGTGCCACCGCACTCTCGACTTCATCCACACCATCTAAATGCCTGGCTTCCAACTAACGTACGGGCTCCTTACCACGCATGTGTAAGCTCTCTACCGAAGTCTACCTTTGCACTATTGTTATTTATTGCACTATAACATGGTGTTGTTCAAAACGCATGTCTACAGATAGCTCAAAGCCCGGCACCGCATCCATTCCCCTTAGGTTGCAGATGTCCCGGACAACGGTAGCCGCTTTGCATCAAGCGGACCATTCGTCCGTGCCTCCCTAAGCAGTAAAAAAACTCCCAACAACAATATTCACGATCAATAGTAATCCAAATCTACTGCGACAGCCAACGAAACCTAAATGAAATGCTGTAATAACACATTGAACGACCATATTTGTTTGAAATAGAAGCTCTATTTATAAGTTAAAACATGTCGAACAAGTAAGTATACATTCAACTCGTTGGAATTAAATGTGAGCGCGGGGTTCAACGCGTGAACTGACCTGACCCAAATGTCACCGCGGCGCGAACAAGCAATAAATGCAGTTCCTAGAAAAACGGATCAATATCATACATAATATGTCCGTACGTGTGTGATTCGCAAGAAGTGTGTGTCGGCGTGTGCTGACCGGCATGTTACAATATGGCACCCATCAAATCACGAGTGTCGTATCAATCATTATCATCTTAGCGTTAATGTCCCAGTTTCCAAGGGCCGGGGTCCGCCTTGACCATAATCAAGGATTTGGTAGATCAGGTAATTACAGCGGAGCGACTACCTCTGACCTCCATGACCCTGCTACCAGGGAAATCAAACATGGTATGTATAAAACAATAAAAACATCCGCCGTTGATGAATGTATCACTTAACATCTTCACTCATTACCACCTCACACACATCATCTCACACATAAATACGAACGATCCTAATGGATAATTCATTCCGCTTTCCAATTAGGACATCCGATCGATCAATGCACTGTAAATTGTGGCCGACACAAATCGGGAACTCTTCAGACAAGTCTGTTTTGAATCAGATGGATATAAGTCAAGTTAATTTAGATATTTTGTAGCACAAAGGCCTGCTCCAGTTTACGTTTAATATCTGAGAGCAGCGTAGATAGGCCTCCCGCAAGGTAGACCGAACACCTGGTAAAGATAGCAGGAACCAGGTGGATGCGGAAGGCACAGGACCGGCCTTTGTGGAGATCTCTGACAAAGGCCTATGCCCGGCAGTGGGCGTCTTTCGGCTGATATGATGGGGATCTGAGAGCAAGACCCAGCGATGGTGTAGTATATTACCACGCCTATAAAACAACAAAATACCACGTATGATGATTCATTTTGCCTCTTCTTCCACTATCACACACCTCATACATTTACGTCGGCTGAGGCTACACTCCTGGCCTGCCATGCCAGAATAACAAAAAAAAACTATGGTCTCTGCCTATTCCTACAGGAAAAAGGCGTCACGTCATGTATCTAGAAAAAAATCCACTGAAACTCACCCTCAACGTTCAGCTTGATGGAGTAAGTCTGTGCTGTGCCGACACCGTTGCTGACTTCGCACGTGTACGTGCCCTGGTCCTCGTTCCTGGTCTTCTTGATGACCAGCGTCTTGCCGTAGTTGTCCTGGCTCACCTCCTGGGACGACAGGATCGGCTGGCCGTCCTTGGACCAGAGCACTTGCGGGAGTGGCCTGCAGGTTTTAGGTGGGGTCAGTGTGGGGTACGACATAGTGAAGTCTAGAATTATTTGATCTAATCATGACGGAAACAACAGGTTAAGTATCGTAAGGAGCATTATAAAACTGAAAGAATGTCTGTTTCTTCAAGTCGAAATAGTGCATTCAATTGCGACTGACATTTGGCTTTAATTCAAAGGGCGAGATGGAAAAGATGTCAACCAAGTTTTCTTATCCAATATTTAGCTTCGCCAAGTGAATCAGATCTCAGGCTCGGCGCAAACAATTTAGTAATTAAAATAAAAAACGTGATATCTTTATTCGATAAAAATGAACAGGTCAGATCAAGAGTGACCGTAAACATGTCTGCTCAGTCTGACCTTAACATTTGTAGTTAATCTTACAAGCAATGAATACAAAACAACTTACGTTCCACCGTAGATGCAGTATAGCTCGGTCCTCTTATTCTTGAGCGCCGTCTCACTCTTCCTCGTGACGTACTGCTTCACCGGCTGGTGTTTGTTCAGGATCGGCGATATCCCAGTCGGATCCACCTTCAGAAAGACCTTCCCGCCGAATTTGTATTCGTTGCGGAAGACGGATTTCGCCGCGCAGACGTAGGCGAAGTCGCTCGAAGCGTCAAAGCGAGTCACGTTCGAGAAGTGCAGGTTCCCTTCGGGGTCTAGAGTCATTCGCGAGTTGTTTATCGTCTTCAGCTGGCCCTGGTCGCCTTGGAGCATCCAGTAGACCTTCGGCTTCGGGTACCCGTCAGGGGGCATGCAGGTCAGTTTGAAGGGCTGCCCCTCTTGGGCGGTGATGGTGGACTGCCCCATGGTGTCGTTGAACAAATTCAACTCGGCTTTCCGGACGAACACGGAGTTGGATGTGGCCGTGCCCCAAGCGTTCTCGGCGAAGCACTGATCGGGAGGGAGAAATGGATGTGAATTGGTTGTTTTTTTATGCTAGTCAGTGAGTTACGAGCAGACACCTGTCGTTCATAACCTCATGCAATACGTTTCGTGGTGGTGATGGACACCCTTTAACAGTAGTTAAAAAGGCACCACAACTCCACGCCATGAAACGAACGAATGCTGCGATGGTTGTGCATTGTTACACGGATTCGTAACGAATGCATCCAAGATATCGCAGACAAGATAAAAGAAGGTTACCGGCGCTGATTTGGTTTTAGCAGCACGTGGCCACAGACGTAGCTCCGTAAACCCCAGGGATACTATGAGAAAAAATGAACAAAACTGATCGCTCCAATAAATAGATTCCACCAGAAGTCCATGAAATGACGGATTCTCCTTAGCAGAAGCCGTAATTGACCCCGGGGACTCGACAACACAGGAGTGATACCCCTGATATTGCAAACGTCCATAGGCTGCGGTAACGGCTTACCAGCTTGTTGGCTGCGAGCTTGTTTGCCACCTTAGCGGTATATTACAAAATAAACATTAAAAAGGCATCCCCTCACCTGATACTGTCCCATGTCCTCATCCCGCGGTCGGCTCACGACGAGCGTGCCGCGGCCTCGCTGCTGCGAGATTCGGTTGTCGTAGCTGGTGTACTCGAACGGCTTGCCGTTCTTTATCCATCTGTACCTGGGGGACAAATAGGATGGTCAGTACTTAAACAAGTAGAAGCCGCCTAGTGTCCTGGTCTAGTGGTCAGCGTACTTGCGACGCCGATCGATGACAAAAGTTATGTTCAGACGACTACATGGTATGTGTAATTTCTACATCGCGGTATTAAGTTGTCGCATCGAAATTGTGTATCAGATTTGGTTTTGTAATAGATTATCCATTTTCAACATAATTTATATAGTTTTATTTCAACCTGACCTATTTTGACGATCTGAGTGGTTCAATGGTCAACATGCCGGTCTGCCACGCAAGAGATCCCGGGTTCGATTCCCGGCCGGGCAGAAATTGAAATGATGAATTTTAATTTCTATAATAAGTATGTATTTAAAAGTATTTAAGTAGTATATCAGTTATCTAGCACCCATAGCACAAGCTTTGCTTAGTTTGGGGCTAGATGGCGCTGTGTGAATTTGTCCACGAAATTTAATATCTTTACAGTCCACTGCAATACTCGCAGACGCCCACGCATCGAGCTCGCCACCTAATACCGTTAGCGAAGCGAGGACCGGGAGTCAGGAGCTGATTGGCACCTCGTGACCTCACTGGTGCTGCAGAAGTCCACGGGCGCCGATGAACACTTACAATCAGGTGTCGTTTCAGCTTGCTCGTTAATCTTCTTCTAATATAATAAGTTCACAAATGAAACATACTTTTTTATTACAAGCTTTTATCACGCGATATAATACTCGTCATCACAGCCCGCAACAGTCCACTGCAGGACTTAGGGCCTCTCCCACGAAAGTGGAGGTTATTGCCATAATCTCCACACTTGGCAGGCGGGTTGGAGATCGCAGTGTTTAAATATAACAATGGAAAATGCTGCTGCCCATTTTCCAGACTACGGAGACTCTTGATCTTTTGCCTCGAAAACATTAGTCGCCTTATACGACACCCATAAGTGTAAGGGGTTGGTGCTATTCTACTCTGCCGGACACCACACGGCCTATATATAATACTCATCAAGACCATTCTGTTGGCTGGTGGACACACACAAACACACACACTTACACACATACAAACGCACTACACACCTTTTCATTTATTTTCTTTTTCTTTAAAAATGTAGTATGTAAGTAACTTTAATTGAAATTATCTCTGTTTCTATCTCTCTCTTAATGATTACACTTTAATTTAATCATACAGGCATTTCTGGAGACTTACAACACAGGCTTGACCTGCCGTGAGCTCCAGTCTCCCACAATAACAAAATTCATGTTCGAATTATTGTATCCTAATATTATAAGATTATTGTGGAGAAAATAAATATTTTTATTATTATTCCAAAGAGCTCAAATACGATGGAGTTATCTTGTTGCGTTCACTAGTTCCTAAGGCCACCTTCCGTCATCATTATCAGACCAGCTCCATGGTAATGGCTCCATATTAATGCATTGTCATCCAAGTTACATAGGTATACAAAATTTCAGCTCAAATGGACACCGGTAAGTTTCCCAGAACATACATAGATACAAACATTGCAAGATAAATTAAAGCTTGTATCAAATCAAAATTTCTTTATTGAGTAGGGCATTACATATCTCTTTCAATTGTCGTTAAAAAGGAGTTTTTTGCAGCTGAATTTTCAAGCACCGTAAAACAGAGATTCACTGTGCGCGGCCTGTCGCGGTAAAGTTTTTTATTACGTAGTTTTATTAGTATGACTTTGTATGGAGCTAGACGCCCTCGAGCTACGTGGAGTGGCAGAGTTTTCTAACGAGAATGTTTATAGTCTAGGGTTAGTTAGGGGTACGTTAGGGATAGAGCTAGGTATGTTTTTGTGTATGTCATGAAGTATGTTATTAGCGAAATATAAGACGGCATATTGATTGTTGAACAAATTAAAATGTGTATTGCGACAATTCAATTGCGTCGAAATAACCTTAAAGTATAGATATTCTAGCTAGGGGAATGCCGAAACACGCACACGCACACTTACACAGACACACACACCAAATATAGACTTTGTTATCAAAATTAATTTAAGTATAGGCACAGACTCCAGTGGCCCTAGCACAAGTGTGTCCGCGAGAAAGCGTTTGTCTTTTTCTCTCAATACTAAGACGAAAGAGATAGCAATACCTATGTCGCGCTTTTTCTTGCTAATCGCGCGCGAGAGCAACTTGTGCTAGGCCTACAGATCTCAATAAGGTGTTTACGTTGTTTACACTAAACTTATAATCTTATATTTATATTGTTGCCTTTTTGAGAGGAATATAGTTATTTTGTATTGTATTATATTCTGTTCCTTGATACTTTGCCAGTTTTTTTGTCTAAACCGACTTCGAAGGAATACTACTTCCGAGAGTATGACTCTCATACTTTTTTTTAATATGGATAGTGGGCTCTGTGATTTCTAAGATAAATAAGATGTTAATTATTCATGAAACTCGAGCAGCATTCACCTATCCAACCAAACATACAGCGAACATAGCAATGTAACGTCAAAGTTTGCTATCTCACAAACTTCAATGAATAATATTATCTAAACGAAGGTCAAAGGCAATATCCCTGATGATCCCAGTATTACCTGTATTAAATATATTTTCAAAAAGGTCAAGCTTACATTGAACTTTACCCTTTTTGTGTTATTTAACTAATGTCATTGTCAGAATATATTGCTATTTAAATTCCAACAAAAACAAGTGCAGTGTGCACTAAAACTAGTAACAGACGCTCCGATTTGGCTGGAGCAGACCAACAGTCAGATGCAGTCGATACTAATCCTTACAAGGTACAAAATTAAGTCGCTTTTGGAGTAATTCGCGGGCGAGGCGACCTTGGTCGGACGTCCGACTACGTCCCCCGCACCCTAAAAGCAACTTTATTTTATACTGCGTAAGGATTAGTATCTACTGCAACTGACGGTCGGCTCCAGCCAAAACGGAATGTCTATTCTAGTTCTAGAACGTAGTAGTCGTTCCGTTTTAGATAAGAAAGACTCCTTTCATATTTGAAGCACTAAGAATTCTTGATGGTCACCTTAAACCACAGGCGAACGATATAATGCGCAAGAACATCGTTAGTTTTAATAGAGCTCGTTCTGAAAAGTGATCCTCTTGGGAAGTGTACGTACATTATGGGAATAAAGCACTGTCATCCAAAGAATATTTGTTTGTTTACTGCAATGCGAAGGGGTTCCCTTCATAGGGGATGCTGGAATAAATGCATACACCAACACTGAGGTAACACTCTTTTTTCTAACGCGGCATAATAAGCGGGAAGTTGTTTGTAAAGTTGTATACTTTATCTAGATCGTTGCATGTACTTCTTTTATTTTTATTTTATTTTATTTGGATCACAGCGTGCAACAAAGAAAATATACAATAGCATAATATCGAATAGCCAATTAGGAGACACAGTTCTTCTTGGACTTTTGAAACTATTCAATTCTACACTATTCTAAAGTATAAATTTAAGCTACTTGGTTGCACATCACATCAACAGCCCATAATAGTCCACTGCTTGACTTGAACCCACCTCACATTAGTGAGAGGCATACCACTATCTCCACGCTTGGCAGGCGGTTTGAAGTTCGCAGTGTTGAAAATGCTGCTACCCATTTTCTAGTTTACGGAGGTAATAGACGGGTTGCCTGGCATTAGCGGTTGTTGGTTCTTATTTTTAATTAAAAGAATTATAAGCAATAGTACCAAATAGATTGGCAATAGCAAACGTTGACACTTCGGTCTGAACTAATTCTTAAATAAATAGCATTTTTTATAACATCGGTGTGGGAGCAATCAGTCGGACAGGAATAGCAATTTTATTTTAGAGATAATAAATACTGCCATGAATCATCTAATCACCTTGTCTCAATATCAATACTAATGAGCTCTCAGTAGGTATTGCGTTATCGTTACTTCGCGTTGGTCCTTCGATTGTGTATATTTATGGTATGAAAAGTAATGGACAAAAAACCGTATAATTCTACGTTATAAGTTCAACTTTACCATTGATTCGTGTTGGATAATAGGCAGTAGACATGTTTTTCGTTCGGAATAGGTAAGTGAGTAAGTTTTACTTTTTTCCAAATAGGGACTGGCCTTGGCGCCGTCGTACCTATACAAACTATTATAGATACTTTTGTAACGTGAGGGGATTGACCCGACCTTCAGAACTATGATATGTACTAAATTATAGGCCAGTACAAGTCAGATTTATGTGAAGTATGACATCTTATTTATTTTACGAAAACCACTGTCAATAACATTCAACCAGCTACATCAATCATCACAAGGATAATTGAATTACTAACACTGAATATTAATGACGAATGATCTAATAGTGTTCAGTAGGCGCCTCGACACCTACTTAAGACTGATTCATTGATGTATATATGATCAATGAATTACGAAAATGAGTAACGCTAGTTGGCAGCAACTAAAATACAATTTCAAGAAAACAAAATAAGTTTATTTCTTGCCTTCGTAGTCATCCTTTGAATGAAGTCGTTAGTCAGGTTTTAGAACCTGGAATATGAATGAATTCATCCTTATGATTAAGAGTATGATTAAGATAATTTAAGAGTTACTTAAACTCTAAGCGGTAGAAGACTAGGCTGACCAGATGACCGGTAATTTTGAGGACGTCCCGTTCTTCAGCTTTGACTTTGACCGTGTCCCTGTATTTAGTGGAACAAACACGAGACAATATGTTGTCTATTGAAATAGAGACATTGTATTGTCTCGAATGTCTATAACTAGTGTCACTTACACATTAAAGCCTAGAACTTTAATTTGTCATGTATTGATGTTTATGAGCCTGTGCTGTACAGTAAGAGAGGCTGAACAAAAAACATGTCTACAAAAAAAAAGTCATGTCCAATAAAAAATTATAAATGGTTTAACCCCGTTGTCCTTATGTTAACCCTAAATTCCGTATTTTGAACCCTAAAGCACAGGCTATCAATACTATACTCTACAACATCCTATAATGATCTAATGAACAAAAGGACGCTAAGAATAACTTACTCATTGACTAACCTTCACTCAATAGACCTACTGTACTTGTAATAGTGCTTCAAATAGGTATTTATTTTGTATTACTATGACCAATTACCTTAAACCTAGTAGGTACACAAACAATGTGGTTTAGCAGTAAAATACACATGCGTTTGTGGTTGATTCAGATTTGTATGTAGCAGGAAAACCACTTAAGTGAATTAGGAAATGTCATCCTACGGGAATAAATAGAGATTGGTATCTACGTACTTAAGCAAAGTGGAAACGAATTATTTTCCTCCATTAACATAATATTCAATAATAACATATTGGTTAATGTTGTTTCTCTCAATCTTGGAATTATGTTTCCGGAAAGTAGTCATAGTATCGAAATTAGGTATTAGGTATATAAGATTGTAGCTGAATATAATAATAAATGTTATCAACACCCCTGCTTTCTCTATCCGTAATCGGACACCCACGTTCAGTTCCGTTATAGGTCTTTATTATGAGCGCTCTCAGGCACGTGTCCAGGGCCCTCGATTGGATGGGGTCTCGAAAAGGCAAATGAAATACATTAAGTAAATAATACTCACTGGAAATGGGACTTTCTGGACATAAATAATTGAAGACGGAAATCTCGAAAGACAACAATGTCTAATTTAATATCTTCTCGAGTGTTTAGGGTACGGTGTCCCGGAAAAGTAACAGGGTCCCGCGTGTTAATTGAATGATAACAGAGTTCCGGAGAGTAAGTTATAGTTTCATCAGAATCCTTTATGTGAATAAATAACAAACACTCATATATTCCCACATATATTCTCGCAAACTTCTGTTTAAATTAATACATTAAAAATGGATGTTTGATATGACTTCGTTTCACTTAAAAACTACTAAACGAATTTTCATGCGGTTTTCAACAATAGATAGAGTATTTCAGTAACGTTTTTGCGCTAAAAATGGCGAACGAAGTCGCGAGCAAAAGCTAGTATCAATACATTATTAAGATTCTTCATTGCTTCCTCGTGACCTAAGCCGCCCCTGTCCACGCAACGGAAGGGACAAGATTCAGAAACCGCATAGGCGCCAAAGAGGATTACGCCGTCTTGAGACTAGCTACAGCTACGTGCAAACTAGGTACGCGTGCACTTAAAATGCACCGAGCCGGGTGCAATAAACGCGAAAGGCCGTTTACACGTTATGTGCTTGCGTGAAAAGCTCCCAGGCATTTTTTTTGTGGACAGGGGAGGTGTAAAGAAAAAGGGGGTGGGTATATGAATAGCGGGCGCTGTAATGGGGACTGGGCTTTCCTTTTTATATGGCAAATAACCTTAAGAACGTATCGCAGACTAGCTTCGCATGCGTAAAACTCAAGATTACACTGTGGATTACACCGAAGCCGTGTAGATTATATAAGCTATTATTAGCTTTTATTAAGCCTATTAATAAGGCGCGGGCCTTCGTCGTGTAAAAATAGGTTTTATTTTTGTTTGAAGATCCTTCCCCAGTTTTATCTCGTAGCCAAATAATCTGTTCAGCGGTTTCGGCGTAAAAATATTAGTTTGGATATACCTATGTAATTCTGGTGTAAAAGTAGCGCGTTTGATAGGTAGTGCATGTACCTACTGTTTTCGTTTTACTGAACAAGTTTCTTGTTTTATTGACAGTTACTATTTTATCCGTTTACGATAGAAATGCGCAATCACGATGTCGATATGAATCAAATCAAATCAAATCAAAATTTCTTTATTGATTAGGACATTAAATATCTCTTTCAATCGTCAAAAAGGAGGGGGGTAGGAAAGTAGGAAGGAAACACACAGTGACACGCTGACCGCCCTATGTCTCTAGATAAACGTATCCCTCGCCAACCACAACCGAACCGGGCTCGACAATGCCAGACAGAGCCGGAACGCTATATTATATTATATACTCGTAGGTATGTCTAGTATAATTAAGAAAAACCACCTAAAACTACAGCAAGAGTAAGCCAGTCCACCAAGGCAGCACCCGTTCACGAGTATAACGCAGGGCCCAGCCATCGTCCAATTCAACCATATTTGAGGGAAAAGAGCGACCCGGCCCCCACGCCACCGCCAGACAGACTTTTAAGTGAGCGTGCATCACACATGCTGCATGTGATAGGTAGTTGCTCCCACCCTACTCTATCCTATCCCTACCCTATCGCTACCTTACCCCTACCCTATCCTACCATTGCCTTAACCCTACCCTACCACTACCTTACCCCTACCCTACCACTATCTTACCCCGACCCTACCACTATCTTACCCCTACCCCACCCTATACTACCTTACCGCTATCTTACTCCTACCCTACCCTACCCCTACTCTAACTACTACCCTACCCCTACCCTAGCGCAGACAGGAGACACCATGTGTGGGAGAGGAAGGAAAATTAACGCCGCTTCCAAGGTGGTTCTCTGTGGGGGAAAGAAACGGCAAGAAACCCACAGAGCCTACGTTAATTCTTTTTTTTTTTTAAACATGTCTTATGTACTAATACATTATTTGTCCTATATACTATCTTAAAAGTAAATACCTGTATAGAACAGCAGTTCAGTCCCATGGACTTTTGTCATTTACATATTCAGATATACTATAATAACTTTTTTGACATAATTTGTTTTTTATAGCGACTTTAAATTTATTCAATGGTAAATTCTGAATATCTGTTGGAACCTTATTATAAAAGCGTACACATTGACCCATAAATGATTTGTGGACTTTGGCTAGACGACAAGCACCAGCAACAAGCTTATCTTTATTTCTCGTATTAATATTATGAACATCACGATTCTTCTTAAATAAGTGTAAATTTTTATGAACATACATTAAGTTCTCATATATATATTGTGACGGCATTGTCATTATATCGATATTCCTGAATTTATCTCTTAGTGAAGTTCTAGGTCTCAATTGATAAATCGCGCGAATAGCCCTTTTCTGCAATACAAATACATTGTGCCAGTCGGCAGCGTGTCCCCACAGCAGTATGCCATAGGCCATAATACTGTGGAAATAACTAAAGTAAACTAATCTTGCTGTAGCCTCGTCAGAAATACTCCGTATTTTCTTTACAGCATATGCTGCAGAACTTAGCCTTTTCGCCAATTTATCAATGTGAGGACCCCATTGCAATTTATTATCCAGGGTAAAGCCTAAAAATACTGTAGAATCAACAAAATTCAAATTTTCGCCTTTTATTTGTACATTAGTGGGCACTGATCTAACATTTGGCAAAGAGAATTTTAAACATTTTGTCTTCTTGCCATTCAGTAATAAATTATTAACCTTAAACCAGTTTACCACTTCTGCAATAGCCTTGTTCACGTCTTCATATGTTAATTGTTGTCTTTTTACTTTAAACACTAAAGATGTATCGTCCGCGAACAAGACAATTTCATGGGCATCTTTTACAAAGTACGGTAAGTCATTTACATAAACAAGAAACAAAAACGGGCCCAAAATAGATCCCTGGGGGACACCCATAGAGACAACAGACCCCATAGATCTCTCTCCGTTCACATCAACTTTTTGAATTCTATGACTCAAGTATGAATTTAGCAAGTTCAGGGCCAAGTCCTTTATTCCATAATGTTGTAATTTCCTGACCAAAATGTCATGATTAACGCAATCAAAGGCTTTGGATAAATCACAGAAAACCCCTAAGGCATCACGTGATTCCTCCCACGCCCCAAAGATATGTTTAATAAGTTCAACACCTGCATCAGTTGTTGAACGACCGCGAGTAAAACCGAATTGTTTATGATGCAATAGGTTACTTCCATAAAAGTGAGCTTTTAGTTGATTTAATATGATTTTCTCAAATATTTTACTTAGAGTCGGTAAAATTGAAACTGGTCTAAAATTTGTAGGATCCGTTGTATTACCAGTTTTCAACAATGGAATAACTTTACTGTGCTTCATCAGGTCAGGAAATTCACCATTATCAACACAATTATTAAATATATTCGCTAAGTGGACAGCAATAACATCAATTACAGAGCTAATAATTTTTACTGACATACCATCAATGTCGGCAGTTGCTTTCATTTTTATAGTTTTAAAAGCCTTAACTATATCTTGAGGTGTTGCATGCTCGAACTTAAAATCGATGACACTCTCGGGTACATTTTGTTTTAACAAGGATTCAGCGAGAGCAGGAGACGAATTTAAGGATTTCGTAGTTGACACTGGAATGTCTGTAAAAAATTTATTGAATGCCTCCGCAACTTCCGAGTTTTTGGTAACAACATTATCATTTATCTTTAAACTGTACTTAGTATCGCGATTTGTTACTTTTCCAGTTTCACTATTTATTATCTGCCATGTGGATTTTACTACATCTGTGCTATTTTTTAGTTTGTGTTTAACGAAATTCGATTTAGCTGTAGCACAAACGCGTTTAAATAACTTCGAATAATGTTTAACATACTCAGCAAATTCTACGCTATTATTATACGCCCGTTCTGCATAGAGCTCATATAATTTATTTCTACTCTTATGTATTCCTGCTGTCGCCCAATCGCTAAACATAAGTTTGCTGTTTACTGCCTTCACCTTTGGTTTGAATATACTATTACTTTCAGTTTTTGTCATATGTAAAACTGAATTATAATATTCATTTGGGTCATCAAAATACTTTAAATTAGATGATTTCTCTATAATGTTATTTCTAAAACTGTTTAGACGGTTGTTGTTAATTGGTACAAATTTAATAGTATTTTTTTTTTCTTTCCTCATATGAACATTAAACACAGCTAATTGACCACAATGATCGGATTGTAATTTGTTTATTACAGACTGGCTACATGCCTGGATATCACAAAAAATGTTGTCTAGACAAGTTGATGTAGTACTTGTTATTCTAGTAGGCTCTAAAAATAAGTTGATTAAATTATGACACTTAAATAATGATATTAGCCTACCAGTATATTTACAAGATACGTCTAATAAATCTATATTAAAATCTCCACAAACAACAATATTTTTATTACAATTGCTAACTTTAATAAGGGCTTCATCCATAATTTTCTCGAACAAATCAAATGATGAAGCCGGAGGTCTGTATACGCTCATTACAATAAGTCGCTCAAGTTCTATACAGGCAATTTCAGCAGATCGTTCAACAGACAGCTTGACAATATCAGTGCGTTCCTTGCATTTTAGGCAATTACGAGCAAGTATTAGGGAACCTCCATGAATTGCCTGCCCTCTTGTGAACGAACTTGCAAGTTTATGGTTGTTAAAGCCAAATATGAGCTGGTGATCTTTTAACCAATGTTCAGTAATGCAAAAAATATCAACATTCTCACCGTTCATGAATAGCTCAACTTCCAATTCTTTATTCGTCATGCCTTGGATATTTTGATGTACTAAGTTAACTATACAATTTTGTTTATTATTATAACATTTTACTTTACGTACATCCAAAGGCTTATTACCACTATTTACTAATGACTTTATGCCAGAGCAGTCCTGTATATTCTGAACAATATCAAAAGATTTACTGTTCAAGTCTAACAGTGGACTGGTATATGCTGCTGATATGATACAGGACGGCTCCTTTGTCTTACATACTAGTTTAAAGAGTGACCCTTTTTGTTTATTAACAAATCGGCACTCTGGTCATATCTACTTACGGTAGGAGAAATCAATAAATCAATATGGTACGCTAACATTGTAGCCAGTTTGACTTTGTACCTACGTCGAAGATACATAGTATCTTCTGTTAAAACTACTTTATCTGTAAATTTATTACAGTCAAAAAAGGTAAATGCGTCTTTCTGACTGCAAGTCAAATTATACATCAAAGTATTCAACATGTGAATACGGTCATTTTCAGTATCATAAACATTTTTTATGAAGGGAAATGCGCACAATACAATTTTTCCTGCAGACAATCCTTGCAACGCTTCAAACCCCTTGACTATATCATATTTTCGTACTTTATACATATACATATGAACACTGATTTAGAATGACTTAGACAATAACCTTTATCTAGATATATTAAAATTAGTTAAGGACACGCAAAAATAAAAAGAATGTCGTCATCGGCTTGTCATGAGGTGCCAATCGGCCTCCCTAGACTATTCAATCAAGTCTAAGGTTCCCTTGCGGAAGACCTTGGTCAACCTTGTATTTTTTAAATCTTTATTTCGGAAGCTTGATCACATTAAAGCCACCATGCCGCTCCTTATTGTTACACTTTTATAAAAATGGGTTTGAACGGTTACCTACGCTTCAAACCCACCCTAACCAATTTATATAGTTCCCGGGCCTCCCTCGAGGAAATGCCAGGGCACTATAACATCCACCGACTGTCCAAAAAATTTGACTATAAGATTGCGTGTTTACTCGTAAGTTGTTCGTTCCGCACACATTCCATTATAATATTTTCAATTGAGTTCCATTCACTGCAGTTAGGAGAGTCTGCTTCGCCAACGGTAATATGTTGTATAATAAATAAATACAGGAGTTACAAAATAAATTTTACATAGCGAAGGCGCGCTTATCCCAAAATGAGATTTCTGAGTGAGGAGCAGTGAGCTCGTTGCGGTGCTGAAGATCGAAAATCCTCAAAGTTCAAAAAAGTCACCTATCCAGTTCCTGGCATCGACGCGCGTTGCCTAACTTCTGTTATCGGTTTGGAAAGCATGCTGCCACTAGACTGGGCCCGCCTTCTATTAAGGATATTGTGAATCCATTCACTATTTCGAATCACAATTCCAACAGACGACCAGAAACCAGTGACAATAGCGTTGAACGGCCTACATTTATACTTATATCATTCATACAATGGGTATGAATTTAGCATCATTTACAACTGCTTTCGGCGACAGATATATAGGTAGCGTTTTTTGTTTCGTGCGCATTTTTAATACGATTTTTCTATAAGATGAAAGATGAAACGGAGGTCCGGTTACTATCCGGTACCCGGATTATCCGCCCTTAATTTACTATCCTGCCGGATACCGGATAGAGCATCACACAGCAGACAGTTCAAGGATAGCAAATAGTGTATGGTCCATAAGTTATTTTGATGATCGGAAAAAATTATCTAAAACCATAAATATTAATTAATCAAAGCACAGTTGATTAGACACGTACCGGCTTGTAAGTTGGCCGGATCTTCGGATTCCGGTATCCAGCCAAACAACTATCTGTTTCATCTCTAGTTTTCATATATTTAGTGCTTTTTTGTACGTTTGACGCCATTCGTAAACGGCATTCGAGCTAGGTTTATTGGAGAGCGTTTTCGCTCATTAGAAGAGTTGGCAGCTTTACATATGCAAAAGGGCCACAGGCCACCACATACTGGATAAGTGCCAGTACATGCTATGGAGGCCAGTTGGAGGTTCTAATTCAGAATCATAGCATATGACGTCACTTTAATAGCTTTATGGCCTCAAGCCAGTTTGTAAAGGAAGGAAACAAGGTCAGTAACCTCTGCACCATACAAATAATAGAGTAAATTTAGATTGCACTAAACTTAGGCGACGCTTAAGTTGTCGGCATCAGATGTTCCTAAGCAGGTAGGCGTCACAAAATCGGTGTCATGAAGTTAAGAGTGACTTAGCGACTTTAGTTTTCACCTAAGGTTGGTGATTGGTGCAATGCTTTTCTTATTTGGAATTTCTGAAACCAACTTAGGCGTCGCCTAAACTTTAGTACAATCGGGCATAAGTTTTAAGTTTGAAGTCGTCGCCATATTCATTCATACAGTTGTAGCAGTTGATATTCCTCGTTATCTTTATTGATAATAACGGAAGGGATATCCATTGTCGTGATAAAACGTGTACGGTAAGTGAATGGATAATAAGATAATTTACGAGAACCAGTATGTGATTGTTTATTACTTAGCGGTGCCCCGGTTCATCCGAGTGCAGTACAAAAGTGTTTTTTTATTAAATGAATTTTTAAGAAATGAATTAGTTAATTTTTGTAGTGCTACAAATATATTTATTTAATATAGAAAAATAGATGCTTGTTGAATTAAAATGCAAAATAAAGCAATTGTTTTCATGAAATTTTTGATGGCAATTTTTAATTATTTATGTGTGCTTAAAATATCATTATTTTTCAGTTACACTTTTGGACTTTCTGACAGCAGCTGGGGTCAATGGCCGCTATCGCTAATCCATATGGCATCTACTACAGCTAGTCTGCCTCTTTGACATTTAGGCACTCGTTGTCGCTTTTTACGACACTCGTCGATGGCACTGAGCTTCTTTACAATTTATTAGTGTCACTGCATCTTTTATATAAGAACTAGTCAGACATTTGCCAGCCAATGATCATGATTGCTCATGTCTATGACCTGATAAATGAGGTCACCATGCAATATAGATATCTGTCATGCGATATAGTCTGCATAGATATCTGCTATGCACCGGTTTGAGTTTGTTTCCCGGGTGGGCAGGAATTGAAGTAATGAATTTTTAAATATTTATTTTAGAAGTTAATGTGAGTTTAATAAATCTGCTACTGTTTGCTCTGTTAACGGAATTGCCAGATTGCCTGCAAGTGTGTTCCCTGATCATTATAATCTAGACGCCTTCAAGGCCAGAGTGAATAGGCTGTTCGGCCGCATCGTCACTTACCACCAGGTGATGTAACGGTAAAATGCTAAATAATAAAAAAAAGATGCGAATAAATAATTGTAGAAAGTCTTGAAGATTTTTGCTACTATGTTCTGATTAAGCTTTTCAATACCACAGAATAAAGTAGGTTATAAAGGGTCATTTGAATTTCTAAGAGATTAACTTACTTGGGTGCAGGTTCACCTTCCGCTTCGCACTCAATGATGAAAGGCTTATCCACTTCCGTGCCCAACGCCACTTGGAATAACAATTCGTCTGATGGGGGCTGTTTCACCATCCGCGGTGGTGATGTCGCTGTGGAAGAAATTGTGAGTTAAGTCTTGTTACCCATAGATTTATTTACAGATAACGGTCCCCTGCGGTTTCACCCTGTTAACATATAGGTATACATCTCGCCTTTGGGATCATGTTATTTTTCACTCAGGAAGAGTGTAGCTTTCTAATATTGTTTCAGGAGTTTCAGATGTTATCCCCAATATAAGTACAAACATCTACTCTTTATAATATTGTTGTGGCTATAAACTATTATAAGTTATCTCTAGTTGTTTAAATAAGATATAACTATGGAGGGCAGATTTTATGAGTTTGTATTATATGTATTAAAGGTTTGATTAGCAACCAAAATAAATGAATATAAACATTTCTAAATTTACATTGTCACACTCTGAGATCTCCAACCTGCCTGCCAAGCATGGAGATATAGGCAATAACCTCCCCTTTCCTTGGGAGAGGCCCAGGACTTAGGGCCTGGTGGACTATTATGGGCTGTGATGACACACTGAGTACCAGTTGTATCCATTTGAAAACATGAATAAAACCTCTGTCATGGTTATAAATTCAATTGCATTCAACAAATAATGATTATGTAGAATTAACTTTTCTATGTCTAAATGTTTAGGTTGGTATTCATGTTGTGTGGGACTGAAACATATGTGACACACAACAATTTTAGATTTCTTAATACTCTGAATATGGCCCAGTTACAAAAGTTTGTAGACAAAAGGTCAAATCAAATAATACCAAACTAATTTCACCCTTATAGTACTTTAAATACAACCACCAGGTGGAAAATGGAATACTCAATAATCCACTTGTGCATTGGGTGTCCTAGTTAAAATTTTCAGAAAAATGACATTGGTGAGTAGAAAGGTTTAAAAACTACACAAAATACAATAAATTCAATTTGCTACTTGATAGGTTCAATGAAAGGTGAAGTGGGAAGAGTGATTCCGTCATCATGTCACAGCTATAAATGCAATTTATGACAGCAAAAATCCAATCACACAACTTTCAAGGCTGAAATGATATTGTCAATTAACAACTACAATGGCTAGTAGTCGTTATGTATTTACAAACATGGGGACTAAGATGCACACATAAATCCACTGTGGAAATATTTCACTCTCAAAGAGGAACCATATGCAGTGCGGATTTCAATTCGTAAGTCAACCAGTTGAAATGATAGTTTTATTGCATTTAAGTACATTTCCATATAAAACTGTCAAAGTAGAGGAACTGCTTTTATGAATGCCATTATCCTTTCTGCTTTTAGATCACCAACTTACGAAATGACAGCTTCATTCAGAAATAAAGCAAACCAATGTGAGGTTGATGCCGACCAATATCGACCAATGGAAGATCCATTGCTGATGGGAATTGAGGAATGGGAGCTGTTTAAAGGTTGAGTGTGCATCTAGCCCTGCAAGTTTTGCTTAGCGATTTGCACTTTGCATTTGTAGATGCTGCATGCATGTAGACTTTTACTGTGATTTGTGGAATCCGGCATGAAAATGGGAGTAAACATGATAGCATTTTTTAATCTTGTTGGTATAGGTACCTTGACTATTATGATGGGACATAATAAGATTGAAAACAACCTGTTCATGTATAAAAATGTTGTGATGTTTCATTTGTGTTCTTATCGGATTTATAAAAATGTTTATCACAAAAATATTATGGATGAACTGAAAACATAACAGAAACCCTTACCAAAATAGTAAAAATATTGGAATGCAACAGAAGTTTTAACAAATAAGAATTTAACCAATAAGATGAATAATCCAATAAGATGCTAGTTTGTGTCATTTAAGTTGTGACAAGAGCCGGCAAAGGCTCATGAACAGTTATTTTATAATGTTGCAATGGGATCAATCAATGTAGATATCTTGTTGTAACATTGTAAGGAACACAAGGCTACGAAAACAGGGTCAAATCGTTTCTAAATAGGGATCGTCGTCTGTGTCATGACACTGGTGATCATGCATTTAGGAATATCCTTCTTGTTTTAGTTTATGAGAATACTTGTAAATAAAACTAACATGCACTTAAGATTCCTCGTACCCGAATTATATTTCAAGAAACCTTGAAGTTACTATGTTTAGATAAAGGGTAAACAGTACTCACTCAGACCTGTCGCCTGCGACAGTATCGCCAACAAACATATTATTCTACAGGTACCCATGGTTTCAACAGTCCGCTTCCTCGTGAATCTAATAAGAAACCAAACAAGACACTTTATTCAACCGAAACACATTTCCCCGGCACACATGTTCACAGCAAACGATGACCTAATCCGAATAAAGCCTGGCCACAATGACAACACCCACTAAAAATAGTAACATCAAAATCACTAAATTACCGCTGTATTATGACTCAAAACATTAATAAACCGATCTTAATACCATTGCAAGCCTCGAAATATTTATATTTACACAATTTCACAACATAATAACGTTAAAAACCCACACAAATACACTATTTGCTGCTAACTCGGTAAATCGATAATTACATTCCAATACACCGTTTTCGATTGGTTTATCACTTAAATTAGATTCATTGATGAATTATCGAGTAATATTACCTATTTACTTATTTTACTATAATAACATCGCGGTATAAAATAGAGGAAATTATAAAAATGCAATTTTTATAGGCGGGGCCTCCGAGATTCGTCCACCGTCGTTCGTTTGACTTTACCATAAACTAAAGACTTGCAAAAGACATGAATGAAAAGAAGCAGAGAAGCAATGCGGCCTCGACTGTGAATGACAAATGTCAAACATTAGCTATTTCATTCTTATTTATGACATTATTGTATTCTTCATCTCTGTCTTACACGAACCATAAACTAAAAAGACAACCGCACAACTTGTGCCAATAACCAAAAAAATAAACAGATATTTACACAAGGGACTGGTCCCGAGTCCCGGAACATCGGGAACAGGCAACGACTGCGAGGGTGCTCTCGAATGAGTTCCGGGACCAACCTGGCGGGCCTTAAACTTCTAACAAAAGTTCCGATTAGGAACAATTAGGGAGGCGCCGACCAACCGTCGTAGCAGTTGATATAAATCCTTAACGTGTACACAATAAAGTCGCTTTCGGATATGCAGGCGAGCCGGTCACGCCCGACCACGTCCAATAAAAGTGGGCTCGAAAAGCGACTTTGTTTTAGACTGTCCAGACGGGGTGAATTTGCATTTGCTGCTAATCGTTTCGAGCGAATTCATAAGCGCGTTAGCGAAGTAGGTACTGGGCACTAATACATTGCGTCCACAAGCAATGCACAGATTTAGAAATACATGCGAGACTCGAGAGACACGCTGGAAATTCGCCTGGTCTGGACAAGGCAACTGACGGTTGGTCGCCGCCTGCCAAATTAGAACATAGAAAAACCAATGTCGAAAGAATATCCTTACATTATCCCCATATCCCAGTTGATCCAGTGAAACTAAAAAAAAAAGTTTACTTTGTGCATAACCAATGAGGAACCTCAGTAGAAAAATTTAATCTAAGATGGAAAACCTTGATTCTTGATGCTAAGCTCTACGTCGAATTTCTTTGGGAAACCCCAAAGAATTTGGAGCACTACGCTAAAGAATTTAGTGGAAATTAAAAGACGTGGCCAGGACGTGGTAGAGTGGCGACCACGTACCGGAAGACGCAGCGTGGGTAGGTCTCCCACAAGGTAGTCCCACGATATGGTAAAGATCGCAGGTACCAGCTGGATGCGGCAAGACTGGCCTGTGTGGAGATCTCTGGGGGGAGGACTATGTCCAGCAGTGGGCGTCTTTCGGCTGATATGATGATGATGACGATGATGAACAGACGTGGCCATAAACTTACCTAAGTAACTTACCTGGTATACCAAACTCTTTGGACGTAACAGAAGAAAAAAAATGTTTTTCATGGGAAACGGGACCTAGACTGGGAAAAGAGACACAGAAACACGCATCCCCGCATGCGAGACGAAACACAGGGTATGTAAGTATGTATGTAAACTCTTTATTGCATGTAAAAAGAAATACAGTAGGGTCAGGGTCTTGTAGTTTCAACATTTAGTATCAATTGGTATCAATGAAGAGTGGCGCTGTTACCTCTGGACTAGCTAGATTTATTTAGCTAATGTTTGTAGTTCCACTTAAAACCACGGGACCGATGGAACGCTGTTCTATCCTTACATTATAGCAGCTTCATAGCCTTATAGCTTATACCTATTATAATAGGCCATGTAAACACACTTCCAGTGGCGCTGGAATCGCAAGATACTAAACGGGCGGTCAGAAACGTCCGCGTGCCAGCTCAACTACGCTCGCCGTCTCAAATATTGTACTAAAGCTTAAAACCTAGACTTAATAAAAATTGGCGCCCCACGTCGGGCGCCAATTGGAAGCACACCTTGTCGCATCGGGAAAACTTAATAAATAAGACCCGGGGTATAGCGATGTGAAGGGTTTTATTGAGTTTCTGAATATGAACGAGTCAACCTTGCTTCGCCACCGGTATTGGGAGGTGCACATATTGTGTGGCGAGCTACTGACTAGCCTCAAAGTACGAAACGGACGTTGCATGCATTGCTTTACCTTTTTTATCTATCTCACGCTGCCACTAGACCAGTGCCACTCTCCCAAAGTTTGATACTTGTAAGTTTTACCAATATGCGATAGAGATAAGCTAAATAAGTACCTTTGAAAACGTGAAGGAAATACCCTCCTTATTTTTGATATTTTATTATTATTTGTTGTTGTAGCGGCTATAGTAACGCATACCTGTGAAAAGTTCAAGTGTCTAGATATTGCAGTTCCAAAGATGTACAAAGAGTACGAGTGTATAGGCAGCGCCATAGCGGCGGCCAGGCTAGCGGCCTGGCGGAGTCACAGTAAACTTATAATTCTATAAGTAACTTAGTTATTTACTAACTGATTTCGAATTTTTTTTCATTAACTTGTTAGTTTTGATTTCTATATTTTAACACTAGGTATGACATTAAATATTGCAATATCCACATTGGGAAACTGCCTCATTTCTATGAGCGGCCGCCGTCACCGGGAATGCCAACTTGGTAGGTGTTTGAACTTGCAGGCGGACGCCGGGCCCTCACGTGCCGCGCGGGAGCGCAACCGGGACATACCGCCAAGATGATGAGATGATGATTTAAATCTGCAAAGAATTCTTATTGCCTCTATGACGAAGAAAATCTCTTCTTTTTTCAAAACTTTATTTACTTTTGGAAAACTTTATATGCCCTGCCTAATTTGTCATTAAATTGTTCTGTCAAATTTTCCTGCAGCTACATTTTTATATTTTATTCTATTCGCTTTAGCATGTAGCTGTTCTTTTTCGGCAAGAATATTATGTAATGTTAAATTGTAATTATATCTAATTATCTCTGTACTCCACAAGGTCACAGTCCACATCCACAGTTATCTACAGAAAAATGAGTAAGTTCCCTATAGAAATACTATTTCATTAAAGGATAAGGAAAAAGAAAAACAATTATTTTGACGGCGATATCCCGGTTGTGGTCTCGTGTGCGACGGTCTCCAGAGTCTGCCTTGAACATGATCCAGGATATGGCAGATCATGTAGGTAATTAATTATTATAAAGCGTCTGCTATCTGACCTCTCGTGACCGTGTTAACAGGGGAACCTGGCCAGATTGGATCATGGTTACGCATTCAGTCGCCTGAATGTGCAGGTTTCCTCAGGATGTTTTTCACCATATGGTACAATAGATCAAAGTCATTAAGTACCTACATGGCAGCACTGGAGATCGAACCCGGTACCTCTCGTTTACGATTCCGACCCGCTAGCCTGGCTAACCTAGCCGTTAGACCACCAACGACCTCTTCTGGTAAATATATTAGTTAGGTTAAAGTCTAAGGACCCTTGCATTATCGGGTAACTTTAGTATTACCGTATTTGGTGTCGGGTATCGTATGATATACAGAACATATGTGGTATGATGCAGGCGCAGGCGCATTGACTCGAACCTACGTAGAACCACTGCGTGATGCAAAAAATTACCTTCTATGAGCAAATACATTCCACTTTGATCGTGCTCTCTCTTTATATCTCTTAATTAAATCAGTGGAGAGCTATTTCTTAACGCGAGCGAGTTCTAAACACTTGTCCGAATGCAATTGGCCGAAGCGCGGTTGACGTAGAAGTCGTAACCTGCATTGGATGACTCCGATTGGCGAAAAAATCGTTGTTTGATTAATGCTAGCATTCTCCACTGATTAAATTGTTCCAAAACCGCGCTGTCAGACAGAAGTTATTCCATAGAGTTTTTCCTGTTACAGGTGATCCGGACGACAAACTGGCTGCGCGCCACAGTTTCCACTACACCAGTCAAAAAACTCCGAAACACTCCGTACAAACACTTTGCAAATCTGACTTCAATATTGTTAACCGCACGAGTGCCTACAGTTATCAGTCCTGTGACACTAAAGAGAGCTGTGGGGAGTATTATAAGAAGTACGATCATGACACGGTTCCGGTGAGAGAGTTCGTCAGTGCTCCCGACTCGGACCCCGCCACTGGCGACAACAGAACCCTGTCCATCACCAACTCGGAGCTCGATAAGATTGAAAAGAAACTTAACAGTGAATCCCAAAGCTTCCTACCCGACAACTCCAACATCAGGACCCTAGATTCCAACATCAAATTCTTCAAGACAACCGTCGAACAGATATTCCAAAACTTCTACACTTCAATGAGAGACTTCGAACTCTACAAGAAGAAGTTCAACGAGATCCTGGCCAGAAATCGCGAGGAGTCGCTGCTCGAAATGGAAGAATTCGTCAGGGATATGCTTCAGCATATCATATCGACTGAGAGCAGCGTCGCCACCTGCGACAGCTCCAAGTCGAACGAGCCGACCACCGAGCCGACCAACGACGACAAAGATCTCGACGCTAACATAGCACTGACGCCAATATCGACGGAGGAGTCCGACATCAACACAACTGCCAGCGGTAAATTGCTGGAAAACCTATATTCGGTAGTTGAGGCCTACAAAAACGATAATTATTTGACCGACTCCACCCTTGAAGATGCCTCTAAAGTAAGACAGAACTGTAAGAATGGAGAAATTTTTAACATATATCTGTTAAATTCTACGCCCCTCGTGGAGATCAAGATGAACGATCGCAATCTGTTATCGGAGATTAATATAAAGGATCAGAGTTCAACTTCGGCGGAGTCCAAAGTGGCGTCTGCCGAAGATTTAAAGAAAGTGGCTGCTAAGAAAATGGCATTAGAGAAATTTATAAATCATCAGAAAGATTGCCATATGCCAGACAGAGATATACCCGTTAAAGTATCCTATGCTAAGAAAAACATACACACAGATGAAGACTTTGCTGGTCATGACAAAGAAGAGAGTAACAAATTTTTCATGTTTAGGATCTGCAACTATCTTTGCAAGAAATTTAGAAAGAATGCTGGTTGATACGAGTTTTGATTAAATGGATTGGATTTTTATAAAAAAAAACAATATTAATAACAATATTTCTAAACAAATATTTTATTGTGGACTAGACAAAATGGAATAAGAGGAACATTATAACATTATCACGATTCATTGTTCACTTCGAAATTAACTAAATAATAATACCTTATCATTGATATATGTTTCGACAAATGCATTGCGAATTCCTTCTTGAGATGCAGGAATTCGTTAATGGTCTGCAGGTCGAGCATTATGAGCGCTTGCCCGTCGATTTCCTCCTGTTTCATTTTATCAGCTATCACTTTGCAGTCTTCTGTGTTCCTTAAATAAGCGTAGACGTCGTCCACGGACCAGTCCAAAGGGTTCGCAGCCAGTTTCAGCTTGGCCTTGATCCAGGTCACCGTGGCGCTCTTCTCGAACATTTTATTGTCAGTCGGGAGAGGATCGTACGTGTTGAATTTGAGCTTCTTTAGTTCTGGTTCCTCCGTGTCCGAAACGTCTGATATATTTTTGGCATCTCTCGAGTTTGTGCTGCTTTCGTTCGTGTCGTTTTCAGAGTCCGAGTCCGGCGAGCTTCGTTTCTTTGCGCAGCCATTGTTGTATATCGCCTCCATGTCCTTCTTGCGCCAGTGGGCTTCTTTTATCTGGAGGGCGAAGTTGGGTAGTTTTGCGCCGCGCGTTTTCATCTCCAGTTTGGGGTAGCTGTTCTTTGGCTCGCGCTTCCTCCTCTGTTCTCTAATACTGTCGGGCGAGTTCGGCCTCGTCCCGGATTCCGAAGGCGGTGTGGATCCGGCGCTATGCTCGCTGCCGACGGATTCGCCGTCCTTGTTGCTCTCAGTCTCTTGGGATGGCTGTTGCTCCTTCTCGCGCTTCTCCTGGGCGCCCTTTCGCTTCTTTTTGCGGCCGTTGAGACTGCCCTTGGGTCTGCCGCGACGCTCTGTGCCGTTGTCTGTGGAAAGTAAAAAAAGTTATACATAAACTCGCTCACTACTACACTCTATATTAGGCGTAATTAACTTCAAATCATGGGAGTTTCTGCGAATGAGCTTACAGACCATATGATGCGTGTGCACCTCAAAACGCCTCAATGAGTATTTTCGCGACACTGTGGGCCTGCTCGGGCCCGAACAGGCTGGGGCAGGCCTGCAGGCGGCGATACTCACGGAAGGTGCTCTTGTCCACCCGCTGGCAGTCGCTGGGGCAGCGGTGCGGGTGCTCCTCGGGCCCGAACAGGCTGGGGCAGGCCTGCAGGCGGCGATACTCACGGAAGGTGCTCTTGTCCACCCGCTGGCAGTCGCTGGGGCAGCGGTGCGGGTGCTCCTCGGGCCCGAACAGGCTGGGGCAGGCCTGCAGGCGGCGATACTCACGGAAGGTGCTCTTGTCCACCCGCTGGCAGTCGCTGGGGCAGCGGTGCGGGTGCTCCTCGGGCCCGAACAGGCTGGGGCAGGCCTGCAGGCGGCCGCACACGCCGCGGCAGAACGCAGCCACGTTGGAGGAGGCAGCCGCCACCGGCACGTACGCGTGATATGTGCTCGTCTTCAGCCTGGGGTGGGGAGGTTTCCAATTAAGGATGAATTCATAACACGCAACTCCGATTCGGGCAGGATATCCCTACCTGGACCGACGACCTGGTGAAGGTCGCAGGTACTAGCTTGACGCGGAAGGCACTAGGCCCAGTGGACTATGCCAAACTGTGGGCTGTCGTCTGAGCGTCATTTGGCTGATATGATGATGATGATTCCTACCGACCTTAATAGGTAGGGATAGCCGACTAAGGGCGCTTCCGCACTCGTATTCGGTTCGAATTCGAATCGTATCCGTTTCTGATCCGGTTTGGCCGTCATAGTAATACTATGGACGTTTGGGCACCCTTACGAATACGGTACGTATTCGATTCGTGAATTTCATCCATCGTGATTGTAATTTTATTTGTCGTATTTAGAAAAATATAAATAAAATTCAGAGATCTGCTGATCTGATGTGGAACTCTACTACACCAGCTATTCTATGACATTTATGGAAATTACGCCTAGAAGCTGAGCATAATAAACATCTAAGACCTGGAATATCGGATGTGAAACTCTAAATTCTGACTACCAAAATTTTTTAAAACTCCATCTAGCGTGATTGAGCATTTATTACCTCTTTACCATTCACATGGGTGAAAGTTATCTACATATATCTACCTTCCTCAAGAAATTTCCGAACCAACAGTTAAATCAGCATTGAAATCCGTAGCGTGGCTTAGGAGTTAATAGCCTAACAGACACAGGAAATGACAGAGGCGCAGAGCGACTTCAATTTATATTTTGTAGTGATAGATTTGCTATAAATAAAAACCTCATGATTTTGATCCAGGCAAAGGTAATAAAATCCACGCGAACGAAGTCGCGGGCACCAGCTAGTAACCAATAAACCAAACCAAGGTTTTTTAAATACTTACTTGGCCCTCAGCATTTCCAATCTGTAGCCCTCCTCCGGCGGCTCCTCAGTCTCCCAGTCTTTGAGTAACTTGGCGGGCTTGTACGATGCCGATATTATTTTGTTCAACACCTCTTTCAGTACTAACAGCAGCGGGCCGGGCCCCACGTGCTTTGGCAACTGCGACAATTTATTCCTACTTATCGAAGGCCCAGCATAACACTTGTAGTTGAAGTATATCCTGTCGCACCACTCCTCCGGCTTGATATCCTCTTTCACAGGCTTCGGTGGCTCCTCCACCTTAACGGGTTCGTTGATCTTTGATATATCCGGTATATGAAGCTCGTAGTTGTTGCTGTCGCACCACCCGACCGGTAACAATAGGTCACTGTTCTGGGCGTACCAGAATTTCTCTCCAATAGGGAGCAGATCAACGCACACCATGTGCTCTACGATACTATGTATCGAGGCCACGTGTATTTCTTCATGATTTAGAGGATTCACAGCTTCTAATTTCATATTCACTTCTATGTCTTTAAGAGGCTTTTTGTCGCCGAAGCAGTAGTCGGGCGCTGGCACTGAAGACGTCATAGTCAAGTACTCGTCCCAGTCGAACTCATCTTCCTTCCATATCTTTGGCGTTTTGAAGGGTACCCTGTTCTTCTGCGCCCAGCCTATGGGGTATATGTATGGGTGCATAGAGTCGCAAAGCCAGGCCATCTTGGTGTCCTCATAGTCTTCTGTGTGATCGTCGATGACGACTAGAAAGTGGAAGTTGTTAAACACTTTGTTGACGGTGGCTGGTCTCACGGATTTCATTTCGATAGGGTCTAACGCTTCCACCTTCATTCCCGTGACGAAATTGTGCACCTCCAGGCTTTGGATTGGCTGTGGAAGAAGTATAAGGGTGGTTTTAGCTTGGGTAAAAAATTAGAGTTAAATTGTCGCCACGATTTCAACAAACTAGAGGAAACATTCACAACTGCGGTTGTACTACTGCCATGGCCAGCCCTGGATCAGCTGGAGTAAGCCGCTGGAAAGATCTCCCCGGAGTTAAGATTGTACTGAGTTAACTTTGTATCTGTTGTGGTTTGTCGCCGTGTTTGGTTTGTGTACGTGTGTGTGTTTTTGTTCCCTGTGTGTATGTATCCACCAACCTAGAAGAGGTCAGCAGCAGTGGACTCCTTGGTGGCTTAGTAGCTTGTGGAACTAATTAGATAGTTTCTAACACTGCGGATGCGGGTTGGATTATGTATGTATGTGTGTGTGTTTGTTGCTTCCGTGTGTTGTGATATCCACCAACCAGGAAGAGGTCAGCAGGAGTGGGTTCTATGATAGCTTGTGGAACTAACTCGATGTATCTACCCCTGCAGATGCGGGTTGTATTGTGTATGTGTGTGTTTCTTGCATGTGTTGTGTGTATGTATCCATCAATCTAGAAGAGATCGGCGGGAGAGGGCTCCTTGATGGCCTCGTGGCTTGTGGAAATTTTATAGTCTCTACTGCACCCCTGCGGTTGTGTATATTTGTTGTGGGTGTTTCTTTTTTGTGTTGTGTGTAAGTATCCACCAATCTAGAAGAGATCAGCGGGAGTGGGCTCCTTGATGGCCTCGTGGCTTGTAGAACTCGATAGTCTACCCCAGCGCACACGGGCGTGATTATGTATGTATATGTGTATGTGTTTCTTCCCTGTGCTGTGTGTATGTATCCACCAACCTGGAAGAGGTCAGCGGGCGTGGGCTCCTTGATGGCTTCCTCGGCGCTCTGCCGCAGCCGCGCGCTGAGCTTGTTCTTGCAGGAGAACCGGTTCACCTTGCCCGGGTACTTGAACTGCCACGGCGAGCCCTGGAATCGTGCGGGGAAAGTAAGTTTTAATTTCCACTTTACAAGGGAACTCTTTCGACATTTTGACGGGTTCGACATTCGAATTCGATATTTTCCCTAGCCTATCTCTATTAAAGTCACTAAAATCTCTATTGCAGGCAAAAACGCAGCAACGCAGAGCAACGTGTTATAGAGGTGGGCAACGCATTGGCGATACTTTTGGTGTTGCTAATGTCTATAGGCAGTGGTGACCACTTTCCAGCAGATGGCCCGCTTGCCTGTTTGCCTAATGTATGACATAAAAAAAACTTGTTATCAACGCCAGTCTACAACATGGAATTCTTCAAGAAAGGGGTAAAAAAAAAAGGTTTGTATGGGATCGGCAACGCGTGGGTGCTGCCCCTGGTTTTGCAAATGTCCATAGGCTGCGGTGACTGCTTACCATCAGGCAAGCCATAAGCTTGTTTGCCACCTTAGTGGTATAAAAAAAAAATCTTTTATTGTCGAACATAGTTTTCATGGTATTTTTAATAGAGATTAAAAATGACGAATGCAACATGTCGCAGCTCGAGAATAGGCCCCCAGATCGAGCGCTTGTCTGTAGTCCTGTGGTTTGACATCGGGGCGAAATTGACGAAATTGCAAGATCGAAAGGTTTCAAGAGAGAGCAAAAATGAATTTTGTATAGTAGTAACAAGCATGTGACGAGATCGTGAACGTGACCACTGGTGCCGAAGGCCGAATCACACGTTAACCTGGGGTAGGGTGTGTAGTCTGTGGTAACACCCCAGTCTGTGATTTCAAAAAGGAGCAGGTTCGAAATTCGCTGTATGTTGCTTGTTGATTTTTTAACGTTTGTTACATAAAAACTTCGTCATTTATAAACCGATTTGAAGAATTGTAAAAAATAAGCTTTTTATCATTAAATATGAGTAAGTTAGATAATTTTCGGAGTCGGTGCCACACACCAACTGAACAACCCAGATATAAAATCGGGAATTGTCGGGAACCCCAAGGGTGAACCAGGATCCAAAAATAGGAATAAAATGAAATATCCAAAATTCATAGTGGTAATAAACAATCTCATTCGACTACCTATTTGTATAACGCAACTCGTTACCGCGATGTAGGAATATATCGATCTCATTGACAGCGCCATCTATCGGCCAATGCGGTTATTAAACTTTTACATTCTCTTTAACATATTCGCCCACCAAGGACAAAAATATGAGATTTGGCCTTAACCTACAAAATAAATTATCAACAATATAAAATTACATGCATAGTTTCAAAATATACAAACAACGAACTTAAAATACAAATTTCATAAAAATTCATTAACAGTTAATTTATAAATTTCGGATTAAGTTAAATTAAATCAGTTTTACATAATCAAAATTGGCAAATTGGTTAATGAACCGACAAATAAAATTTCATTTATGTATAACAACATAAAATTTAAAATTGATATAGTAGCCTAATAAAGTATAAAATTAATTTCAATATAAATTTGTAAAAATATAATAAAAGTATAAAATTTTGGTAAAATAAAATAGTTCACTCTGTGATAGGTAGGAGACAAATCTTGGATGTAGGTGTTTTAATAGTGCTAGTTTTAGTTTTAAACGTAACGACATAGACAATATTATCGGCTCCCGGATGGATTGCAATCACTCTGCCGTAGAGCCAGCGACAGGCTGTCTTCCCTAACTACAACGACATCGCCTATTTTGGGCTGCGGGTTTGCAGATGCCCACCGATACCGCTGATAAAACTTTGCCAGATATTCTTTTGACCACTGTCTCCAATAATCTTAAATTATTTTCCGCGTATATTGCCATCTTTGCAATAAATAAATAATAAATAAATAATGTTCTTTATTCAATAAGGTTTGCTCTATACAATGAGGCCCTAACCCTTAAACTAAGCAAACACTTGTGACTTAAGGGCTAGTGTCCTAACGCGAACAGTGGTCGAGTAACCTTGATTTATACTAGGTTAACAACAAAACAAAACAAAAAACATAGTAAAAAAAAAAACAATATTTAACTGAATGTATGTATGCGTACGTGTATGTGTGTATGCATGTGTTTGTGTGAGAGTGTAGGTACCCACCTACACTCTCGTGTAGGTGGGTATGTGTGCGTGATATGTATCTTTTAGTGCAGATGTTAAAGTGCTTTATAAAAATGTGCAGGTTTTGAGCGTCGCGTTATTGGGATACGCATAATAGAGCCTCAGTATCTGAATAGTTTAGGTTGAGTAACCAATCACGAACTCTGATCTTAACCTCATGTGTGCTTAGTTCTGTAATACCTAATAGTTTGTGGGCTTTGTTATAGAGTATTGAATGAACTGACGTTGGCAGTTTTAAAATTACTATCTGGTGGAGTAACCAATGGCTCGCCGACAAGAAAATGTCTGGGAGTCAGGACCGTTATCGCCTCCGAATCGCTGTTACATACGGAATTGGGCCGCGAATTTAAACATGCCTCAATTTGAGCCAAGACCGTAGATATTTCTTCAAACGTCAATGTTAAAGTACCGATGACACTCTTAAAATGGTACTTTACTGACTTAATTCCAGCCTCCAATAGACCGCCAAAGTTAGGGGCTCGGGGTGGAATAAATTGCAAGTTACATCCATTAGTTGCCAATGCCTTTGCTACTTCCTTAAGTATAGTGATTTTCAGATTGTAAAAGGTGTTTTAACTTTGCTGATGCTCACACGAAATTGGTGCTGTTGGATGTCCTTACAGTATCTGTGTCTAGCAACAAACCTCTTAAAGGCCTGTAAAAAGCCTTCAGACGTCAAATCTGTAACCTCATCTAGAATCGCAGACGAAGAGGCAAATGTACCCCTTGTGGGCTTTGTAGCCTCTGCCTTTACCAGTTCTGATTTGAATGGGCCCAGAAAAATCCACTCCACTGGATTTGAAGGGTCGACCAGGCATTACTCTCGCGGACGGCAATTGTCCCATCAACTGCGCTTGTGTTGTTGTTTTATTCTTCGCACACATCTTTTATAATAAAACTTCATCCATTGTTTACAGCCCAGAATCCAAAATTTTGCTTGCAAATAGTCTTTTTCCTCGTTTTGCTCTGGCGTTGTCAATAAGTCATTGTGGTGAGTGATGAAAATCTGTCCCATACAGTTTCCTTCACAGCTGCACAGTGTATTCGGATTTTCTCCACAGTACAATTTTTTTTATATCAATAAGGTGGCAAACAAGCTTGCGGCCTGCCTGATGGTAAGCAGTCACCGCAGCCTATGGACGTTTGTAATACCAGGGGCATCACCCACGCGTTGCCGACCCCGTAAAAACCTTTTAACCCCTTTCTTGAAGAACTCCATGTTGTACTCTCCAGGGAAAACCTCTCCAGGTAGTTCATTCCACAACCTTAGTATGCGTGGGAGAAAGTTCCTTTGGAACCGCACAGTTCGCAACCAATATGACTCTAAGGTGTGAGGATGAACTCCCTGTCGATGGCGAGCGGTGCGATGATAGAATGTAGCTGTAGGCATCACGTCAAACAGTTCTTCAGAACAAACACCGTTGTACAAGCGGTAGAACACACAAAGGGAGGCGAAATCCTTCCGCTGACTCAGCGGCTCAATACCACTTGTGAGCATAGTATCATCGACAATTCTCACAGCGCGCTTTTGGATTGAGTCACAAGGACTAAGCTGATATGCCGGTGCTCCCGCTCATAGATGAGAGCAATACTCCAGATGGGGTCTGACTTGAGCCTTGACAGTGTGCCCGGACTTCTTCCATGTCAGTGGTACTATCCTTAGGCTTTCCATATTTTATCTCCGGTGCATGCAGGACATCGGGCCCATGAAACCATAGTTTATTATTAATTAGGTCTGATGGATGTGTAGCCCGTGATGCTAGGTCTGCTGGATTCTCCTTGAATGCTACGTGCGACTAGCTATGTGAATCCAAGGTAGTTAAATTTCGGATACTCTATTTGCCACAAACACCTTCCACCCTTGGCCGTGTGGTGTCCGGCAGAGTAGAATAGCACCAACCCCTTACACCCATAGGTGTCGTACAAGGCGACTATTGTTTTCGAGGCAAAAGATCAAGAGTCTCCGTAGTCTGGAAAATGGGCAGCAGCATTTTCCATTGTTATATTTAAACACTGCGATCTCCAACCCGCCTGTCAAGCGTGGAGATTATGGCAATAACCTCCCCTTTCGTGGGAGAGGCCCTAAGTCCTGCAGTGGACTGTTACGGGCTATGATGATGACCTTCCTCGGATGACTATTGTGCCAAGCCAAAACAATGCTCGAGTCATACCATGTATGTATGACCCTTTGATCCAGTTTCATGACTTTGGCAACCTCCACTATAAGTTTGGTCAACAGGAGACCTCCACACAACTCTCAACCTTGGAATAGAGACCTGTTTTACAGGTGTAACTCGAGTCTTCGAAACTACCAATGAAACATGAACATTTCCATTGGAATCGATCACGCGAATAAAGGAGACTGCCGCGAACGCAACCTTCGAGGCATCACAAAAACCGTGCAGCTCTACCAATCCCGCATTATTTTTGGTTTGTATCCATCTAGGGATTCTGACCTCCGACAACGTTTTCAGTTCTTCACGGTACACAAGCCACTCGTTCAACAGATGTTCAGGTACAGCTTCATCCCAGCCCAAGCCAGGCAGGCAGCCACAGTTTATGTATCATAATCTAATAAAACCTTAAGTTAAGCGATATTATAGATCGCTTTGTAACAGGATTTGGAAGATCGGTACTACAAGATAGATACGGTATAGATACGGCGTAGTGAAAAGAGTCATCGCTTCGGTAAATCCGACTATTTTTATTAATTCATCCTTTTTTATTTTAAATAAATAAATAAATAAATAAAATAAAATAAAATAAATTTATTTCAGACAATGTCCATATTTGAGTTAGTAAACAAACAATAATGACTTACAAACTACATTAGTATATCAAATTTATTACTGAGATTAATGTCAAATCTTAAATTAAATCACCTATACAAAATAAAATGCCAGTCAGAAATATAATAATTTAGAATATAAAATGTCAACGTGATAAAGCCTTCCTTCTCTCCCTTTCTCTCATTTTCCGTTTCTTCCTTTTTCACGTTTTTCATTCCTTCTAGAACTTTGGCGCTATTACTTGTCCACTTTTGCAGCTTCCTGCCGGAGTAATCCCTCGCGCGCGCTGATCGGTCTGCATGCGTCGGCCCCTACCTGGATGAGCTCGCTTAACTTCCCTTTGTTTTCCGTTATATTTTTGAAAAGAGATTAATTAACGTAATCCTAATTCAATAAATACTTTTTCATTTTCATTTTCTTTCTGTCACATGTCATTTATTTCCTGATATATGTATAGTAATCCCTTCTTCTTCAGTCTGGCAACCTGTTAAAAGATCATCCACATAGAAGTCTGTATGGATTCTTCGAGCTGCTTGAGGATATGCATCTAGAGCTACTTGCTACAATGCAGCATTTCTAGCTATATATAGGTAAGGGGCTCCATGCCAAAAGTAACCGTTAATAATCGGTAATGCCTAATTTCGTCCTTCGGATCATCTCTCCATAGGATTCTTTGGTAATCGACATCCTGATCGTTTACCCTTAACTGCCTATACATCTTCTCGATGTCCGCTGTTATGCTTACTGGATGAAGTCTCCAACGAATGATAATATGCCTCAGATCAGGCTGTAACGTTGGCCCAACTAGTAAGTTGTCGTTCAAAGACTTTCCATTTGTTCCTTTCATAGAGGCATCGTAAACAACTCGTGACTTTCGTGGTTTCTTTTTCCTCCCGTACGATTGCGTGGTGGGGAAGGTATATGGCCTTTTTACAATTTATTTATCTTTCAGGTACCAACTCCACGTGCCCCAGACTCAAGTACTCGTTTATTACTTCAGTATATCTTCTTTCTAAATCTTTATTTTTGTTTAATTTATATTCTAATGATTGAAATCTTTTTTTAGATCTCATCGAGTCGCCGACTTCCGGGTTTGCTGTTTTGAAAGGAAGACTAACAACGTATCTGCTATCCACATCCCGTGTTGTTGTTTTCTTGAAAATCTCCTCACAGCGTTTCTCATCATCCTAGAACATTTCTGTTTTGGACAACTCCATATCCGATTCGAGTTCCCAGGAACGTTTTAGCAAGTCACTGTCCCCCGAGCAACAGTGTATAACTTGAGATGTTTGTTGTCGTGTTGGTATGATTGTTAATCGCACCAGAAATAATCCAACCTAGTTTTGTGGACTGAGCCACTGGTGAACCAAGTGGACCTCTCTTTAAAGCGTCGTTGAGTATCTGGCTGTACACCTCAGCCCACAGCAGCAAATCGATGCGATTTGGTGTATGGTACTGCTGATCAGCCAGTTCCAAACACTCAAGTTCCGGCCAGTTGAGTATATAAATTTTTGACGAGGGCAAAAGTGATGTAATTGATTGCAAAACATAAGCTTGTACCACAGTCACAAATTTTTGATCAACTCGTGACTTTATTTGTATATTGACCTTTGCCTTGCATATGACACTTTTGTTACAACCCAAACCTGAAACATGCCCTTTAATCTTAGTTTTTTTTAAACCAAGCATCTGAACAGTCACTTCAGTCACGAATGAAGCTTGTGACCCCTGTAGGCCTAGCACAAGTTGCTTTCGCGCGCTATCAGCGAGAAAAAGCGCGACATAGGTATTGCTATCTCTTTCGTCTTAGTATTGAGAGAAAGAGACAAACGCTCTCTCGCGGCGCGAGGTTTGTCGCGGACACACTTGTGCTAGGGCCACTGGTCCAGCAATGCCCGAATCCACAAACCTTGTCCGTTTTTCGACTTGGTGCTTACTGACGCTGTAGCTAGCAACACCTGACAATAACTGTTTCCTGAAGAAAAACATGACACCATCGTATCTTCTTGACAGTCGCTATCTTCATCATGTGCATTTGCACTTATTAAAGTAACAGCCCCTGCGACCCCGTCTCTATTTTTGACACTTCCTGTAGACGCATTGCCCTTGGGGTGCCAAAGAGAGTGATGTTTTCTTTTACATATCTGACAACCGACCTTAACCTGACAATACTTAACAGAGTGATTAGTTCCCAGATAATTGTAACATATTTAACACTTTGAGTTGTCACTTCATGATGGAACTTCATTATTATGAATTAAATCACTTTTTGTACACTAGTTACACTTTATTAGCCTGAAGATAAGTAATTCGAATCCGGTTGCAATTTAATAAAATTTGTATAACAAAGTGGAAATAGTGTACAAAAAGTGATATAATTCATAATTGTAACATAGATTATTTTTTGCTACGTAGTCTCGCCGCGAATCTACGGTTTCCTTTGCAAACTTTTTACAATATCCTAGCTTGTGTCCCTCTGAACAAAAAGTACATTTCAGTTGATTTGCATGCAACGATTTGACCTTATTAACATTTACCTGATGTTGAGGCTTATTCCCTGAACTGGACCGAGAATCTAAAATTCCAATCCACGATATCCGCTTGTAATAAACTTTTGAAATTGCTCGTAGGTTGGCAACTCTAAAGGAGTATCTTTAGTGACTGTAAATTCCCATTCCCTTTTAGTTTCAGGGTCCAATTTCAGGGTCAATATATGTATAACGATTACATCCCAGCTTTTGACATCCACTCCTAAACTAGATAATGCTTACAAGCAATCTTTTGTAGTGTCTATCAAATCTTTTAAACCGCTAGCTGATTCATTTATGATATTTTTATTTATTTAGTAAACGCTTAAGTACTTGGTGACATATATACTTTTTGTTATTATAGGGCTCTTCCAGCAATAACCAACATTTGGTATAATTACTGTCTGTGATTGCAATGTGTCTAAGGCACTGCTCTGCCTCGCCCGCTAAGTACCACTTCAAGTAGTGTAACTTTTCGACTGTCTAATGACGCATTAGTGTGGACTAAAGATTAAAATAAATCCCTGATAGTACACCACTCAGAGTACTTTCCCGAAAAAGTCGGTCTATTAATTTGAGGCAGCCTGGCCTGAGACATCGTCCCGCCGGAGTTTACACGATCTGCGCCTTGAGCCAAAGGTTGAATAGAGTTATCACGAGTAATCTCATCGATAGCTATTTTAACTGACATTTATATTCAGAATATAATTATCACCTCGGTTTTGTCGTACAATTCTTCCTTTACATAGGCTGTCGATGACATAACTCTCGACATCGCACTACGCATCACCTCTTTATGACCGGATCAAATTCTAAGCTTTCCACTCTTCCCTCCAAATATTGTTTAGTTATACGGCTGTACAATGGGAAATGTTCTGAGGAACTTTTTAATCCCCACTACGTAGACCCTCTGTTGGCGTCCATGCGAAGGTTCGAAAGAACGTTTCTCGCTCGTACGATTCGGATGTGTAAGGAGCTCCCGGCGCATTGCTCCCTTTGGAATATGACATGGGCTCGTTCAAGAGGTACCTATATTAGAGCTCTCTTTAGAGGCGGGCAACGCATTGGTGAGCCCCTGGTGTTGCTGGTGTCCATAGGCAGCGGTGTGTCTTATGTTGGGACTCGAAATCAAAATTAATATTCGAATCATCCGGCAAAAATTCGAATCATGATTCGAATGAACCCTTGATTCGAATGATTGATGATTCGAAGCGATATTATGGTTCGAATCAATTAGAATCGTTATGATGATTCGAATCAAAGAAATCCAGAAAGAGGTCAAAGAAATTGATTTGAATCAGCTCGCGGAATCGAATCAGATCGTAGATTCGAATCAACTCGACAATTCGAATCAAGCGATGATTCGAATCAACATAAAATCTCATTCAAATCGAGTTTTGACCGTCATCATTTGAATCGAATGATTCGAGTGACCACTTTCTGTCAGGTCGCTTGCTTGCCTGTTTGTCGTTTTTTGGTTAAGGCTTTTTTACCTAATCAAAATTCAAAATTTCTTTATTGATTAGGACATTAAATATCTCTTTCAATCGTCAAAAAGGAGGGGGATAGGAAAGTAGGAAGGAAACACACATTAACACGCTGACCGCCCTATGGCCGCAGCAAACGCACCCCACGCCAACCACGACCGGACCGTGCTCGACAATGCCAGGCAGAGTCGGACCGCGCTCGATATGCTATATAGGTGTCTAGTATAATGAAGAAAAACCACCTAAAACTACAGCAAGAGTAAGCCAGTCCACCAAGGCAGCACCCGTTCACGAGAATAACGCAGGGCCCAGCCATCGTCCATTTTTTTTTTTTTTTTATTTTTTTTTTATTTATTTGCCAACAGATTTACACAATTCAACCATATTTGAGGGAAAAGACCGACCCGGCCCCCACGCCACCGCCAGACAGACTTTTAAGTAAGCGTGCATCACACGTGCTGCATGTGATAGGTAGTCGCTCCCACCCTACTGTACCCTACCCTACCGCTACCTTACCCCTACCCTATCCTACCATTGCCTTAACCCTACCCTACCACTACCTTACCCCTACCCTACCACTATCTTACCCCTACTCTACCCCTATCTTACTCCTACCCTACCCTACTCCTACCCTACCCTACCCCTACTCTAACTACTACCCTACCCCTACCCTACCGCAGACAGGAGACACCATGTGTGGGAAAGGAAGGAAAATTAACGCCGCTTCCAAGTTGGTTCTCCGTGGGGGAAAGAAACGGCAAGAAACCCAGTCATCGTCATCATCATCCGAGCGGTCAATCCCGGCTACCGCCAGGGTCCGCTTTCCTGCTTTGCTTTCTCCACTTTGCCCGATCTTTGGCATCCTCACGTCGTAAGCCTGTGGCTCTCCCTTTTTTTACCTAATAACACGGCTTAATTTTGACAGACAGCAGACCCTACGCCGTAGTAGCGCCAAATGGTCAATTTTCGAATCGCAAACGAAAAACAATAAACGAAAGAGTTTAAGCTAAATTGTAAAATATTGCAACCTTGACGCTTACCTTGTTGGTGACGAAGCCAAACCCCGAAAGGCGAGGGTTGGAGAAGAAGATCCAGAACTGCTGCAGATCGCCTTCAGCCCCGTCGTAGCGCAGCAACAGTCGCCCACCCACGTTCTCGCAGACCTGGGCAACAGTTATGGCTCATTTAGTGCCTATTTGAAATAGATGATGCTGAGTGGCCCACTGTATGAGAAACTAATGACACGATAAAGATAGGTGGAACTTAGAAGAGTTAGAACTCTATTCAGTAGTTAAATCGGCAAAAATAAAAAATAAATTCAGTTCCCAGCGAAGAGTATAGGCAAAGTAATACATAGTAGTTGCCAAACATGCCAGTTACATTCTGAAGTCTATATTGTGGGTAAAATTAGTTATTTATTTTCAAACTTACCGTTGCAATCCAATATCTGTATGGATCAATAATGTTCTGGACTTCCACTTTCATTTCCAATTTAATCCGGTCTATTGGTGATAGGCCTTTATTATCTATCGCCTCTATAGAAACAGATTGCCCATTCAATAGGGCTTTCTTCATAATATCTATGATTGAGTCACCATACTTCTCATTTATATCATCAGGCGGTTCTATAAGCTCATCATATTTGCCACACCAGCCAAGAGGGCGGACTTTTGTATTGGATATATCATACCAACTGTCATCTTTGGATCCTGTAATACAATTGTTAAAGTTCCATGAACAAGTATTGGAAATAGGTAATATGGAAGCCTGGCCCAAGGCTTAATATTTCAGCCGTTACAGGTTTCTGAATGGGAGCCATTTAAAAAACATGAGCAAGAATATTCTTTGCAGATAAATATGTAAAAGAAATGAAGTTAATTACCTATGAACCTGATCCGTAATAGATGTCCACAGACCATGGTGATTTCAGCAATCCAATATATGTCAGGATTGGCTTTATGGCATACCTCCAATAACATACCCTGTTTGATGCCATTGGTCAAGCTGGCCTCAACCTACAGACAAATGTAATTTCAAATTGAAACACAAAATTAAGCTTAAAGTGCAGTGATATACACATATCAGCATTAGCTGCTAGTGTATTCATAAATAATAATAATAAAATAAATGCCACAGCCCTCACAATTTAGGTACTTGTACTAATAAGTCTTGTACCTTGTCTAAACTAAATTGTAACTTTTATATGTGTACACTGTTGGTGTAATAAATAAACAAATAAATAATAAATATGTACATAATTATTCTGATATTACATTATGGTTGTAAAGATATAGCTGAACTGACTGAAAAACTCAGTCAATCCTGGATATGGTAGTGAACGTTGGGTATAGCAGAACAGGAATGAAAGTAGAGTAAATGGAAATAAGGTCCCTAAGGAAAGTATGTGGAGTGAAATTGAGTGATAAAGTGAAAAATACAGTGATCTGTATAAGGTGTGTCATCAAAGATGACATAGTGGCAAAAATAGAAAGAGTAATATTAAGATAACTTAGGCTTGCAGAGCAAATGGATGAAAGAAGATTGGCAAGGTATATAGCACTCATTTGGAAAAACTGCCCTTAAGAGGATGACCCAGATTCACTGATGAGATCAGTAATCTTGTCATAAAAGCTGGAATCCAAAGTGGCAACTTGGTAAGAATAAAATGAGATGTATGAAAAGAGTTGTGAATATATGCATGGCTAGGGAGATGTCAGGACAAAGGAAAGTGGCGGTCCATAGTCTCTGCCTACCCCACCTGTGTGACAGAGGCGAGAGCTTTATGTATGTGTGTGTATCATCCTGGATCATGGTCAAGGCAGATCCTGGGCCCTTGTGTGCAAGACCACAACCAGGACATTAACACCAAGATGATTATTTTTTTTAATATGTAATTTGAATCATCAGTGGTCAGTGTGCAGAGTCTGGGAACTAGTTGGATGACCCCTTTATACTTTAAGACTAGCTTCTGAAAAACTTTAGAACCGCAATGAGCTCACCACTCCTTTGGTGTGCCTCCTAATACTATTGGCAAAGTAAGTTGGACCAAGATCTTCCACTGGGGCTACCCTGAGACTGGTTATATCAGGAGCCAATTGGCACCCTGTGGTATTTTATATATTTCATCACTGTATCTTTATTAAATTTGTAGATTTAGCATGTCACAGGATATATTTTAATTCTAAATAATTCATATAAGTAGGTAACAACTTTTAAACAAGCATATTTGTTACTAAATAGTTGCAAAATATAACTATAAGTAACAAGTGCTATGTATAATTAATTCTATAATTTGATAAGAATCTTTTCAAGACATGTTCATGTAATGTAACAATTGTGGTTTACCAATTTTAGTGAGCAAATCGCACTTAGTAATGTAATAAAATGGCGCACGCATGAAATGAAACTAATGGACTCACATTACCTACTTAACTTTTCCTCTTAGCAAAGAAATGACAATAGATAAACCATATGGAGTAACAAAATCACATCAAATTAATAATTATTGTTATGTAAGTCTGGATACACTAATAAAGTAATTAATTACCTACATATCATAAAATACCACGTCTTAGAATAAACAATAATGAAGAAAATAAATGGATGTAATTAATAGTATTAATTTTTGCAATAACTCAAACAGAGAGCTTAAGTATGAGGCAATTCAATTCAATTAAGTAATATTACATTTTTATGTGTATAATATTGCATAAACAGTGCGTTAAATGTATTTTTTATAATTTTAAAATAATAAAATTGGTATGAAATAATTTCGTAACTTACATGTGAAAATAATTCTTCAGGAACAGCTACACTTTTATTAGATTCTAAATAATCGGTCCAATCGAACTCCATGATTATTTTACTACATAAACATAACTTCAAATACCTACTTAAAATTAAAATGAAATCATCAGATAAAATTAAAAATCCCACTAACGCACGAAGTACGAACGGCTGAACTTGGTGGTCAAAAAATTTCAATGACGAAAATTACCGTCCATCATCTATCTCATTTCACTCGCTAAACATTTCTCTACTGTCTCTGTCTATCATGTGGGCACTCGATCCTTTTTACGCTTTGTGGCAAATTTAAAATATGACTTGAAAATTATTATATAATTTATTTCAAGTATTCACGGCCAATTAAACATTAGAAAGAAATGGATATTTCAGTTTCCAATGTACAATCATGTCATTGTTTGTGCAGGTAGATAAGGGTTTAAAAACAATAACTTGTTTGTTTTAAGTAACGAAATAAACATGAACGGAACGTTTATTTTCGAACACATGACAGCTTCGTATGAACAACAACAAAACGTCGCTAGTTCCACGTTCATTTTATACAATACTTTTAGTTCCGTTTTTAGCCTTCATTAAAACTCTGAACTCGAGGTCGGGGTAGTCAAAAAAGCTGTCGAGTTTTGTTCAGCCTTCTATAGCTTCTATAATGTGTTGTGATTGATATAGCTAACAGAATAATTTTCAGCGAACTTCACAATTAGATATTATTATATTAGACGGGACTTAGACGCGACGAATGTTTTTGATTTGTTTTCCCGACGTTTCGGTAGGGTTACACCCACCCTGATGATTGGATGGTAGGTGTAACCCTACCGAAACGTCGGGAAAACAAATCGAAAACATAAGTCGCATGTAAGTCCCGTCTAATATTATAATATGTGTAAAAGACGCGAGTTTAGTTTGAAACAACTTCAGAGTCAGAATTTACGAACGGGGGATTTTTGAATTAGAATTGAAAAAGCTTACAACTCTTATTATATGTCGCTAGTAGATACTATTTGCTTACCGATAAGGGTGTTTTTTCTTATCAGTACGGCTAGCACAAGCGGGCCGGCAGCATAGCTCGCGCCGCAAGAGTTTTTATTTCCTTCTGTCTATACTAAGTTGAAATAGCAGTATCTATATCGCGCCTTTTCTTTCTCATCGCACGCGAGAGCACACTTGTGCTAGCTAAGCTGAGTGAGATATGCCGAGATAATCCATGAAAATTCAGTAGCCCTAGCACAAGTATGTCCGCGACAAAGCTCGCGCCGCGAGAGCGTTTGTCTCTTTCTCTCAATACTAAGACGAAAGAGATAGCTATACCTATGTCGCACTTTTGCTCGCTTATTGCGCGCGAGAGCAACTTCTGCTTGGCCTACAGGATAAAACACAAGGAAAGACGGGGGTAAAGCAGGCCGCCGCGCCACGGACCATCCCAGCCAGCCGCCAGATGCCACATACCTACACCACGCGCACACATCAGCCAGCTGGACATGTGCCTCCTCCATATAAGTGAAGAGATTTGCCACAAACTCCACACTTGGTTTGTAAATCGCTATGTTAAAAAACAAACAGCAAACGAAATTACGCTGCAGCCCATGTTCTGATCTACAGCCATGAGGTTCTAGCTATGTGGTCTACCCCCTACGTCTAAATCATCAGTCACCTTGTATGGTAACATTCCTAAAGCATTCCTAACCACTCACTAGATGGCGCCCCGACAATTTTGGTAATTAATAATCGCTTTAAATAGGTTCTTGGTAAACAGGATATAAACACTGGGTACGTTGTATTGGATAATATTGTATTTGTCAATAGTTTTCAACCATTTTAGAGGATGTAATAATAATGGAACATAGTGCCAATTTCTATAAATATTTCTTTTTACACTTCGTTCAACCTTTAACAGTTATGTTTATATTAATAAACATTTTATTTATAAGTTTAGTATTAGTTGGCTGCATGAAATCACTGCCACCATCATACAGATTAAAAAAAGATTACCAAAATTGTAGGGACGCCATCTATTGATGCTTTTTGAAACCAATTATCTATACCTACTGGAAAACTCCTCATTCTAGCAATTTAAACTTCAAGAACCTCTTAGTACAAAAGTTGGTACAAAAAATTCTGTAACCTCGCGGTGGTGACAACTCCCGCTAGGAGACAATTTATCTATCTTACTAATAAATTTATAAATCTAGTATAGCCAGTTCTGTATCATTTTCGTATAAGAAGAAGATGCAAAATTCATTGTCGGTTAAATACCGATATTTTCATAGTCTTTCAATCATTTTCATAGTCTTTTTTAACAAATTTAAATAAAGCTAATAGTTTACAATGATTTTTATGCTTTGCGAGCTAATAACTTTAATATACTTAGCTGATAAAAATAACAAACATATATACTTTAATTCGAGCTATCTTGGCGTTAATGTCCACTTGGGGTCCGCCTTGACCATGATCCAGGATTTGGCAGATCAGATAATTATAGTGGAGTGACTCTCCTGTTACCAGAGGAACCTGACCAGATTGGATCATGGTTACACATTCAGCCTCCTGAATGTGCAGGTTTCATCACAATGTTTTCCCTCGTAAGATCATCGGTTACCATTCAATTAATGTACATAACCCAGAAAAGAGTCATTGGTACATGGCCGCAGTGGGATTCGGACCCGGTACCTCTCGCTTACGAGTATATAGATTCTAACAACCTTAACTTTAATATATAAGGAGTTGGAAAAAAATCTGTAACCTCGCAGTGGTGGCGAGTCTCGCTTGGAGGCGGTATACCTCTTTCGCCATCAGAGCTTTTGCAGCCATCAACCATCATCATAGTCCTAGCGGGTTACCCTAGCTTCTGCCAGGGTTCGCTTTCCCACTTTTTCAGTCTCCTCGCAACCCTTGCGGTCTTCGTCGTAAGCTCTCGCAATATTTACATTTCGTTGGCGTGGTGTTCACGGAAGTGCTACGTCAGCAGTATAATGTTTTTGTTTTAAGATCAAAGGAGCTTGAGCTGGATTTTAGTGCCACAGGAGATTTAGCGTAAGGTTCAGAGATACGGGACTTTACATCGGAGCCGATGTCACCGGACTCGTGGAACATAATCCGACGAACTTCATTTTATCTGTTCTATTAACAGCTTCGTTCCCTGTATGGTTTCAAGACCCGCGCTGCAGTTAGCCATACATGCATGCTACTCTGTTTTGGCGACGTTCAGTTTCAATTCCTCGTTTTCAATAGAAAACTAAAGTAATAACTTCCTTCCACATATTTATCCTGGTCTTAAGATCCTGTGTGAGCCTGCTTGCAAGCGCGATATCATCAGCGTATTCCATGAGTCATAGAAGCGTGCCCGGAATTTCAGCTGAGAGAACATTGTGCTCCATGCTTCTTTTTCTTGAAGGAACTTTTTTGCGTTGTGCTTGTGGCTACCGTATCGTATTCGTATAAAAGTCATGAAACTCGTGTTCTATAATAAATAGAACGAATGCGTATTTAGCCACAGAGAGCGTATTAGGTCACGAAACTCAGGATTGCGTTCTGAAAAGAACGATTTGTCTTGGATTGTTTTTCACGCCACGGAGCCCCAGCGCAGTTTCAGAAGACCACCGGAGTTCGCCGCCGCTGTAGTCGCCACCGTACGCGCCGAGCTTCCTCCGATGTGCTGTCCCTCGATGCGCCGGCCAAATGGGCGTCCGCCGCTCTGCGCCTCCTATTTATAGCGGCACCACGCCGGCGCGCGGCGTGGTGGGGGAAGCTATCTCGCAGCGGGCTTTCCGATTGGTCAATGTAAATAGCAATTCACTAGATCAATCACACAAGTTTAGGTAGTACGTATTTATAAATATAGTTAGGCACATTTTCTGTAAATATATTCATTCCACACTTGTCTACTGAGTTTAACTCATCCCACTACTCAAGACCTCCAAATGCTCAATGCAAAAGAAGTACAGGCAATAGACTTATCTCTGGTGAATACCTGCGGTTATCGGAAAGAGATGCGGCCTCAGTATTGGCATTCATGATATGGATAATCATAATGTTCGCCTGCGGCACAGATTTTGTACCAATGTCAAATGCTCTCTGCAGATCGAAAAATTTGATTTCTACTGCAGTAGGTCTAGTACAAACAGCTAGCGTATCGTAAACCGGTGCTAGATGTGCCATTGTCCTGCACCCCACGAGCACCCCGTGCCTTTGTCAATTCTGTGGTCGCCTTTCAATGTAGTGTTTATTTAAATTTGAGTGGGTTTGTGCAAATAGCGCTAGAGATCATTAGTGGTTTCAGCTTTTGCGCTCCAGTAGAGGCATTAGGCTGCCTCCATGAACTCCAGGCTCTTGCTTTTTAAATTTCACCACTTAATGACTTGTGGATTCAATAGACGACTCGTAAGGTTTTGCAGTAGGTCTTCTAGGTACTTACCCGGAAGTCCATGACAAGGAATCGGTGCTGTGTTAAGAGGCATAATTATTCAAAGATACATTAAATCCATTGACATGAACATCACTATCTAACCTGGTGTCGTACATGTACATTGATTAGTATTATCGTACTTTCAGATGCTCCGATGGCTAATGAGGTAGACCGTAGTCTGCCTCCTGCAGCGAGTCGCCACCATTACAAATATACAGATTAATTGACCTTTTATTAGAAGTTGGTTGGTTGGAGGTAGTTTAAGTTAATATTGTTAAAATATACCATATTAAAGTATTTTCTGTTTGTTCTTTTGTCAGCTATGAAAAAGTTAGCTGTCATAGCAAAAAAATCTTTGTACGAAATTTTTTACGGTTTGTTAGAAAAAATACGATGAAAATGATTAACAGAAATAAATTCTGCATCTTCTATTAATATAAAAGTTATACGAAACTTACCATACTAGCTTGATAATACAGACCAATTTGTAAGATAGGTATATCGCTTCTTAGTGGTAGTCACCACCTCGAGGTTATAGATTTTTTTTACCAACTTTTAGTAGTAACAGGATCTGGAATTTTTATTATTAGAATCATATCCTTTATTGGTGTATTTTTAATTTGTTTATTACTTTTTCTGCTGTTTAAAAGTTATTAGCTCACAATGCAAAAATTTTTAAATTTTTTACTTTCTTGCGATTTATTTAAATCATCATCATCATCATCATCACAGCCCATAACAATCCACTGCAGGACTTCGGGCCTCTCCCACGAAAGGGGAGGTCATTGCCATAATCTCCACGCTTGGCAGGCGGGTTGGAGATCGCAGTGCAGTTGATGTAAATCTAACCAGAAAGATGCTGCTGCCCATCTTTCGGATTTGTCCCTTAGTCGCCTCTTACGACACCCACGGGAAGAGATGGGGTGGTGCTATTCTTTTGGTGGCGGCACCACACACCGCTTTGGTGGCGGCACCACACACCGCGGTGGCGGCACCACACACATTATTTAAATATTACTATGAAAATGATTAAAATATATGCCGGCAATGAATTCTACATCTTCAGCATATACGAAAATGATACCAAACTTGTTGTAGTAGCCAACTGGCAACTTACACATTTTTTTTAAAGTGGCCGGTGGGGTCCTTTGTACCTCCCTCACCTCTGGCAGCAGCTTTTTATTTCTTGGTGCCCGCGCTAGAAATTCTTAGAATTAAGGAATGAATTTTAAGGTTTTTTTTTATTACTTTACTAGCCAGGCATTTGACCGCCACCTCACCTGGTGGTAAATGACGATGCGGCCGATGATGGAGCATGCCTTTCTAGGAACAGCCTATTCAGTATTCACTCTAGCCTTGAAGGCATCCAGATTATATTGATCATGGATCACACTCGCAGGCAACGCATTCCACTCCTTAGCCGTACGCATTATAATAGTCGAGCCAAAGCGGCTCGTGCGGATAGTTGGAAGATCCACGACATGCAGTCTGGAACACAGGACTGTGCGGTCTATAATGCCTAGATGCAGATTCAGGTGTGACTACGAATTTTGCCATTGCAATGTTAACCCCATGCACTAGGATACATTTGACTCAAAATGCACTTGAATTTTTTCACTACAAACGATGCTCACTAGCCTCCCGGCACGCTCCTGGATAAGTTCTAGACATAAATCTCTGCAGAAGACTTGCAGGTGTTGCAGAAAAGTAAGAAAATCACAGCCGCACAGCCCGTGAACGCCTTGACGCAACACTTAGACTTCTAGTAACGTAACGTCGATCCTAGGCTAGTGTCAGCTTCTACACAACAATCTAACGTACCTGAGCAAAGCTCACCTGCTCTCAGACCTCCGCTACTCACATTCCTTAATCTAGAAACATTCGTGACGAATGTAGAGATCATAGCACGTTTTCCTTGTATGTGTGTGTATGTCTAGTTAACGTACACATACACGTATGTTGCGTAGGTTAAGATACTATGACGTGAACATGTCTTGGATACGTCGTCATGCTGGCAGTCAGCAATGATAGTATTATTCAATTTGCGTTATATGTGTAGTTAATTATAAATTATCGCTGCGCCCCGTTGCTATATGCGCTCCTTTGAAAACAAGATCACGGCAGAACTTCTGTATATGTTGCGACGTGTTCGCTGGGGGCTCGAAGCCGCTGTCGATAAGCCTGAGTAAAATACATGGTTTTTTCTTCAAAGATAGCACAGTCGCCGCAACTCGTTCTATTGTTTGACCGCGAGCTCCATGCAGCGTTGGAGAGTCACGTGCGCCGCGGTCTTATCGGTAGCTCGATGCAGCGGCCAAGACACGGAGCTGCACCTGGTCGGCGTGCAAGTTAATCTTGTACGGAGTTTGAAAAAGTTAGCATGTCAAAACGTATGCACTTTGTATTAGCTACATTAGGTACGAACCCAACTTTAGTTTGAAAACAACCAGCATGGTAACATTTATTTAATTATGGCATAAAAATATGGTGGAATTCCGTTGACGTCAGGCAAACCACAAAAATAGTTGCCTATTATTACAATCTTATCGGCATTATTCATAATGGGTGACGCAAGAGTATAAACCGTGCACAATTTAACCACATTTTATCATTATTTATTAATTTAATTTTAGGATTATTGCCTAATTAATTTTCCTTACATTGTGTTATTGCGTTATTCATTTTGCGGCTGCTGATATCAGCAGATACTATATAATGTCCCCCAAACCTTCCTCGATATTCATAAACCCACCGACAGCCACTGAGTGAATATATTCGCCCACAGGAACACTGTGACACGTGACCCTCCGTGCTCTATGTAAGTATTGAATATTTAAATTAATTATTTTGTGCATTTTTATACTTCTCCTGTGCATTCTTTCCAGGGATGAAGCGCCTGTTTTATGACTGAATTAAATATTTTATTGCTTTTCATTCGCAGCAACTGAATCAAAATGGTATCAAACAGTCTGCTGGTACTGATGGCGGTGTGCATGCTGGTGGCGGCGAGGCCTGAATCAAGCCTGGAGCTGCCCAACCATCAAAAAGCTGTGAGTATATCATTTCTACAAACTCCTATTAACCACCCATCCAAGTTTCGTATTACCGTTGCAATTTCTAAGCAAAGAGTTTGTCCCATGCCCCGACCCTCAGAATGTCTTGTAAGCATCAACGAAATTAATGTTAATTTTTCTATTTACGGATGACCGATCCCACCAGGTCCCGCCGGAGTGCTGTGGAACCAGCAGACTCGCATGTTGTGAAGAAGTCTGGGGTGTTGGGGACCCGGATCGGATTTGGTGAAGGCCCAGACCCCAACACATACTGGGCTTTTTAATTGGGGAACATTACGCTTACTTGTACTATACTTTTATAAATATAAATTAAAGTTATTATGTAATATTTCCTGGTATTATTGACGTAGATAAGCTGACGCGACACCGCGTCCAGTAGGTATCCCAACTGTTTTATATACCTGGCTGCAGGCTTAGGTCACCATCGGTCTGCTAGGCTACATGCACACAGAATGTGCATCAGACCGATGTGCAGATATAGGCGTCACGCTGCAACTTGTGCAACAGATACTGCACTCTGATGGGTCGAGCGTAACGGGCTGGGAGTTAACACCGTTGCATGATAGAACTTTTTTGCATGATAGAAAATTTGAAGTTATAGGCCGTACGTTGAAGCGCTCGCCCGGATCGCGACTCCCGATGGCGGAATGAGGTCGTGCAACTGCTTCGCACACTCTCCGAAGTGCAACCTGTAGAAAACCGACATACGCGCAACCCTACGCCGATGCTCGAGGCTCTGTAGCTTAGCCTCAATCAACTGCGGATCTCTTTTCACGTTTTTCCACCGAATCCAAAGCAGCCAGTTGGTATTTGGCTGATCCATCCCAGGTTCTGACCAATAGAGCCTGCACTATCACCCTTGTGGTCAGAATAGGTATAGTAATATCTACTTATAAGTACAAATTCCACTATTATTACTTAAGGAATAAATGTGGTGAAGCCCATAGCTCTATAAAAAAATTTAAGGTTCTGTATTGGAGCGATCCAATAGAACCTCGACTATGAGTGTATGTGAGATCCGTACATATATCGGAATTACTAAGGAGGAAAAGTCAGCAACAAAACCTATATAGATCGAATAGTTGACTTTGACACACTGATTGCCCCGATTTTCTTTTACGTAGGTAGGTACTCGTGCCTTACATGAACATTTCTTTTTTCATCTCCATGTCTGTGCCTACCGCTTCTTACTTACGAATTCTACTGTGATTGTCGCACAGACGGAGGATCGATCAATGTGAACCAGACAGCTCAGAGAAGCTGCTCTTAGTTAGAAAAACCATTCGGCCCAGTGCCGAATTGCCTTAGAATGTAAAAGTTGGGCCCTATTTTTGAAACCGCTCGCATCCACCCGTGAACTCACCCTTCTAATGCTTGTCTTTTACTATCTCTAGCAATTTACCACGAGTGTGAAACAGAAAGGTAGCGCACGCGATCTCTCACATGGATGCGGGCGGTTTCAAAAATAAGGCCCTACACTTACTTTTAGACAGCTTTTAATCTAAATTACTCCGAATACGTTAGATTAAATACTAACGGTTTTAACAATCTTACGGCAACAAAGGTATGTCATTAGAAGAGCTATAATTAATCTGCCTTTCCTACTGCTAAAACACCACTTTTTCCTTTTGTATTTCCTGTTTACTCAGACATTTTAAATTAAACAACTAAACCGGGATGAGCGATTTAACCGTTTAATAAGGGCTGATTTTTCAATCATCAGATATTTGTCTGCCCGATAATAGTAGTTTATGCAACTGTCATATAAAAGGGGGTATTAAAATATGATAATAGTTTGACACGAGTGTTTTAATACCTAATTATATGCAGTTGCATACACTACTTTATCTACACTCATATTTTTATGTTAAAATATCGTACCTATAATTTTTAAACTTAGCTGGAAGTAGGCTGCGAGTCAGTTCTGTTGTATCTACGCGTCGAGGATATCAAGCGGCGGGAAAATCACTTTACTATTTTCACATTTATCTATTTATTTGCTTAAAATAAGGAAAAACATTCACAAACAAAAGTTACAACAATTACAAGAAATATTCTGTTTAGCGGGAAAATAATTACACAGTAATAGAAAATAGTTACAATATAAACAGGAAAATTTAAATTTTGAATTCGAATTTGTTAAAGACATCTAAGTATTCAGCCTACATTACGCCGTGTCCCGGTGCCCGACAAAAAATAAAAAAATAAAAGTGTTGCATAATGATTAAAAAGTTATTTTACGATACAGCTGTAATGAAAATAGTATGGGAAATGTTGTATCGAAAAGTGATTTTTTAAAATTTTATAGTCTGGCGTGAAAAAAGTGTACCCTTAAACGACTGTTTTCGAATATGTAATTGGAACATTAGGTAGGGGAAGGAAGGGCAAGATGAATATAGCGGGCAACACGAATCATTCTCGTAGGATCTTACTACTCGTTCCGTACATGAAAGTACCGGCGTGGCGGGACGCGCAGGGCGGGCCGACTTCACAATACAATGCGAACTCGGCTGTCGTAGGGAGAGCGTGCGTTTTAGTGCCGAGAATCAGAATTGACGCAAGAAAATAAAATATTTTGTCACGATAAGTTCATTTTCTGTTATATCATTCATATATATTGATGATAAAGGTTGCTTCTGTTGCCTTATCTTATGTAAATTAAGCTGTAATGAAGCATCTTTCATCACCGAAACAAATAAATTTTTAGGATATTTTTTTTATCTATCAAATGCCAAGCGGGCAAGACGAATATGACCATATTCACTAATTTATTTATTTATTTATATTTCATGCACAAACAGTACATTGGCGGACTTAAAGCTAAAATAGCATTATCTACCAGTCTACTAATAGAAACTAATAGAAAACAATCGTCTCTCGCTGGTTCTGAACTCGGCCGTGATTATTACTGCACACTTTGCAAAGAAAAATATATCTATCCCCCACCTGAGGATTGGATACAATGCTCCGAGTGCAAAGAGTGGACTCACGAAGCGTGCTCTTCGTATATTGGGTCTGGAACATACTTTTGTGACGATTGTCAAGACTAGTAATGATTATTATATGCCCGAACCATCTTGCCCTATATGGAGGGGCAAGATGGCTCAAAACAATTATTTTACATGATGATCTCATGCCCAGGTTGTGATTTATATTTTAAGCATTTATAAAATTATTTTGATAGTCTATAGTACTGTTAATTATTATAAAAATAAAAGTTGCGTTAATCTCCGTAACATGCGTGTTTTTCTTACGATTCTTGTTAGATGAACCAACTTGCCCTCCCCTCCCCTACGCTATGAGTGTAGATAAAGTAATATAGGTACCTACTACCAAATTAACACAGACTATTAAATTATTAATTCGCATTTTATTTTTCGCAGTCGCATTTTTCCTCATTCGCGTTTGTTTTTGTTTAAGTATTTCACCATTCGCATGGGTTGACAGGTGTTACTAAAATACTAATCAGCAGCAAAACTTAACAGCATCAGTATTTTTTGTAGGTAGTGTGTATTTGGTCCCTGGCAGTGTATAATATAGCACCAACGAAAATAAAATAAAATTAACTACTTTCCCGTTTGAAAAGTGCCTGCGCTGGTTTGTTCATGTGTTGCGTAAGCCTCAGCGCCTCACGAATACGTGAGAAATAGGTGCCTAAACCTGCCGATTACAGGAAAATGGTCCAGAGGGAAATAAATAGATAATGCATGGACAAATCACACAGCGCCATCTAATTGGATTGACATCCCCGAGTCGAATATGAGAGCCAACGGCTATAACGACGCGAGTATATCGAATTGTACATTGCCGCAACACTGCGGCAGGGCCGATCTAGGAGGTAGCTACATAATTGATACTAATCGTAAATATTCTATAATTCTATACAAATATTATAATGAGAAAAGTTTTGTATTTTTTTCTTGTAATGTGTAAACTCAAATCTACTAAATCGGTTTTAAAATTCTATAGAAAGCTACATTATCAGTGAGTAACATAGGCTAAATATGCTTTAATAAATGAGAAAATATAACCTAACCAAGGTATCAAAATTATGCATGTTCGCGCATAATTTCAGAGCGGCTGCACTTATTTATTTATTTAACAGTTAGCTATTTCTTTTTTTGTTGGATTTGTAATCAGGACATCAGGAAAAGGTTTCTATGTAAAAAAAAAGTGTAGGGTAGGTGTAGCGTTTTAGTAGGGTAGGTATAGAGTTGGTGTAGAGTAGGTGCAGGGTAGGTGTATACCAAGGATAGGTGTAGAGTAGGGTAAAGGAAGAGTAGGTTACGAATAGGACGCCACGCAAACGAAGTTGCGCAGGGGGGGTCACAGAATATCTATACTTAGACTGTTGAAGACCGGGGAAGTGAGAAGGAGAGCAGACCCTAGCAGAAGCCGGGATTGACTGGTAGGCTAGGATGATGATGATCCGATGAACGGGTTGACGCATAGAGAGCTAACCTACGCACCAACTCTTTCCAAGTGAAAAGGCGTATGTGGATACAGTTCCACAATTTTTAGGCCCGATGGCCAAAGCTAGGACTAAGTGTCGCCATTTTAAAATGTAATATCAATTCCAACACCAGCGATGCTGTCACCGGCTCAGAGAAGTTTATTGCTCTACAGACTGATATGTTATACCTAGTTATAGGTAGGGGAAGCTGGCCTAAAACGGGTAAGTTGCGTGCGAATATAAAAAATATTAGAAATGTATATCTTAGCTTGATTTAGCTTATATGATAGGATGTTTATTAAAATTGACAATAAAACACTATTTTTAAGCACATATAATATTGGGATTGGAGCATGGAGATTATGGCAAAAAAATGGCGGTTCTCGGACAGCAGTGGGCTGTTATGGGCTATTGAGGAGTGATGTGATAGATGAGGCAAATTCAAAACCTTTCAGTTTTGGAGGACGCAGTATACTTATGTCCTAACACTGTATGAAATACGGAGAAGGTCATCCTTCATCCTGGCATCAACCCGCGTGCGGCGTGTGAGGGCCCGAGTTTCACCTTCCCACTTCTTGTACACTTCGGGTCTTCGGCATCCTTGATTGTGTCATGATGTCATTCTTAACAACGTAAAACCATCGCTTTTTCGGCCAGCCTCTCCTCCCCGTGCACGGCGGGGTGGTAGGTATGGCCAGAGATTTGGCCCCCTCGTGATGAACCTGAGTAGGTATACTTACGTACATGAACAGATGAACAAATGAATTAGGAATGTATAAGAGCTGTCTAGTAATTCAAAACCTTAATACTAAGCTATACCTAAATGTTTTATTGTAATTGTAAACAAAAGTTTGAGCTCGTGCACAGGCTGTGAGGAAGCCGTTATCTACTTTAGATAATAGGTGCATTATACCTACTGATACGGAAGTATAACTATAGGTAGGACGTATCATCATAGGTAGATCAAAACGTTACTAAAATAGAAGATCTTTTGCAAATAATTTAAATAAAGGGATGTTTATGGGCGCGACACAAGACCGGTCGATCAACCATGAAAGACCCTATTGTGTTTAGTAAACCGCCCAGCCCAAACAATAATCAGTGGCAGGTAGAATTAGACGGTCATCTTAATACAATACCATTCTTCAAAAGAAGCTCCCGGTGTTACAAAAAAATCTGTGCTCCCATAATACACAGTTTTGAAAGGGAACAGTGATAAGATAGTATTTATTGTGTAAATCCTCAAGTATTTAACTGAATTATCTAAAGATCTTTGTAAATAAGGTAAAATCCCCTATTATCGACACTTTGGAAAACTTGATTGCGAAACGAAGTTTTCGCACCTCGCCCCATTAATCTTTAATGAAAACTGTTGCTTCGGTACCTACCTATGAGGTTTCATCAGGTAGGTATTTAACAAAAGAAATACTGTTTTCTATGGTAGGTGATTCGTCTACGTCTAGTACCAACCATAGGTAGGTAACAAGATCTTTATTCCAATCAAGTGTTAATTTTTTTAAATAATAAAGACAGGACGAGCGGTTTTAATTGGTGCGAATTAGTTGGACGGTACAAAATTCGCAAGAGCAAGTTGATCAACTTTTTTGATTGGGAACGCAAAGTTACTTCCCCGCGGCGGGCGACCTGTGGAACTCCCGTAGCTCTTACGCATAAACGTTTAAAGTTTAGATTTGTATCGAATGTGCTATAGTAGTGGTAAAATAAAGTTGTGTTGTTAAGTAAAGGAACAAAATATGTGCAGTTAGTGTTCGACCGCTGCCCGGGCGAGACGCAAACCAGTTTTGTTTGAAGCAAGGACATTTCTCGCGAATAGTGTTTGTGTTTTTATAATGACCGCGTGCTTTGTGCCCTGTGCTATATTCTGACACAAAGGACTTTCAGGATTACAAGGTACAGATTATTATTATTAATAGTTGCGCACGCGCATATCGCGAAAATGCAGGATAAAGAGATCATTGATCCCACTCCAGTTTAATTGTTAGCTCGATGGCTTTGATTAGTTGATTTCTGTTCTATTCTACGGTTATAGGTACCTACCTAATTAATTGGCAAATTGACTTTTTTCTATAGGAAATTCTATTACATTCCGGGGTTGGTGCAAAATGAAATCAATGGTAGTTTTTCTAATGTTAACACATTCAAGTGGAAATGTATATTGCTGCTCTATAAATAAATTCTACTACAATATATGCTTAGTTATGTTACTAGGTAGGTATACCCACTCTCTAGGTACCTGCTCTAATATGCTAACACCTCATTGCTAACCTTAAACTCACCACCGGCTAGATCGCTAGATTATTAATAATCGATGGAAGTTCCGATCTCTCAAAACACTGCGCATCGTGTATTTCAAACGCCGAACACATAAAAAACGTAAACAATAGCTTTTGTAAATGTAAACATGTCGCTTTGGAGTTATTAATAGCGTATTTAAACTACGGCATCACATGTTAATGGTAAACTGTTGAAACAAGCGCGGTGCATCGGGATAAAGCTGCCCATTCAGTGTCCGTTTGGGAGCTTAAAATAAGTTGGGAGTTTAGCCGCAAAACGAGTTAGCTTCACAGGTCTACAATGCATGCCTTCATTCCGGTCCTAATTTTAAAGTTAAAAACATTATTTATGCTTGAAATGTCAACATTGTAGACATTTCAAGCATAAATTAGGTGCGCAAAGTACTTAGGTAGGTAGATATACCTACTTACATAAATATTGACCAAACGCTTAAGATGTAGCATTATTATTTATTATGAAATTTTAAGCGTCTACTTATCTCTAGATATCTAACACAGTGATTGTCTCGAATATGAGGACTTGATAAGATAATATCTAACCCAATGTTATTACATGAGAAAGGAATTCTTATTCATACGTATTTATAAATAGCTACCTCATCATTTGCCTGCCCTTATCCCATTCATTTGAGGTGGCACAGTAAAGACCTACCTATTCATTTAAAATCTACTAACTAGCGAGCCGCCCCAGCTTCCATCACTGCGTTGTTCAGGTAACTATGAGGTTACAAACATATAGGCATTGTTTTGTCTCTTCTGTTATTTAGGCAATATAGCCATTGATTCCGTCTGATAGGTTCCTGATAAAAAAACGCTAGATGGGCTTTTCCGTCTAGATACCGACAATCATCGTCATCATCATATCTCTACTAGACATGTACCGGGTACCCAGTTTGAATTCGGTACCCGGCGGATTCAGCCCTTTTTACTTACGGATCCGGTATCGGGTAATAGTGCCGGGCCGGGGCCGGCTACCCGGTACTTCTCTAATCTCTACTAAAGGTCGTGCGCAGTCTGCATCCAGCTGCTGGTCCTGTGACCTTTAGCACGTCGTTGGTCCACCAGGCCTATCCTCGCTGCGTTTTCCGGTACGTGGTAGCCGTTTTTGGGGTTCTTTACCTCAAAAGAAAAAAAAACTAACCCATATAGGATCACTTTGTTGTCCGTCTGTCTGTCCGTCCGTCTCTCAAGACTCTTTTTCTTAGCTGCTGAAATTAATATCAAATACTCAGGTCAGGAATCCCATGGGGCAGTGAAAGAATCAATTTTCTAAGCCAACGCAATCAAAAGATACGGCCGTTTATGCTCCGTTTATGCCGCATATGTCGACCGCAAGAGAATAAAAAAATATAGGCGACTTCCCGTTGACCTAGAAATTTGGCAAAAAGCAATGCCATGTATCACAGGTAAAAATATGCATACCATAAATTTGTAGTTACATCACAAAAAAATTGTCAACCAACTTAGAAGTGTAGTTTGTAGAAAATATTTCAATTTTTTTTTTATAAGATGTATCAAATCAAAACCGTATATTTAAAGAGTAGATATTTTTGTTTATCCAAAACTGCTAAAACTATTTTGGAATTCTTTCACGTCTATAAGTGTCAGTCGTAGTGTCACTTTATATACCGAAAAAGTATCTAACAGGATTCCGCGGATATTCGAATTTTATGTTATATCAACAGTGTGTCGTATTGTGCGCGGATGATATTGTGCCATGGGGGGGGGGGGGGGGGACTCCCAGGGAGTAGCTAACGCTACTCCCTAATAATTAATAAGGAGATAGCGTGTTTGATAACTACCTACTTATGTTATGATTAATTTAGGGTATCAAATGATTTATTTTATCTTATCCCATAGAAAATCACAGTCAGACAGACACAAAGTAAGACGCGTCTGCGAACTGTGTTTTAATTAACGAATAAGTACCTATAAATATACATACCTATTACTGGCTTTAGCCCGCGACATCATCAGCGTAAATTACAGCTTGACATATTCGCGTGGGAACAATCAATATCCAATTTCGGAATAGTCTTTCCAGAAATACCACCTAAAATATATCTTTTGAGTTTTTTTCATGTGCCTAACTTAGACAAGCACTATCAAGCGATAGCACCTTAGATTAAACGCACAGTGAGTAGCCACCTTATCCTGTACAGCGGACGGGAGCGCCCGTCAGCCGCAGTCTTAGCTTTTTTCTTTTACGCTGTTACCTGTTCCGAACGGGTATCGTATCGGCTCGCCTGGTTAGGTTAACAAGTGCCGCCAGGGATGCAACACCTTTTTAGTCGCTAGTTCTTTTAGTATCTGCGATTAGGTGAATAAAATAGGTATTGTAATCTAGTGCCAAATTTAATACAAACATACCCAATAGAACGACTGACGACGGCATAAAATTCTTTGTTGTTTTACTCAGATAATATCGACCTAATTTTCTTTTAGAATATGTATAGTTTGTTTAAATATCAGCTAGTTGCCAATAAATTGCAATCTTTCAGGTTCACCTACGTTCCTAATTTCTGCAATGTTACTAACATGGTGGGCCAAGATCTTCCTCTGGTTGTACAGTCTCAGGTGCCGATTGGCGCCCCGTGGTGGTATATTATATTATATCATTATTAACTAACAGTAGGAATATAAGAGCCATACGATAAATAAATAATAATTTACTAACATGATTGTAACAATACTTGATGATTGGTTCTGGACTCGGGAGACGTGCTCACTTCACTCAGTTAGGCGACCTGCAAAATACCTAAAAAATAATAGTAGTTTATGCAACTGTCATATAAAAGGGGGTATTAAAACATGAGTGTCTGTCCGAGTATAATAATAGTTTGACACGAGTGTTTTAATACCTAATTATATGCAGTTGCATACACTACTTTATCTTCACTCATATTTTTATGTTAAAATATCCTACTTATAATTTTCTCAACTTTGCTAGTTACTTTAATCATTATGCAACACTATTATGTTTTAAATTTTTGTCGGGTGCCGAGAATCGGCGAAATGTAGGCTGAATACTTAACTGTCTTTGACAAATTCTAAATTCAAATTCTAAATTTAAATTTTCCTGTTTATATTCTGTGTAATTATTTTCCCGCTAAACAAAATATTTTTTGTAATTGTTGTAATTTGTGTTTGTGAATGCTTTTTCTTATTTAATTAATAATTTAAAAAATACGAGTGTAGATAAAGTAGTGTATGCAACAGCATATAATAAGGTATTATATGACAGTTGCATAAACTACTATTACGTTACAGCTGTCATGAAATTAGTATGGGAAATGCTGTAACGAAAAGTAATTTTTTTAAATTTCATAGACTGGCGTGAAAAAAGTGTATCCTTAAACAACTGTTTTCGAATATGAAATTGGAACATTACGCTATGAGTGTAGATAAAACATATTATTTAACTTACGTACCGTAATTAATAATACTCCTAAAATGGTTGACTGTGTATTTCTTCCGTCAAGCAACAATGATTGCATTTTCATGTTCCGATTTAAAGGATAAGGTAGTCCAGTTAGTCCTCACAGCGACAACATTATTTCATGACACCTAGGTGTCAAATAATGCTGTCGGTGTTATAGGCAACAGTTACCGCTTCCCATCAGGCGGGCTGTCTGTTCATTTATCACTGATGAAATAAATGTTAATGATAAGATATCTTTAAGAACATCCAGTATTTGCTAAAACGCTAACGACGACGTTTCATTACAATTCCAGTCAGTTCTTGTTAAGGTACTACATAAAATAACTTAAACTAACAGAAAATCCGCTTAGTTAATCTTTTCAAAGTATCTATTTACCATCTATGGCCATAGTATTTGCTATTGTTTACCTATGACATCGTCAGTCGACACCCACATGAAAATTAATACTTATTGTACCTACTACTTAAATAAATACTTACCTATTGGACATAATTCTCGTAATGTTACGGTTTACCCACGTCACTACGTAGCCATTATGTATAAAGATTACACTAGGACGTTTAAATAAACGAATGCTATGTTATATCGTTCATTTAATCGGTTAACCACCAAACTATTAAAGTATCTATGAAAATAGAAAAGTTATTCTTTATGTTTCCTAAAGAAGCACCTGGTGCTCAAAGTATTCAATTCGTTACATATTGTCTCAATTTTACTAACAAAATCCTAGACAAAATTGTTGTGCACCCCATAAGCATACAGAGATTGGTGTCTTCTTTTTTGTTAACACCTTTTGTAAGTATAATTTGACATCGGGAACGTGAAAAAAGTAGTAGACATTGCTTTTTGACAGGGGATATTTAATGAAGTCGTCGGTTTTTTACGTCCAGCGACCGTTTCTCACGCTGCCCTCTTTGTAGGAGTGGTAGGAGCACGTAGAACTGGCCCAATCAATTATATTATCTGTGATAACTTTATTTTTTTATTTACGACCGAGCCCTGCCCTTTCGACAAATAAATTATACGCCAGTTACACGCCCATTAGAACCGACAAATAACCAGGAAGGTGCTATAACGTATTTGTAGGAGCTTTTAATGACCGTGATATTGTACCTCGATCTAACAGTGAAGGTCATAATAATATAGTAAAATTATGACATTAATTAGCGCATCTCAATTTTATATTTTTATTTAGATCTATCTAACTGTCGAGAAAATGTTCGATAATTTATAATTTCGTTAGATAGAGACCTAACCATTAGTATTAAAAGTAGGTAACGGTGATCAAAGACAGCATTGTCTAACTCAGTTGGCAACTGAATTTGACATTAGATCATTCTACACTACGTCATTTAAACTATCGCGGTTATTATTACACATTTTAAGGGTAGGTATGTTCCGGGTTTCCTACCGCGTACCTCAGTCGTCCCGTGACCATGATGCACGAAACTATGTCGAAATATCGGGCTACTCGTCAACAAAGGTACGCGGTAGAAAACCCGGAACATACCCTTAAAATACGTCATTTACGCAAATTTCAATCTCATGGTGACTAACATTACATTTTATCTAGACAAAGTTCTAATGACATGTCATATATTTAATCGATAGTTATTTTATTTCTCATATTGACTTATTACTGCCTAACTTAGAATTTACTAATTCCATAAGTACACTGAATTATAGTACACACTACAGTAGGTATGTATGTATGTATGTATGTATGTATGTAAACTCTTTATTGCATTCAATACCTTAGAACTATATAATAAAGTGATATAAAATACATTGCAAAGGCGGGCTTATCCCACAATGGGATTTCTTACAGCTAACCTTAGATAAGCTGAAAGGAGCTTTAACGAGCGGTGGAGGCAACAATGAGTACCTATACAATTAACGTACTAAGTAAATTGACTTAACCTAAATAAATATATTTAAACCTATAAAAATACACATATATAAATAACTATGCCTACACTATACAATAATAAATACTATAAATATGTATTTATTATACATATAACAAATAATGCTCTATTCATAGCCGAGGATAGGTCTTCTTCTATTGAAATCGCCGTTTTACTCATTTTTAATTTTGACTTGGGAGTAGTCACTGATGGACTGTCCCTAATGTCGGAAGGCAAGTTAATAAATAAGGTTTCGTGGGACCTATGTCATTCAACGAATATATAGGTAGATTTATATTTACACAGTATAAAGCTATACCTAGTATAAATTAAATCCACTGTTCGCGTCTCTTTGTCTATCTAACTCCGCTAACTTCTTTGAAACCACGTAACGGATTATGATGCGGTTTTCACCATCAGTCAAAGAATTTCTTCCGAAAGGTTTGTATGTATAATACGTGAATATTATAGTAAAGAAAAGCCGGGGGGGGGGGGGGGGTAATGTGGTCAGCTAATTAATTGCATGATTGTGCAATTAGGCGACTGAATGTGTAACTTTGATCCAATCTGGTCAGGTTCCCCTGGTAGCAGGGTCACGGAGGTCAGTTGGTAGTCGCTCCACTGCAATTATCTGATCTGAGAAATCCTGTAATATGGTCAAGGCGGACCCCCAGCCCTCGTGCGTGATGGCACGAGCCGAGACATTAACGCCAAGTTGTTTTTTTTGTTTTAATTGTAATGTGCAATGAGTAAAGGTATAATTTCCGATGGCGGTTACAGGATGTGGCGATCGGCTGGCATGGGCGCGCGTCTGTGCGCCGGGGTGGCGCTTGCGATGTCGCTGTCGCTCGGCGCCGGTCGCCGCGACACCAAGGACTTCGATATATCGCTCTGGATCGACGAGCGGCAAGTGCGGACGTTTAGCGGTAAGCAGCCCAGGTCGATTGGCAGCGTGTTTACGAGACCGATGACTAAGGTTAAACAAGGCTCACAGAATCAAGGAATTGGTTGGGTGACCGTTTCGTACTTTGAGGCTAGTTAAATTTCATCACCGCGACGAGCTCGCCACTTGTTAGGTGTGCCTGCTACTTACCTAATACCGTTGGCGAAGCAAGGTTGATCAAGGTCTTCCGCTGGGGACCCTGAGACTGGTTGAACAGTTTTCGGAGCCGATCGGCACACGATGATGGACGGTATGTATGTTGTGTGTCTTACAAGTATCATTTCACACTTCTGTGGTTGATATAGGTACCAGCTATCCGCAAGAACCGCTTTGACTTCATCATCATCATCATCATCACAGCCCATAACAGTCCACTGCAGGTCTTCGGGCCTCTCCCACGAAATGGGAGGTCATTGCCATAATCTCCACGCTTGGCAGGCGGGTTGGAGATCGCAGTGCAGTTGATGTAAATCTACCCAGAAAGATGCTGCTGCCCACCTTTCGGATTTGTCCCTTAGTCGCCTCTTACGACACCCACGGGAAGAGATAGGGTGGTGCTATACCGCTTTGACTTGATCATTCTGAATTCTGATCCTACGGCTAATAAGCTTACAAACTGGACTCCTTCAAATCCAGAGTAAATAAAATAGGCTCTTTGTAAACATCATCACATCATCATATCGGCCAGAAGACGCCCACTGCTGGGCATAGGCCTCCTCCAGAGATCTCTACAAAGGCCGGTCCTGTGCTTTCCGCATCCAGCTGGTACCTGCGATCCTTACCAGGTCGTCGGTCCACCTTGTAGGAGGCCTACCCACGCTGCATCTTTCGGTACGTGGTCGCCACTCGAGAACTTTACTGCCCCATCGGCCATCTGTTCTTCGAGCCATGTGCCCTGCCCACTGTCACTTCAGTCTGGCAATCCTTAGAGCTTTGTCGGTGACTTTGGTTCGCTTGCGGATCTCCTCATTTCTGATTCGATCGCGCAAAGAAACTCCGAGCATAGCTCTTTCCATTGCCCTTTGGGTAACAGTGAGCTTTCTTATAAGGCCCACAGTGAGCGGCCACGTTTCAGTTTCGTAAGTTTGATATTTGTAGACATGCATGTGCCTTATTTATTTATTTATCGTATGGCTTTATGATCTATTAATTATGATAATTATATAAGACACAATTATCTGTAGCCGTATTCACAATGATTCGAAACCGTTTCCGAACGATTCGACACGAAATTCGTGAGCGGCGAATCCGTGTCGATCGATTCGAAAACGGTTATTCTGAATCCCGATAGATTCCACGGAAACTCTACTCTCTATAACACATGAAAATTACATCAAAATTAACTGAAACCACATTTTCCTAAGAACTTTTGCGGGGTCCTTTGTCGATTCCGTATCCGAATCCGATTTCCGAGCCATTGTGAATACGGCTACTGCAGTCTGTAGCCAACCAATGCTGGACACACCTAAGCCTCCTATATGGTTGAAAGGTAGGTATTGCAATCCTAATGTCCACGTTTGCGGTTTGGACATCGCCAAGATTTCCAAGTCTATGACGATTGAATTTTCTCTACGACATTTTCGCAAAGGCACTTAAGGTTCTGCATTTTTGGATCCACAAAACTGGTACCAACACTTGTAAACGCCTTATCTATTTTGGGCCGAATTTATAGTTACTTCTCCAGTCTTGCGATTTAAGCCTGGACTTGTACCAATTCAGACATTTTGTTCCAGGTATATCCATGCAAGTATTCGCCATAATGAACGGCCACATAATGCCGTACATCCTGGACCCGAACTTCACACACAAACTGCCCGTCATACCCTCCGAGGTGGGCTACGTCAACTTCACGTGGAAATCGAAGAAGCGATACTGTTACCACTTTGATACACTTACGTCTTCGGATCCGAAAGTATTACAGCCACCAGTGCTTTCAATTAAGACGCAGGGTCGCGTACCGAAAACGCAAAAAGGTATTGAGTGTCTCTTATCTAGCTAAAATTCAGAATGTAGAAGCCTTAGTTAAAGAATTTACTGTAGTAATACTTTTTCGTCTTGCAATATTGTAACAATTGTTCATTGATTTACTATCCCAGTATGATATCACACCACCAATTATGGTTTATCATGCTGTCTATGATGTGTCTATAAGCGGCGGTGATCCCTAATTATCAGCGGGGCTATTGTCTAACTCAGTTGGCAACTGAATTTGACATTAGATAATTCTGCACTACGTCGACTATCTTGGCCACTGGCGGAGTAGTGTAAGATTACTAAATGTAAAATTCAGTTGTCCACTGCGATAGTAATGAGCCCCCTAGGTGACACGCTGTGTCGTTCGCATCAACTCCCTTTCTGCTTCATGTCTGTCTCCCTCTAGTCTTCTAGTATACATATAGTTTTACTGAAATAAGAAACAATGCGACTAACTAGTATATAAACTTATAAAGCAAATGTTGTTTACAGAATTCAGTATATCCTTACCATGTGTGGGTAACAACAGTGGCATAGCTACATTAGAAATAGGTCTAGTGCTAAAAAACGGACGAGGAATACCATTAAAAGGCACACCATTAAGGTTAAACCTAAAGAAGGAATGCGCACAGAGAGGTGTGTATTTAGAAAGGACAGGTATTGTATCGCCAACGCATTTATAACACTTACACTCCTGTGGTTTGGAATTTATTGCGACAATTTACGTAACACCATCAAGACAATACTTCACGGAAAATGCTAACTCAAATCAGCAGTGACATCATAAATTCTGGAACGTGTCATAATGAACTGCAAATCACAGGTGTTATGCTTTTATTTTTCCATATCTTTCTATTTCATTTTGCAACCCTAAAGTCTATCTACCCTTAACAATATCCGATTCTAAATTTCTAGCGATCTTTGTTTTGAAACATTTGAAAGACTTGTAGACTTAGTACCTACGCTGAAATTTCTATAAGAAAAAAGCCCTACAAGAGAAATTTAAAATTGACGACATGTCGTTGTTCCATAAGTACTAAAACATTGCATTTCATCTATTTCGAGCTCACATCGTTTGCTTGCGCTACTAATAGTACATTTATGGGTAGCCGGTAAGACTGAACGCCGTTGTTACCGGCTGACCGGCGCTACCATTTCACAGCATTCGACGTCATAAAACGTGTTGTGTCCATTTGTGTTCGGGGAACAATGCAGCAATTGCCATTTTATTGTACATTGTAATTTTTTTAGGAATTACCTACGTCGCACGAGAATTTCATGTGACGAAGCCATAACAATACATAAAATACGTATTTTACGGTGCTCCTTACATTTATTGACAAAGGTTCAACAACACAGAAAAAAATGACATTAAACAAAAAATATCATCTAGGGTCAATTACTGCATAGTTTACCCTACTAATTTGTCTTTGTTTGCAATATGCTGATGCGTTATCTATCATGTAAGGGAAAAATTAATTTTTTTTCTTCCGTGCGAGTGTCAGTGCGCCTGTGTCATACAGCCACAGTATCTAACATGAATGCGTTGTTTTCCGGGCCTTCCGCTGAGTCTGCTGTTTGGCTGCATTCACGGTGCCTCTGCTCACAGCATTAGCATTTTTAGGTTGGTACAATGCTTGCTTCTTATATTTCTAACGTGATTTCTAAACGGGCAATATTGTAGGTACTGCAATATAGGTACCGGTGATTTCAAATTGATGATACCAGGAGGTTTAATCAAATTGAAGAGGAGGTGATAACAGCCCACTTTAATTATGGCACCAACTCTGAAATCGCAATAAAAGACATTTGTTACATGAATTGGCTGAATGCGTTATAAATTTTGTATGTAACGGCTGATTTTTTGCGCGATTTTAGAGTTGGTGCCATAGCAAAAGTTGTTTGTTATCACGAGCACTTGCGTACGGTTCCCCTTTGTACCATCAATTTGAAATCATCTCTATAATGCGGCTGCGATAACATTTTCAACGCAGCAGACTGGGCAATTAACATTTCGGTAATTTTGTCTGCAAAATTGTAATATGGCCCATGTTGTCTCGCAAACAAGCTACACAATCATGCAATACCGAGAGTCTCTAATTCGTCGTCTCTAACACTTTGCTCGCTGCTGAATATGGAACTAAATTTGAAAGATAGCCAAAGAATAGCAGAGATAGGGCGTAGCAGGACATCTCACTCGTGAGAATGGGTTTGGGAAAAGTTATTATATTAATTTTTATTTCAAATCAACATTTTAACTTGTGACATTAAATTGTATTCTGTATGACATAAAATTTTTTTCTGTAGCCCTTTAAAATATTGTACAATATTTATTTAAAGAATTATAATAATGTTCACGCGCTGTGCACTCATTGTTTTCGAAACCGGGACGTGGTACCATCGGATTCCATTCTCTCGCTACCCTCTTTCTGAAAGGAAGGACTGTCGGATACGATGACGTCACGTGGTGTAAGCCAAGTGCCAGTGTTTTAGGCAATTAGGTGCCCTGTTTATTAATTTTATAAATACTTATCGTATCGAAGTAAACATAAAACTATGGGTTTTGGAACAACGACTTCTATAATTGTAGGTATTTACTTAAAGGGTTCCGATAAGCGAACTTTTTTTATTTTTCTTAAGTCCATTGGACCCGCCCGCCCGACTGAGGAAGTACCTCTACCTTAAAGAAAACCGCAGCCAAACAATAGATACTAAATTGTGTTCTTGCCGAAGAGTTAAAAACAAATTGCAATATTGCCGGCCACTGCTACTTATCTAAAAGTATTGCCCGTTAAGAAACGCCTTACATACACATCGATATAAATGTATTTGAGTTTTTTTTATAGTTCTCGTATTTGTATGGCGCGTATCTGCTATCTGTTTGTCTAATACCATTCCTTCTGTCTACTTACTTATAGCGTGCATAAGGCCTACACATTTCACTACATTAAGTATCTAGGTAGTAGGTATCTACCTAATTCTTAACTCTTATATCGAAATAGGATTTCTTAAATTAGTGTTCCAACTTTTTAATAGTCATCATCATCCACAAGTCGTCCAATAAACACAGGCCAACCCCGATCCTTACATTCTGTAACTTTACCTATCTACAATCCAATGACACAAATTAGCTAATCTCGGCCAAGAAAGTGCTTTATAAGCTTTCATAAAAGTTTCCTTGTAACTAAAATCTCACTGACGTTCAGCCCTATGCAATTTGTAATGGAAAACCCCTTGCAGTTTTTGAAGTGCAACCGAGTGTCACCTATTTCACCCTCTACATACCTCAATACAACAGGAACCAACTGTATTAAGCCCTAGAGTAAACCAGTACGAAAAAACTGGAGACGAATTATGTTCTAAACCCTCAGGACCAGATCCGGAGTGTGATAAAAAGTGCGCCAACGAGGGCTGGTGCAACCACGAGAAGATATGCCAGTGCCCAGACGGTTACATGGGGCAGGATTGCCGGACGGCGCTTTGCTACCCGATTTGTTTGAATGGCGGGAAATGCACAGCCCCCGGAGTGTGTTCCTGCCCGCTAGGCTATCAGGGGCGCAACTGTGAAGGCGGTGAGTACTGAACCTTCTTTTGAACGACGTAGGATTGAAAATCCAGTGATTGTCGGAGGGTGCATTTCTACTCGGATTGTATAAGTGGCGGGAACTGCTCAGCGTCCGGAGTATGCTCCTACTTGCTTGGCTATCAGGGGCGTAACTGTGGGAGTGGTGAGTATTAAACCTTCTTTTGAACGACGTAGGATTGCAAATCCAGCGATTGCCGCCAGGCGCTTTACTACCCGGTTTGTATGAATGGCGGGAACTGGGTTGGGGCCGCCTAACTCGAATAGCGATAGCTTTCATACTTAATCGTGCTCGCTCACTCATGACGCTATTGCAAAAAGTTAGGCGGCAGGTGCTCTGCACAGCGCCCGGAGTGAGCCCCTGGGCTATCAGGGAAGCAACGGAGACAACGGTGAGTAATGAGCCTTATTTTAAGCTACGTATCTAGTATTGAAAATCTAGTGACAGTGCTCCAACGGCTACTCAGAGAGGATTGCTGGAGGCCCTTTACTACCCGGATTGTATCATAATCACAGATCATAACAGTCCACTGCAGGACTTAGGGCCTCCCCCATGAGACTTTCCAACCTATGGAGACTCCAGAACTTTTGCCTCGAAAACATTAGTCGCCTTGTTGTACGACACCCACGAGTGTAAGGGGTTGCTGCTATTCTACTCTACCGGTCACCACGGCCCGGATTGTATGAATGTCGAGAACTGCATAGAGCCCGGAGTTTCCGAGCTCATATCCGCTCGGCTCGGTTATCAAGAGAGGTTTTAACTTTATGTTGCAAGATATAGTGGTGAGAATCGATTGCCAATATCCGTTTCCTACTGTTTCGATTTTGATATTGGGTACAGTCAGCTGTAAAGAGAACTGATCCCTCTACCATACATTTAATTAATGTATGTTAGAGGGTCCTTTCACTCTACAGTACCTAAATTGTTTCGTACTTGTACCCCGGACGATGTACTTCGTGTGTGGAAGCGTTTTAGGATCCATTAGAGAGCCACCACTTATTATGTACTTGACTGTGCTACTTGCTACTTCATATTTTGTGCTACTGGGCGCACCATATCTAACTCGTTTTCGGAATTTTACTCTATGAAGAAGACATCTGATTGGTTTGAGGAGTTTAGTTAGTTGATAGCCACGCATTTCCACCTATCTATAAGAATAAAACAAAAGAATAACAAAAATAACTGTCAATTATATTCAACAAAAAACTAGAACTACACTAAATTCGTTTCGATATAGCTATCGCGGCCTTGCAGCCTGTCTTGATGACTTCGGTCAGGGCTTTGTAGAAAGGCGCTTGTTCCGCTCCGTGGTCGATTCCCGTGTCGTGGTGTTCCTGTTCCTCGTCCCTGAACTTCGTGATGGTTTCCAGAATGCTCTTGTCCACGTTAGGGTCCTCCATTAGAGTCCTGAGCTGGTCGTTGTAGTGGTCCACGATGACTGTTTCCACGGCTACGGTGCACGCCATAGCGGCCTCCTTGCCGAGCAGGGCTGTCCCTGGAAAATTGATGTATCATTGTTTAGCGATTGCGAGCAGCTTATTGCATCATTGACTGAATAAGACAAGGTTGTCGGTTGGTATACAAATGTGAATTTGATTTTATGTATAAAAAAACAGTCGCAATACAGGCTACTTACAATGCTATTCTTAGTCACACAAACTCTTTACATTAAATGAAGGGACTAACTCATGGATGAGTCATGAATTATGAGTTACGAGCTTTCATTCCACTGAAGTCACTGACGAGGCTCCACCGATGGACCTACGATAGCAACTTCTAAGAAAAAGACTATAAAGGCTCCACGAAGAACGCCTATTAATAAATAATCGTGGACAAATTCACACAACGCTATCTAGCCCCAAACTAAGCAAAGCTTGTACTATGGGTGCTAGCTAACTGATATTCTACTTATATATATTTTTAAATATATACTTATTATACAATTAAAATTCATCATTTAGATTTCTGCCCAGCCAGGAATCGAACTCGGGACCTCTGAATCACTCAGGTCGGCTCTCCTATTGAAAGAATGAATTGTGAGAAGAACTCACCAGCGCCAAGCATGAACCCCGCCACATTCCAAATGGGCGTAAGCGCCGTCGGCCGCACCCTGTACTCGTTTATCAGGTTCTCGAATGCCTCACGATGCTTCTTCTCCTGATCCCACATGTGCTGTATGGTCGGGCCCTCGGCCGTTCGGCCCAGGACTGCGTACTGGCCAGCGTATATCCTGTCCGCGCCTAACTCGCCGGCATGGTCCACTCGGATTATTCTGTCCAACTATTGGGGGGAATTTCCGGTTTGGTTCAAACTTTAAAATGCTTACGGCTAAGGTGGAACTCATCAGAAATGAGGAGATCCACCAGCGAACCAAGGTCACCGACCTAGCCCTATGGATTGCCAGGCTAAAGTGGCAGTGCCGATGGGGCAGTAGATCCTCGTATGGCGACCACATACCGGAAGACGCAGCGTGGGTAAGCCTCCCACAAGGTGGACCGACGACCTGGTAAAGTTCGCAGGTACCAGCTGGACGCGGAAGGTACCGGCCTTTGACGAGCTCTGGGAGAGGCCTATGCCCAGGGCGTCTTTCGGCTGATATGATTATGATGAATTAATGGAACACGTTGCTGCGATTTCCATGGCCATTCGATTTTCGTCTGGACACCTTTAAGGCAAGAGTGAACAGGCTGCCATGTTCCTTAGAGTGAATAGGGTGTTTCTGTTTCGTCCTCGGCAGGATGGCGGACTTATAAAAAACATCGTTCATACCTCATGAGCAACTTCATTCATTTAATGCAAATCCCTACCTCCTACCTAAGGATTTGCGGTTTTTTAGTAGAAAACTATTTGCCTACAAGTCTTTAACGTTACTTACCTTAGGGTTTTTCTGCCATGTAGCACTGTGGGCTCTCCTAACCGATAGTATGAATTGTGATCGTGGTTTAATCATCTCCGCTACGTGTGTTACTGAAACAACAGGAAACACATAATTAATATGAAAGTTTAAAATATATCATTGAAATATGTAATTATTTGTTACAGGCATATGCTCACAGAAATGTTTGAACGGGGGCAAGTGCATTCAGAAAGATACGTGCAAGTGTCCTAAAGGATATTACGGGCTGAGGTGTGAATTTTGTAAGTAGACCTTCTTTCCTCAACACTACAACTACCAGGCTGTTCAGTCTTCTAAATAAGAAGCAAAAAGCGTGGCAACAAATCAAAGTGAAATGTATTGCCCATAAATTGCATGACGCCTTATGAAAAGCGAGCGACGCGTAGCATAATATAAGTAATACAAAAATGGACCCTATTATATGAGCAATACATTCCACTTTGATTTGCTCTCACGCTTTTCGACTGAATTTAGCCAAATGTAATAAGCGCATAAGCCAAGGCATTCAACTACTCGAACGAACAATGCGTGATATGGCATTGGACTGCCATATGCAAACCAATTCATTGGACTATCTCCATTTACACGATGACAAAATAGGAATAGCTTAGTTAGTGGATTGTCCCGGCTATTAGCCGCGTGTAAAAAGGCCTTTCGAGGCAGATTTGATGCGCGTCGCCTCCCAAAATGGTGGACAACCAACAGGGGCAAATACCATTTGAAACCACACACATAACTGTACCACATCTACGCCATGTGAATTATAGCGGTGATGCAGTGGTCAACAGAAGCTACGGACATGAGCGCAATAGAGTCTGGGACTTGACTAAATGAAGCGATAAACCGACAACCTGCAACCCAGAAATAGTACCTACAATAAGACCTAAAACACTGTAACCAAAAATTTCAACAAATAAACATTTGAATAGAATTGAATCGAACGCTATCCCCCAATTTGTGAGTATTTCCTTGGTCGGTTTCCAGCGAAATGCGTGATCCCGTGCCTCCACGGCGGGCGCTGTAAGGACGTCAACAAGTGCCGCTGCCCGGCCGGGCTCGGCGGCAACCACTGCGAGGTGGGGCGGCGCGGGGGGGAGTGCGCGCGCGCCTGCCGCCACGGCCGCTGCGTCGCCGGCGCCTGCGTCTGCGAGACCGGCTGGCGGGGGCGCGCGTGCCATCGGACCAACGGTACGAATCACATAGGGTAGACAGACAGGCATGTCAGCGATTACTCTTTTTTTTTAATGTCATGCGGCAGACAAACATGCAAGCGGGCCACCTTATGGAAAATGGTCACCGCCGCCTATGGACATCAGCAATACCAGGGGAGTCACCAATGCGTTGCCCGCCTCTGAAGCGACCTCTAATATAACTCTTGAACGATCCTATAGTCACGGGATGTCATAGTCCAAACGAAACACTGTGACTGGGAGCTCATTGCACATCCGTATCGTACGAGCGAGAATCGTTCTTTCGATCAACCCTTCGCGTGGTGAACAACAAAGGGTCTACGTAGTGGGGATGAGTACCCAGTCTATGGTGGGTGGTATATATGGTAGACAAACAGGCATGTTACCATTGCCTATAGACATTAATTAGCAACAACACGGGTATCATGCCTATAACACGTTGCTCAAAATACCCCTTCACTGCTAAATCCACGGTCCCCTTAGAGCACTGACCTTACTCACCGGCAGGAACACAATACTATTTATAATAGTATTGTTTGGCTGTGGTATTCTGTAAGGTGGAGGTATTTCCCTAGTCGGTCCGCTCCAATTCGAACGGCTCACTCCGCTATGCCGTACCTCGCTTAAAACACATAGGTATATTAAGTCAAGAAAGCCTATTCTAGTCGTTCGACTGGGGTCCCCCGCTGGTCCGCACCAGCGATAAGCCTGACCTGATCAATCGTAACCGTGAAACCAGATATACTTTGGTGTATTGTGATGAGGTCAGAATTAAATCTAAGGTGACCCCACCAGCCAATATGTGGCATGGGTGTAACAAGAGGTTCAGCTAATGCCATAACCGACTGTAACATATCTCCGTTCATCTCTCTGGCCAACCGAAATGACACACCTCCCACACAAGTAGCGCTTGCATTTCCCTTGATTGCTTCTGACGCATTCGGTAGGTCTTTGAAATCGGAAGGACCATGGGTTGGAGGAGGGTTCTTCCTCCATCTGTGTAACCAACCTATTGTGACATAAGTGAATGTGCATAATAAAACACTTTTTTTTTCAGTTTCCTCTGAGGAATCCGGAGAACTCAAGAGGCCACGATAAAATTATTCAACAAAGCTACATGTTAATGTGATGTCTTATTGGGAAGAAATACTGAAAATTATTAAAATTAGTCATTTAGATTGTAAGTCTATGGCCATTTAGTTACTAAAAATAGTGATTATGCAATACAGATTTTAAAATACTTATTATAAGATGATAATAATAATAAATAAAGGTATGTTTTTATAACAACACCTGCTAATAAAATTGCCCAGTCCCTTTCCCTTCTACGCTTCAATTTTACAAATGCAAGTTTTGAAAAGACCTTCTCAGAAGAGATTGATCATGAAAAGATCATAGCTTGTGGAGATTATAAGAGTATGAGTGCGTATGTATGTATATTTTCAGTTTTTTGAACTATTATATATACTATTATGTTGGTCACACATCATTTCAATAAAATGGAATAACAATGGTCTCCTTATTAGATCAATTGTGCATCTGTGCAGGGTAAAAAGATAGACTGGAGAACCATGTAAGCAAACTGGCCACCAACCTAACTGGTGATAGCAAAACTGTGCATCACCTAAAGAGGGCAAATTTAAACCTGATGTTTGCAAAAGCAAACATCAGGTTTAAATTTGATTCGGTTAGGTTTGTATTCACCATCAACACTCAATGATGAATTGCATTACAATGTAAGATTATAATATTTAACTAGTAATCCATCACAGTTTTCACCCACTTGCAGTTTTGATATCTGTAATCATTCAACTATCCTGTGGGACCCTATTATATTTCCGGGATAAACAATACCCTACATCTTACAGGAATAATATTCTAGCTACCTATTAGAGAAAGAATTTTCAAAATCGGTTCAGAAGCTTCAGAGCTTACCCCCAACATACAAACTTAAAAAATACAAAATATTCCACTTTAAATTATTATTATGATGGTATGGTAATGTTATAGTGACCAATAAAGGTAGCAATTGTATGTTGGTAGAAAGCAAAGCAATACTCCAATAGATTTACTTCCGCAGCAGCAGGCTATATCCAAGTGATAATAGACACATAAATAAATAAAATATAATTATGAAGACACCAAGTTAGCTTTAGCTGTCTGATTCATTAACTACAACCCACACAGACATTAGCTAAAGTTTGCTGAAATAGTTGCGCATTTATACGAATTTGAGAAACACTAACCTAAACACCACCTTACACCACACCACACCACACACACCACAACACACACACACCACTCTAAACACCACCTTTACTTCCCTAATGGTGACATTTATTATGGTATTTATTTTGTTAAATTAAGGCAATAAACTATTCTTCTATTATATATAATAAATACACTATAATTTATTCTTCTTCTTAGCATGTCAATGACAAACATTATATTGTTGTGGCCCAAAACTTAGCCATATTATTATAACAGCGCTATCGGCGGCTGTCATGAGATCCTCCTGCGTGCAGATATTTGGACATGCAGGGCACGATACGAGGTGTGCCATCGTTCCTAAAGTTATCACCTCAATATCGTTAAGGTTGGTGTACTAAGTAGATATATATTTAATTAATATATTTCTGCCACAAATAGACTCAACTTACAGAAAACTCATTCTACTTCTTCATAAGAGAACAAGACTGATTTGGTAGTTTTTTAAAACATCATGAAAAACATTAAAGAAACTTACATTACTTATTGCCTATTGGACGGTCTAATAATATTACATTGGCTTCTACTTTTCACTTACATAAACTGTTTACCTACAATAGTGTAATAATACTGATATCAACATGAAAATGTAAGAAATGAAAATTATGATACCTATCGATAATCAAAACAACACAAAATGACATCACATTTGACATTGACAGCAACAATATGTCAAAAGTTGTAATAGTTCTAGGAAATTCAAATAGATGGGACTAGTAATTGACATGATCAAATGACTGTTTTCGAAAATAAACTTCGGGATTTTCCTCTACCTAGCCTCAAACCATTGAGCAGGGATTCAAAAGAGCTTGAAATTAATTTCATCTTTAAAAATTGGTGAGTTTTCCTAGATTAAAGCGTAATTTTTTACTTACATGGTTAAAAATTTCTATCCCCCCTCGGGCTGAGGGGACATTTCCCTTTCCATACGATGAAAATCCTACCGCGCAGACTCGGGTAAAATGGCGTCTCGAAAAGTGAAGTTTATCCGATTCTCATATCGTATTTGCCGATCGATAATAATGGAGGATTTGCGTTTTTCGGGGTCTCTTGTGTCCTCCGTGCATTTTGTGAATTCAGTGTCCGGTTGAGTGAAAAAGTCCTGATTAGTGTTGTTTTGGACAGGTTACATCACAAGAGTTTTCCGAGACTTCCAATAAGTCCACAAAATGAGCTTCAAATCACGCAGGTGCGTACGCAGCCGTAGTATTTCTAGTGTGTCTGGGCCTGCTCGAAACGCGCGGCTCCCCTCATGATGGCCATTCATTTGGGCTTATCCTTTACGCCGCCGCAAAAGAGTTTGTGTCATTTGTCTTCGAATTTGACCTGCGGCGGCGACGAAGTGCGCCTGCATATAAACAAAAACACAAAATAGAATGCGTCATTTTGCTGCAATGCTTTTCGACATTTTGCTATCGAAGATGGAAATTATTTTCTCTTCGACTTTCAACTTACTTACTCAGATATATATCTCAACAACATGTTCGGTTCTGGTGGGCTTCTTCTACCTTTAGCAAAAGAAAAAGTGACATCATAATTTAGCTTTGTCTAGACATTTATGTGGGAGGGCAGAGTATTGATTTTTGCCGAATGCTAGCTGCCTACACAATAGAGTAGCCTAACATAGTTGCCCACTAACTTGGGGTAGAAAACTGAATGATCCTTTGTGTCTCTTGTAAGAAAGAAGCTAAAAAGCTTTACTTTGAACTGAACACTTTAAATTACTTGCCTAACAAATTGATTAGCATGTAGGTGATAGGGTACATCTTATTGATTTTATTTACATCAGCTATTTATTCTCCTGGAACACTTATAATTGAGATTATTAAGATATTGTTATTATGAAATTAAACAGAAAACGAATTCCTTTATTATCTTTACATAATTTTCTATCTGAATCATGTTAAAAATATTTTGTTGAGGATATTGATTTTCTGAATGTAAGGCATACTCTGTAACATAGTTTTGTAACAAAATCAATGAACATGGTGTTCTATCAAATATATTCTGGCTTGCACTACTGTGCAAAATGTAAAATCACCAATTGGCATAAATCACAAAATTTCAATATTTCATCGCCAGGCTGTAACAAGAATACCTAAATTCATTCAAAGAAGAAAGGGTAACAGCTGTATAATATATTATCAGAAAACCAACGCACAAGATTGAACCAATGGTCCTTGAGGCAAACGGGCAAGACAAGGAGGACACAGACTTTGACATCATGAATTCTGCAGTCAGCACGGAGTCCATGGATATGGCAGAAGAGGTATCTATAGATATGTATTGATAATGGTACATCATTTTTATAATAAATTATATTTCACTAGCTAAGATATGTTTGTGATTTGCACAGCACAATAATAAATTATGATTACAATATTGTGTTTTATATTACATAATTAAATTAATATTAATAACCTATTAACAAAATTGTTTGAGGTTGAAAAATAAAAGAATGTTAACTTTAAGCAAGACTTTGAGATCTACATATAGCAAATACAAAGATTAATCACTACATTTTATAAAACAAAGTCCCACACCGCATCTTTCTGTTCACGTTTAACTCAAAAACTACTGAATGGATTTTCATGCGTTTTTACCAATAGACAGAGTTATTCATGAGGAAGGTTTAGGTATATAATTTGTTAAGGTATATACCCATACTATATAAAAATTGTAACAAAAAATATCAAAACGATTAGTGAACTGAGAAATGCTGCATTGTAATGAGCTTCATTAAGTTGCTTAAAGTTATAAAGAACATTATACTTCTATGTTTCACAAATCTGTCCCTCCTCACAGGACATGTCCCAAGTGGACGGATGTGGGCTGAGTGGTGCGTCCGACGATGAGGACGAGTGCGCCTCTTCACCGGCTGGGTCTGCATACGATGACAGCGCTGACATCATCAAGAGCGCTATGAGCGATGAGGTCACAAAACAGCTTGCTGCTGCTGGTAAGTAGTGTTAGAGAGGGTTTGATGATGTTATGCCATCTGTCCTACTTGTCAACTAGATCCCGGTCACTCCTACCAAAGTTGATTGATGCTAGAAAATATGTATTAATATTTTTTTTAGATTAGACATGGGATGTTTGCTATCATCACTATTCATTTTATTTTAGGTCATTGCAGGTTTTGTGTCTTCCAAAATGTACCATAGTAATTAAAGTGACCCTCTTTAAAAATTAAAAGAGACTCCCAACTGGCTGCAACCGAAAGGCTGCAGGTGGATGCTGGATGCGACAAGGCGCGGACAAGGTTTGGCATTGGAGGAGGCTATGTCTAATGGTGGGCTAGTATAGGCTGATGGTCATGCAGAAACTGAATAACAAGCTCAGCAGGATCCCCACCCAGTAATGGCTGAACTTCATACTGTTGCAGGCCCAGTGGGTATGGCCGCCGCCGCCGCAATAGCCTCCTCGAAGAAACGCAAGCGACCCCACTCATTCGAGACCAACCCTTCGGTGCGCAAACGTCATCAGAACAGACTGCTCAGAAAACTAAGGGTGAGCATCACACATAATATTTAGGACCATTCACACGAGATTGGAGTGTGCGGCATATTAAATGGTTAGCATTTCCACTAATTGATTCATCTTAATTTTGGCGTCATTCGGCTCAGTCCGTCAAGGCGCTAAGGCCCGGGGTCCGCCTGCCTAATTCTCCTTGCCCAATTAGCTCGGTTGTCGACATCCTTGGTGGCGAGTTTGTTGGCACCCTTTGTTCCACCCAGAAAACCAAGTTTGATAACCAGTTATCGAGAGGGAACATTTCTTCCATGGAGAAAACCACATAACTGGTTTTAATTGAAGGGATTGGAGTGGAATTATTCTTCGATGCTCGTAACCGAGACTGATAAGCTGTCCAGGAGGAACAGTTTTAACAGCTGTATAAAATCGGTTAACAATGTGGAAGAATGTTAAGATTTTCGTGTACATAATCAACAGCAAACTTTTTTTATTCCATTATAAATTTAAACAATCTATTTTGCCATACCCACATGGGTTTCATGATGTAAGTACATTAAACCTGTTAGAACTTTTGTAACCTCATGAATGCAATAAATACATTGATTGATTGATTTATAGTTTACTAGCCACGCAGACTTCGCAGGCCTAATTATTAATTAATATACAATTAGGTCAGTGGTGCTTTACGGTTACGAAGTCCACGCCAAGGAAATGAAGATGCTGCCACACATCCACATACGTGGCGTTACGTGACTTGAGCAAGTGCCTAACGAGTACATCCTTGGCAGCCTTGGTGTGAGAGATATCGCCGATAAGATCCAAGAGGCACAGCTGCGCTGGTTTGGTCACGTATTGCGTAAGCCCCAGGGATACGTTGGAAATAGGTGCCTAAACCTGCCTGTATCCGGAAAAAGGTCCCGCGGGAGACCCATGAAACGATGGATTGACATCGCCGAGTCGGATGCGAGAGCCAATGGCTTACGATGTGATGATGCCGATGATCGAGCAAAGTGGAGAAAACAAAGTGGGTGGTTGACCGCTCCTGCAAACATCCTGCCTGTCCTTCTGTTCTCTTCTTTCTTCATCGACATACTAGTGGTAAATCCCAGTTTCTGCCAAGGTCGGCTTTTCTACTCTTCTTTCTCCACTTAGCCCAGGCTTCGGTATCCTCTCGTCATAAGATGAGGTTGGTTCTCATATCTGACTCAGGTCAAAACGTCCAAAGGCTGCGGTGACTGCTTACCATCAGGCAGGCCGTAAGCTTGTTTGCCACCTTGGTGGTATAATAAAAAAACTACGTTAAGTAATTACGTACGCTCCTTTCTTCATAAGATCTTTCCTAAAATCAGCAGGTTTAGGCACCTATTTCTCACGTACCTCAGAGGGCGCTCACGCATTCCTAATTAGAAAATAATGCTCGATATTCATAAGAGATAATGTCTGGTGCCGATCTCCCACTCGCCTGCCAAGCTTGGAGATTATGGCAAAACCCTCTATTGATGGGGAGGAGGCTCGCGTCCAGCAGACTATTGGGCTGTGGTTGTGATGCGGATGTCTAGCACAGCTATAGATGCTTCAAGAAGGGCTTTGCATAACATTAATATACAGCCTGGAAATGAACTCGCGATATTAAAACGACAGGGAATCTCTAGGCTCTGACGAATCAAACTCTCGCATAACCACGCGACTCGTCCAACAGCAAACCATAGAAGAGTTCGCGACGAGAGTGGGTCAGCAGGCGGTGGTCCTGGTGGCGACGCCCGGCAAGCCGAACACCTCCTACCGGGTGTTCGGTGCCAAGCCCCTGGAAGACGTGGTGCGGAACCTTCGCTGCATGATCATGGAGGAACTAGAGAATGCGCTCGCGCAGCAGGTAAGCAGCTACGGTGGAGGAAAGATATGTCTACTGTTTGTGTAATGTGGTCGAAATGGTGGCGTACAAAAACAGTCCAATATCTAAAGCTTACGGAAAAAAATTTAATTACTTTGACCGAAATATTTAAACAAAAATAACATGACGAGTCTCAAACTCCCAACGTAAAAAAGACTGTAAAGTAAACAAAGTAGAAAATAAAGAATGTTTTTGAATGCTACTGTTTGGACCAATCGGTAGATCTTATCGGCGAAACCCGATTTCAGGTCAAACTAGTTGGCATATTGACAAGGCTAAGGCCTGAGATGCTCAGGATTATCTAGTTTGTTCTGAAATCTGATTTGGCCGGTAACACAAAATGGGCGAACCTTAAGTGTAGTATCAATCAATTAACTGAATTTCAATAAAAACACCTTAGTAAAACGGTGGCATAAATAATGGTATCAGTCGTCCAACTCTTTTCGAATCATAATCATTTATCAGTCCTACCACCAACGAACGACATATTCCGGACTCGGGACTTCAGATATGCAAGGGTTTTATTTGGCAAAGACAATTTTAAGGACCTAACTAGAAGGATATTGCGTTACCGGTTGTTGCAACTATGTAATGCAGGCCTTACCTGGGAGCATTACAATATCTCCAAAATTAGTGATACGAATGAAGTAGAGCTCGTCTAGTCTAAGATGACGCGCCCCACTACTTAGTTAATTGATTTCGATGTGTGAGTGCAAATATTAATAACGACACTTCATCTGTGTGGGAGCCAATGAACGACGCGTGCTCCTACGTTTGAATCTTACCGGCAACTGAATGACCAATTACAACGGCATTTGTATATGTATTGCGTCCATATTTTAAACTTGCTTGTGTGCGTTAATGCGATAGTGGGGCGCGTCATTTTAAATTAGACGAGCTCTACTTGTTTTGATTGTAATTGAGGGGAGGGCAATGAGAAAAAAAACCAGTACCAAAGTAATAGGTCAACTTGTCCAAAAGAAATGTAAATTCAGGCAAAACTTGCAACTATTTACTATGTATGTGAAGGAACAGATATCTGTGAAATCATAAAATACTATTCCTACGGGACTTAATGTAGCCACACCATTATGAGGCTAGGAATAGCTAGTATCTACTTTCCATACATTATACTCGGGCATTCGACTAACCTGCGCTTATTTTACGTGGGGATGGACGTACTAGACTAGACGTAGACTATAATTTAGGTAACACTAATGTTTCTGCCAACCTAATTCCTCAAGGAAATAAAATATGTGATTAGCTATCCTAAATATATATAAATATATATATAATCCTAAAATAATCATTTAAGGTAATAAAATGTGAAATATGCCTTGAAACTAGTGTTGTAAAAGATTTGAGTCTTTTAGTCTTAAATTCGAGACTTGAGTCATTTTGCATGATTCGAGACTATTAGTCTCGCGAGTTATGAGTCTTTTAAGTTCTTTGAGCTGAACTGAGTTATGAGCTTTATAGCTAGTGTGTTTTACCAGGGGGTCGAGCCAGGTCAAGTAATCAATCCTTGACCCGCAAGACTTAACGCTTGAGTTTTGTTATGTCACCTCGGCTTCTTGTGTTTGCCTTGTGCGCGCGAGCGGCTCATTCTCAAGAAATCAAGTCCCGAGTTATTTTAAAAAGACTCAGTCATGAGTTCTTTTGGTCATGACTCCAATCTTCTTTTAAAATACTCAACTGGCCTCGGACTCTTTGAAAAGAACTGACTCTTCCACCTCAACTCAAGTCCCATTATAACAAGCCTCAACGACTGCAATCTCTTACAACACCACTCGAACCTCTGCCATACATATACCTGCGCCCCTCGGGCCGTAGTTACCCCTATCGGTGATGGGTGTGTGGTATATAAGAGTCAGTTCGGGCTGGGCGGATGCCCGACTCTGCAGGCGCCGCCGCCGCCGCAGGACGACCCCTCCCTGTTCGAGTTGCCGCCGCTCATCATCGACGGCATCCCCACGCCCGTCGAGAAGATGACCCAGGCGCAGCTGCGGGCCTTCATACCGCTCATGCTCAAGTATTCTATGGGTGAGTGAGGGTTTGACTACGTCATTATTTTTTATGTTATACAAATGCTTTATTGGTAACGGTGTTACAAGTCAATTGATAATGGAAAGGATTACTTGCAATAGTACAAGTATGTATAATTTCATAACATTTTCAAAATGTCACGAATTTATCTCAGCTATGACATAGGTACATCTAAAACAATCTGGTAAAATAATATATACGGCATATTACAGTCGTATGTATACGACTGTATACAGTATATGGCAGACAAACAGGCAAGCGGGCTGGAAAGTGGTCACCGCCGCCTATGGACATCAGCAACACCAGGGGAGTCACCAATGCGTTGCCCGCCTCTGAAGACACCTCTAATATACCTCTTGAACGGTCCCATGTCATAGTCCAAAGGAAAGTGGCTGGGAACTCATTCCACATCCGAATCGTACGAGCGAGAAACGTTCTTTCGAACCTTCGCCTACATGCTGCACCTTTACTGGTGAGGGTGTTTGCGATACCAAAATACAGGTGACGCTACTGAGGCTGCTGTCAAAATTAAGCCCTGTCATTGGCTGGAATTGCTCCGTCAGGTTACAGTGCCACTTATCTGACCCGGTGGCCAAAGCTGGAACTAAGTGTCGCCATTTTGAAATAAAAAATTTCCATTTATTGCTTGAGTTTAGAATGAAGATCTTAGCGATTCCAAAATCCACCAGATTTCGCGTAAGGCCTGTAAAATACCTCCGTCCGACAGACATAAGAGTCGTTACACGTATGGGCCTGCAATAGAGCGGCTCAGCATGGCATTTGCGTTTGTGCTGCCAGAGCAACATGTCCCGGCGTTTTAGAGGTTGGACGAAGTATTAGCGGATGCGTAACGCGCGCGGATGCATGGACTTTCTGAAAACCAGCACAACTCTTGCAGCATTGTGTTGAGGTTTTCCGTGGAGAGTACACATAGAGTTCTTTTAAGAAAGGGGAGAAAAGGCTTTTACGGGATCGGCAACGCGTGGTGATGCCCCTGGTATTGCAAGCGTCCATAGGCTGCGGTGGCTGCTTACTATCAGGCAGGCCGAAACCTTGTTTGCAAAAAAAAAGATTGGTCCATTGCGGTTTCCGTTACAACACTGCCTAGTCTTACATAATTTTTTATTTGTTGTACTCGTTTAGGTTACGGGTGTGAAGTGTTGTCTATGCGTAGTTTGTACAGTGTTGTCTGTCGTGCAGTGCGCGGCAAGCCGGGCTGGGGCCGCGAGTCGACGCGGCCGCCGTGGTGGCCCAAGGACCTGCCGTGGGCCAACGTGCGCATGGACGCGCGCTCCGAAGACGAGAAACAGAAGGTACGCTTCGGAATAGAGCTACAACACTCCTTTTGATCATATCATGATGGTCATATCTTCTTAACCCTTTCCACGCCACGGATTTTTACGATTTTCACGCCACGCTCCGCCCCAAAAAGATGCTTAGGTAGTGTTGTGAACAACATATATCTATATATTAGATAATAAACTCAAGTGTTAATGTTCGTGTATGCAATTAAAATAATTGTTGGTTATTTTCTTGTGTGATATATCAGTCTTTGGCGTCATGGGCAAGGAAATGAGATGTCACATATATGTGACCTCGCTGGAGCCCATAACCCAACCGACAAATAAACGTCCATTACCCCCGACCATTTCTACCATTTCCTATGAACTACTGAACCAATTTTAATGACACAGAACCAAGAAACCAACCTTCTAGATTACACTGGCTTTCAAACAGAAAACCGTTCATCCATTCAAGAGATACGATGCCACAGACACACCCATACACAGAGCCACAGCCACGTAAAACTTATACCCCTCTTTTTATCGTCAAGGGTTAAATTAGGGCATACCCAAATCGCCATCACGATTAAAGTAAACCATTTCTCGATACATATAACCTTCTCGCTCATCTGTCCGTAAGCTGGAATGGAATGGCAATCAATAAGTACCCGTGTTTAGCGACAGGGGGCGTTCACTGACGAATGTCGACATTACATTGCCGTGGCTACGTAAGGATACCGCAGAATACGTGAATTCATTTCATCATCATCATCCGCAGGGTCCGCTATTCCACTAATTCTTCTCCACTTTACGAGGTCTTCAGCATCCTTGCGTCGTAAGCGGTTGGCTTTCGAATCCGACTCAGCGATGTCTATCCATCGCTTCTTAAGCCATCCTCGGGACCTCTTTCCTGATGCCGGCAGTTTCAGGCACCTATTTCCCACGCACGTATCCCTTGGGCTTACGCAGCACGTGACCAAAGCAGCGCAGATGAGCCTCCGCAATCTTGTCATATGTATTCGTTGCGTACTCGATCAAGGCGTGTTACCCTATGTAGCGACTATGGAGTACACGAACACAAGGTTGGCAAACATCCGCATATAGATGGCGCTGGCCATTCCTACACCGCACTAGAGAAATGTGCCAACTTCCGCGGCATAAATACTATATCTGACGATCAACTGTTGAAGTCACAACACCCGGTCAGGTGGGTAATTACCCTTTTCCACCGTCAAACTCCACACATCCACCGCACTTTCATATCGTTGGCGTGATACTTCCCAATTCTATAATTGTAGTATGTGCTAAATAAATAAATATTAGCCTAAAGTCGATAAATAAATATTTAAAAAACATTAATTTATCCAGATTTTGGCGATCAGGTAATTACAGTGGAGCGACTACCATCTGACCTTCGTGACCCTGTTGACCTGACCAGATTAGATCATGATAACACATTCTGTCGCCTGAATGTGTCTGCACATGTTTCCGTCACCGCAAGAGCATCGGTTAGTGTTACTAATGTACATAACCCAGAAAAAAGTCATTGGTACATGGCGGCAGCAAAATTCGAACCCGGGACCTCTCGCTTACAAGTCAGATACCTTAACCACTCGGCCACCGACACTCCTACTGCGCATAACCGTACTACTACGCAATAACTGTCAGGTGTCTAATACTAGGCCACCGATGCTTCTCGATAGGTTTTCTAATATTAAATAATGTGAACCCACCCAGATGTCATGGACGCACGCGCTCCGGCAGATAGTGATAAACTGTTACAAGTACCACGGCCGCGAGGACTTACTGCCAGCCTTCACGGAGGACGACGACAAGCCGCAGAACCAGAACGTGAGTGTGGACCTGCCTTCGTTTTCACATACACGTATCAGTCGACACCACTTTTTCAAAGTTTTAAAAAGATGACGAGTTAGGAAGAGACGAATTAGGGAAGTGTCAAGTTTGAAAAAGGACAAGTTTAAGAAAATGACGAAATCGGCCGGAGCGTCTGTATTTGGTCCAATAACACATTAAATCACTTAAAACTAACATAATAAGTACATAATAAGGAAGCAGGGTTATGCATCATCGGACAAAATAGGACCAGCCTCAGCTGATTTTGATAACGCGTTCTGTAAGGCTAGCACAAGTTGTTCTCGCATGCGATAAGCGAGAAAAGACGCACCATAGATATTGCTATATCTTTTATATTAGTATTGAGAGAAGGAAACGAACGCTCTCTCGCGGCGCGACATGTGTCGCGGACATACTAGTGCTAGCCGTGCTGGGTTTGTAAAATAGAGTTGTTCGGTCCATTTTTTGTTAACTGAAAAATGGGCAGCAGCTTTTTCTATTACATTTATAACACTGCTATCTCCAACCCGCCTGCGAAGCGTGGAGATCATGGCAATAACCTCCCCTTTCGTGGGAGGGGCCCTAAGTCCTGCAGTAGATTGTCATGGGCTGTGATGATGGATGTTCTGGGGTTGTTGGAATAGAAATTTACTAAAATGAGAATAAACGTCGATTTATGTTTAGTGACTTTGTAACACTGTGTGTAATTAATGACGGTGAAGAAATTTTCAAGATATCTTCTAAACAAGAGAAGATAATACTCACCTTTTAAAAAACTGGCATTTGGATCTGCCCCTGGGAACTTTCTGGGTGTAACCTGATTATGCACATCTAGATTTATAAATTTCTCTATAAATGTTCTATGTGACTAAACATTTTCTTTTCACACCTACTAACATTGTATTCTTCCACCCTCGCTTGCATTCTTACACGGACTGCCGCCTCAACGGATATGGTAACATTGGTCACTGTGGTATACATGTGTAATACACGTATCTAAACCTTTATTTATTCGTTTATTTATTTATTCATAAAGATGACGGCCTGTATGCCAGTGTCGCACGGCTCGCCAGGCGGCGGCAGTAGTGGCTCTCGGTCGCAAGCCACTCTGTCCGCACAGCAAGTCTGCATCGACCAAATGACACTGGCTGATGTCGATGTATGGAACTGGATTCGATTCTTTATTCTAATATGTAGGCTGTACAGGCCGGATCTTCAAAGAAATGTCCTCAGAGATTGGAGACTCAAATTATTTGGTTTTTTATGAGCTCGAAATGTTTGTTAGTAGTAGGAAACACTAACAGCAAGATTAAGAGCAGTAATTTCAATTTTTGCTCATTCTAATTTCGAGTATGTATAAGCTAAGTCATAATACTGCTCTAGTAGCATGTGTGTTAGTTTTCACAATTTTAGTAAATTTTTGTCCGGCCGCGATTCGAACTCGGGGCATTTGCGTGGCAAACGGCATGTTGACCAGTCAGCAGTGTCATTCTCTAAGAATTTCTTCTTTACAGTGACAGATATTTGCGTCTCTATTGTAGCGACATAAAGTTGATATTTTAACACTTAGGCGGTTGGTAGCTCCCCAGGTTGACGAGAGACAACGCTATATACTCTGAGATGAAATTCAAGATCAAAAGTGTAAACAAATTGCCTATAAAAAATAAACTCCTAAATAAAAAACATTGAAATATTAATAAAAATTATCACATTGAAAATGAAACAAATATGTATTAATATTTAAACAAAACACTATTCAGATGACCTGAGAGGTTCAGTTGGTTTACATACCGGTCTGCCACGCAGAGGTCTCGGGTTCGATTCCCGGCCGAGCTGAAATTGAAATTAATTTCTGTTACGGGTCTGGTTGTACTATGTATAATATGAATATATTTAAAATATAAATAAGTAGATTATCAGTTATCTAACACCCATAACAAAAGTTTTGCTAACTTTGACGCAAGATGGCGCTGTGTGAATTTGTCCAAACATATTTATTATTATTCACTCCTTGGCTTAATTTTTTATAGTGCCAAATTCTTCACACTTTTGACCTCGAATTTCATCTCCGAGTTTACATATTTCGTCGTTGACATGTACTAATCCGTATTTGGTGGGTCCAGATGTCGGGCTACGCGCCGGCGGTGCTGCAGACGATCACGAACCCAGACGGCACGGTGTCGCTGATCCAGGTGGACCCCTCCAACCCTATCATCACACTGCCAGACGGGACCACTGCACAGGTGGTACGTAACATAACCCACGCATTTTTTTATTAGGAATAAGTTTACATTTGATCTCACCTCCCCTCTGCTCCACCACCGACCGTTCACCCTCGCACCTTGGAGCCAAATTGGTGGCGAACTGTGCGGAACTTTTTCCCACACAAACACACCAAGGTTGTGGAATAAACTACCTGGAGAGGTTTTCCTTGGAGAGTACAACATGGAGTTCTTCAAGAAAAGAGTGAAAAGGGTTTTACTGGGTCGTCGGCAACGCGTGGGTAATGCCCTCTGGTATTGCAAACGTGTTTGCCACCTAAGTGGTATAAATAAACATAGGTTTACATATGGCCTCAATTCATCTGATGGGAAGCGACGATGAGGTCGAAGATGTAGCATATTCACTCTTGACTGGGAGACCCTAAGGTGGTTATACATTTCACAATGACACAGACAGAGAGTTCTACACTTGTGAACAGTCAGAAGGTGTCTAAAAAGGCTTTGCTGTTCAGCAGAAGAAGCATGGAATGAAAGCGTTAAGAGAAGTATGGAAGTAAGTAGAGTATCATGGGGGTATCCATGATAGATACGAAATAGTGTACTCGTAATAAGGAAGGGGTGAAAGATTATATAGTGACGAGAATAGAGAAAGGAATAATGGGTTGGTTTGGTTAAAAACTATCTCTGGTTCTAGACCACGTGTCTGGATCAAACTTTGCGGAAGGTACGTTCAGGATCATATCTAACGATATCGAAGTTTCAGACGATTTCTGGACCTGTCACAAATCGACTGCCGCCTCTCCTCTTGGACCTTGACTTGAAGAAATTCAAAAACCATCACAGTCAGTCAATCACTATGGGGCGCTCCTCAACTATTAGGAGGCACAACTAACACCAACTTGTTTTTCAATTTCAATTTATTGATTAATGTGTGGTGAAATTGTTGCGGTGCTGAATTGCGATTAGGTCCAAAATACTAAACGGTGACACATCCAGTTCCCGGACGCTACATGCGTTGCGATAATTTGATTACACTAGATCAGGGCTGTTGGCCGGCCAGAGGTCGCTTTTGGCCGTTGACCAGGCCTTTGGTGGCCGTTTGTGTAAATAAAATAAATAATAATCTTGGCGTTAATATCCCGGTTGTGCTCTAGCGCACGAGATCCCGGGGTCCGCCTTGACCATGATCCAGGATTTGGCAGATCAGGTAGTTACAGTGGAGCGACTGCCATCTGATTTCCATGACCCCGCTACCAGGGGAATCCGACCAGATTTGATCATGATTAAACACTCAGTCGCCTGAATGTGCAGGTTGTTTCATCACGATTTTTTCCCACACCATTAATGCATCGGTTAGCATTCAACTAATGTTGGTACATTTGGCAATGACTTTGACGTTGGGCCGTTTTACAATAGGTTCACTGCCCGTGTACTACTCATATTTCTATAACAAACATTGGTATTGGTCCTCAGATCCACAGTGGGTCGGGCACCGTGACGGGGCTGGACGGCGAGGTGTCCGTGGAACTGGGCACCATGGCAGAAGCCGCGCTGGGCGAAGGCGGACAGCTCATACTCACTGGCGAGGACGGACACGGTACGCACCGCTATACTATCATGGTATGCTCCATCCACGGGGACGCTGTGAGGAGTGACACTAGCCGGTGGTAGGACTCGGTCATGCCTGATGGCACGACGGACAGGTCATTTGCCGGCGAGGATAGTCTGGGTACGGGCGACACTGCGATAAGACTATCAGGCTTGATGAGTCCGCCAGGATGGATTCCAGCGCTCTCTACAAGGTAGACAGATTCTAAACGGACAATATTTTTACTGCAATACGTGGCTGCAACATAGCGACCGAGTTTGCCGGCAACCATTGCAACCCATTTTTTTCCATTGCGTCCTTTTCAACTCGACAAGGAGTTTGCCGTAAGCCCGTAAATGACAAAGTGACCATATTGCAGCAAAAACATTTCCTGATTAGAAGTTTCTAATGAAAATGACTTTTAATTTAGTCTTGATACCAAGGGCATATAATATGGTGGTGCTGGTAATAATAAAAACAGCTCTTACCATGGCACTACATTACACATGGCAATGTTGTATGAAACAGCTGATCTTTTTTCGCGATTTCAAGTGTTGGTGCCATAGTAAAAGTTGCTTGCTATCACCACCGCATACCCCTTGCAATCAAGTCACCCTATACAGCCAAACAACGAACACATCCCCCACTCCGCAGGCTACCCAGTGTCGGTGTCGGGCGTGATCACGGTGCCGGTGTCGGCGTCGGTGTACCAGTCGATGGTGGCGTCCATGCAGCAGCAGGACGGCGTGTGCATGCCGCAGCTGGTGCAGGTCAGGCAGCGGCCGCGGGGGCTCGGGCTCGCCACACTCTCCCGCACGCAGATCAAGATCGAGATCGACCACTAGTGTTCAGTGTTGTGTTGTGTGCTACAGTGTTGTGTTGTGCGCGGTCGCGTCTCGGTGACGAATGTGCGGGGGCGGAGAAAGTGCTAGGTTTCGCTAGATGGCGCTGGATGGGAGGGATAGAATGGCAGGTTTGCTTTCGGAATAGAGGCTTGTGATTGGATAGAGTTTATTTGTTATCTCTGTCCAAGGAAACGGGAATGGTTTGAGAATAGATCAAACATCTCAATATCGCCAATGCCTATTGATTATCGATATTATAAAAACATAGGTGTTCAATGAATATTGAAAGGAAAGCATTTATGTCCAATAACATCGATGGTTTTTGGTGCCTTAAAACAATTGTTAATTTTATGATCTAATGAATTTTTATGGTCCAGTCAAGTTCGATTATATTGATCGACGATTCATAGACATCTAGACGTAAATTGGCCAAAAGTGAGTAAACTAATGTATGCAATTAGTCAGCGAAAATTAGAAGCGTATTGATATTACGATGTTTCTCGTAACGTCGATGTGTTGACGTTTTCGACTGCTTAACATCGTTGTTTTCCTGCTAAACAATAATGTTTTATTAATATCAATCGTCCCTAAAATAGCCCTAAACATATTGCAAGATATGGCTAGAAGTCACTTGCAATTAGGACATAATTCTTAACAAACCCGCCGCACTTGTAGTCCAAGAGACGTGACCGATTGCAATTTATTCATACGAAATCGATCAGTCATGAATGGAGATTTGATATAAATACTGCAATTTAACTGTTTTACTAACTAGATTGTTTTGTAAGCATTGTGTGAAATGGCTCCAATGTCGATTTGGTTTTCTTTTTTATTACTAGCATTCAGTAGTAGATTGCGCTAGCACCATATGCTCAAATTGTATATTTTTTTCAATGCATGACTTTTACGTTGCTGTTATAATAGTTATAATGCGTAACACTAAACCCAAAGATATCCAAAGTAAATATTTATGTATATTATTTATATTGCAAAGTGCCATTGACTGTTGTATTATCGCCTGCCCGTGTTTTATGTGATACACTTTAGTGACGAATTATTTGTTGTGATCTCTATGGAGCTTACCTACCATATTCCAAAGTTACTTATATTGCTATTTTTAAGTGTTAGAAAATATAAATTCTATTTACAAATTAATTTAGCCTTGTTTTAACGTTGCTGTTACAAAGTTCATTATTGTTACTAAGTATATTTAGTTATAACTGTTTAATTTTTTTCCAGCACTTTCCGTTATTGAGTCTGGATATAGTATTCTGCAGTATTAATAGAAAAACAATGCATAATTAACATATTTTTCTAGAATTAGGGCTAATTATCACATCACACAAAAGACTATTCTCTATAATCATAAAAGTATGATTAGACAGGCATACAGACATGCTTTATATTGCTAACAGCCTTATAGTACGTACATATTTATGGCGCTATTGGACTTTTGTCTCCAAATTTAATAATAAACCTTAGAAAAGAGTTCTTTTAGCCTTAATAAATTTTATTTTTAACATTAATTTCCTTTGTAAAACAAACTAGTCGGAATTAAAATTAACGGTCGCGTTAGGCCGTTCAATTTTTTGTTTTTATTTATTATTATTGGGCTAGCAAGGTATTTGACCGCCATCTCACCTGGTAGTAAGTGTCAGTGAGGTGCCGGGGTGCGTATAATGTAGCAATGCCCCCTTCCTCGCATCTTGTATTCCCCTTGTTCCAGATTTGATTCCTCATGGAGAGCGATGGAATTACAAAGTCAATGTGCTGCTTTATACAACTGAAATTGGAATCTCCATATATAAAAATCAATTGCTCTTCGTTAGTTTTGCTAAAACTCGAAAACAGCTGGACTGTTTGTAGGATTTTAATTTGTTTTTAATAGCTTGACTAGCCTGGCATTTGACCGCCATTTGCATTTGGCATTTGATTTGATCTATTGTCAGGGGAAAGTTTGTGTTCAAGAAAAAAGTGTAGGCTAGGTTAGGCGGGCTGACTGCAACAATATAAAACACATTTATTTTATTTAGCTATGTCAATTTCAGTTGTATGTGCAGCGCATTAAGTTACATTTCGATCGCTCTTTTTGCTGTCATTATATGCATTATGAAGTTGTAGGTGGGGTTTGAAGTCCACATAGAATGAGATAGAGTTTAAATATTTTGTAAATATTTGAGTCAAGTATTGTTCGAAGTATTCCATCCGTTTTTATACCTTCTTAATAAGGATTATGGGGTAAATTACGCGTACAAATGGCCGATAGTTAGGAAACTGCCGTAGGTCAGGTCCCCTCTTGATGTAGGAAATTTTTGTTTAACAAAAAAGTAATAATTCAATGGTATTTTAAAAGTTGTTTTTAATTAGTTGTATGCCAGTGTGAGTGAAATATGTTGTTTAAATTATTATTATTATGTATAACTTTTTGTTTGCAGAAGTTTTTATTGTGACATGGTTATTTGTGGCTCTTGTCATGTGTTTTTATTTTCTTTACAATATTTATGACAAATTTCTGTAATATTATGTGGCCTCGATAAGCTTATTATTTGCAAAATTTTCGTGTTCTGTATAGTTTCCAATTTTTTTATTATGCTCTACTCAGTAAGCAGACAGTCAATTTCGGTCCATTATTGGTTGTAGCTCCTACACTATAAGTTCATGAGGGTATTGATTAATTATTATTTATTAGATTACATAATGTACAAATACATAATAAAATAATATTGCTCACAATGTAAAATTGTTGCGCCAAAGATTAGCTTGTAATGTGTGCAGGAGTGTGATATAGTTGTGTTTTAATTTGTTGGCTTCCTTTTACACGCATGCATGCTGTGAAACCAAAACTAGTGTAAATTTTTTTATCCCTACCTTGTAAGTAGATGTTTTTTTTGTTGTTTTGTAGGCTAGTGCTATTCTGGCCCATATGTGGAACTAGAATGTTGGCTCTATAACGTTACTGTAGTATAAAAAGAATAGGCCAGAGGACTATTTTTGAATTGCTCGCCTCGAAATTTTAATTTTGATTTTCGGCATAAAAACTTCAAAATTTTTATGCATGATGCTGATTTTCCTTATTTTTGAATCTTACTCTTTCGGTGTTGCCAATCTGATTTAAAAATTATTGAATTTTCATTCCGAAAACCAAAATTGAAAACTATACGAATCGAGGCGAGCAATTCCAAAATGACCGTTGTGATGGGACTGTTGCCAAATCGATGTCGAGTTTTCTGTTCCGAGTCCATTACAATACGCGCTATTCAGGGTTTGTCTTTGGACTAAGTACAAATTTTTGGACTCTACCACTCTATCAGAGTTAACCAGTGAAGTATTGAGAAGCAATTCTAATATAGGTGCCATTGGGTGCCATTTGTTGTAATGACAAAATTACACATTCAATTCCAAGAGCTGATAGCGCAAAATAAATTTTGTGAATGTATATTGTTTTGTTTTATTGTTTGCTTTCATTTTGTATCCAATGTACAGTAGTTTTCAGAATTAAATTTTTTTTATTAAAAGATATAATATAACTACTGTATATTGGAGCAAACGAGTTAACGTTTTTTTGCACGATTTTCAGCTTCTTACATTATCGTTTCTGCATGTTGAGGTGTGTATAGTATTTATATTTGTTTGGTTTTTTGTTAGGTTGTGACTTGTATTGTAACGGACCTATCAGACGATTTCTGTGACCGGATACATACAGAGTGTAAAAAGACCGCTAGCATTAATTAAAACCCCATATTCTACCCATGAAACTGAACAACTTTCCCCAAGAAACATACCCGCGGAAGTGACTTCATAATTTCGCTACCTAAAATAAATAATTGCGACGCGCAATGTACATCGTCCGGCGCACGCCTCTCGCTTGCCCCCGTGACTCGGTAGTTAGGCGCACGTGTGGCCGGGCGGCCTGCACGCTTTACATTGCGTGCTTTTACTTAAAGTGCATTTATTTCAACTTAAGGTGTGTAAATTAATTGTGAACGATGTAGTTATCGATACTTGATATTTTTTAGTACAAAACAACTTTTTTTTTAAAGAATCTCGATTTCTGCCTAAACTATGAGTTTCCGCGGGTATGTTTCTTGTGGAAAGTTGTTCAGTTTTATGGGTAGAATATGAAGTTTCAATTAATGCTAGCGGTCTTTTTACACCCTGTATATGTTGGCCGTGTGGTGTGCGGCAGAGTAGAACAGCAACCCCTTACAGTCGTACAAGGCGACTAATGTTTTCGAGGCAAATGATCTGAAGTCTCCGTAGACAGGAAAATAGGCAGCAGCATTTTCCATTTTTATATTATTAAAACAGCAATCTCCAGCCTTCCTGCCAAGCGTGGACACACCATTCCCTCTCGTGGCAGAGGCCCTAAGTCCTGCAGTGGACTGTAATGTTGCTACTTATATCGTATGTAGGTGGACGGCAACGGCGATGCGCTGGAAGCCCTGTCGATGGGCGGCGGCGTGGCGCAGGTCATGCTGCAGGGCGGCGGCGAGGCGCAGGTGCTACAGGTGCTCAGCCTCAAGGACGCCACCGTGCTCACCAAGGCCATGGTAACTACGGGTCCCTTCGTCACCAGACGGGTTGATTCCTCGTCATTTGTCAACATCAATGTGTATAATGCCCCATTGCACTTAACTTTAGACAAGACTTACGTTGATTTAAGATAAAAAAGATTTGGTTGGAGTGTAGCAAAGGGGACGCTGAGGAAAAAAAGATTGAGTTGCACCCTTTGGTATCCTCTAACCGAAGATGTTCTAACAAGAATAGGCATTGGACCTATACCAATAGCGTTGCACCACCCACCACCAACCACACCAAACTCTTTAGTGTAAACTAGACTCTAACTCTGTGACACCGTTTTTTTTTATACTATGCAGTGGTAAATGAGCAGACAGCCCAATGATAGTAAGTGGCAACTGTTGCCCATAACATCTACGATTCAACGAGGCAACAAGAATGCAAAACCGCAGGTGCGTTATTACTGTGAGGATTAAGATGAAATGCCTCATGCCTGTAATTGTGTCGCCTAAATGTTAGGAATAGTTATTACCAACGGTCTACGGTCAATAGACCTAACCAATAAACCGGTAACTATAGTACAGCTACTGCTATCTGACCTCCGTGACCATGTTCATATGGGAACCTGAACAGATTGGATCATGGTTGCACTTAGAAGATTTCTGGTTTAATGCTGCCACGACTAAGTACATTGTCTGATGTCCGTGATGCCAGCAGGACTCCGACTTCAAATATCTTAAAAATGATGCCATCACTTAGTGGCTATGTCTGTCGATAAGGGTATCATTTGCAAACTCGCCTGATGTAGATATTGATAAATTGTCATTATATTGTAAAGCAAATAAATCATGTTGGTCAACGATAAAGTATGAGATTACAGTTATCAACACGATTGTGATACAATTCGTTAGGTAAAAAAGTTTGCACGGTATTTGAAAACTATATGAAAATAATGACATCGTGTAGGCATTCAAACGTTTCGGCCCAGCCTGGCTTTGGCCCGCAGGCCAAAACGACTGATACATCAAAGATAATATTTTTCTTCAGGCGTTTAAGCCTGCAGTTGAAAATGTCCTTAGAAATGGTTAGGACAGTTGGGGAAATAATATTTTTAATTGAATTTTTAACTGCCAGAGGAAAAATAAAAATTTAAATTAATCAGGCGTTTCAGCCCTTGGGCCATAACTAGACCAGGCCCAAATGCCTGAACACTCAGATTCGTTTCTAGGATAGCCACCCTCAATAATTTCCCACCCTTGTTCCATACTAAATACTAATCGACAATTCTTTACAGCAAGTGAAAGCGGAGCGCGACGTGGTTGTTACGGACTCCTAGTTGCTGACGTTCGCGGCGGAATCCCCGCCGCACTCGCCCGTGGACTCGCTGCACGACTCGTCCTAGCCTGGGGCGAGTAGCCCGCCCACCCATCCAATCAGTGAAACTAGCAAAATATACATACACACACTCACGCCCGTATCCCATAGGGGTAGGTAGAGACTGAAGAGTGACACAGAGTACCACCTAAATTGGTACAAATATGAAATGTTAACACTGTATGTTCTAATGTGTTGAAGGTATCTAAGACTAGCGAAATGTAATGAATTCTTAAAGTGGAATCTGTTTGTAATTATTAGTTATAATAGGAGGTGCAACTTCCTGGCTGGAGTTCATAATGCTATTTGCATTGTGATTCAGGTGAACAACACGGGACAAGTGAGAATATAGACGCGATATTAAAACTAAGTGCGTCAACAGGAACTCGGATAGCTACGAGGACTTCTAGAAAAACTAGAGGTAATCTTTGTAAAGAAAATACTAGCTTGACTGTAAAAGACATTATATATCCATGGTTAAGATGTTAAAAAAGAGGAAGCGAAATTAAAACACCAAAAGAAGCTAGTTGATATATTCATACATGTACCACAAAGCCAACTCCTTCGTTGAAAATTCAAACATGAATTGTTCTTGGCTCATTCAACATTATGGTCCGGAAGGATACAAACTGGACAGCTGCCGAAAAGCAAAAATATCAAGCAACAACTTTCGGAAAGTAGAATGGAACACAATTCCAGACATCGTCATCTATGAACTAGGCATCTACCAACCAACGCTAAAAGTTAACAAGTTAGGTAACTAACAATAAGTTAATTTCTTATATAATAATTTTCAATATAAAGACAGATCTAGTTAAAATGTAACTGAAACTCGGTAAATGCGTTCTCTAAAATGTTACCGATTTGAGAGCTTCGATATCGTAATGGCAGCACCGATATATTTAGACCCGCGGTACCTATTTAAAAACGTAGAATGACATTTGACTCATCATGTCTACAAAAGCTTACTTATTTAAATAAATAGCAATATGAAAGTGATTTATCTCCGTTGACTAATGTAAAACTCTCATATGTAAATATGTAGGAAACATGTTTTAAATGTCTCCAAATTGTTTGTATGGTCTCGTAAATATTAGCCTAGTCATTGTAAATTAGGCCCAAATTATGACATCTTTAGCAGCCTGCAGAAAGATGAAGGGAGCCGCGTGCTGAAGTCCTTGTCTATGTAGGCTTTATCTAGTTACTGGAATCTTAAATAAAAGCTAGCATAAAACGTGGTATGTTAGCTCTTTTGAAAATACAATGGGAACTTTACCAACTATGACGATGGGCGTTACGGATAAAAAGGTGAATTTATAATTTAAGTAAAGGTTTTTTATCAGAGCAGGGGATGGATGGATATTCTCCGCAAGTCGTGGAAAAGGGCGAAGTTTGACAGTAGCAAATTACTTTGTAAAGGTTTTACGGTGATTACAGAGTGATAGTTTGGATTTAGTCATTGAAATTAGGTGTAAGACCCGCAAAATGGTTAAAGCTATGCCATGAAATGGAGTACATGCATAACTATATTTATATTAATTTATTGATTTATTTATTTTTGTTCACAATTGTGCAATATATAATTTGGTCGCGATTATTTCTCCGTAACATATAGGGACAGTTTTATTTATTAGCCTAATTTATTATTTTATTTACATCATTATTTACATTAAATATTTGATGTAAAAAACATTCCATATTTTATTTTTGATGTATAAAATATTTTAATTGTAAGTTTGTTGATTATAATTTGTTTTGTTTTTATAGCAGATTGTTTGTTGTTTTGAGTGCTTAATTTATCTAGTCTGCAATGGAATCGAGGTTCTAGTCTACGTAAATTGTTCTAAGGTTTATAACGAGGAGTCCATAATGCAATACCTGTAACATGCTAGTACCTACGTTCACGTAAAATTAATACCTATACAATAAGGAGTGTGTTTGAAACCAAGTAAAGCGTGACGCCGTTTGTTCACGGCGTCCGTCTCGCGGGATTTGTCATCCGAGATAAAACCGGACCGAAGAAGCGGCCTATATATTTATATGAACGTTTGTCCATGCGATGTCCGGCGTCCGAGATCCGTCATCCGTTCTTTTGACGGATCGCGTCGACAAACGTTCGTAAAAATGTATAGGCCGCTTCTTCGGCCCGGTTTTTTCTCGGATTACGGATTCGGCGAGACTGATCCGTGGACAAACGGCCTGAGGATTTCATTTTTGGCAGAGAAAATAAAATCAACTTTTAGGGCCGATTTTTCAATCCTCAGATAAAACATATCAGTCTGATAAGTTATTGTGCGACTAAAATAAAATATGTATCATTGCTTCATATATAATTGAAGGATCATAGTTTGTTTTAATTTGGCAGTATATTACTTTATCGGGCAGACAAATTATATCAGAGGATTAAAAATCAGCTTATTGATTTTCAATCAATTTAATAAGTAAGACTCAATTTTTTTCAAAAAATTAAAAATCAATATTGTATAAACGTTGATAAAGTATTGAATAGGACCTACTCATTTAAATAATAATCGAATTTTGTGATAAGCAGTGACAGCGTGTTTTAGGCACACACTTTGTAAACCGGTGAAAATAAGATATTGTTACGCAGGGTTAAAATAATATAAAATTAAGACTTACATAACTCTCTTGTGGATGTTGAATAATAGTATGTGTATAGCTTCTATCCATCGATAGCTAATGTACAATGCAAGAGTATAATAAGTGTCATAATGTAACGTCCATAGGCTGCAGTGACTACTTACCATCAGGCAGGCCGTAAGCTTGTTTGCCATCTTGGTGGTATATAAAAAAAAATTAAGAATCGTATTCCTTTGCACTACAGTACAGTTGTTAAACGGTTTGCATAGCATTAATGAACTATTTTTTACTTATTATATAAAAAAATACCATGGGAGGTTCTTTTAGCAACCTGAGTTTAGCTAAAGATGCACCAAATACCGTGAATGTGCTGTAGCTGCAAAATAAATTTTCTTGAACGGGTAATGCTCTTATGCTCTTGCAGTGTACATACAAATAACAAATGCACATACCATTCGTGTAACGTACGGTACGATACATTTTGTATTTTTCTTTTTGTAAATGGAAATTTAATATTTTAAATTATTACCTGTTAAATTAAGAACGCCGAATCTAGTCAATAAGGTAGTCGTTATAGAAGAGTACAAAATGAATTTGTATATTTAATCCCTAAAAGACAGGCGGATATAACTGAATGTACTTACTTTTATTTATTTATTTGTTTTTAATTTATTATACAATAAGTTTTTATACAATACAATTTTTTCTTTAGCCAAAGAATGTAATTACCTATTGTGTTTTTTATTATAATATTATAGAATGTTTAAGCACAAGTTTGTTGTTAAGGCGACGATTTGTGATTGTAAATATTATTGATAATGGTATGACTGTGTGAATATTGCAATCATTAAAGTATTTACGTACTAACTCAGTTTTTATGTTCTTCATTTGAATGGACAGTGGCTGAATGTGGCTGTCCAGGCGCATGAGTTAGAGTCAGGGAAAACATGGACCTTCTTTCTGTCCGTCCGTGGTTATTATATTACTGGACAAATACTAAGAGTCAATCGAAGTGCATTTCTATTCTCAACAACTTGAGATTTTTTGGCACGAAGCCGGGGTCCCGCTGACTTCACGGACATCGAAAAATTAACACAGGGCAGCGGCAATGCCGCTCGGCTCCATACCGGTAGGGGGGACGCGACGCCTCGCTTGTCAATGCATTTCATATTTGCTAGCTACACAGCAGTATACATTAAACTCAATTAAAGTCTACTGTCTGTAAGTGTATCCGGTAACTCTCCTTCTAAACTACGCAACAGATTTTGATACGGTTTTCACCATCAGTTAGATAATTTCTTGCGGAAGCCGAGGCGGGACGCTAGTTTAAACTCAAAAGTAGATTTTAGCTCCAGGCGCACCCGTCGCGTACCTCCAGTAGACAGGATCATTTCAAATTGGTGATACCAAGAGGTACCTACAGGTACAGGTATTTTGGCAGAATTCGTTTTCAATGTTGTATGCAACAGCCGATTGCCATATGCCGTAGCTCCCGAATGTATGGACCGATTTCGATGCGGCTTTGTTTATTCGAAAACCAGTTTAATAGAATTGGTCCTTATGAGCTTATTACATTTGGCTAATGCGCTTATTACACATTCCTAAATTCAGAAACAAAAAGCGTGAGAGCGAATCAAAGTGGAATGTATTGCTCATAGAATAAGGTCCATTTTGTATTTAGGAATGTGTAATAAGTGCATAAAGTTAGAAGCAAAAAGTGTGACAGCAAATAATAGTGGAATGTATGGCTCCCGATATCTGTCGGTTAGGTTAATAATCAACCGTCGTATTTTTGACCCGTTCGGCTACTTATCGCTTTCACTCTACTTACGACGGGGCCGGGAGGCATCTCGACAGTTGACATGAATCCTTTTGAAGTACAAAATAAAGTCGCTGTTCGGGTGCGGGGACCGACCAAGGTCCCGCGCATCCGAAAAGCGACTTTATGTAATACTACGTAAGAATTAATATCAACTGTCTAGTGCCTTCTAAATCGGCCCTGCCACAGTGCCGCAAGTCGAGTGCTTTACTTTTAACCGGCTATCTCTTTCACACTGGTGGTCATATACGACCAGTGTGAAACAGATCGCTAAGCATACGAATCCAATTCGATCGATTCAAAATTACGGCCCTAGGTCTGCCAGCTGTGGAAAGGCGGCTACATTCTACGGCGGGGCGATCTTACTTAAATGCAGATTGCAGCTGAAGTTACTGACTTACTACGCTGGCTGAGCGACCCGAAGTGGATTTTGGTCTCTGACCTAAGAACTCGTCATTGGTCCCTATCCTGCGCCATTTGTTATTTGTTCCCAGCTAGTCGATTGCAGACAGTTGATAGGTACTAATTCTTATTTACGCAGTATAAAATAAAGTCGCTTTCGCGGTCTTCTTTACGTGGTCAGCTTTGCGAAAAGCGACGATTTTATACTCCCGTGAGGATTATTATCACCCGTCTACCTGCCTCCAAGATCGGCCCTGCCACATTGTCGAAAGTGTAGTGCTGAATCACATCTGCGCGTCCACTGCATCGACTGGCTCGGGTAGGTAGGATAGGACGTCGGCATTTTACCTACAAATTGCTGATGCAAAAATCTAATTGTAGGAGCAGTCCAATAGGAATTCAATAATGCAACAAATCCGTCCATTCCATATGAGTTGCCGCACGGCCCTTATTTTTTTAATAGGTCTTGTATTTTAATAGAACATATTATTTAGTCCATCAAATCACAGATATCCGAGATTGAGTGTGTGCTACAGATAGGTTTTTCAGGGAGTGATGAAATCCTGACTCAAGACTGCTTTAGTTGCTACTGCGTTGGTCTGCGCTCACCCTTACTATGCTGGTCTCAAAAGTGTTGGTGCCCCAATCCATCCAATTTTCTTCAGGCTCATAATAAAATCTACTTTACAAAGAATAGAAAATTTATATGAAGATTACTATTTTTATTAATCTGGTGATATTGTTGACAAAGATTCTATTAATAATATAAAGGAACTATGAAAATAATGTATAAAAATGAAACAACAAACACATTATTCTAATGTTTATACATTAGACAAGCTTGCTGATTTCACAGGATATACCAGAAGTGGCTTGGTTGAAGACGTGCTTCCACAATTCAACAAAATAAAAGACAGCAAAACTATAATACAAATTTTTCTACAACTTATGATATCCTGTCACCTTACATCTCATAAACGTTTTCTAAAGCTAATTCTGGTTTGTCATAGCCAAGTTCCTCCGGTGTATCAATACCAAGCTCCGTAAGTAATGGTTTGATTTCCTGAATGATGTATGGGTATATTTCATTGACTTTGGGCCCACATTTGTCTTTGCATGCCTCAATGAACCTTACTGCAAGTGCATAGTCATTCACTCGTCGGCACGCAGTTAACGCAGCTTTTATGATTGTGGGGTCTGGGACCAAGTCCATACCGCAGAGGTCATTCATGGCTTTGCGAATTTCCCAGCCATCAATATCGGGTCTGTTGAAGAATGTTTCATATCTGCAAAAGAATTATTTGCAATTTATGATTCCTCAGAAAATTTGTGATAAAGAGTTGACTTAATATAGTGTGAGATTGCCATGAAATTAAATCCAAATAAATAATTATAATCAGAAGACTAATGCAATTAGAATTATTAGCTAAATTAATACTAGCACATAGGCACAATATTAAAAACATTTTGTGTTCTAGGTGGGCAAAATAGTTTATACATACATACATTGTTAGTTTTTTTTGCTAAAATGAATAGATTATAAATAAAATCCATAAATAGAGCAAAGAGGCGTGACACTCTATCTGTATAGGCATAACCGGTCAATAAGAAATCGTCACTTATCAACAAAGAAATAAGCCTTCACATAAACTACTGGATTTGTCTGCTGGGTGGGACACAATTTGGGATTTACAGGACAGAATTTTATTTTATGTAGAAATATTATTCATGAACCTGCAGAAGGAACAACAGTATTTTCATAATAATCCTGAAATTCACTAGTAGACCGCTGACAATTTTCAGTTACATAACGTCAAAAAATTACATGGAAAGAGAGATAACCTGCAATCAAATTCCTCGTCTGTCTCCTTGGGACCTCCGTGCCCAGCGCGCACGGGTATTACGGCAGTGATCCTAGCTGTAGGCACCAAGGACTTCCTCAGGATAGTAGTCAATCTTCCTGTAGTAGATTTCAACATTTTTGAGATGATTTTTCACAAGAACTTTGGCAGGGGATAACAAATGGCTACCGAAAACCATAGACAATTTTTTCTTGGCAGTGATTTTTTTTATTTATGTCAAATTCGTATAGTGTTGCGCCTGTCTTCATTTATCGATTGATTGGTATTTTCGTTTTACGAACGTGACCATTTACAAAAATTTCACTGGATTGTCCATCACGATAAATAAAGTCAACTTTATTCGGCTCCTACCACCGTCGAGTCCACTTTGTACGCGTAATGCTAAGCAGAAAACGGCCTTACGAACGCCAACGTATGGGTTCGACATCCATCCAAACTGCGTATTGATCGCTTTTGATGATACCGCCACGCTTCGGATCGCCGGCGCACGCCAACGAACGATCATTTACGTTTGCTAATCCGCCAAATAGGAGAGACAAACGAAACGAAGGTCAACGAAACCCATTCGTTGTATCTACATAGCATAAGACACACGAAACTGTGCTTTCTTAGGGTGTTTGAGTCTCCTTGTTCCGTTAGGATCGCAAAGCGATCTCAAAGCAAATTCAAAATAGTCGGTCAGGCTAGAGGAGGCCTACCGCCTAACTCCTTTCAACAATCGTCATACTGTAGAGACTCAAGATTTGAGGATTCGACACACAGCCAGTTTCATAACGGATGGGCTCAGCTCAGACCAATGGACGACCTTCCTAAAGAGTTTTCACTCTGCCGTTGCCGTGGGAAATGGGGGCCGACTTTTATTTTCCTCTCCATTTTTTTCTAGCTAAATTCTAGGGGTTTTACCTCTCGTAACAAGCTCATGCCTTAGACGCTTAAGTACCTATAAAATACATATAATCCAACAGGAAAACATCGGAAAACCCCCGAGCAAGTTTACATAAATTTTCTAAACTACTAAACCAATTTTAATGCAACAAAGCTGAAAGCCATCGAAATCGATCCATCCGTTTGCGAGCTATGATGCCACAGACAGCCACACACCTCAACAGATACACACGTCAAACTAATAACACCCCTCTTTTTTCGTCGGCAGTTATTTAACAATGTAGCCTACGTGTACCGATGTAGGGACCTAAGGCGCAATAGTTGGCAATGGTCGCCCGAACAATCACATCAGCCAGAAGACGCCCACTGCTGGGCATAGGCATCTCCCCCAGAGATCTCCACAAAGGCCGGTCCTGTGCTTTCCGCATCCAGCTGGTACCTGCGATCCTTACCAGTAGCCTATTCACAATGGCGCGGAAATCGGATTTGGATACGGAATCGACAAAGACACCGCAAAAGTTCTTAGGAAAATGTGGTTTCAGTTAATTTTGATGAAATTTTCATATGTTATAGAGAGTAGAGATTCCGTGGAATCTATCGGGATTCTGAATAACAGTTTTCGTATCGAACGACACGGATTCGCCGCTCACGAATTTCGTGTCGAATCGTTCGGAAACGGTTTCGAATCATTGTGAATACGGCTACAGGTCGTTGGTCCACCTAATAGGAGGCCTACCCACGCTGCGTCTTCCGGTCCGTGGTCGCCACTTGAGATCTTTACTGCCCCATCGGTCATCTGTTCTTCGAGCTATATGCCCTGCCCACTGCCACTTCAGACTGGCAATCCTAGAGCTATGTCGGTGACCTTGGTTCACTTGCGAATCTCCTCATTTCCGATTCGATCGCGCAAAGAAACTCCGAGCATAGCTCTTCCCATTGCCCTTTGGGTAACAGTGAGCTATCTTATAAGGCCTACAGTGAGCTCGACCGCTCGACCAATAGGAGACCTCAAAACCGTCCATCGCACGACCGTTGCTAATAAGGACAGCGCCTAAGATCATATTTTGAGGGACTTTTACATTGTTTAACAGGGTGAAAGTATCTCAGACTATTGTAGTTCTTCTAACATACATACAGGAGGCCCGAAGGAAGTGGCATGCCCTGTACTCCTGTACCTTCTGTACACCAGTGAGAGTATACACTAACCAGTGACATGCCCTAACTCATTGAGGGTGTGATAATTAGCATGTTTACTGACGGCACCACTGCTTTGCCTGCGGATAGTGACCCTGATGTTGCTTTGAGCACAGAGAAAAATATTAATTTCATGTAAGCTACAAAAGAGTTTGGACAAAATATCAGAATGGCCCAAAGAGAAACTTATATTCTAATAACATTTTAAAAATATGAATGGTGGTGAATTAGGAAAAAGTTGCTCTCACCCACTATTACATGCCTGATAGATTTGGTTGCCAGGGCATTTATATTTGCTTTTGTCTTTGCGAATTTAGTCTGACTAAATAGTGATACTTAGCAAAAGATGTAATGATAGAATTATTTTTAACAACCCTATATTGAGTCACTGGGATATGCCAGGACAATGGATAGGCGCTAGGTAAAATACAACAAACTAGCATTGGAATAATACTTTATTTAATAAGTCATTGTTACAGAGTAGTTAAACAATTATTTATATCATAAAAAACAATTGGGTAAAAATTGTGAATTTCCTACAACCTATTAATACATTATGGGTTTTCATAAAAATTTATAAAGAATATTTTGATAAACACTTTTGTGCTGTGTTTGTAAAAAATGATACATCCCCTACTTCTCAAAGTACTAATATAGGATAATCATAAATTATGATAAGCTATTACCTATTACTTGATTCAATAAAATAAGGCTAGTTTCAGTTTCATAATTTCCTTCGCTTCTTTTTCTTATGCGCTGAAATACTTTCTTGTCCACTGTCTTCTTCGCTGCTATCGGAAGAACTGCTGTCACTGTCACTGCTCGAAGAGCTGCTGTTTGATGAGCTGTCAGAGGCCACTCCAGTACCTTGTTTCAAGTCCATGTCACTGGCAATCTTATAGAGTTCAGGATCTTTGGCCTCAAGGACTTTAATCCACTTTTTAGATAGTTTAGGCCGCCCACGAACTGTTTTGTGCCAAACCACAGGAAAGTTTGTACGACTGCAAAAGTTTTGAGTGACAGCCACTGTGTCGTCAAGGTTAAGAACAACATGCCACCAACCTCCTGGTACAAATACTGTTTCACCTGGGTTTTGAAGAATTTCCACCTGAAAATTTGATTATTATTAGATTTCAAACAGCCAACAATACATAATTAAATAAATAGATAATGGACATGTATGACAGTACCGGTTTATATTCTTTTGGCCAAGTAGGCAGCTGAGTTTTAGGATAAATCAATTTGAACCATGTGATGGCTTCATCTCGCTGTTTGCCACCCATAACCCCAGTAACCTTGATCAATTCTCTTGGTGTTTGAGTGGGAAACAAACACCATCTCTTATGCCCAAATACAAGAGAGTTCCATGCGCTTGTACCAAGAGGATCTATATGAATCCCAGTACCAGACCGCTCAGGACCCATCACAAACCATCTGTATGGTGGCCTTCTTTCTTCACCGCAGTATTTAAATAAGTCATCCCTAAAATACTTAGGAACTTCATAATCTTCCAAAAGTTTCTTTCTTCTAATATGCTCCCCAAAACTGCTATCAAAAATATAAAGCGGACTATCATCAGTCGTTGTCCTCATATATTCTATGTAATACTTCATTTTCATCTTAACACTATAACCCTCATTATCTTCTCCACACTTAAATTTTTGGTTACGATACTTTTTGGCTAATCTATCTAAAGTCCATTTATGGTTTGCCTTCCAGTTTGTCTCCACGTTTGTTATCACAACAGGCTTATATATCTTCTCATATTTATCTATAAATTCTTCAGGAGTGAATACATTAGCGTCTATTCTATCAACATTATCATTGCATTTTCGAAACTCTTCAAAGTTTCCTGCCAATTTCAAAGCAGTCCATTGGTACTTATTAGCGAGTTCTGAAAAATATTTTATAAGTACAGTAAGTATTTTGGTTATACACAACAGGTTACCTCTGGTCAGGTATGTACTCATAGGCATAGCAAGACCCCCAAAATCATTTCACACCACCTGTGCTGCGTGATCAATCAAGAATATATCAGCCAAAATACCAAAAATTCTAGTCCATTACTTTATTAAGTTTGCACCATTTCTTTTTAGCCAATGATCGAAAAATTTAAGATGCTATGCTCGCTCACTCTTTTAAAATTATCATACCACCCGCCGCATATACAATTCTGACTTTAAGACCCAACACATACCTATACCAAAAATTCTTGAGCCGAGCTCGCTGCGCACACTCACCTCATCATCATCATCAGCCATTAGTTTATGTTACATTTACCATGATTATCATATCATTAGGGTGAACACCTCAGGTCTTGAGTGAAATTTATAAATTTCACTATGCTTGCTAATATACCTTATAATAATTTATAACCTAAGCCTCATAATTTCCGAGGTTCATTGATTTTATTTTTTGCAATGTGCAATGCTCACATTAATCTTGAACCGCCCCAAAACCCAAACCTGGCTACGCCCATGTCTACTGACTAGGTATATAATAGGGTGATTGATAGAGAGTGAGTGATTTGATTGGTAGTCAAATTATTTCAAGTGAAGTTCATACAATTTATTATTAGATTTGGATATTAGCTTCTATTGAGGATTACAAAATATAGAAGTTTTACTTGTTAATTACTTCAAGAAATGATCAACAATAGATCAATAATATATATGGTATACATACACCACTACTATAGGTACAAGACCACGCACCGGGGTAACCAAAATGTTGACTATAGCGCGAAAAACGGACTAATATGATAAATGGCAAATGTAATTAACAGTACCTATACAGAAAATATTTACAAACTTATCTCAGAAACGAACTTTGAAAGAGGTTAGTAATTAACAGGAAGTCGGCTTACCTGGTCGAGCTTTCTTTTTTACTTCTTTGATTCGCTTTTTGGCTTTGTGCGATAATTTACTATCTTTCTCCATTCTTAAAAACAAAAACTAGAATAGAAATTGCTCCCAATCTTTACTCGGCTCATCGGCTGACATATGACAATGACATCACAGCACCAGCAGCACGCACGTACTCACGGTGTTGCCAACAATAACTTCAAAATTCCGCTATGCAGGTTTGTATTTTCAACCACCGACGCAAAAATGAGAGGTGTCATAAGATGGACGGGTGCATCTGTGACTCTGTCTGTGGCATTGTAGCTCTCGAACGGATGGACCGTTTTTGATGCAGATTGTTCGATGAGATTTGTTTAAAAAACGGTTTAATCGAGATGGTTCGGTAGGTTAGGAAAAATCGGTTCAGTAGGTTAGGAAATATTGCAATATACAGGTGTCCTTACACTCTGGACAAAGACGAATACTACTAGTGTAGTAGGATATAGGATAAAACAAAACTGCAAAGTATCGCAACAAGTGGTCCAGTATCTATTTTAAATTTATCACTTTGGAGCAGCCAATATATATTAGCATTGTCTAGGAAGTACACAAAACATTGCAAACTCTTTCGAATTGCATTAGATCTCCACATCAGGTGACAGATTTTATAAAATATAAAAAAATGCATCTATCAATGAGGAGTTTTCCAGTAGGTATTGTCAGTTGGTTTCAAAAAGATCAATAGATGGCGCTCCTACAATTTTGGTATTCTTTTTTTAATCTGTATGATGGTGGCAGTGATTTCATGCAGCCAACTAATACTAAACTTAAAAGTAAAATATTTATTAATATAAACATAACTGTTAAAGGTTAAACGAAATGTAAAAAGAAATATTTATAGAAGTTGGATTATTATTGCAACCTCTAAAATGGTTGAAAACTATTGACAAATACAATATTATCCAATACTACGCACCCAATGTTTATATCCTGTTTGCTAAGAACCTATTTCAAGCGATAATCAATTACCAATATTGTCGGGGCGCCATCTAGTGAGTGTTAGGGAATGCTTTAGATACCTATTGGAAAACTGTTCATTGTTTCGACAACTGCTTAGTTATTATTATAATAACTGATCGACATACCAAACTTGCACACCAAAAAAATTCAAACACTCAGATCATACTTTCATGCAAAAACGGAACATTCGACGCTACACTTGCATGTCACGGAATTAGATAAAAAACTCACTCCACTCAACCTAGCCGACAGACAAGCGATGGATCGCCTCGAGGATGTTCAGAAGAAGATAGACGCTTGGGCTGGAAAAAGCCTTCACGGGAGACACCGAACTCACTTGAGCCAACCACATGTCGACAAAGAGAAGTCGAACAAATGGCTCAGAAGAGGTGAACTGTTCCCAGAGACATTCGAGGAATCATGTGCGCAATTCAAGATGAAGTAATAGCCACCCGGAACTACTATCACGTTTGGCTAATGCCCGCGTGATAGGATATTATGTACCCTGTAAAAAGGATAAACGAATAAAATAATAATAACATTAATGTTACAGTAATTTACAGTTGACCATAACGTCACTTGAATCTCAAGTGTCCCGTCATGAATGCACGGGCGTAGCCAGGTTTTGGTTTTGGGGGGGTTCAAGATCAACACATATTATAAATATCGATCCGTACCCCCTCCCCCCTTAAATTATGGGGTAATCGTAAAAGTAACTGAAAATTAAAAAGAAGCAAGAGCAGTGAGCTCGAAATTTTTCCAATTTTGGCTCAATTGACTCGAGGTGAACATGATCATCATTATCATCATCATCTCTTTAAATCTGAATTAAGGACGCGGCACGATTGGTGTGAATATTTAATAAATGAGCGAGCGTAGAAAGGTAGAAAATTTTCAATTTTCGGTTCAAAAGAGCTTGAGCAAACTTATTAAAGAAAACTTATGAATTATCGAGCGTAACGAGCACGGAAATTTTGGTATTTTGACTGTAAAAATCTGGATTCATCACGCGGCGTAGGCGGTATGAAATGATTTCCCCCCTCGCTATACCTATGCATGAATGTCACTATCTAAATTATATCTTTGTGTTGTCATCATACAGTATGTTTTATTTGTTGCCTAATAAGTTCCAATTAAATTTGTTAGAGAAAATCGTTATTTGTTTTTTGTGTAATTAAACAAAGGGCTATTTTATGATATTCTAAGAAACACTCCTGTACAAGGTTTCATTACTTGCCTAGAGGTTAAGGTTATTCTGTTTACTTACTTTGTAGTACTTTGTCGGGCATCCGACTTTTGACGTGAATTCGATGAACGCCTTTCTCGACGTCACGGCAGCAAAAACATGACACCAAAGTATGTATTTTGACGAGCCGTCTGTGCCTTACACATTAATGCTATCTCGATGTCGATGGTGTCAACGCGTAGCTTACTTTGCCGCATACATAAACATTTAAAAAAATTATCCCCCTTCCTCAGGATGATGACGAAACAACTCTCAGGACAAATGTCGATTTTTGAGTTTTACTTTTGTTTTCAATGCAGTAGCCGTATTCACAATGGCTCGGAAATCGGATTCGGATACGGAATCGACAAAGGATCCCGCAAAAGTTCTTAGAAAAATGGGGTTTCAGTTAATTTTGATTAAATTTTCATATGTTATAGAGAGTAGAGTTTCCGTGGAATCTATCGGGATTCTGAATAACAGTTTTCGAATCGATTGACACGAATTCGCAGATCACGAATTTCGTGTCGAATCGTTCTTCGGAAACGGTTTCGAATCATTGTGAATACGGCTACTGATCTACTAAACCTAAGAGATCAAATCAACAGTATACTCCTTGGAAATAATATGCCTACTACATGCCTAATAGACGAGGATATAGAGGATCGATCAAAGACTTGGCAAATGTTTGCCAAAAGCTTGGGACTACATGTGGAGTCTACATAAACGTGTTTACTACGGTATTGGATTAACAGAAAAATCTCAATTTTTAGTAAAAAAGCCACTACGGTGGCAATACAATTTATGGACATCACTCAAACCATAAACTAAAATCTATTTTTTTTGACGCTTTATATGAAAATGAATCTACAGTCCAAACTTCGATGGTTAAGAACATCGTCCAGAATGAAATCGCGGTTTTTTCTCTGCTGCCATATGTAATCACACTTTTGTAAATATGAATTTTAATATAATCGATCGATTATAATTACATTATTACGAACGCAGCCAAATCAGGTGGAATATTTGTATAATTTGTTGATGGCAACACTAAAATTTTCGACGCATTGGTGTTCAGACTGTTAATTTTTGGAATTTCGTGTTGTAACCGAAATAATTTTTATCATTTGTGGATATTTTAGTTTATATGTCCAATATACTGTACAATTTTCAAATTAATTGCTACAAATACTAGTTAGAAAGTAAGTCGATTGATTTGAATATTGTAGTGAAACAAATTTCAAATGTTCCAGTCTGAAGTGTGTAACTAAGCTCGATATAACTGTCAATCTGGGTGTAGAATAGAAATGTATTTGTAATTTTCACCGGTCCTCATGTGTAATTTCCAAATGTGTTAGACTATTTTCAAACTGAGGTCCATGAGAAATAATGTTCTATAGTGTACGTGGTGTATAAACCTGTGAAAATGGATGACGGCGCTATAAAAATTCAATCTGGGATCAACATCAACATCAAGAGAACAGATGGTGAGTTACTACTATTGCTCTGTTGGATCGTTACAGTTTTGGAGTAAATACATTTACGTATTTCGATGACGTTTATAGCTTCACTTACAGTAATTTTGCTTTCTACAAACGGTACAATGAAATAATGCCTGCCTTGCCTCACTGCACAAAATGATTCATTTTCGGTAATCCACTCTGAATCAGCTCTACTTTATTGTCCTATTACAATTACAATCCTATTAGATTTGTAGTAGGGGACTTTATAGGGGCAAAAATAAATATAATAACATTCATGGGGATACTTAGGCTGACTTTTTGTTTGAAAGTGAAAGCACCTCATTTTTATAACTGTTGGTCATGACCATGATTCATGAACCTCCAGTGATTGCTGCCATAATTTTTTATAAGCCTGTATAAATTTGATTTTAAAAGAATGGTTATTGTTGTGGTTTAATGTTAATGTTCATAGTTCTCATGTTATTTTAGTATTAATGTTTGTATAAATACAATTTAAAAGTGAATTTGTAATTTTTCTGTCTCTTTTGTGTAAGGATCCGGACCCCTTTGAACCCTACTCATCTACACTGTATAGGTACCATTCCTTTAAGTATGGCCCCCAATAGCTGTCTTATACTAATTTCCTTAGACAGCATGTTTCCCTTTTGGAAATAACTACTAGCTGACATAAAATCAGTGTCCATTTGTAAACTATTGCTATCAGCAACTCATCTTCTCTCTTCTATTTTCATTGGTTTTTCATATTCTACTGAGTTTGAGAGACATTATGCTATTTGGATTTCCTATTCCAGCGAAGATTGCTATTTGAAATTGAAATTGTCATATTCTGAGTTAAATTATATGGAGGAAAAAAGACAGGCTGCCTGTTCAGAAATTGATAATAATAAGGCAGTTATGGTAAATTAAATATTAAATTGTCATTGAAGCCGCAGGGTCTCTGCTGGACAAAGGCCTCTCCCTTGGCCATAGGCCTCCCTTTTCGCCGTCCACACTGATTAACTATGAACATCTTGAATCCATCACCTCCCTTAGAATTTTACAAGATTGGGCCGTTCCACAATTTCATTCAAACATTTAAAATGTGGTAGAATCAAATAGAATTTACACCCAATTGTAGATCTAACATGACTGCCACAAAGGTTTGTGACAATTATTCGTCAGCATCAACAGATGTATGTTACAGTTTGCTGCAGGACTTTAATGTCCTGCCTCGTGCGCATTAGTGATGGGCTATGCCATAATCTTCAAGATTGGTAGACGGATTGAAAATTGATGTATGTTGAAAATTCGATGTTGCTGACAAAATCTAATAATAATAATAATAAAACCGTGAATACAAAGTACACAAAAGCCAGTGTACCAAAACAGGCTAGTTGGCATAACAAAACGGAGGAGTAGGCAAGTGGTAGCGGCTAAGACGGCTTGGCCTTGCCTCCGTGTCGCTGCCTTATACGGCGACGCGCGCGCCGGTGCCAGCCTTTCGGGATTTGCGTCAATGGTTTGCGTAGCTACGTTCATTACCGACAACCGATGGAACTATCCTCGTGCAGAGGATATTTTCTTCATACACGCACAGTAGAATATATGAAGAGAAAAGGGCTCTTGTACGTTGTATGTCCTACTAATATGATGAATGCTAAAGTTTGTAAGGATGTTTGGATATCTGTTACTGATACTCTTAAAAACTAGTTAAAGAATTTAGATGAAGTTTCGCAGTAATGTATATTACAGCTCATAGGAGTCATAGGCATAATGTATCCCGAAATGCAATGTGGTTCCCACGGGAACGAGTTCGGAGTATAATAACTGATTTTTACGAGGGTGAAATCGCAGGATCTAATAATATTGTTATGTACACGTGTTCAAAAATAATCGTATTTTTCTTGTGTAGCCTTTTATGACTCTTATTTTAATACCGAAGTCATTGTGGTCAAGTCGGAATTCCGACGGAAGCCATGTCAAAGAGGACTTGGAACGGGAGAATTGGAAAGCAGGAAGGAACATATTTATCCCTCTAGCCAGAGCCAATGTGCCCAAAAGTTACCAAAATCTAAATTCCGGTAACATTTCCTTCTGTTTAATGTGAGTCAAGTTTTGAGTCATTTCGCACTATCTCTCAGTCGATGGTCTAAATTTGAGTTTGTCAGCGATTGTGCAAACAATGAATTACAAGAAACAAATGACGTAACCGACGTACGTGTTATCAGTACCTATTTAGAATATTTGAACAGCTTTCCTCTTAACGAAGTGGACCGTTACCAATACCACGACATACATTACGGCATAAACCTTACTAAATATTTGACCAGGTTTCTGAAACATGAGTGACGTGACTGATATCCATCAGGACTGATCTACGTTATAGGTCAAGTAAGCTCGAGACCAGTGTTACCAGCAGCAGTTTCCAAAAAAGTACGTCCGGGCACCTAAAATAGTACGAAAATGGCTAAAAAAGTACGGTTTACCTACTCTTATATTTTATCGGCCTTCGGGGGGGTTGTTGCCAATAAAACGACGTTATTTTGACAAGACAAGACCTTATTTACTCGGTGGTGGTGCCAGTGAGCCAAAAAGCGTCAAAATTAACCCTTTATTTCATTATTTTACGGTATTTTGCGGACAGAAAAGGCAAAGTGACCAACCCCCTCAGCAAAATTTAGCATTTTGTAAAAACGTACTAAATAGTACGATGTGGAGCAAAGTACGCAAAAGGTACGACAGTCGGACAAATAGTACGTAAATCGTACCAAAAGGTACGATCTGGCAACGCTGCTCGAGACTGGCTTGGTGAAGTTGCGGGCGAAGGCTAGTTTAACGTAATTACGTTACACCAAAAAATGCAGGTCAGAAGTACCCTCACCGGCGTGAATGTATGAAAAGAAGTTTGAATGTGGAAGAGGCGAAAGAGGTGTGTCAGGATCGTAGCTTGTGGCACTCGGTAGTTCATGCCTACTATGGGATTGGTGCATTTTTAGCTAAAACCAGGTTTCTAATAGCACATTAGCTCTCCGTTATGCCCAAAGGACCTTGACCCCCAGGGTATTCTTTATATAATAAGTAAAAAATTAATTCATAAATTCTATAAAATCCGTTTAATAATTGCACTGTAGTGCAAAAGAACATGATTCTTAAGGTGGCCATGCAATTATGCTCTTGTATTGTACCAAAACAATCTCGTCGCTCTGACAAAACCAGCAAACACAGCTAATAACTTGTTAAAAGCTAAACTGTTGTATCTAATGCCACCGTTGCCAGTACATCTCCAGCGCCGGCTATAAGCAGGAAGCTGTCAGCACGCGCCACGCATGGCAATAAATAGACAAGGTTATGGCCGACTCCACGCAATTATAAAAGGGACTCGACGCAGCCGTTTTAAAAGCGGGCACGTTATTTACGTATTTACAACGTGGACTCGTTGGAACATGTTTCCAAGAGAGTCTGTGACAATATGAATTTGTTAGTTGTTTAGCGAATCAACAACTGGTTTTTGGACGCCGTTCTGTCCTCTCGCGGCTTTGTCTTACCTCGCCGTGGAAGTATCATCGAATTTCTTAGAAATCGTTGTTTACCAAGGTACACGTGACTAACAGTATAAAGTACTGTTACTTTGCTATATTGAAGTGATAACATCCATTGCATACGTAGTGGAAATGTGATTCCGTTTACCTTCTGATAACTAGCAGTCGAGATTAAACTAAGTCACACATATCAAACATCTACTATCTTAGTTACCTTCCGGAACTCTTACTGCACCTTGACGCATTCTTATCGCCTAATCTATTGCTATTACAATGTCTTCCTTTAAGCAATGCGCGTGGTATTTTGAACATGATAAAATCTGTACAGAGATCCCCTTAAACTATGTAAAGAAATACGGGTACTGTATGCCCGGTCTATAGGCCATAAATTTGTATAAGCACGACCTAGACTGGCCTACTCTACACTGCCCTACATAGATCTTAGCGAAGATTTAGTTCTCGAAGGTCAGAGTCAGGTTTTTTTTAGAAATACACGGTTACGGAATAATGTTCGTTTCGTATCCACTGTTGTGCTTGTTTGTTGTTGAGTTTACTTATTTGAATGAATGGATTGTTGAGATTAATACAGCATCAATATCTTCATCTGGCACTTGGTTCTATTGGCGAATTTAGAAAATAGAATCCGTTAAACATTATATTAGGAACTGTTTCGTATGTGCTGCGAATTATATTCCACACTTTCATTAAACGCTTAATTTGACTACACCACATATTACGGACCTAATCAGAAACCGGCAACGTATCTCATAGTGGCTTATACGACACCGGCATCGCCTCATGCACCTGAGCAATTCGCTGCGTCCTAATGCGGTGCTGGCTCGGTCTCCAGTTTTGGCCACACTGATTACAACCGCCGATTGGTCGGTTTCGTGCGTGCAAAACGCCGTTTCCTGGTAGCTAGTGTCGCCCACACCACAAGCCACATCCAAGGTTATGTCATCGATCCTAAGGCCCCTTGGATCGGACCCGATTCGAGTGGCTACGGTGCTTGCTGTGGGCAGTAGATTTATTTGTACAGCAGATTTGTGTGATTTAATTTAATAGGTCGTTTGAATAAATACAGCGTATACCGGGTGTTTCGTTCGTATGTGTGTTTTATTGATGTGTTTTGTGTATTCTTGTGCCCCTTTGATATAATAAAGGCTTATAATGTCTTTCAGAGCAATAACACCGACTTTATCGACAATATAATTTCCGCAGATGACTTTATTGCGTAACATAACTTCTTAACAGCTACTGGCAGTCTGACAGCGTTACTAAACCGTCTTTCTTGGTAAATATGTATTTCGAAGCGACAAATATGGCTCTGTATAACTTAACCCTCCGTCATAAGATACAACTAAAGCTGTTGCAAAAGTGCCTCTTAATACCACGGCACATACAATACAAGCTTCGTGACTCGCGGCCCCAACCGGGCCAACCGGGCGCTCGCGTGGCGCTCGCGGCCACTGAGTCACCGGTGAGCGGGTTCCCTCGCGCACACAGACGCGCTGCGCCTGCGCCGCCGCGGCACACACCGAGTAGCGAACTAGTGACAGTTAGGTAGCGGCCGGTTAGGTGCTTGGGCTTCGTACCGAGACAGTATAAAATGCACCCTAGAATACGCTTGCTACCTATATCGGGTTTGTTGGAACTCGTCCTATTCGCAAATGGTCCCATTTCTGTAAGTGTTAAGTGGTAGTATGATTTATTTAAAATCAACCTTATATTGGCAGTGTAGTCCCGGAGTAGATATCAAACCAGTTGCGAGCATGGGACGAGTTGCGAAATAGACTAGTTGCTACGAACCCCCCCTACTATATCGTCATCATAAAATCGTTAACCTTATATTGGAACAATTGTTGGGACGAGTTGCTACGAACCGTCTACTATATCGTCATCCTTATATCGATATCTTTATATTGGATCAACTGTATGAGTATAACCTGTGTACCACAAATGAATAAATAAACAGAAATTGAAATCCTTGTTCTACTATGTGGAGTCGGCCCCTTATATTAAATTATCCTTCTTTCCCATGTACCTAATTTACATTATCACTAACTCTATTTATTTACGAGATGTCAGACTAACATCTGTTTGATCGATCATCCCATGATATTCTTCCTAATCCCACTAGGAGGCGCAACATGCCTCTCGGAGACTCGGAGTCATGCTGTAAAAAGCTTTGGCTTCATGTTTTATCACGGTTTAAGGCAGGCGCCTGACGTCAATCGTAAACCCTCCTTAGATGGGAATGCTATTAAGATCGCCGTGTAATGTTTAAAACACACAAAAGAGAACGCTGTTTTCCGGTCGATTTTTTATCGATATTATGCTATAAGTTTTTGGGTCAAGTAGCTTTCAGCATTATTTATAGGCTTATCATCACATTGTAGACCAGTTTTCGAAGCATGTTTCTTGTATCGTACACACTGCGTCAGTACTTACACTATTTAACAAAAGCAACACATCCAACACCTGTGCATACTGTAATATTCTTATAACGTCGGATCTTCGCTGGTTACATATTGGAAATTATTGAACACCATTCTTACTTCTTCACTATACCAATACTTGGTACACTGAAGAGCACCGGTCTGTGTCCAGTTAAAGTGTCTGACTCGTAAGCGAGAGGTACCATGTTCGAAGCCCAGTGTGGCTACGTACCATAAACTCTTTTCTGAGTTAGGTGTGTACATTAGTTGAACACTAACCGTTGCTCTCGTTAAGGGAAAACATCGTGATAAAACCTGCATATTAAGGCGACTGAATGTGTAACCGTGATGGTCAGGTCAATCCGGTCAGTTTCCAATGTTAACAGGGTCACAGAGGTCAGAGAGCACAATCGGGACACTAACGCCAAGATGATTCACTGTATCAATACTTACTGAAATTATCATTATCGTCACAAACATTGTGCATTCAGTAATCCCATTGAATGGCATGATTCTAGATACTTGCTAGGACGAATGATGGCGACTGGTTGACTGGGTTATTTACTTCATTCTACGCACACTCGCACAGAAATGTGTGCGCGTGAAGCGAACACGTTCACTTCACACAGCAAGCGTACCGCGTTGATTTAGGATACAGTTTTTATGCCACTCCGCAAATTGCTCTGTAAACTGGAAGGCAGGCGATGTCGCTATAATTATATACAGTTAAGAATCTGTGAACTTTGATGGGCTTGTTTTTGTATTAGGTTGAACCTTCTATTCTTCGGGCATTTGGTTTTTGTTGTCTCTAACGGTTTTTGTTGTGGAAGAGTTAAAAACATACAGTCGGAGGATTGCGGGTGAGAGAAAGCACGAGAGAGTGGAAGATTTCTTGCCTATTAAATGCGTGGTGCTTCAAATCTACATTTTTATCACTTAAGCGCCAAACAAGCTTACAGTTCGTCGTTCGTTTGACACCAATTAGCCAACGGCCTGTTCTTCAGCGATAAGGCCGTCTGTTGCTTATTTATGCTTATTCGTTCATATTTATGAATGTAACTTAATTCATTATCTCGCCTAGAACTACTAGTCCTTTCGCGTGCACCTCCGATCGGCATCGCCTTTCTGGCGCTACCAGTTGCACAAGTAACCTTACGCTTGCGTCACTGGCCCGTGGGCTCGTGGGCGACGTCCTGAGGTCGACGACGACGCATGGCGATCGAACTGCGCGCGCGCTGCATTGATTCGATTCCTTTAACTGTATTGCAAAGTCTGCGGCTTAAAGTCTGTTGGCCTCGGTGTTTGCGGGGTTTGCACTTTGTAAATTAGGTATGTGAGGTGGAGACGTGGGATATAAACGTTGATAATTTTTTTTTTAAAGTCATACCGTAGGCAAACAGGCAAGCGGGCCACCTGATGGAAAGTGGTCACCACTGCCTATAGACATTAGCAACACCAAGAGTATCGCTAATGCGTTGCTTACCTCTATAACACGTTGCTCTGGCAGCAAAAAGGCAAATGCCACTCCACTGCCAAAGCCACGGTTCCCCAAATCCCCACCCCATGGAGCACTGGAAACCTTACTTACCGGCAGAAACACCATACTATTTAAAAGAGTATTATTTAGCACACTACACTAAGTTATAATCGTATAGTTATATTCATCGCCTTCCTGTCCTCCAGACGAGCGGTGGTGTAGGAATTATACCACCGACATATTTCACCAATCACGCAAAAGTGCTCTGTAAACTCGGAAGATCGTTCCATTGTCGATTTACAAAGTTGTATTCGTTTTCGGTTTGTGTGATGCCTCTTTTCTTCTTGTCTGTATGTACTGTTGTAATATTCTATTTCTAATAGAATAACTAGTGCTTAAAGCTGTTGGTCATCCTAATAAACAAAATAAATAAATAAATATGAGCGACTGTCGCTGTGTCACTATTATCACAGTTAATCTCAATGGATCACATCACCTCTTTGGTCGATCGATTTTCGTCAGGTCTAATCTAACCAACCCATCGATACAAGTTATCCTCACATGACCGTATCCGGTTAGGTATAATACTAAAATCATAATCTGGCGATCACAATCATTCCTAGTACCATCTGTTTTCATCTGTTAGCGGCATACCTGCGATAGCGATTTTCCAATAGCCAAGCGAACACTTTCGATTTCAAGTCTGATGTCATCCGCCATTGAGTGGGAGGCAACGGACGGAGGAAGGATCGGAGCGGAATTACCAGTTATTCGGGACAATTGTTGGATTAATTGGCTGGTGAACTCTTATTGCAGCAACTGGTTTTCGTTGTATGACGAAATCAGGGCAGAAATGCTTGTAGAATCCTTTTAATAGCACATAATGGTGAGAAATCCGGAGATTGTCGGTGTTGGCAACTTTGCGGGACGTGGCGGTCGTATCGTGTTGGGTATTTCCCGTGTATGAGTTGGAAACATTAGTTTTTAAAATAAATATACGTGCGACTAATTTCTAATTGTTAATAAAGTTGTCTATTATAAAAATGTAAATGTGTCATTTAGCTCTTTTCCCTGCGGTTTTTACCCGCATTGTATTCGTGACTATAAAATAACATTCCCGCGATATCTTTACATTTTGCGACGCTAATATAGATAAATTATTTATATTACAGAGCTCTCATAATCATAACTAAAGAAACGGTATCTCTTCATAGTAATGAAGAATAGACAGCAGTGCAAATGGGCTTATAATTAAAATTATTCACTTCCAACGTCCATTCTATTACTTGATTAAACGACCTAGGCAACAATGCAGGTGAAAACTGACCTACCGGGGACCGGGCCACCAATTCCGCAAAAAATCCGAAACTAGCTATAGACTGGACGTGTTACTTTGTCGCTTTGAAAGTAGATCATGTTTTACTTTCAGTGTAATCGATAGTCAATATTATTAAATTCGGTGTGCGCTTCTTTCACTCCAAATAATACAAATAAACCGTAATAGTTAGCATGTAAAGGTGACCCACTACATTTGTACTGTTTCTTTTTCGTTTCTATATTTTGTTAATGGAATTGTGTATTGGTGTCAATAGAGTGATCAGGTCACGCTTGTAACTAAACAATATCGTAGATATAATTGAGTTATACTCAAATACTCAAATACTCTTTATTACATAAAATTTAAAATTTTACATGTCATTTATAAATAAAATTGAAATTAATACAGTCTATCACATTATAGGTCAATATCGACGTTAGGAGATTAATTTAATTAAAACGTCTTAAAACTATTGTTATTTGAATTTGTCATCAAAGAATTCTTTCAAGCTGTAATAAGCTTTTGCTATTAACAATACTTTTAGTTTATTTTTAAATGTTATTTCAGTTTCATATGATGATGATGTTTTGGCAATTTCAATAAATTTAATAGACATATACGTCGCGGATCATACTCGTAAAACCATTTCTGACATCCACCAGACAGCTACGGCTACATTGGAAAACGGTTTTATACTTTTTATAAAAATAGAAGTCTCGGCGGTTGATTTCAATCTGTCTGAACTTTTACTAAAAGCTTTTATCTGTAATTTGCGGCTTTCGTTGGGGTCTGCTTTCCTCGACGTCGCGTTGCTGCTTTTTGTTCCTTATGTGGTGTTTAGAGAAAAGAGCTGTCTAGTAAAAAGTTAAGTAACACCTCATAATAGATTTATCTAACTGCTTATCACTAATGTGATGTGCCAAGCAACCGTTGGGTGTGGTATAAAAAATGAACTAATTAGTAGAATGAACACTTTATTGCACATTTAAAGGAATACAATTGGTACTTAAAAATGTTCTTAATACGTAATTACTAATTATCTCTCAACCCTTTTACGGGTTAAGATGTAGGCAACGTATTGATACCGCCCCAGGTGTTGCTCATGTCACCACTTTCCGTCAGGTGAGACCCGCTTGCTTCTTTGTCTATCAAATGACATAAAACATGTATATGTTAGGTACGGTGGTTATAACCTGAGTCGTCGAGGCGCGGATCGCCAGGTCAGTAGGTAGGTACGTAAACAGGTATCAACATGTGTAATTATATGACTCGTAGACCGGACCAAGCTACCGATAAGACGTAAGCCGTGGCACATTCCTATTGATATTGACATTTTTAAACCGACTCTTCGTCTCTGTTCTAAAAAATTTGGCAACCAGCAGTTTTATCAAATGGACATAAAAGCTAGCAAGAAAAGTGCTTTAAAAAGACAGACAACGGCGACGGTGGCTTAATGGTTAAGACCGACTCGAACCCCAAGGTACCTGTTAGTTGAACACTTACGGTGAGGGATAACGTGATGAAAGCTACACATTCAGGTGACTGAATGTGTAACCATGATCCTATCTGGTAAGGTTCTTCTGGTAAGAGAGGTGGCAGTCGCTCCACTGTAATTATCTGATCTAATCATGGTCAAGTCCGACCTTAGGCCCTCGTGCGCGACAGCCAGGACATTAGCGCCTAGATTACCATACAAGCTAGCAACAAGAGTGCTTTAAAAATAAGGACAAAGTGTGATTGCTTTTGTCGAGCGTGTGCGTTCGTTCAAAAGTTATGTTGAGGATTTAAGCAGCATCAGCGCTGTTCAAAAGTTTTCGAATAAATATGTTTTTTCGCAACAACCCATCAACGCAATTCAAAGTATTCAAACGGAAACGCACAATATTTACGTACACGCTTCACTAAACCGAACGTTATCAATTCATCTCATAATTAAGAGGATCCATCTACCACCCACCGCTCGCAACAATTTGGTTACCTTGTATTTATTCAATATACCAGTACGGTTCTATTGGCTCTAGAAAATGGTGCCGGAGTTGTGCGCTACGGACCATGTAGCTTATTTAATTGTAACTGTCGTGGGCGGCGTGTTCGGGCTATTGCTGGTATGGCCGAGGTTGCTGGGTGAGATGCTTTCCCGTTTCGTAGTATTAATAATACCTTTCGAAATATCTACCCTGTTCTGCACCTTCCGAAGCGCGTGGTTTCCTAGTGAATAGGCTAGTATTGGGAGCTCCAATGAAAGTGTTTTCTGTTAGATTCGACTTACGTTTTTGTCATTTAGAATCAATTTACCCGATTTTACTTACGCTCAATACATTCTCCCTATTTTCGGAGTATAGTCTCTTGACCCTCCGTTTTTCGCTTTAACGCGGGTTTTGACTAGCCGACGCACCGTGGAAAAGTCGGTAGTCATCTGAGGTAGCGCAGACATGTCACAAACATATATCTGAACCGGTGACGGCTTCACCGTTGTTGACAACTAAGTGTCATTTGAAAAAGGCGACACTTAGTTCCAGTTTTGACCACCGGGTAAGATAAGTTTGTGGCACTCCGTCCATGAGAATCCGTTGAATCACGGACCGTGGAACCCCACCTTTATACCTTAACTTTCATTGACCGGTTTCGAGACTGCCCGAACGAATCAGTTTAGCTATAACTAACTGTAGAACTGTTGGCCGTGTGGTGTCCGGCAGAGTAGAATAGCACCAACCCCTTACACTCATGGGTGTCGTACAAGGCGACTAATGTTTTCGAGGCAAAAGATCAAGAGTCTCCGTAGTCTGGAAAAAGGGCAGCAGCATTTTCCATTGTCATATTTAAGCACTGCGATCTCCAACCCGCCTGCCAAGCGTGGAGATTATGGCAATAACCTCCCCTTTCGTGGGAGAGGCTCTAAGTCCTGTAGTGGACTGTTACGGGCTGTGATGATGAACTGTAGACCACGAAGCAGATAAGTGACATACTAGCTATCGATGACCGTTTTTATAGTTCCGTGTTATTATTTATTTACTTTAATCTCATAACGTTCTGGGCACATGCTGACCTACAAGGCCACGATCGGTCGCGGGCAACCGCGGCTAAATACTGATGACGTCACGCACTGATACAATCGCCATTGAATCATGAATATTAATAGTCGAGAGCGTATTTGTTTTACTACCTGCACGAGTAACAATGTTATAATATGTGTATGGATTTAGATAGGTCGGTGATTGATATGGCTCGGCGCCGGCGGCGTCTAACATTATAAACTTTTCTTATTGTTTCTAACGTGTACCCATTTGTTAGGTTGTACATGACGTTGTAGTATTGATATCTGCTAAACTGTGTACCACAACAAATGTTTAAATAGACAATTATTAGAAACTTTTCTTCTTATTACATAGTTCTTTCTAACATATACCCATTTCGTAGGAGGTGGTACACGGCATTTAGTATTGGTATATCTGCCAAATTTAAGACAATAACAATAGTCAAGAAGAAATATTATTGACCCACTTTACCACTGACCGCAAAATGTCAAGCCAATCAGGTGCTTAAAATACATAGTGTTGGCCACCTCACCAGAGTCGATATCTGTTACTGCAAGCGTGGGCGTGACCAGTAAATCATAACGATCACAATAATTAAATCACACTGCATAGGTAGGCAGCGAGATAGTAATCAATAATAACGAGTTTAGCCAAGCTAATAGAATCATATCGTGAAGGTTGCTTTGCCAATTTCAAATAGGAGAGAAATAGTGCATATATAGTATCTACACATACGTAATGTCAAGAGGGAGATATTATTGAAACCCTTCGAGGACTCCCGCGAATGCAAATGGCTCTGGAAAATTAAACGTCCAAAAGGTTTCTGTCGTCGGAATAATCCCGGATTAGACGTAGTAAGTAGTAACTCTTGCCAGAGAGTGGCATAATCTCATCTTGGCGTTAATGTCCCGGATGTGCTCTCGCGCACGAGGGCCCGGTGTCCGCCTTGACCATGATTCAGGATTTAACAGATCAGACAATTATTACAGTAGAGTGACCGCCGTCTGACCTCCGTGACCCTGCTACCAACCTGACCGGATTGGATCATAGTTACACATTCAGTCGCCTGCAGGTTTCATCACGATGTTTTCCCTCACCGTCACTCTTGCCAAAGAGTGGGTTTTTGTTATATCATGGAGTAAACAAGAGGAAACACTTTTTGTAGTTTATCTTTCGTGCGCCACAGTTTTTGTCGGCTGCACTTCAATGAACGAAATATTTTTTCGACACGATCAATTGTATCACTCTTTATTCTACTTGTAGAATTCGGAGTCACAGACATCTATAAAGTTATTTCATAGCTTTTTAATCTCCGAACGGATGGACTGATTTCTATGCGGTTTTCTCCGTTCGAAAGCCAGTTTAATCGAGATGGTTCTTAGCTTTGTTTCATTAAAATCGGTTTTGTAGTTTAAGGAATATTGAAGTATATGTTTTGTTGGTCGAGTCTTCCGACGTTGTTCGGTCAGTTAGGCTTTATTTTATTTCTACACAACCAGCTATTTTTAAAGTGAAACATTCCGCCATTCCAGTCCGACTTGTGCAAAGAAGCCATCATCTCCCAATAATGTCGGCTCTAGCAGGACTGCAAACAGTGACTCAAATGTACGAGCGGGTTGACAAATGCGATAATTGGCGTGCAAACGGCTTCGGCCAATTGGGATGACGACTGTCACTGAACTGCTCTGTCTATCGAGCTATAGTGTAGTATTTTGGTATAACTTTGTTTTAGGATCAATGGACTCATTCAACACTCCATTATCTTCCGACCGCTGTAAAATCGGTTATAGCTTGGTCCTGGGGGAGCTGTTTTGAAATTCGAGACAAATTTGTAAGCCTTTGTCTACCTTTCTTTTTTCTTATGAATCATTACGATGTAGGGGTGGAGTTCCTGAGCTGTAATTGTATACTTTTGTACCAATTTGTTTTTGTTTTATGAGGCCAATGAACAACGGTTTCGGTATGACCAACGTGTACGCAAACCCACTACGCAGTGCCAAGTCTTTGACGTCGGTAACTTCATAACTTGGCTTCGGCCGTTAAGGCAGTGGGTATGGGCCAATTAAATTGCGCATATTATGAATAAATATTTCTATGAAATGATTCAGATTTAAAAATAGCATTATATGATTTAAAAATAATTTAATGTACTCATTTTAGCGTATAAAACAAATTCACTCAACAAAAACTCATACTTTGTTTTATAAGCTATCGTAGTTTCAAAATTAAATAAGTGTGTAGCTATTACTACTCTTTAATCGTTAATTTTTTATTTAGATTTCAAAATTTCCTTAGGCAATAAGGATAATATTTTTTCACTGACTTTTAGTTTAACTTATAGCATTTTAAGCCATGTAACGTTCGTCGACAATATAATGGACAGAAACGTTTTCCATCATTTTTCCCAAGTTATCGTATATCTCTATCTCACCCATACATCGCCATTATTCGAGAGACAGGGACGCAAGAGCTTCTCTTGCCACCATCGCGCTTTGACACTCCGTCAAGACACTGACTAGTCAAGGGTTTCGCAAGGCCCGCGGGTGGGCGGCGTGGGCGCTGTAGTGGTTCCTACGTGATGTCACCGCGTAGCCTCCGCGCGGTGCTTCCTCGGTACTTCCTGGAGCTCGGGGGTCTTCTTGACGAGGTTTCAAGCTGACCCTGATTTAGCTAGCTCGCTACCGAAGTGTTCCCTTTGCGCTATAACTTCGGGTTCTTCCGGCTTGTCTACGATACGGGTACCTCAACCTCAATGGCTAACAGTGCATTCGCATCCCATATATTGTTGATATTCTCCACGACGGTGGTCACTTTTCGGTGGACGGTGGAACGTGAGACCGTCTGAACGTGAGACCGTCTGCCTTCCAGGGTAATAAAAAAAAGCTTTAGTGGCTTCTGAAGGTTCCTAGAGCTAGCTGTTTCTGAGGTTCAGTCCCAAACTACACAAGGCCTCCAGCTGCTGTTGTAGTGACCACACTTTTAGAGGATTTTCCATGATAACTTTCAAAGTCCCGCTGAATTCGTCAAGCGAGTACTCATTTCAATTCTAAAGTTATTTTGTTATCATCATTTGTAAGTAAATAGTTTGAATTTCCTGTGTTTTTTTACCACCCAAAACGACAGCAACCGAGGCAAATGTGCCTTCCGAAGCACGGAGTTACGTTGAATGTGTGGTCAGCGTTCGATAATCAATTTGTTTTGGTCATAATGGCGCTGGTTCGAGGTCAGCTGGTGAAGATTATGACGACAGTGCTGTCGAAGTATTTCCATAAGTACCTCATGTGGTATGTGACAATATAATGAGTCATGGACGTCAAATGTGATTTGACGTCCCCTTAAAGAGTATATGTTGAAATAAATTTAAGAGGTTATTATTAAACATCATAATGGTAGATGCTATCGTTTTATCTACAATCACTGTCGCATTACTTAAAAGTGAATGCCAAGAAAGCGTATATAATTCGATTGGCTCGTTGGCATTCGAGAGGTTTGGTTTATCTCGATGTCTCGATATCATATCGATAGATGTCGACGTTCCTTACAAGTTAGATATAATTTGAGATGTCATCAATTTCGCTTTGAAATGAGCCCGGAGATTTCGAGATTAATTCGTTTGCACTCGATTAATTTACTTTAGGACGTAAAGTTTAGTTAGGTTTTCGGAGAATTATTCACCTTCGAACATTGACTGTTGATTGCGCTATTTGGTAAGACAATGAGTGTTTGTTTTTTATTTGGCAGTATTCCATTTTCCCACGCTCATTCGGTCCCTGTTTTTGGGTTTGTCAATTCTTGCTAAGTCAATGGTTAGTCGTTGTTTTGACTAGCAATTTCAATGCTTTTTTAGAGCTAGCATTTCAATTCAACACCTACGCAGTCTTTGCTAGTCAGTTTTGCGACCTTTGTGTGCTGTAAAGGCTCTTGGTAATTTGACTATGTCGAAAACGTTTTTCACAACAACAGTGATCTTCAGGTCAAATGTTCAATTATTTAAACGTCCTCGACATTCGACTCTTGCCCTGAACCGAGCGTGTCAATCGATATACCCCATCAATTTCTATTCATATCGCTATGGGGTCGTGACGTCAGCGCACCAGAAGCTTCGGTAAAATACTCGCTGGCGTGATGTGTTAAGTTTCTGGATACAATTTTTAAGAGAAATATTCGATCCTTTAGTAGGCCTAGTAGGCGCTATACAGATGAGGGTACAACACGGATTTACGAGTCTAAGACAAACATTTTAAACAACACAAATTACATTTTAAACATTTTGGGTTATGGAAAGCTCAGTAGGTAATACTACCTACTGAGCTTTCCATAATACTAGTATTTTGCGCCAGTGGATGGCAAAACTAATTTTTACCCGCTACCTACGTTCCTTACCCGTTTCCGCGGGAAGTACAAACTTCTTTATGAATTGTGGATTATTCTGGGTTATAAGCTACATTACTGCTAAATGCCACCAAAATTCTTTCAGTACTTTAGTTTTTGCGTGAAGGAGCAACAAGCATCCTTACAAACTTTCACTATTATAAAATTGGCGGGAATAATTACTCATGACCTTTATGTAAAAATGCTATACCTAATCATATGGTACCTAAGTAAGACTATGCATTTGTCTGACCGTATGAATGAAGGCGTCATTCTTTAAAATACATTAATTTGTTCGTTCGTATTGCATGTTCGTGAAATCGTAATCGTAAGCTTTGTCGAATTTTGTTAGCTATTGTCAGTGTTTTGTAGGCCATACATACAATGCGGGTGTGATGGTTGTATTTCATTTTCAACGCACACACCTGATCCCGATGGTACTCATTCAGCTTTTATTTCATTGTTGAAGCGCCCTTCCCTTTAATAACATAAATGTTCCCTTTAATAAAAAAAATGATAATTAGCGTGAGAATGAACGGGTCTTCCAAATTGCCTTATTTCTGTATGTGTTTGTGCACGGCAGCGTTTAATCATGGACTCTGCTTAGTCAGCCTATGAGTATCTTACATGTTATTAGTATGTATTTTTCGGGTTTCTGCAACGACATACAGCGAACTGTTGTCTAAGTGCGACTATCTACGTCGAACTACAGCGTTTCTCGTGAATCAAAGTCTTGTCTATAAGTAAAAAAAGCCTTTTGGCAGTTTCGCTTTTCAGACACATTAAAGTCGCTTTTCTTTTTCATTTCACTGTCTATTATGTTATGGTAACAAGACTGGGAATTGATATCCTTCCGCGTTGCAAATTATAACAACAATTATAGTTGGTATAAAGTTGCTCGACGGTACAATTCAACTTTCACTCTCCGGAACAATGATCGCGTGCCCGCATTGCATTAGGATCACTGTTGTATTGGTGACACTATTTCAATGAAACACTGTAAGCACTTTCATGTAGTTTTTAAACGCAAAGCAATCAATACAACGTAAATGTAGAAGTGTTATTTGTTGGTCTATAGTTTTTCAATAGGTATTGTCGTTTTATCGAAATGTGCTGCCTGTCTCACAAATAGTTGGGGTTGGGTTAACATTTTCAGTTTTTTACCGATATGGTGTGGAAAATGAAACTTACGGTTTGTGTTCTAATTACGGTAGTTATTAATGAAATGAAATGTAATATAAAGCCCATAACAGTCCACTGCAGGACTTAAGGCCTCTCCCGCGAAATAGGAGGTTATTGTCATAATCTCCACGATTGACAGAGGCGGGTTGGAGATCGCAGTGTCATAAATATAACAATAGAAAACGCTGCTGCCCATTTTCCAGCCTACTGAGACTCTTATATTATTTGCCTCGAAAACATTAGCTTAGCAGGCTTAGCTACAAAAAGTCCTCTTGTACGACTATTCCACTATTTCGTCCACCTTCATTCATCAGCAGTCGCAACTTCCTATGCTTGTAATAACACTAGTAGGTAAGTCATTAGGGACTCTTATTAGGTATATTTTATTATGTAAAGACGTAGCGGCTTACATTCTCACCGAATGATGTAATTGTAAGGTCTCAAAAGTATATATTTAGTAATCTGAGGGCCTAGTGTGAGTTCCGTCTCGATTTTACTTTACTATCGCGTTTGCGTTTACGTGAAAATTAGTATGAAAAAATATATAGCGCCGCCTAGTGGTACGTAAATGAAGTTTTTTTCTTCATACTAATTTCGACGTAAACGCAAACGCGATAGTTAAGTAAAATCGAAGCGGAACTCACACTAGGCCCTCAGTGCTCCAAGTTATGCGCGCCTACGACCGACCGGCGAAACGCTCGTCTCGCTGCGTGCGACAAGAAATGCCATGCCATTGTTATGTAAAGAGACAGCCTCTGTTATCTAGATGTGTGGGGAAAATGGGCACGCCAATTTGATCCCTTAGAGCTTAGGTAATCTGGGAGTGACTGGCGAGTTTCTCACGTTTGCTAATGAATAAGTAACTTAATTTTTAGATGTTTAAGTTTGTTTTGAACTGATGGGAGTGGCGCCATATCCGCAGCCGACCGTGGTCGGTACGGTACGTTACGACCATGGTCGCACGACCGTTGCCAATTTGGACAGCGCGTAACAATTAATAATTTTTTAAGTATTTACTTCAATAGCATTGTTTATGCATACTTTCAAGTATATTTTGGATCATACTATTTATAAATGCTTTTGGTTGTCACCGAAATTCTGAATGAGTCATTTATAAATTCAATGCTATTTTTTGTCTGCCACTCTCATATTTGTGCACGATAATACAGTTATATTTACCTAACCAACGGTACATACTTCGAATACTGGTTCGATTTGTTTTTACATGCAAAGGCATTTGAGTTTAATCGCAATCGTTAATTCATGGCCTGTACAAATATGGCATAGGAATATTGACGTAGGTCGTATGGTGTGTTTTACAAGACGCGGGCGTGAAGTTATAACGCCGATGCTTTGTGAGCTCGAACTGTATAGGCAAATAACATCAAACAATCAATCAAGGTACACATTAGTCAGTTTATTTAACAAAGACTCGTGGGCTAAGCTAATGGGATGTGTCGCACACTATCGGTCAGATCTGAAGGAACTGCTTGAATTTAGTGTAATTTTAGTGTGAAATTACGCACGGTTAAACCTTCGGTTTAAAGGCAGCTCGGTGTGGTTGCCTCGACACATTAGATTTCTTTAAATATGGCAGCTATAAGTTTTCTGGGATCGTAGTAGTCATCAGTAAGGCCGATCAATGAAATTAATTTTCACTATCGAAATACTTATCGGACTTGCAAATGTTCATCGCTTAAGCCCACGGACACATTAAATTTAATGTGTGTGTTTGTTTATAGACTGGCATATTCCATCTTTGGCCACGTCACCACTCGTCATGTAAGCTGGCTACTCAGTGCCTGGATGCTCCTTAGTATAGAAAACCCATAAGTAGATTATAATCTGGACGCCTTCAAGGCTAGAGTGAATAGGCTGTTCTAAATCAGGTATGCTCCATCTTCGAATCACCATGCCGCATCGTCACTCATAATATAAGCTCGCCACTAAATGCCTGGCTGCTCCATAGTATAGAAAACCGTAATTGTTGGGCTTAGTTGAAAATCAGCGCTGTTGTCTCACTACCTACATATGTTGAGCTGAGCTCTAGTTTGGCATTATACTTCAATATTTAACCTAATTTAAGTTATTAAGAAATATTTTGTTGTATTTTAGAATTTACAAAATATTCATTATGTATAATGTCTAAAAAATACTACGATATTCGCGTCAGTCCATGCCGCAACCCTACAAGTTCCGTATTTAGCGTGCGCGGGCGCTGCGTCTAGCCGGCAACCGGTCGCGGCCGGTTCGGGTGACTCACGCGCAGCTCGCGTCGCCTTATCGATCGTTTTTGCACGAAAATTGTGGTCATTGTTTGTTCCGTAGTGTGGTCCCGAGTTCGTTGCTTGAGTTCTGAGTTGTCACATTCAGATAGTTATTGGTAAAAGTTATTTTTACATTTCAAAATGTACTTAGGTACCTGTTGGTTGCTGAAAGCCTGGGACTTGGCATGACTTTTCTAAATGATCAGGAAAGGGTAATGAAATGCATTGCCTGCAATTATGGTCCCTGAACAGTCCTTTAAGGTCAAGGTTGTTTCTAGACAGGCATACTGCACCTTCTACCAGGCGAGATGGCGGTCCAAAGTTTTGTCTATTGTAATGTAACAAAAAATCTATTCTATCCTTTACTACAGATCTTAATGTTAACTGTCACTCGAGTCTGTTCGTAATTTGGATGTTATATGAATTTCACGGTTTGAAGCTTCGGACGGATTACGAACGGGCTTTGAGAGTTAACCCCCCTGCTCGGGTATACTGGTCCAGTGCTTACTGATGATTTTGGCCTTACAGACAATTACTATTATCGCTCTATTTCAGTTTCAGAACTTGTTATGTTATGTTATGGTCGAGATGTTCAAAGGAAACGTAATAATTCCAGTTCTCTGAGTAAACAAACGGGGATAAAAACCACTGCAACATGTGTACATGTTGTTTCTTGTTTCTATAATAAATCGGACTATTGTTAAAGTTGTTTCATCTATTGGGACCTGTTGAAACTATACCGCTCAGTTCGACTGACGTTTATGGCCTCCTCGCTCCTCATAAACTATTGAAACAAAGACACGCTATAAATACCGGCTGTGATAAAGATATTAAAGTTTTTATTTTAGTAATCAATATCAGAGCGAGGTTTCGACAGTAGATCAACATGTATGATAACGAGATATTGCCATGTAAGGTCAACGGCCTTGTCGGCGCCGAGTTATTCCAAGAGTTTACCTGTACGTATGGGCGAGCAATATTACATAACGTCAGTGTACGTGAGTGTGTCCTGTACTATCCTACTAATGTTATAAATGGGAAAGTTCGTAATGGTGTTTGGATGTTTGTTACTCCTTAACGTTAAAACTACAGAAGGTATTTTGATGAAAGTAGTCAGCAATATAGGTTATAGCCCTGTGGTATCCGGCAGAGTAGAATAGCACTAACCCCAATCGTGGTGGATGTCGTACAAGGCGACTAATATTTTCGTGGCAAAAGATCTATAGTCTCCGTAGGCTGGAAAATAGGCAGCAGTTTTTCCATTGTAATATTTATACACTACGATCTCCAAGCCGCCTGTTTTCGTGTGAGAGGCGCTAAGTCCTGCAGTGGACTGTTATGGGCTGTAATGATGATGATGATGATAACTCATATAGCCCAGAATAGCACATATAGACTATAATTTCGGAAACGGGTTTGGACCGTTATAACCAAATTTACGCGGATGAAGTCGCGGGCAAAAGCCTGTTTGATAAATTGGCTGTCATTTAATTATGTAGTAATTACTACACTTGCTTACCTTCGGCGATGCATTTGTGGTATGCGTATTATCAATTTATGCTCGTGTGACATGGATATAATTCGGATTTGTCTCTGTTATACCTGCATGTTATGTATGTTTGCAAATAAGTATGCCACGATCACGATAAAATTTGATTGTTCCTATCTTGAGATTGCTTGAATCGTAATGTACGACTGACATTTTAAATATAAATAATTGTTGTTTCTTTTTCTGTTACTGATATGTTATTGTACTGGAAACGTCTGGGTCGAACAAATACTGAGTAACTAACTTTGATGTTCCAATGGAACCTATCTTGGGTTAGATCTTTATGAATAAACTAGTGGACCCGGCCCGACTTCGTCATACACATACTTTACCTCTATCTACCCTTTATGTCTTGTTTATAAATCTTCCTCTTGAATCACTCTATCTAATGTTGAAAATCTCATTAAAATCAGTTGCGTAGTTAAAAAGATCTAAGCGTACATAGATACAGATTGCGGGAAGCGACTTTGTTTTATACGATGCATAGATAAAACACTAAGTTTTTGTTGTTCAAGGGGACTATATACTTGCGAAGATACAACGAACTAGGCAATATATTGCAACAAGAAGTAGCCTTGTTTTAATTATATCGGTCTTAAGGATTACCAATGGGTTGATGTATGATGTTGTTTGATGCTGGGAAGAATAAACATAATCCATCATGCATAGTGCAAGGCGACTGCCTACTATCTCTCTTGCATGTAGATTGCACACATTTTAGATCAGAAAACAGACATCACCGTTTATTGTGAGAGCACTTCCAACATGCCAGAAATGGAATAATCGTCCTCCCCAAGTCTTTACTTTGCACTACACTACAATTTAGGGATTTTCAAAAGGTATGTCTACAGTTTCTTCAATAAATTTGATTGAAGAAACTGTAGGTTGCGCTGGCACCGCATTGGCATTACCATAGGTTTTTTTAAACCACTAAGGTGGCTAACAAGCTTACGGCCTGCCTGATGGAAAGCAGATATCCTGGACTTCAATGGTCCGTTTTCCATCACGTGAAAAACGTCAATCAGGCCTAAAGTGCTGTCAATAATTAAATACTCAAAAAGCTACCGGTAGCTAGCAAAAGTTTTTGTGCGGTTACATCACAAATATTAAATTACGTAGGTATATTAGGAGAACAAATTACAGATACCTAGCATTAAAGGCACTTATTTCTTCATTTAACTGTCTGTCACGTCATGTCGTCAGTTGTAGACACGTAGACAGCTGAATTAAATAAAAGTCCGCGTAAAAATCTGGTATTTACGAATAAGAATTCTATCTCACTACATAGAAGCTCTGTCGTTGGCAATGGTTTAGGTTACTGTTTAGACGATACTATTACGATTATTGATATTGGTTAATATTATCTAGTAAATCTATTAACTAAATTTTATTACCAGTTATATTAACACATGGAATGCGAAATAAAGAAAAAGTTTTGCAGTGTTCTTTTGGCAAATTAGAACCTCGTTATAAAGCCCCAACATTAAATTGCTGGCAGTAACCCTCGAGTCTTTTTAATCTGATCCACGCAGTACGCTCACGCTCATACGTAGGATAGGATGCTAGGGAGACGCCTAGATGTCTAGCAGGCTATCCATACTGCCCTTCAATGTGTAGTTCGAGAAAACTCGCACGCAGCCGAAGCATTCTACTCCTTTCTACAGTGCCACATGCTCTTCGCCATGGACGCCCTAATCGCCATTGCTAGTCATCCAGCGTGACTGTCCCGTCATCATGGACCCGTCGTTGCTTGATCCAATCGCATCGCACCTCATTACGGTGCTGCCTGCGCCGGCGCCGGGTAAAAGTAGACTTTAGTAGACACGCCGGTAACGAGCCACTCTCGTTCGCGAGCATTTCGCAAAACGGCCGCGGCCGTGGCCCACATTTAATATAACAATCGGTAATGCGCCACTGTGTGTTGCCACGTCGCGTAGCTCATTTTGTTTACTTAATCTTTAATATACTTACCTTCATAAACGTCCGATTCGGGCGTGGAATGAGTTCCAGCTACAGTTTCCTTTGGATTATGACATGGTGGTTCAAGAGGTATATTAGAGGTCTCTTGAGAAGTGCCCAACGCATTGGTGGCGCCCCTGGTGTTGCTGATGTCCATAGGCGGCGGTGACCACTTTCCATCAGATGGCCCGCTTGCCTGTTTGTCTGCCGTATTACATTAGAAATACAGTGTACACTTAGTGCGGCTTTCGATGGTAGCGTCTTGTCTTGGCCAGTGGATGTATCAATAACTGTACCTCCTTGGCCTTTATTTGGCTTTGTTGTGACCATCCCCTTCAAATTGCGAGTGTAGTGCAAATCCTTACAGTATCTGCTAGTGCCTCAATCAGTCTTTGTGGCACTAGAACTGCAACCTCCAAGCCTCCTACTAAGCTCAAAACGAAGAGTTTTTCGTTGATGATGATCATCCTTTAGATAAGCAAAACTTTGAACGCTTCTCTTTTGAGCCTAGTCTCTTTATTCAAAGCTATCTCTTAGACAACTCTCCCTCCCTTGTAAAACAGCCACGGACAAGGTGAAAGATCAGTGCTAACCGTTTCTGATACCGCGTTAGGTCAGACTCGTGAAATGGCGGCTCGTTTCAGACTCTGGCTTTCCCAGTGAACGCGTAACCATCACCAAATACAGCGTGGAACGGAGCGTCGTTAGCCCGTAGCGGTCTGGTCCAGGCCAAACGACCGTTTTGGCGGATTTAGTTAGTGATTCAAATCTAGAATGGATTCGTGACGCGTCAACGAGCCACAAAACAAAAACGGCCAGTGTTGTGCAAGGAAATTTGTTATGGTTACATTGAATATTCGAGTTTTTAGGAAAAAATATGATGGTTGTTTGTATAAGTTAAGAATCTATAGGAGTACTTTTAGGGCCTTTTAAGGTTTTTGGTTAGTTGTTTTTATTTTGTTGTTGGTTTGCTGTTCTTTCTCGCAGCAATGGAACAACAATGTGATTGTTTGAGATCGATAATGGGTCGAACGTTAACAATAGACTTCCGTAGATACTTCGGTATAATATAATGTTGATTAATGCCATCTGAAAACCATTATTTCGTAGCTTTTTTATAATGTCGGTTTTTGAAGTTACCAACGAGACTTCTGTCTAGAGCATCATTTGAGATAGACTTCTGACTTCTGTCTAGAGCATCATCTCTATATCACAAAAATAAGAATGATCTACATTGAGTTTATATTGTTAGACTACGCTTGTGTGTAAGTAATCACACACTGCGAATCTCTCCAATACTGTGAACTTGACCGTGGGAACTCCTGCGCAGGTTTCTTTCCCACTTTTACTCTGTGCATCGCTCTGACTAGTAATTACCTAGCATTCGCAGCATTGCTCCCCTATTCATTAGACAAGATGGTATGTGATAGACACTGTAATCCAGCGATCATGCTGATTAAGGCTAGTAATCGTGTTGTTTATTGTTCATTGCTGATGTTCATCGGAATAAAACTATGTAGGTAATGCAAAGGAGCCATATAATATCATAGCAAAAGGCATTAAGTTTTAACGCATGCGCGAAATTAATTGTAAATTAATTCATCTTGTAAATGTATGTATCATCATTATTATCGATCTAGCATCGTGTGATTTGTGTCCAGTAATTAGTTACTACACATGTAGGTGTGATCATCAACATAACAGTCCAGTTTTGGACATGGCTTTCTAGCGCCTCTGGTGTGTGGGATAGCATAACGCTTGAGAGGTGTTTTAGAGATCCCAGTCCAATTTAAAATGTACAAAACATACTGTGCATTTTCCTGATGTCTGTAACGGGTGTCTTCTTCAAAGACATTAGTCATATTGCAAGGCACCTGTGACTGAAATGGACACGATTAATCTCTCCCGGATACTGTAGAGCGACTATATGTCGTGAATGATCGAAACGTTACGATAAAAGACTCGTCGATCATTTTGTTACCAAACGCCCCCAATGTTTACGCCACGGCTCCGAAAGCAGCGCACGCGCAAGGAAACGTAACCAAATTATAATTAGCCCACCGCGATGCGTTAACAGGTCAATGACACAAGCACGGCCGAATGAGATCCTAGCTGTGGTGGTGGCCAGTTCAGGAATACCACTGTGCTTGAACAGTTTGGGTAAAGTTAGAGGTCTGCTCTAGTTGGTGTCGTGGGTAAACACTTTGGCACATGGCCACGCGGCGCGTGCCTCAGTCAATATCTTCGGCTTTGACACACGACGCGTCATTTCTTCCTGTCATTAAAGATTGGTCTTGGCTGGTTGTGTTGATTTAAGTTGTTGGCGCTATACTGTTACTTTTTGTTTTAAAATTAAATATGTTGTATTTATTTTGTGCCGTCTATATTGGACACGATTTTCTGTGATAGTGCCTTGTATATGCCTTTTCGTTCATTTGGACACCTTCCCAATCATCTACGTCCCAAAAGCACATATATTTGTAAAGTTACCAAGTATAATACGAAATACTAAAGAAGGCCCGCGATTTCATCAGGCGTAGAAATCTTTTAATAAACACGTTACTTGTGTGAAGAGCGCGAAGAAACAAACACCTCGGCATTTACAATATTGAGTAGTTGCGACCACACATTGAACAGATTTACGATCATATTATTATTAGTGAAATAATTGCCTCACAAGAAAAAGAAGGAATTTTATCACCGCTTTTACGAGGTAATTGACTTCGTCTGTTATAATTAATTGTTAGCCAAACAATGGCGGTCACAATTCATTGTATGTAATCGGCTGATGGATCTCGATGCGTGTATTTAGTACTTTCAATCGATGATAAAGATTGTTGTTCCGAAGACCTTACGCGGATGGCCCAAGAGGACCAGGTTCTAAAATACGAAAATAAATAAAATACAAGACGCGTGCAGGTATCCTCTGCTTATGTCTTTGCGAATGGAATTTTTTTTGCCTAGGGAGGCACACGGACGGACGGTCCTCCTGATGGAAAGTGGCCACCGTCGTCCATTTGCAACCTAATGGAGCGGATGCGGTGCCAGCCTTTGACAAGTACCTGTAGACATGCCCTTTGAAGAACCCCATGTTAAAGTGCAAAGGAAAGGCTTCGGGAGGGAGCTCCCACATCTGGTACGAAAAAGAAAGTCCTCGAGAATCATCATCCCACTAGGTTAGGCGAGCAGAATATTTTCTTCCATTTGACCTCATTACTCGTTACCTCGGGACTCACTTTTTCACCCGCACGTCGTTATTTACCCATCTTTTCTAGGTCGACATCTACTGAAGTAGGTTCATCCCTCCACATTCATATTTACTACCTTGCTTGTCACATTACTTTCATCCATCCACATAAGTTCTTACGATTTGCGAATCGTAATCTTAATACTTGTTTGAAATGCGTAGGTGTCGCGGATTCTAAGATATTTTGAAACTAATTACCTGCTAATTACTATCATGTCACCTTTCTTATCTCGATGATACATCGTAATTAGAATTAGGTCAGTAGAAAGTAGTTTTTTGAATTGAAAGTGATGGATTGCATGTCTTCGAGTTTGAGATTATTCTAACATTTTATATATAGAGATTTGAAATTTTCGTTTTCAGTGTTGTATCTACTTTTACTTATGTAATTAACATTATTAAATCAACGAATGCGTGTTTTTTTTTCTCTATCTGTATTGTCCCAATATCTAAAAACCAGACAAAGGCGGGACGGGAAGAATTCGCGCCTTAGGGGTCTGTCTGAAATACATAATTTCATCCAAACTCTATAAATAAATGTCCCGTTTTAACCTTTAAGGCCCAGAATCCTAAAAAGGATGGTTGGTCTAAAGATTAACTTGATTTTGTGTCATAATAAAATTTATATACGCATGAGGTGTATTTCCAAAATTGACGAAGTTAACGAAAACCGGATTTCACTTTATGTATACTACAATTCTATGTTGCGCAAAGTTGGTGTCACGCACACCTAATATGATTCAGTTTCAACATTGAAATAATACTGTGGGCGTCGTATTGTGTGATACAAATGTTGTAATTGTTGAAAAAACTGTTTAGAAGTGTGCCGTTACCGTGAAAATCTCTCTTTGTCTGCAGTTTTTGTTTGTGCACTTGAGTTGTCGAAACTATAGTAGTATCACCGCGGATGATTTAACCCTCAATTTTTGCAATAGTCTTCACAAATAGTTAAATCATTTGGTTTGTAAAACCCCGATACAGTGAAATGAAAACATTACCTGTTTAATAAAATAGTGTAATTCTAATGTAAATTAGATGTTTGAGTTAGATCTTCTTTTTTACAAGCTTTTTTCAATTGAAAGCGATCATCTTGTCAAGCCAAAAACCAGCCAGCATCCATAATTTCTTTTTTTGCACGACGAACTCTCGATAGATTCTGCGGCAGTCTGTGGCGCTTACAGACCGAGGCCGTAACGGTTGTTTTCAAATCGGGCCGGTCGCGTTTGGGCGTTTCGTTCCACTTTCCTCTGGCGGTCGGCGGCGGCGCTTCGGGCCTCGTAACCATGGCGACGGGGACGCCGCACATCGCACCGTTTGCTCGATAAGTCAACGTGTTATCAGGATTACCATACTATAGTAGCATTGTACCTATCTACCAAAGTTGTTTTATGAAGAGCTACTGGCATGACGTATGATGTATCTCTAGATCTTTGTAGGTGCTGGTCTAGATTAAGCAACTAAGCAGTGTTAAAAGTGGTGGACGAGTGCAGTAAAATGCTGGGATGCCCATTTTAATAGCTATAGGCGTTTTTACCGTATATATATCTGTAGTATTAAAAAGGTTTTGTAAATCTAAAAAGAAAACGTTTCCTCTGTTTTCTCAACCGCTGAGAATTTCGTTTGGATAACGCAACGTTATCATTATACCTAATACATTTACTAAACTGAAATAGGTACCAAAAAAATAAAGACACGTGTACACAATGAGCAGTTAAAGACCCTAATATGACTAATTGTAGCAAATGCATACAAAGCTGTCATTGTTGCTCACTTTTCACTATAGATGTGAGTGAGCGAGGTGTACTGCATAGGGGGGTGCGGGGGGAGTCGGCGGGAGGGGGAGGTCGGCGACCTTGCCCTCTGCTCTGCGATATAATTAGTACTGTTGCGATGCAGTCCCTTTCCCTGTGGCTAGACCTTTCGTTGTATAAACTTTCATCTAGTTTTTGCACAAAACCTAGCGGAGTTTCTGGCACAACTTTGCAGTTTAAATTGTGTTGTGAAATTGCACTTAGAACTGTCGAATGTAGGTCGTGCTATTTTGACTAATTAGGTTACATGTTCAAGGCAATATTTTAATAGTATGTAATCGTATATCATTTCGTTACAATAGTCCAGGGTTTCAGAAACCCTTGCCACAAATAGGTAGGTACTATAATATATACCCTTTCGCCACACCACTCCACCACTTTGTATCAGAAACGAAACTTACTTAACACGCAATATACTAGGGAAGATTTCCGCCATTTTTGTCGACTTTGCGAGCACAGATCTACAAAATATTTGAGTTTAGTCATCCCCCTTTTAATCCCCCTCGCGACTCGTTCTCCCCTTCGTCGCCACGCTGTCCTTGACAGGGAGAAATTAACATCAAGGTCAAGTTGAGACAGTAGATATGAATGACTAAATTAGTCTCATGATTTTTTGTTTTATTATATAGGGCAGGCACGTAAACATTTCCACATGAATTTAAACATTCAAGAAACTAACCTGCTCCCTATATCGGAGGGAAGCAAAGCATTTGCTTGCTATGGCTGATCACTTTCTATCAGGTGACCCGATTCCTCGTTTTGTCCTCGTCAACTATAAAAAAAATATATCGATTGTCATAATTGTAAATATCGTTTACGTAATGTGCTCGAGTAGACACTTTGAATTTATGACTTAAGATTCTCTGCCAGTTTATACACGCTTCATTCTATATTTCAACTTGTTTGTACTACGTCTACTTTGTCGTAACACCATATTTCTTACAAGTGAGATTTATTAGCCTTATTACCGTCAGAAAATCCGTTTACGGATATTGTCATCCGGCCGGGAATGGCGAGATTATGTAGCTCTCACAGTCACGGGATCACGGGACCGGTTAATACACTCCGGGATCTTGGTGCTGAGCAGCTTACTCACAGGGCAAGCCGGCACCGCATCCGCTCCCTGGTTGCTGGTATCACAATGGACTCGTCTCATGCTCGGCTTATCCTAAACATTATTCAATTCTGTACCTATGCGTCACAGAATACTGGGCCAGTTCAATCCAACGACTCGATAAGAAGGTGGCTGATGCCCTAGACGGCAGTCCGCTTTCCTTCAAGCGGACCGTCTGATTGTTTGTTTCCCTAGGCAATAAAGCGCTTCGAATAACGGAGTGTATATGTATTTTTATTTTATTTACTTAAGGAAAGCCAACAGCAGTTATTACAATAAAAACAATAATAACATTACATAGCCAATTATAGGCCTCCACTGATAAAAATACAATAGACAAAAAGAAGTACAACAGTTGAGGAAACAACAACTTAAGCCTGATAATTATCTTTGCTCGACTCGATTTATCAAATTACTTACGTTACAGTGTGTCAAAGTAATACTTTAGAACACGATTTCTCGCCGATTCACAACTTATATTAAACAGGTAAATGTCAACAACTTTGGACAAGACGTTAAAATTTTTGCTGCTCGTAACAGAAAGGTATTCCTCCCATAGTTGGTGGTAGCTTCGGGAACATAAAGAGGGTAGTGGTGTCTAAAGGATCTTACAGGCGCTTTAATAAAAAGACGAGAGAGAAGTTCCGGGCAATCAACAGTACCAGATGCAGTACGTATCATACATGTATGTGTGAATAACCAAAGGTTCCCTTTGCCCCCAGGACGCATCCACTCGGCCATAGTGTCTGGGGTGAACCTCGAGACGCGGTCGGTCACCGTGGAGTGGTACGAGCGCGGCGAGACCAAGGGCAAGGAGGTGGAGATCGACGCGATCCTCGCGCTGAACCCTGAACTGGCCGCCGTCCCGAGGGTCAACCATGCCGTTCACACCAACCACCTACAGCCGATGCCGAACAAGCTCGCCAGGGTAAGACAGAGCTAGTACCAAGTGTCCTAAAGCACAGTATAAATGAACCCCCTAGTAGCTAGGTTAAGCAAAGTAATAAGCTCGTGTTGATCGATTTGATTATCGCCTGGTAATTCAATTTGTGCGCCAATAGGATTAAATAAATACTAATTATGTAATTTGACGAAAACTTCTGAATAGTTGCCAAACGCTTTGGTCGATTTATGATAGCCTAGTAGTTAGTTTCAAGTAGGTCTACACTTATTTTGAAGTCCTAGGCTAACCTCCTAATAAAATAACCAGTATTTAGACTTGTACGGTAACGGGACTCGTTGTCGGGTCAGTGACCACATCACTCTCGCGCTTGTTTGCATGCAGTAAAGCAATTTTACAATTTAAAGTGGCGACTATGAGTGATCATTTGCTTTAATGACAGCGACAGGATCGCGTGAACATTGTCAATAGTCGAAACGAGTGATTTCATCTTATTTGCAGACAGCGATGCGTGTGACTAATCGCACTAGCTCAATTGTTTGCAATCGATTCTAATACGAATAATTACGTAGGGCAATTTCATAGCCCAGTTGCGCGCAGCCTTGCTTTCATTTATGAATATGCAATTCACTGGCGCTGACTCTATTCAGAGCGCAGTGTGTTTTCAGTTAGTTTGTAAGGTCAAATTAACCTAATTCGCGTAGGACGCTCTCATTTCCCCATTTCACATTTGGTCGGCAATGTGGCTAATCGATTAGTGTAGAGGTGCTTCGGGGAAGTAGTGCGGAAGCGAGGAGCTTCATGTTTATCGATCAGCCCGGCGCCGGAGCCGCGTACCAACCGGCGATCACTCTCATTGTTTGGGTCGCCAAGCACGTTGCTAATACAACAGCGTCATAGTGCGGCGAATGGGCGCGCGTTAGTCGAGTGTCTGGACGCCTTATGCGCTCCTGGTAGATTCCTTTGTGTTATCCGTAATGCCTGTAGGACACCAGTCTTCCGAAAACCAAAGGCATAACGGAAAGTATACAGTAAAATATACAGAGTATCAGTGAAAAATTGTGATTAGTTAACGGTGCATGGGACTGTCTCCGGCTCGGTGTCTCTGCTGCCCACTCGTAAGGGACCATGTAGCAATGTTTCAATACATCTTCAGCTGGCAGGTGATCATTCGAGCACGTATTGCTGGCCGTAGACTTATATTCTTTCCGTTACCACACAGTTGCACCGTTGCCATGGCAGCGTTAGTTAGCACGCTCCGTAGTGACGCACAGCGTGCCGTATCTGCGATGGGTTCAGGATTGCGCGACGCCCTTTGTTTCACACGTCAGAATCAGTGCCAGAACTGTCGCGTAACATATGTCCAAATAAAAAGTTGGAATGGATGTGACCATCGCAGAGGCTGCGTCTTCTCTATAGTTAAGTAGTAGATAGGGCGAGTGGCACTGACTCACGGTGCGGCGAGCGGTGTGGTGTTTACCAACAGGCCGGGCCGGTCGCGTGGCCGGCCGACATCGCCGACCTTCCGACTTGTACGGCTTGCCGACGCACGCCGGACACCGCCGCCTCATCGATTTTCCACACTCGCCCGCCGCAAACAGTTTCACTTTCCACTAGAGCCTGAGCATTGGGGGACGCTAGTTAGGTTAGCCACGACACAACACTGTGCCAGTACTTAGTTATTATTATGTGCGACACAGTCTTTGGCGTTGGAAGTCTGCAGGATCGAAATTGGCTAGTGAATTTGTCGATTAAGCATTTAAATTAATTAGACTGAAACATTGATTAGAAAGTTTTTACTGCGCTATCGATTCACCGCTCCATTCCTGCCGACTTTCAAACCAAAACATTGACAACAAGTAGTGTGGGAATGCCGGAGTGCGTCGTAGCCGGGAGTTCAGTAAGTTTTGTGTGCAGTCCCGACCGCACCAAGGCCTCCGGTCTTGAACGTACCGTGTGTTCCTTTGCATAAACACAACACCTCGCTATTGCACCGTTAGCTGTAAACGAGAGAACCGTGCGAGTCTGACATAGCGTTACGGAGTCCTATTACGCGCTATCGATTGACTTAATTACTTTTATCGTGACTCGATTTTGTGTTGCTTTCTGCGTCACAAGACAAGTGTACCAGTTGCGCGGAAAGCACCTGAAATCTGTTATGGGTGACTTAATAATTAGTGAACGTTGTTTTTTTTGTAAATCGAGCTATCGGTTATTCGCAAAAGGATCCTTCGGTATACTGGACTTTGTGATGTTCGATGCGTCACTGGATAACGACAGTCGCCTGCAGAGAAATTTGACATCTTTAGCTTAAACTAACAGCAGTGCCTGGGTCAGATTCCTATGTAGGCGACCGTACCAGAGGCGCACAAAGCATCTGAAGCGTCCCTTCATTCTGGGCGCAGAAAGCGTCCGCAGTTTTCCTATACACCGGTATGGGTGACCCAATCACCATGTTTCTCTGATGCGGTGGAGCTAAGCCCCGGTTGTTTGGCGAAGGACCCCTCTGGCTCGTCATCGGACGACGGCGGGTTCCTGGCGGGCGCGGAGGGTGCGGAGGGCGCGGAGGGGGAGCCCCCCGGCGAGGCGGGGCACACGCTGCCCGTGCGCAACTCGAGATCGGTACAGTGAGCGCCGTCGGGCGCGCCAAGTCTCCACAGCAATAGTTGCAGCCGTCGAGTCCGGTTGATGGAGTTCGCCCTTTAAATGAGTGCAGCAAACTGACATTGGCACACAATGGTCTCTTGTAGCACATTGTGTTGTCATTTCAAGTGGCAATAATTTGTTCGTTTTCTTGAACGCACCAATCGTATGTTGGTTGGCGCCGATATTGAACGCAATGTGCTGATGTCATTTTCCTGCATCGAATTAAAAGGCTGAACCATAGTTACAAGTTTTCGAGCGGATGAAGATCCGGGTTCTTACTGAAACTTCTGAACGGCTGTCATGTTTGATTTGTTAGATGTAGATTCATTCCAACGGTGGTTCTAGTTTATTGAGGCCTGGCCAGTTTGTGCTGCCCACAAATTGAAAGTCGGTGATAGTTTGCGCTTGCGCATCTATTTCCAGATGTCTGATTAGATTCCCTGAAGTTGTATGGTCGCAATCTAATAGCCCTAAGGGAATCTCAATCCTTGTCGACTAATTTATTATATATCACAAAGCATATCAAATTATTCAAACGGGTTTCTCAAAATTGGTATAGCTCTATAGAAAAAGTTACTTCAGCATCTCGAAGGAAATCAATCAAATATGACAGTCGGAAGTAACTTATTATCGCAATCGAACTGGACGGCTGGTAGAGACGCACGCGCACCTTTTATTGTTACTTGCACGCTGTATTGGTGCTGCTCTTTTGGCGCTTTTTCATCGCTCTTTGGCATTGCAGCGAGACAAATTTTTATGACAGATTTGTCTTTTTAAAATTACTCCCATCGTAAAGTTACAATACAATGCCAAAGACGAAGAACAAGCGCACCACGTATTCAAAATTTTTCGTTTCACTTGTCACATTCTCTATTATGTTGCTTCACGATCTTGGTTTGCACACGAATGGCTTTTTACTAGATTGTAATTTTGTCGCAGTTACATGAAATGAAAATACGTAAATCGATTCGCTTTAAATGGAACCGTGAACAATTGTATAGGTAACTACGCAATTGAATTCGTATTATGTTGGACGTTGTATAGAGGCCCTTTCACAGTCATCGTTCAACTTTGACAAAATTAATTTTACTGCAGAGAACATATTTTGCTGAATACATGATTTGGAAACATATTATATTATAACAGCTCAGGACCGTCACATTGAATATAAATGCCGAATAATGCGGATAATGTAACTTTGACTCATAATACTTAATTGTCCTGATGTGTGAAAAAGATATTAGAGCGCTACAGTGAGCCGCCCACCAAATTGCGGACAATCTGCCCTTTAAATATTGCTCAAATAAGACTCACAAATCTATATATTCATCATAGTAACCGCGTGTCAATTGCGAATTTAGTTGTAAACAATGAGATCATGCCACGTGAATCATCTTCCCACGCTGGTCTCCGGAGTGTCTTGCTTAGCGGAAAAGGGTCTGTAGGTGTTGATCGCAAACACTGCAATACTGCGCCTTTTCTTGAAAGAAGTTTTATTTTGTCCTATCAATTTTTAATTTTAATTTTACGAGTCTAAGAACTCTACGAAGAACTCTCGAGGTCTTGAACATCTTCCTTTGCTTAGTCTGAGATAACTTTCAAGTCAAACTTTTGTAATTAAAGGAAAGTTATTATCATATAAAAAATTCTAAATCCTTGTTTGAAATGTCAGGATAGAAAGTATGTTTCTGAACCAAATTACGTATAATGATCTTAGCTTGAGTAGGTACGTACAAAACAAAGTCAAGATAATAGACAGTTGAGCCCTGTTTACTAAGGGTTCAGTGCAAGCGGGGTTAAGCCAATTACTTATTTATTCGATGGTTTCTTTGTCTTTGTTCTTAATGCTCTAGAATAGTATGGACAGTCGCATCAAATCAAGTAGTATTTACGTTTTGATTATTAAGGGGTTGGTCGTAAAAAGACATAGCTTTTCCTTTTTGTTTGTAAATTTTGGACCTAATGGTAAAACAATTTCATAAGTATGTCAGTTGTCATGTGGATGTAGTGTGTAGTGTAATGAAGAAGTGCTACTAAAAAAAGTGTAAGGAAATGATCCTTTATTTATACAAAAAATCTCTTCCCAAATTTGTACTTTCAAATCTGTCTGAGATTTGCATAAATATTTTCCTCCGATTCATCTATCATCTGCCCCTCTAAGCCTAGCGGCTCCATTACTTACACTCGTCGCTCCCTATCTACAGCGAGGTAGCAAGTTCGCAACCCACGACGTTCCTTGAACCGGCTGAACAGACAAGTGCTATTATTTGCACACACGGGTGAATCATGCTCGCATTATGCCGCTGGTCATTCATCCATACTTCTATTCAGCCACCCGAGGTCGCCAATAAGCTACTGGTTTCCGAGCATTGAACGATTGTGTTCGAAATTAGCTTTTTTCTTCTCTTCGCGCGATTTCGTGCCAGGGCCGTGTTGAAGCGAGTTGATTGAGTAATTTATTTTTGTCGTTCCCTCTATGGGTGGGGCTAGTATTGTGAATTGTGCTGGGATCCTAACAAAACCTAACTGCATTTGTTAATCAAGCGAAGAGTGGATGATTCTTCAAAGATATTGTGTTGATAAGATAACCATCGAACAATATACACATTATGAACAAGAGACAATAATGATAATGATATTGTTTTATTGTTCAACTTTTTCTTTTTGTTTGAATAACCTGCAGTGTGCAAATGAATCAAATGCAAATAATTCACGTCAAAATGTATTTAATTTTGACCTCTATCCGAGACAATGTTATTTGTCTACGAGAGATTCTTACCTTCAGTACAATACAATGTTACACAATCTACAGTTTATTTTCTTTTAATACTAATTACAGAGGAAATTGTAGAAACGCGTGAGATTATGTCTCCGTTCCAAGAATAGATAAAAGGATATTAAAGCCTTGGGTGGGATTGATTCTGGGAAATTAGTCAAGAGCTGAGTGCGAGCTGGTGAAGTTTGTGGTTTCAATTTCAGTCCTCTTTGACTTACGATTTCCTTTTGTACCAAAGGAAAATCCTTTTTTATTTCATCCTCTAATTTTGAAGCTCTATCTTTTGTTGTTTTGATGTCTATAATTTTATATTGTAACAGTATCATTAAGAACCCACATCTCACAATATTTCGGCATCATCGTATGAGGGAGGGATTTCTGGTATCAGATTTTCAAGACTCTAAAGCGACTTGGAACATCGTTTAGGACGACTATCATTCAGTAGCTTACAAGCAGCTAACAGCTTAATGCTTCTTCCGAAGTACGGAGCCCTTGGCGATGATGTATTTTTTAAAGCTGGGTCGTCCGCTTACAAAGCTAAAATCTAGCCATTTGCCCACTATGGCTCTGATGTTCGTCAATCTTCACTGAAATGCAATCAAAAGTTCTTTTTTCACACGTCACGGCACCGACTATGGTGGTTCTGACTTGTGATGTTGTAACATTGTATCAATTTCCAACAGTTTCAACTTCGCTTGATCGCATATCAAATTATTCAGGGTCCCTGTCGCGCTAAATTTGAACGTATTACGTACGTACGTAACCTAACCTAACCGCAACCGTTGTCACATGACGTCACTTTCTCATTATATATAGATAAAGAAAGGGATAGGGGTCTGGTTTTGGTAAATACGTTCAAATTCAGCACGATAAGTGCCCTGACCATGTCACCATCCCGGTCGCGTGGCTCTTTTGTCTCGACCGATACACTTTCATCGCGGCTAGGCGGTTGTGTGTGAACAATGGCGGCGAAGCGAACGTCGCGTCGCTCGCTGCGCTGCGCTTTGTTCCGCGCCGCCCTGCCTGTGTCATTGTGGCGTGGCGGTTAGATAGATTGCCTCTGAACTATGCTAATCTCCTGGTGCGCTGAGCTGAATTGGCTGGGTGGGATTTTGTGTTATGGCTGTTATGAGGGATACTTTATGTTAAGCTTGTTGAATAAACTGTAATTTGGTCGTTTGATCATCGTCGTTAAATCGTTAGGTTAGCATATTGTATAGAGAGTTCGCTATGGGATGGGTAGCATGTTACTACAATCCTTTTAAATTTTCATAGTGTTCGACGGTTGTTAGTTTTTTATGTTATACGGCAGACAAACAGTCAAGCGGGCCATGGCCTGATGGAAAGTGGTCACCGCCGCCTATGGACATCAGCAACACCAGTTGAGTTACCGATGCATTGCCCGCCTCCAAAGAGACCTCTAATATACCTCTTGAACGATCCCATGTAATAGACCAAAGGAAACACTGTGGTATGTGTGGAAGAAATTAGACTCAGACTTGTTCTTTCACAAATTAATTTAGAACCTGTTCCGAAAACAATGGTTAGCTAACCAAGACGTACCAGGCAACCATAACTCAACGGTGGTGCCTGGTGCATAAGAACCGCCACGGCTACTGATCTAGATAGCTCAGTGAGCGAATTGCGAACCGCACACCATCGCCCCAGTTGCATACGTTACCATTACCACCAACGGCATGGCACCAGGCCACGCCCTAAAAACAGATAGATGGGTGCCCCGGTGTAGAAGCAGCCACTTTCGTTTGTAGGTCAGAGGTTGCACCTACCGTGCTGAATTCTACCTTTATTACCAAAGTTTAGAGAGAAACCTTCTTTATTCTTCACATTTTCCAACTAAAGTTAGCTTAGTACTGAGTAATCATAATAAAATGCACCGTTTGCACGTACGTGTTATTTGGTTCAGTCTAAATTCCATTTCTGCCGCTGTTTGTCTATAAATAGGTAAGTATTAAGTGCTTTTCGCCCCAGTTAACGATTACAGACATAATTATAATTCACCTCGCTAATTTGGGTGGCATGTGTGTTTGATTGGTGTTAATTTTAACATTGAAACGAATTTCACGGGTGTCTGTTCCGGCAATCTCGCAACGTGACTTCACTCCGTGGTTAATTCGATAATATGTAGCACTACTCAGACTTCAGTTCGAAATCATAGTGTACAAATCGTACCTAAAGAGGATTGAAGGGACGGCGATTTTTTAACCAAATATTGGTAACACTTTGAATGCGAGCACGGCTGGCACAAGTGTGCCCGCGACGTAACTCGCATCGCGAGAGAGCCTTTCGTTCCTTCTTAATACAAAGACTAAAGAGATCGCAGTACTATTTTGAGTATTTTCTTGTTGCGTTGGAGAGCACACTTGTGCTAGCCGCTAGCCTAAAGGATAGACACAAAATATTATCTATTTATATAAATTACTTGATGCTGAATAGATTCTACAGACTGCAGCCGATTCCCACATATGGTGTTACAACGGAAGAGGCAATCTGTAATGTAAAATATTTTGAATTCCAAAAAGGTCAATTGTACTTTTGTTAGTCACAATCACACGTCAGGTTCACTTACGTGGGTACTCTATTTTCTACTTAATATTTTCTTTCCATTGTTATAAGAACTTACGTACTCGTAGGTCAACTACGCCCAGTCACTTGTGCGATATAATTGCGCACGAAGAATACTCTTCAAGACGATGCAATTGGAGCACATTACGTAGCTCACGTAACAGCTGATTTACGGAATAGAACCCGCATTTTATCATTTTACTTGTTGTTGCGAAGGATTTTTGAAAGTAGCGCGTTTCAAAATCGTTATGTATGCGGGCTTGTCTAATGCCCCGTTTATTGTTATTTTACTTTGCTACAGTATTTTGGTATAGATGTTAGTGCGCTGCAATGTGTTTTCCGATCTTTAAATTCAACTGATTATATAGCTTATTTTGTTTGAAACAGTATAAATGTGTAAAATATAGAAGTGTATTTAATTGGTTGTTCGTGATTGTATTGTGTAGATGTTTAATTTTACAGTATTTGCGGACTGCTTCAAAAGAGTTAGTTTAATTTATTTCTTCAGTGTATTTATTTGGCACCCTCACCGGGGGTTGGTTCTTTGTAAATAAAATTTATTTTAGTTTAATGTTTTCTGAGCTTTGGTTGTAGATTCTTTATTCCACTTTCACCAACGTTTTCGAGTTGTATTCCTAGCTTCTTGGACAACTCTGTAACATAGTGAAACATCCTTTATTTTGGTGCAAGCTGGACTTTTGTATGACTTTAAAGGGTACCTACAACAATCAGTTATTCGAACCGAGCAAAATATTATTTATGAACTGAATTTCTACTAGATAAATAATTTACTGAAATGTTATACAAAACCCTACAAAGTTGTACAAAGTTTTACGAATTTATCTTATGTTTTATTTAACATGTTCCATTTTCATTTATAGGACATGACGCGACAGTCTATTCCAGTGGCGACGAAAGGTGAGTTACGGTTATCATTCTATCTACTTTTTTTAAGCTAAGATATCTTGACTCCAAACTGAGTCATCATCGTCATTTTCCGGTCATTATTCCATAAGTTGGGATCGCTGTAATTTAGTACTAATATTGGGTTCTTAGCTACGAAATTGGCGTTATTTTTTCGTTTGCTCAAATATTTTTAATTGAACGTGACATATCATAATCTATATTTGATTTCGAAAATAGAGTATGTCTGTCGCAGCCAAATGGTTAAATTAGCCGGTTAATCAAACGGCTAGCTATTTAAGCAGTTATTTAATTGAAAATTGGCCAAATTCATGAACTTTGAAAGTAAAGTCAAATGAACGATATTGCCTCGAGTTTACGGAGCTCTTCCATTCATTGTCATAATGCTAACCTAAACTAACCGAATAGAAATCTAATGCAAACTATTATTATACTTTGAAGTTATTGTGGGTAGGTTAGCATTGGAACAATGTGTGTAAATGCTGCGTAAACTCGAGGCAATATCGTTCTTTCAACATCACTTTAAAATCTTATGAAACTGGCAAATTTTTAACTAAATAACTGCTCAAAAAGCTAGCCGTTTAGTTAACCGGCTAATTTAACCATCCGGCTGCGACATGTCTATATGCCAGAAAGTCCCCAAAATTTAATATCAAATATTTTCTTAACTTTTTATAATTGTTTGAAAATACCCCTTATCAGTTTTGCCTCTTTAACCAGATGTAATTTTATAACAAGGGTAGTTATCAAAAGGAAATGGTATGCACCGTTAGCTTAATGTTGTTTGATTACATCTACAACGTTTCATCGTAATTGGATTGGCCATTTCCAAGACAAATTTGCTCATATGTAAATACCAGTTTCCGTCATTTTCGCCATACAAAACGCTAATTTCATAGGTAAGGACCTAATACACAACTACACAAGAATATTATAACATCACCTATTAATATTTGTATTTACTTTCAAACATATTTAAACTAGGGAGTTTGGCGGTAAAACTTCAAAGTATGGTCTTTATTATTTCAATGGTTCTACCACAGAATAGGAATAGGAATATATCGAAACGTTCTACCATAAATAAAAATAAAATTAAATATGTTATACTCTGTCCCGTTTAATGAATCACGCATAGTTCTCAACACATGCTGCATGTCTCACGCTTCAAATATAGTCACAAAGAGCCTATTAATGATGTTAATTTGGGATTAAGGAAAGGACAATGGCAGTGGCTGGGTAACCGACGAGCAGGGCGCCGAGTCCGCTAATTTACTTCGTTCGATTGAATTGGAAATGTATCGCAATAGCAACTCAACGGCTTACTTATAGCAGTATACCAAAACCGCGTAAAACTGCCATTGAGCTGCGACTGCTATCAAATTACAACTCTACCGAGGTGTGTGACACAATTAATCATTTATTAATTTATTTTCGAAAGAATTTGGGTTTGTTTACTTTTTAATTGGTGATGAGTGCAATTGTGGGAGCTAGGAGGATGTTGACTTAACTATCCATTGTTTGAAATATGCTCGTAGTTAGATTTAATTTATTGTAATGCTCTGCCTTATCTAGGTAAAAATTGAGAATGTTAACGGTACTTTTCTATATTGCGGTCAAAGTTCAATAAATCGTATATGGCTGGTGTGATACCTTTCGAACTGAATGACTTGTTATGAACTGTATAAGGACATGTCGATTGCCTTTAAAACTTCTGAATCACAGTTTTGGAGAAGCGGGCTTATCGTTATAAAAAATTATCATCTTGTCGTTAATGTCTCGGTTGTGCTCTCGAGAACGAGGGCCCGGGGTCCGCCTTGACCATGATCCAGGATTTGGTGATTAGGTAATTACAGTGGATCGACTACCATCTGACCTCCGTGACCCTGCTACCAGGTGAACCTAAACCAGATTGGATCATGGTTACAAATTCAGTTGCCTGAATTTGCAGGTTTCATCACGATGTTTTCCCTCACCGTAAGAGCATCGGTTAGAATTCAACTAATGTACATAACTAAGAAAAGAGTCATTGGAACATGGCCGCTGTGGGATTCGAACCCGGTACCTCTCGCTTACGAGTTGGATTCTCAACCGCCCGGCTACCGAAGTTGGCTTATCGTTAATCAATCACTATCGGTTATCAAATGGTTTTGCATTAAAATTTTGAATACTAATTAGGAATCAATAATCCTATGGGATACGGGCTTGAGTGTGTGTGTGTGTAATTAGGAAACAATGGAAAAACGTAAAATCTTACTTCAACAATTTATTTGAAATTTATTATTATTATTTATTTGAAAGATTACATCGTTAAACGTTGAACCTGTTTTTCAGCCCATTATCAATGGAAAGGCAATTTATAACTAAATAACATATAGTGAACATAATTACGTATATTGTTTTGTTACTTAATACTTACTCTCTTATCCCGTCACGATGCTGTTTATATTAAAAATACTCCGCTATCTCTATCACAGCCAATTATATCGATTAAGACGTGTGAATTTCTTTTTGTTGAGTCGGAAGGTCATTCGAGGTTGCCGCTCTCGGTCGCGGGTCAAATGGATCGAACAGGTGAATGGGCGAATATGGTCTGGGTATCGAAGGAATGAATGGTACAGACCTAGCTAATAGTGTAGAGTTCAATGTACTGTGAGTAGGTACTTGGTGTTTCGAAGTCTTTTATATTTTATAAACCATAAAATTGCTTATGAGTTTTTATTGAAATACTGTTCTATACCTGTCCAAAATGCATCAATCCACACGCGGCGTGGGACTTCGGTTTTATAAAATGTAGTGATGCGAAAGTTTGCAAAGATGCCTATACGTTTGCATGCTTGTTACACCTTCACGCAAAAACGACAACGGATTTTAATCAATTATGGCAGTACATAGGCTAAAATTTATCCCGAAAATCTGGTACTAGAATGTTATAATCGAATTTTACGCGAACGAAGCAGAAGCTAGTACTTAAATGAAGACCGTAGCACAACATTGTCAAGCTTTCTAATCTACGTGTCGCATCGTAGAGAAAATTGTTGCACATTTATAGTCATTTGGGTTAGTCTGTCATCGCCATAACGTCGACGAAACATAAGCAGCGATAACCTTGCCGACAGAAAACGTCGGATAACTTCCGAAGTTTACTTAAACTCAAATATTTTCTTAACTACAGAACCGATTTTAATGAAACAAAGCTTAGCACCATCTCGATTCAACTGGATTTCAAACAAAGCAAACCGCATCTAAATCGGTCCATCCGTTCGGGAGCTACGATGCCGCAGACAGATACACAAAGCCACAGATACACACGTCAAACTTGTAACACCGCTCTTTTTTTTGTCGGGGGTTAAAAATAAAGTGATAAGAGTTCCTAAAGTACTGTAAAGAAATCTAGTCGAGTAAAAATCGAGGCTTAATAAATATATATTATCCTTTAGATTTCTGTGGATAATACTTCCTGTTGTCGTGCTCTACTTTCATATTTTTCTATTGAAACGTACTTTAGTTTAGCATTTACATGATAATGAGCAAGAAACGTACTTCATGTCATGGCCTACATTAACATGAACTTATAGTATGGTACTGTGATATGGAGCCATTGATCCAAAATTATGAAATCCGGTAGAGTCGTAGTATATCGTAGTACCTTTCTCTAGCTCTGAAACTAGAAATTGTGCCAACTGCCTCTTTCATGTCGTTGTCATTCAACGTTGTTCATACATTACCCCCTATCGACTATTGTGGGTCAATTGGGTCAGTTAAGTGTAATGATACTCGTATAAATCGCTTCCCCATATTGACTCAGTTGTGTTGTCCCAAATTGTATTCCATTTTTGTAACAAATTTTGATCCCTATCGATTATGCCATGTGTGAATGACCTTTTAATGAAATCAAGCTTCTCATTTTATACTTAAACCTAAATTGCAAACAAAAGCATAATAATTGGTGTGTCCTGTGTCTGTATTCTTTACCAGACATATAGCGGAAGAATCAGAGAACCATTTCTCAAATGGATAAAATGTTTTTATAACAATCTTTTATCGGGTTTTCTATTTTAAGCCATGATAAATCAAGTGGGCCCAATCTCGATAGGTTTGCTTTATTCTATTCAACAGTGCCTTACGCCACCTTTCGTCTCCGTCATCAGATCAGCTCGCTGATACTATAATATTGCATTGTCACCTGACTTACAAATCTGACGACCTGTGTTCAGTTGGTTAGCAGCCGGTCTGCCACGTACACGTGCCACGGCTTCGATTCCCGGCCACGCAAACATTTTTACTATGAATTTTTATTTCTGTTACGGGTCTTGGTGTTGTGTGTAAAAGTATGTATTTAAAAATATATAAGTAGTTTATCAGTTTTCTGGCACACATAACACAAGCGTTGCTTACTTTAGGGCTAGAAGGGGGATGATGTGCGAATTGTCCAAGCATATTTTTAATTTATTATTTATACGTTTGCAAAATTTCATTTCTTTAGAAAAGTGGGTCAAATTTTAATCCGAAGATTTTATTGCATACACACAAGGGGGCAGGTGAAGTTAAATGAAAGCTTGCAAAAAGTTGATCGAATTTATTTTCTTACCGAGTTCCTTGCGAGGTTTGTTTTACAGGCGTATAGGTTAGGTACACACAAATTAGCACCACCATTAACACCAACAGCATGTAGTAAAGTGTTGCGTACGTGCAATGGTGCAAATACCCCGCAATCGTGTCACCTGGGGCTCTTCATCAAGCATTTATGGGCAGCCGTGGTGTTACGGTTTTTTTAATACGCCCCGCTTTGTTTCGGTGTCAGTGGCACTGGTGTGCGTCGAACGGAAGTTATTGCTTATTATTATACGGCGCTATGTTGTAATTGTAACCTCAGTTTGTAACAGTTTGGTGATGAAGTCGGTCTTTAATTAGATTAACACTAGCTTTTGTACGCGATGAAGTACGCGAAAAATTCGGTTATACCGCTCCTGCGGGAACGTAATTGAATTTCGGAATAAATTATAACCTAAGTGTTACTCTGGACTTTAAGCTTATATTGCTGCCTAATTTCATTAAAATCTGTTCAGTAGGTTTTGCGTGAAGGAGTAACAAACATCCAAACATACATCCTTAGAAACGCATTTATAACATTAGTTTAGTAGGATGGGATTAGTAGGATTACATTGGTACTGTAATTATTTGATCTGCCAAATCCTGGATCATGGTCAAGGCGGATCTCGGGCCCTCTTGCGCGACAGCACGACCGGGACATTTTATTACATTAGTACTAGTGCTGGTGTGAGAGGAAAAATCAGAGATGGTTGACAGAGGACAAGCCTATGTCCGCTATTTCTTACGCAGCGAAGGTTGATGGGTGATGGGTTCCATCTTATGTATCAATATAATAATATATTTTCAATCATCATTATCAATAATTGATCACATTGTTGAAGCATAATTTTCCACTTGACCTTCCACCGCCACGAAATACCGAGCAAGCCGAGCGGGAAACTTTTATTGGTATCTACCTAATTAGAAAACTTTTAGGATGCCGTTCGATTTCGCGATACGATCGCTCGTAAAATAGAAATAAAACCACCACATCACACGATGGTGGCTCTGTTTGCAGGCATTAACAGCTGTTTTATCGAAATCAGCTGTTTTGAATATCTGAATGCAAATAGACGGTGTTTCTCCACACTGGAATATTTTCAGACTTCAGACGTTACACATGCTTACAAAATTTTAATGGAACGCATATCGAGTATAATTTATTTTTATACCACTACTGCCTGCCTTATAGCAACGAGCATATAGACGTTTGCAATACGAGACGTATCACTCACGTGCTGCCGACCCCGTGAAAATCTTTTCACCCCTTTCTTGAAGAACTTCATGTTGTGCTGTCCAGGGAAAACCTATCCAGGGACAATGACACTCCTCTCCCTCCCTTCCTCAAGTATTTTAGTTAAGTTTTTTACGAACTATATATATTTAACCGACATAGACTATTAAATGAGCAACAGCTCTTTTAATATATGTTGCGTGCTATCTCCAACCTAGTATTCAGTGCTCTTTAGGCAACCGTGGGTTTGTTAGTGGAATATTTGGTGCCAGAGCAATCTCTCCCGGGGTTTGAAACGTGATCAACGCTTTGTTGATATCTCCGATGTTGCTAATGTCCCTATGGACGAGCCACCTATGTGGCTCGCTTGCTAGTTTCTCTACCGATTTTCATAAAAAATATCAAGGCGGTGGATCAGATAAATCCTTGTCACTACCTCAGCCCGCGGCTCGCGCAGTCGCGTGCCATTTCGCACTAGCGCCGGTTACGTCCAAAGTTGCGTAACCGGGCTGCAATTTGGCAGTGATGTTCGTGCATTTGATTGCTGGTATCGTGCGCGCCGATTGCCCAGCTATCGGCCTTTCGTGCCCTAGATGCGCCTGTCTCTGGGTTTGTTTTGGATAAACTTAGGCCGGAGCGTGTTGGAAAATAGCGTCTCTGGGTTTTGTTTCGGATAAAGTTAGGTCGGAGCATATTGTTACATTGGAAAATATAAGCGATTGTTGCTTTTTTCTATAGATGGCTTGTCTTTTACCAGGGAATGACTCAAATACGATTTGTGTTTTGGTGCAAGACAGGTTTTATAGATCTCTTATTAATTTCAATGCAAGAGGCATGCGGGATATGTTGCAAGGGGCAGGCAGGAATACAAGAGGCATTGAAAACATATCCTAAGATATTAGTTTGACACTAGTTTTCATACAAATGACGGTGTATTGCCTTTTTGTACCTATTATTTGCTCTATTCCTAGAGTGTTTTGTTTGACGCACTAGTGACAAAAACACCTGGTCAACGTATTTACATCGTATTAGGCCTGGTGAGAGCTTTTTTGACGAGAAAACTCGTTTGACGTGACGAGTCGCGTCCGGCAGTCGGGATCTCTTACTTCACATAACATACGCACAAATTAACACGGCCATCCTATTATGTTTGTTTACTATGACCTTCGCTGGAGGGCAATGTCAAGATGGCAGGCGGTCAAGGCGACCCGCAGCAACCAGTCCCGATGCGTGTGGTAAGGGACTGATTAGTGACCTCACGCGAGTCTACCGACATTTTTAGGTCGCTTAAAAGATTAGGTTGACGATAATAGGGATTAGGTTGGATAATATGACGTCTTTTGGGGTAAAACTCAAATGGTAATTTTTTATATATATTTTTATACTTCACTAGTAATGAATAGGCAAACGGCTTACCTTATAGAAAGTATCTAGATTCATGCTATGTTTGAAGGGAGAAACATTCAGAACTCTGGCTTGGTCAGCCATCGGCACATAACACCACACCATTTGTTTGAAATCGAGAACCCTCCCAGACGCTTTCCTCAGTTTTGACTCAGAATATTACTTGTGATCCAACAGGTAGATGGCAGAACAGACGTATCTTAGACGAGCTTGACGTAATATAAAAAGTAAAGTTGCGTTTCAACTGCAACGAATTTTGTAGAGAAGTGTTCCAGATTACAGGAGTAATACTGAAGCTCGAAGTTTAAAATAGTGATGTGCTGTGTTCAGAAAGTTTATAAGTACGAATTACATAATTGAGAATGTTCATCACCTGTATGTACGGAATTTCGAAAAATTATGTATGGAACTTCGAACTTTTCAATATATAATTTTTCGAAGTTTTGTTACTTCCGTACATGAAGGCGATGAACATTCTCAATTAAGTAATTCGTACTTATATACTTTCTGAACGCAGTACATAGCTATTTTGAATTTAGAGATTCAGTATTACACTCAGATTGCAGATGTGATTGGTCAATGAAATATAAGCTGCCCTTGACAGAGACCCCTTGCCGAAATACCGCGGGTTCAAGGCAACCACCAGCCCCAGTTCATACGCGGAAGTAATTTACTGTTACATGCTCACATTAACGCCAACGCTACCTTAAATATGTTGAAATAATGCTGTTATTATCAAAAAAATAACTGATAAAATTTAACATTTACGCATTTTATGAAAAAATTCTAAAGTATTTTATGCCTAACCCCACGGGAAAAAGGCGTGAATAATGCATAAGGTAACTAAGGTGTGTGATTGATGTAACAGGATGTTATATGATCCTTACCACACATAAACTTCTATTTCGAGGATTGACCTTTGTTTCGTCCATTTCTGCAAATGTTTCGCGGAGCAGCGGATGCGCAGTTTTCCTTTCTGCTTAACTTACGGCTTCCTTCGCCTGTTAATATGAAGTTTCATAAATGTTCCTTGCCAGCGTTCTTGCTTGGAAATTGCTTATTTTGAAAAGTTTATACAAGCGTCGGTTTTATTCATTACGTTTATACTGAAACGAAAATACTGCGTGCTTTTTGTACTGTACTGTGAAGTATACGTGAATACCTGTATGTATTTTATTTTGTACATCCAGTTGGTGCATAACGTAATTTATGTAGATAATGCTTGTCTGTTGCTGTCGAGGTGCAAACAAAATAGACGCAAAAGCTAAATTGAATTTTACTGCTAGTGCTTGCTACTCCTAAATTTTATTACTTTCGGATGGTTGTTTCAGCCTTAACTACTTTTGAATTGGGTCCATTAGTTGGTTTCGCTTGTTCGCGTGCGGTGTTGCTATTGAGTGTCAAGTTATGTAATTTAAGTCTTCATCTATAATCGTATGAATAAAAGCAACAATCGTTTCATATTCTTCTTTTTACACAATCGCTAACATCTGTTTTGCCACTGCGATCTGCTCTATTGTGAAGTCTGCACGACCTTTTAACTTTGAGCGACACTTCACATGACGTATGGAACGGAAGGCATTGCCCTGGCCAGTTAGAATATTAATGGGATTACCTAAAAATATCCGTGTGAACCAGACAAGACAGTGCCACCGCTAGTGTGGACATTAAACATTTCTCGTCATAATTAACACTGGCGTGTCCGCGTGTGCCGATTAAGGTGTTCAGTCGGGGGTTGGTTGAATATTACATGGGGCGATCCGTTAGGCTTCGCGTGGGCCGCGCCACGCCGGCCAGTATTCAACTGCCCGTAGCAGGCACTGGCTGCCACTGAGCTGGCTTCACAAAAAAGAAAATTAAAAACAAATGCCACCCATTCACACCAAATGTGATAGTTACCTTGAGAAAATTAAAAAGAAATTGTGCTAATTATAACATGCCAGTGTTGTACGAGAGGCGCGCCCAGCCGCATTTGCAGCGACGGAATAACAATGTAGGCAGTAAGTTCAACCCTTCGAAACTTCGGACTGCTTTAAACCCTATCGCTATTGTAATAGGGTCTACTTTCGTGGAAGAGTCACGTAGTCGACAAAGTTGTGTAGGGAATTCAATTTCTTGAAACCATTGTCGCATACCAATTGTTCAGGCGGGAAAGTTTCCTTATAAAGTCTGTTGAACTCCATTCCGAAGACACCCGATGACCTTCGCGGAACAATGGAGGCTGCGTGGAATGGTTTCTTGGATATTGTCGACGTATTCCTCGTATCAGGTGTCTTGCTGTTTATGGTAAGCAATTCGTGAATACCTTTGCGCGTCAGCCTGTCCAGAATTGTATATTGGATTTCTTAAATAAATCTTCTTATAAGGTGTGGGTAAGGTAATTTTGGCTGGCGTATCGAAATATAAATGTTTTATACACAAATTGTTATTGAAGTAAATAAGAAATTAAAATTTTATTGAAGTATAAGTTCTTCTCAGACCTTTAGACGCATTATACCTAAAGTGCATCGGGGACGTGCAAGATGTGGAATGATCTGGATTCCGAAATATTTCCTTTGCACTAGAATTTGAGGTTCTTCAAAAGGCTTAGATGCCGTGCCTCAATGGTCGCCACCGCATCGTATCCGCTTTTTCTAAGTTGCAGATGTACTGGACGACGGTGATCATGACCACTTACCGTCAGGTTGGACCGTCGAACCGAGTATCTACTGTATCAGCTCTAGACATACAGTGACTCGAGGAAAAATATATAAGTTTCATGAAATCAGCTATGTACTTCCTACACGTACTTGTCGGGCATCTTTTTCCTTAAATAATAACTAATTCCCAAAGTAATTTGTTTCTTAAACGGCGCTCCTGAATATGTATGCATCAACTAAAGCTTTTAGTACCCTAAACAAGATGACCGGTGATTAAATCTAAACACTAAATTAAATCGAGACGTAGCATATACCTAAAACCTAAAGGCACCCACATACAATTGCGGGCGCAGTCATAACAATAAAGTTTTTGTTTATTTATTTCGCAGAGGAATATCGCACTCAAATACACAATAATTTCTATTAAAAACTTTATGCCGGTCTTCATAAGGTTCAAACTCCCCTGCCAAGCCAGAATATATTCCCGTCGAAATACAAGCACCTGTTTTTCTATAAAACGACTCTATAATAACACAGGTAAAGTTCAAATTTCTTTGTCCACGTGTGGCATATTGTACGTGAATCACCCGCGTTGTGTAGGCTTAGGCGAATGACCCGCAGTCCTCACCTGACGGGGCATGTCCATAATTAATGATATTCATACCACTATCTACACTACTGTTTTCTGGTACACCTCTGCTACTTTTTGTGTGGAAAAGAGCTTTATGATCGCGCCTTATTTGTATGGATGTTGTAGCTTTATTTGTACACCATCAGATCAAATTTTAGTTCGTCTGTTGCTGTTCTCGGTGTGTTCTCTCTGAGTCGCGAGTTTCTTTAACCTCTTACTCCAGCACAGCTAGCTCAAGCGTGCCCGCGACACAGTTCGCGCCGCGAGAGAGCGTTTGTTTCCTTCTCTCAACACCAAGATGAAAGAGATAGCCGTATCTATGTCGCGCCTTTTATCGTTTATCGCGCGCAAGAGCACACTTGTGCTAGCACGTGCAGACGAGAAATAAGTTGTCTCAAATTATATTAAGTAATACCTACCTTTGACTGAGACTGGTTGAATAGTTTCGGGAGCCGATTGTTAGATAGATAGATAGAAAAACACTTTATTGCTCACAAAAAAATAACAGCATCAATAAGTTACAGTAACAAGGAACACATATGAGCAAAGGCGGCCTTATCGCTACAAGCGATCTCTTCCAGGCAACCTTTACAGAAATTGAGACAATAATATTACAGCAGGTAGTGTTGAGCCACAGGATACAAGAGAATGAGTTGTGCATTTATCTAAACAATATTTCGATTGTTACCCTCTTATAAGTATTAATTTTCTATGCTCGGGGGTTAGAAACCACTTTAAAATTAAACTAGAAAGTGGTCAGCGCTGCCTATAGACATAAATAAACCAAAACGCGTAGATAGGGCAAACGAATCATCAAACGTCAAATTGCTCACAGCACTGTCTATATCCTGCTCGAATGTAGGTTTAGGGCTTAGGCCCTTCACGTGAAATTAAGCTCGTAATTCTGCAGGAAGGAAACATTATGCACCAGCTTGGATATCGGATGTTCTAGAATTTGCAGGTCAGCTCGTACTCGTAAATCGCCGAGTGCAGTGCCTATATGGAGCACTAGCGCTATCTATTCTTGTCTAGGCAAAATAGCTCAAAAGGCATATACTTCAAGACTTCAAGGACTGGCACCGCATATGCTCCCCTTATGCTGCAGATGTCCGGGACGTTGCTGCTTACTCTCCGTCTGGAATGGAAATCGTCCCAACTCAAGTTGGAACACATTGTTATGAAGCTAATGCGTTCCAGTTAAAGGAACGGGATGCAATTGTGGCATATAATATAACGAACGTGCACACATGCACAGGCCTTGCATAATAGGAAACTCATTTCCACGGCACATGTCGTCGCCTTATCCGTTGCTATGCACCAGTTTCACTGTTATTCTCTTGAAAAGTGCGAGTAAGAGTACAATTTGTGTCTTTAATATGAGAAATTAATAATGTCTTACTAGAATGTTGATATTTGATAGTGTGCTTGAGACAATTATCGATGAAGAAGGTGAAAAAGTGGTTGTAGCGGTATTTCGATCGTATGATTGATAGGGGCTGCAGTAATGATTGATTGTTGACATCCATTCATTAACACGATGGTTGTTACTGTCATTGTACCCACAAAGTAAGGTCAGGGGCTCTATATTCTCTCTAAAACTCTCTATTTCTTAACATTAGCAGTTTTGAATATTAATCTCATATAAGCCTATTAAATTTGAAATTTGAATTTTATTTAAATTGGTTTACATTTTTGACATCCGACGGATTCGTTCTGACGAATTACGAGTTTCTAGATTTTTTCCATGCAACGAGTTATTTTTTATTAGGCTCGTTCAGTTAATGCAACACCGGCCTTGGTCTATCTTTATACCTTCAAGTCTTTAATGTCAAGCCTACTGTCAAGTTCACATAGCCTGCCAATAACCACTAGTCATCATGCAATCGATTGCCTTCGAGTCAAAGCTCGTGTCGTCACTGCGCTCGGTACATTTTTCATCAGCCCCCGGGACAAAGCCTCACTAATGTCACCAAATGGCCGGCGATTATTTTCTAATTTTACTCGACGTCGGCTGACTGTGTTGTGTAATTGATCAACAGCCTGTACAACGGCGTAGGCAGTGTATCTTGGGCCGTTGGCTCGGATAGAGCTTTTCGCTTTTTGGTAACAGTCGTCAATGCACGCTGTTTAGCGATTCCTGTGTGTAATCTGACGTGACGTGGTCTTTTGCGTTTCTACCCCGTTTGGTGATTTGTAAAGCGCTGCCAAGGTCTTCCGTTTCAAGGGGCAGCAGTGACTTGACTGTCTCCGTTTTGTGTAATTGTGTATGAAGCTGACATTTAATTTCGACGAGGCGCTGTGTCGCCGGTTGAAAAGGCGACCGCGAAATAAAGACCAACTCTGAATCAGGGCCTTGAATTACCGCTGATGAGTTATAAAATAGCTGTAAAGCGTAAACTGGCAACCAGTAAGGGCCGTATTGCGTGCACTCGGTTTTAACGACGAGGTCGAAATGCAATTTAGGTGCGCGTGCGTCACGGTTCATTGCCTTGAGTGCGGAAAGAGATCCTAATATGGCCGGGGCGGGATCGGGCCGCGCCAACGCAGCCGCCATTGCCCGCCCGTCTGTCACGGAAAGCTGAATCTCCGGCTGAGATAATACGAAGCGATATTTCGCCCACGAGAATCAAATGCCAATGGATAAAGACTGAACTTGCCAAAGATGTGCTGCTCGTGGTTGAGGTGTAGACGAAGAGTGGCAGACTCGGCGGAGTCTTCCACACCCGCCGAAGCGTATCAGACAGACAATGAAAACGCCGAGGAAATAGTTGACGATGAAAAGGCACAGGAGATCAAACTGCAGCCACGTAAGAGATCAGCTGATTACTGCACTGATGCTTGTTTTTGAAGTTTGCCAGCTTTGCACACCGTTTGGCTTTGGCGACTTCGCAATCGAGTTTTGTTTGCGGTTTTTGTTTGATTTGTTTTGTAGGTTAGGCAGACATGTGTGATTCATTGAATTGGACTTATTATTGTCGAACAGGAATATAAGTATTCTTGTTATTTCTGTAGGTATTTTAAAATACACCAGGCACTAGCTTATTTGCCCTGTATGACTTCCTACTATTGTTTTTATTGTACCAGACTGCGTGTTGATTTTTCTCCAGATTAGAACGGTTATGGACCATGCTCTTATAAGTCATGTAGGTTAAAGCCGCCAAGCTTCCATACATATATCCTAGATTAGTGTTTAGTTACTTTGCAGTCGTTGTTAGAAACGGACCGACGTGTACAGCGTTGTAATTGTGACAATATTTAAGTGTCATATTGTTTTAAGGTAATTATTACTGTCTACCGTCAATAATACCGTGTTGTAGGCCTCTAATCTGACCAGCTGACTTTCCCTCACCATCTTCATTATTATCAGCCCAGCCGACGGCAATCCACTGCCGAACACAGAGCCCAATCCAGTCGTTCTGCATAGATAATCACTCAATCTTGAAACAGGAGGTTCCACAAGGCCCTTCCCCTCATCCCAAATATAGATGACACACTAACCCACCCCTCACGTTTCTCTCAACGCCTTGTAGTTGTATGTGAATCTCGCATTTTCCAGGGTCGAACTTCGTGTCGGCGCCGACGCGGGTGACGCGCAACAACCAGATGCGCGTCTCGAACGCGGGCTACACAAACGGCCACGGCGGCGACACCACCGGCCGCCGGGGCGCCGAGAATGTGCCCCCGGCGCCCAACCCCGCGCGGATGACGCAGCAGGTGAGACTCGGTGACTACGTGGATCATGAACAACAGCCAACAACATGAACCAGATTCTTCTTCTCATCTCTACAATCCCACACCATTCCGAACCGACACGTTCTTTCCCGATCGCTGCAATTCCAGTCTACTCCATTCCATTTCTGTCTCTTGTTTATATAATTTACTTCCCACAAATCCACTACATTATAATGTGTATCGTATCAAATCAATTTCTCAAGAACTTTCCATCCCGAATTACCCAATCCCATGTTCTATCCCGATGACTTCAGTCCCACGTCACCACAAGCAAACATATCGGATCCCAATCTCTGCTCCATATGAACGTGGCAACTACCACCGGTCGCCAGGGAGCCGACAATGTCCCCGGCGCCCAACCTCGCACGGATAACATAGCAGGTGGGCCTGGATGTCTACATGAACGTTCAACAACAACCAACAACATGCACCGGATCGTTCTCCTCATCTATCTCACTACATTCGTAATCGACACGTTCTATCCCGATCGTTGCAATCCCATTTCACCCCAATCTCTACACTACATGATTATATTCCAGTCTCTTATTTATATTTTATTTTCCTTTGATTTTTGCATCAAATCCAATCTAAATTCGACAGCGCCTTTCCATTTCAAATTATTCAATCTCACTCTAAACTTTGTGATACCAATCCCAAATAACAATAGTCACTGACCTCCAATCCAACATATCCCATACCTATTCGCATCTTTTGATTAACATATTTTTGTCATCAGTCAGTGCCATTAGCGAGTAAGGTCTTGTGACTGTCAAAATAATAGTTTTCTAGGCTAATATCCAACTGTTAACATAGAGCGTTTGATCCTAATCAGTAGCGTAGACGAATTCTGACACCAGGGAGACGATTCTCGCGCTGCAATATTTCGATTTTAACATTATCTCTAGCCACAAAACTCTATTAAAATGTCATCGAAATCTCTATTGCAGCCAAACAACTTATTCTTAACGATCTTCCCCAATCCGATTGTGGGTAGAGTAAATGTCGAACTCGAGATGTCGCCCACAGATAATCTCACGCTTCAGTAGCGCCACCTGGGGCAGTATCTTTGAACCGTTCGAATTCGAATCGTATGCGAACTAATTTTTTCGCTATTTACCACAAATGTGAAAACAGCAAATTTCCATACGAATTGCATTAGAACGCCTCAAAAACACGGCCCTTGTAGAACTTTGAGTCGCGTTAGATCCCTAGCTCTCCCCAAACCTGCACTCCCCACTCCCCGCTCCCCCACTCCCCCCACCCAAGCCAACGCTCCTCCGGCAGTCGCCGGCGCGGGCTCCCGACGCGGGCGCCGCGGGCCGATCCCGTGCTGGCTCCACTCCCAGCGCGGCCTCGGTGCCGCTGAGCACGCAGCAAGGAATGCCGTCCACGAGAAGGCACAATAATAAGGAGGTGCAAGAAAGATTAGATAGAAGTATTTGCGTACTCGAAAGTGGTGTTTGGAAGTGTAGATAGGAGTTGCCGTACTATTGGTCTTGGTTTTTTGGTAGCGAGTTGGTTTACTTTAGTGTAAGGGGTCGCCGTAGTAATGTAGTATTTGCTGTTGCGGTAGTGTATCAGTAATAAAGTCGTCAGTTGGGGTAGTGTACATTAGATAGGAGTTGGCGTACTCTTGGTTTCGGTTTTTGGTAGAGTCGGCTTACTTTTAGTGAAAGGGGTCGGGTAAACACCGTAGTAATGCAGTATTGGCTGTTGCGGTAGTGTACCAGTAATAGAATCGTCAGTTGCAGTAGTGTAACTAGTTAGGAGTAATATCACACTGGTGGTTTGTTGCTGTGTATTGACGTTTTTAGTGAAATGTATTGTGGTATTAAGTAGGTATTAAGAAAATAACCACCAAACTCAAGTTAGGATTTCCAAGTGAAATCTTTAACGGGTTAATCGCGGTTTTAAATTTATCATTTTATTTCGACGTTTCGATCACTTTACAGTTATAATGTTCACAGGTAGACTAAAGTCACACTTCGTCATTAAAATTCACAAAGAGATACTGCGTTAGACATTTTGTTGAATGAGCTGTTTCGTTCCACGCAGGCACGCAGAACACACTGGCTGGAAGTATCTTGAAATCTGGTTAATAACGTCACGCCTTTTCCCGTAGGTAGCCCGTGGGTGGCCAGGGACCACATCGTCCTACTTGCCTGGTTCCACGATCCTGACACACTTCTCTAGCTCCCTCCACATTCCTCAACCATTTCATACATGCTTGTCTTTTTAGGCTATTATCGACCCGGCCTCTCTTTAAAACCTTAAATATACTTAATACGAACCCCCCCATTCCCCCCAGTTCTCGAACCCCGGCGCGATGGGCAGCGGCGCGGGCCGCGCGGCCGCGGTGTCCAGCACGGCGTCGGTGCCGCACGCGGTGGCGTCCGCGGCGGCGGCGGCGGCGGCGGCCACCGCCGGCGGCGGCGCGGGCGCCGTCAGACGCTCCAACGTCGTCAAGGAGGTTGAGCGGCTCAAGGAGAATCGGGAGAAGCGGAGGCAGCGACAGGCGGAGCTGAAGGAGGAGAAGGTGGGTTTGGGGCAGGACTTTTAAATCGAAGATAAAAAACATTTTTTTTTTATAATTGCGTTTACCGGTGTGTCGTAGCTGTAACGTGTGATGTAGTTAAAAGAAATAAATTATGAAGGACAGGATTGGTTACAATTTATTGTTGGTAATTTGGCAAATGCGGTGAGTGTGTCCGAGCAGTGTCAGGCGCGGTCCGGTTATGCCTTACATTCTCGGACGCGGTCCGGCTCTGCCTGGCATTATCGGGCGCGGTCCGTCTCTGTCTAACATTGTCGAACACGGTCTAGCGCTGCCTGGCATTGTCGGGCGCGGTCCGTCTCTGCCTAACATTGTCGAACACGGTCTAGCGCTGCCTGGCATTGTCGGGCGCGGTCCGTCTTTGCCTAACATTGTCGAACACGGTCTAGCGCTGCCTGGTATTGTCGGACACGATTTGGCTCTGCCTAACATTGTCGCACATGGTCGGGCTCTGACTGTCTTAGTCAGACACGGTCTAGTTCTGCTTAACATTGTCAGACGCGGTTCGGCTCTACTTGTCATTATCGGTTCTACCTAGCATTGTAAGACGCGTTCCGGTTCTCCCCGGCATTGCCGGGCGCTGTCTAGCACTGCCTGTCTATACTCATCCATCCCCCCCCCCCCCCCCCCAGGAGGCCCTAATGAACATGGACCCGGGCAACCCGAACTGGGAGTTCCTGGCGATGATCCGCGAGTACACGAACAGCATCGAGTTCCGGCCGCTGACGGGCTCGGAGCCGGTGGAGGACCACCAGATCACGGTGTGCGTCAGGAAGCGGCCGCTCAACAAGAAGGAGAACGCTCGGAAGGAGGTGGGTTGGGGAAACTTTAAATAATAATAAATATTCGTGGACGAATTCACACAGCGCCATCTAGCCCCAAACTAAGCAAAGCTTGTATTATGGGTGCTAGATAACTGATATACTTCTTAATTACTTTTAAATACATACTTATTATTAAAACCTTGGTTGGTGCTGGCTGGTTAATAAATATAGACAAGAGGTTTTCGTAATTTCAAAATCCCAATAAAGAGTGGTAGACTAAAAATCGACTCTAGGTTTGTTGTCTGTTAAAGAACAAGAAATTAAATTATTTTATTACCGCCGTGACTATCTAAAGTGGTGGACTAAGAAATGGACTAAAAGATTGTTTCCTAGTTTTTGATAAAATTACTGTTTCTTTTCAATTTGTATCAAATTTTAGAAAAAATATGACGTCCATACCCTGAAAGGACGACACTTGGCCTTTCAAATCATAACCGTTTTTCATATAATTAAATACTTGCTACCTAGATTTCGATTTTTTAGGTCCACCAGTGTCGCCAAATTATGTTCCTGTTTACAGGATAGGATTGTCCTCACAGTGACAAGACAACGCATCTGGGGTTCTGATTTTTTGCTGCATGAAATGAAAGTGCATCTTACTGCTTATATTTTATAAAGACGAAAGTTTGTAGGGATGGATTTTTGTTACTACTTCAGGAAAAAAGTACTGAACGAATTTTGATAAAATTTGGCAGTAATGTAGCTTATAGCCTAGAATACCATATAGGCTATTATCTATTCCGAAATTCGCTGTGGTTCTAGCGGGAACGTAAAAACCGATTTTACACAGACGCGGGCAAGCTAGAAAAGCTAGTGTTTCATAAATGGTATGGACGGCAGTTACCGCCTACTATCACATTGGTGACTCCCCTGGTGTTGCTGATGTCCATAGGCGGCGGTTACCACTTTCCATCAGGTGGCCCGCTTGCCTGTTTGTCTGCTGTGTAACATAAGAAAAAAAACCATCAGGCAGCCTATCTGCTCATATCTCACTGTGTAGTAAAACACCGTCCCCAACTCCAGGTGGACGTGATCAGCGTGCCGACGCGCGACCAGATGATCGTCCACGAGCCCAAGAACAAGGTGGACCTCACAAAGTACCTCGAGAACCAGAAGTTCCGATTCGACTACGCCTTCGACGACACGTGCACCAATGAGGTGGTCTACAAGTGAGTAGGATGGGTGGCTTTGAATCTGTGGTGGCGAGAGGTACTGTATGTACCTGCTCGTGATAACAAATAACTGTGGTAATAAGGCTAGAGTGAATAGGCTGTCCTAAGAGGGCTTGCTGTACCTTCGGCCGCATCGTCACTTACCAACAGGTGAGATGGCGGTCAAATGCCTGTCTTCTCAAATACTAAATAAAAAAAGAACTATGGCACAAATTCTGATATCGCGAAAATGTAATCAGCTGCTTCATACAAAATTGAAAACGAATGCCAAAATATATGAAACAACAGATAATTTTTTCTGTCTCTCATTCGCCTGCCTTAAATCCTCTTGGCAGTTTTGCTAGTCAGCAAGATTAAAGTTAAGTCAAAACAGCTGTTTTTATGTGACTTCTAGTAAAACTGCCAAGAATATGTAAGGCAGACCGGTCTTTTTACTTCTATTCTATAAGTAATATTGCTACTAAAAGTCGAAAGTTTGGGGCGATAAAAAAACTTTTCTCTTCGACTGCATCGGAAATGCCAGGTTGTACATTACATAGGCAGACTAACGTTTTGGGGGGTCTACTAAACCACTACTGTAATCATAGTAGTGGTTTAGTTGACCCAAAGTGTAAATTGTAAAATATATGGGATATTAGTTGACATTGTTACGGCCGAGACTCTGCTCGGACCCGGCTTGGTGTAACGTGAGTCATCCTACCACCACATTGGTGCTAGATGAGAATATGCTCGCCGCGCGTCTTGTAATGAAAGTGATACAAAAATGGACCTAATTCTATGAGCAATGCTAAATAATGACTCTCTGTGTTTAGGTATACGGCGAAACCTCTGGTGCAGACTATCTTCGAGGGCGGGATGGCCACCTGCTTCGCCTACGGACAGACCGGCTCCGGAAAGACGCATACTATGGGCGGAGACTTCCAGGTATGATTCACCACACACGATCTATGGGTACCACGAGGCCTACTTAGCGTGAGCTTTATGCTTGTAACTATGGTTAGATTATGGAATGGTTGACCAAGATCACATCTGCCCTCTGAAAATTGTTAAACACTCAGCCATTCGTAAATTAGTAGACTTACGCCCAGTCTCTGAAACACTTGTTAATGTAAATCATCGATTAAAATTTCCTTCTCTGTCTACAACTCACCATAGATAAGGATGGCGAATTTTCATTGATGATTAACAATAGATTAACATACAAGGAACTGGCCGTTACGCCCTGGACTAAATGATGTAAACACTTTTTCTAACCCAAATCTGTATTAAATAAACTGTCAAGCATGAGGAGTCCGATTGGGTGAGTAATCGATGCGAAAGTTTTTAAGGATATATGGATCTTTGAATGGATGGTTTACTCCTTCATGCACTCACTTACTACTGAACGGATTTCACCGGGTCCAGAACGTAATGACCGAATGTTACGCCAAATCGCAGTCGAAAGCCATCTATAGACAAACCGACTAGGCGACTGTCTGATAAACTAAATGACCACTTGTCTCCCACGGCAGGGCAAGACGCAGGACTGCAAGAAGGGCATCTACGCGATGGCGGCGCGCGACGTGTTCGCGTACCTCAAGTCGCCCAAGTACAAGCCGCTCAACCTCATCGTGTCCGCCTCCTTCTTCGAGATCTACTCCGGGAAGGTGAGACACCAAACGACTGTTGTTTTTGTGTTTTTTGGGGTTAAGATAGAGTCTGGGTTCTAGGTTCTAGACAATCATATCGTGGTGTTAAAGTCCCTTGTTCGTTGTGCTAGATAGGAACTTAAGTTATGAGACTATGTAAAAAATGAATGCTCTCTCTCACTTGTTTGCAATGCCCTAACAGGGTGTCACATGTAAGTACTATATAATATTGTAAACTCTTTTTAAAACTATGACAATATATCATATGATATGATATGTCACTGAACATGAACCAGGTTTTGGTAGATCAGGTAATTAGAGTGGAGCAAATGTCATTTGACCTACATGACCCTGTTAACAGGTTATACATTCAGGCGCCTGAATGTGCAAGTTTCACCATAATGTTTACTGTCACTTTGGTTAGCCAAGACCTCGAAGAAGTTTGAGAAGGTTTCTAATTTGTATGATAACATACATGTCGGCACATCGCTTCCGATTGCAGGCGTGTTTCTGCGTAATTTTGCGGATTATTACGCACGGCGGACGGCCACGTGTAGCTTGCCACAAACTTATCTGACCTGCAGGCCAAAGCTGGAATTAAATGTCGCCATTTTAAATTCTACTTTGTTGCCAACAACGGCGATGCAGTCATCGATGCTACCAAAGACGGTGCGCCGGCGCGGTGCGCAAAATCACGCACTGTGGAACTCCGCCTTTAAACGTACGCGGCTACGATCGGTTGCGTGATTAGTATATTCAAGAAGAATTCTTGCTTTAACATAATATAATGAAACTAGTGGACCCGGCGCGACTTCGTTCGCGTAGCGTTCTAACCCTACACCTGCCCTACACCTACCCTACACCTACCCTACACCTACCCTACACCTACCCTACACCTACCTTACACCTACCCTACATCTACCCTACACCTACCTTACACCTACCCTACACCTACCCTACATCTACCCTACACCTACCTTACACTTACCCTACACCTACCCTACACCTACCTTACACTTACCCTACACCTACCCTACACCTACCCTACACCTACCCTACACCTACCCTACACCTACCCTACGCCTACCCTACACCTACCCTACACCTACCCTACACCTACCCTACACCTACCCTACACCTACCCTACATCTACCCTACACCTACCCTACACCTACCCTACACCTACCTTACACCTACCTTACACCTACCCTACACCTACCCTACACCTACCCTACACCTACCCTACACCTACCCTACACCTACCCTACACCTACCCTTCACCTACCCTACACCTACCCTACACCTACCCTACACCTACCCTACACCTACCCTACACCTACCCTACACCTTAGGTGTGAATCTAAACCATTCCCAGATCCCCTTGAACACACACAAAAAATTTCATCAAAATCGGTCCAGTCGTTTGAGAGAAGTTCAGTGACATACACACTCACAGAAGAATTATATATATATAAAGATATATATATAATATAATATAATATAAAGATAAACACACAAAACAATACTACATAATCGAACCACTATTTAGGACTCGACATAAAAGCTAAGATGATTTATCATCGTCATCATCATCATCTTGGCGTTATGCCCCGGTTCAGTGGCGTGCCTAGGGGTTCAGAGTAAGGCAAGCCGAGAGATGAAGTTTGTGTAGTTTTTACGGTTATTAAAAATAAATCCATCCCCTTGCCACATTACTGATCAATCCTCACTTATCACTCTTCAGTTTTATACCAGCAATATAACTTGTGAGAGAGACAACCAATAATTCAATGAGTTTGGTACACCGATCTATGAAATTGTCTTATAAGCGATTTACTAATCTGAGTAATAGGTATAATAGGAATACATATAAGGAAATAATTTGTTATTTTCTGAGAAATGATTAAAAACTTTACCTTTTCCATGCAAATCAAAACTTGTGCACATTTTAAACCATCACAAGGGACTTTACTTCGTCTATTGTTGATCAATCTAATTAAATCACTTTTACTACAAAACACAACACAAACACAACAAAAATCTAATTACTTATCCGCCCAAACGGCTCAAACAAAACAATAGTGAAGTTGGTACGTATTACAGCATTCAACAAACGTACCTACTGCGCATACGCGAAGTTGCCATTTTCAAAGATCCGTGTACAACTTCATACGCATGCAGGGCTTAAAGTCTCGTACAATTTACTATATAAACAAACGTATAGTTATATCTCATTATAGGACAGTTTTCATATGTAAGAAAGAGACATACCGGCCGGAATCAAAGCCCGCTTACAAGCCAGCGCGTGCGAGCGAGATGACTGACCGAGTCTCAATTTCCTCAACTTGCGTGTGCGTTCGGATCGTGTTTCGTAACCTAGGCGCACGATGGCGCTGCTGTGCGGCGCGGCAGTTTGAAAAGCATTAGGTGCGCGAACTTTAAATAGTTCGCGCTCGCATTATCTTTGATTTTTTATCGATAATTATTTTTATAAGGCAAGCCGGGCTTTTGGGCTTGTATGACAGTAACGCCACTGCCCCGGTTGCGCCCTCGCGCGGCACACAAGAGTAAACAACCACAAAACCCCCAAAACCTACACCAAACCCCTCCCTTCCCAGGTGTTCGATCTCCTGGCGGACAAGGCGAAGCTCCGTGTCCTGGAGGACGGCAAGCAGCAGGTGCAGATCGTGGGGCTGACGGAGAAGGTCGTGGACACCGTGGACGAGGTGCTGAGGCTCATCCATCACGGGAACGCCGCCAGGACTTCTGGACAGGTATGGGCATATATTATTTATTTTAGAGTTTATTGGACACATGACAGTTTAAATAAATTATAGATGACACAACAGGCACTAGTTATTTCTAAAAAAAATTTCTTCCAGCAGGCCTACAGAAGCGAGATGTTATAAAAGAAACGCAGATTCGACGTGCATAATGTAGAATAAAATAATATTAGAAATGTTATTTATTTTATTTGCCAACAGATTTACACTGTTTGTTACATTTAAATATTACATGAAAGATCTTAAACACTTAAATGTAAATCCAATAACAAGCAAACTTACGTTCAAAATAGAATCAATCGCACTAATTGAAACAAAAAAAATGTAATTGTCCACCACTCAAACATGACTACTAAACAATAGCATTATTAGTGTAAACAGCAGGAAGACATACTTAGGAGACGGTTACGAGAGGTAAGGACATAAGGACATATCGGGATGTCACGGTTTCTTTCTTATATCACTAAGGTGACAAATTAGCTTGCGACTTTTGCAATACCAGGGGCGTCACTCACATGTTACCGTCCCCGTAATAATCGTTGTAGGGATTGATGTATTTTGGTTACTAATTAGCCCAACGAGTAATGTCTCATCGTGTTAAAAGTACTCCTAGTATTTAAGCAACGTGTCCTGGGGCTATAGAGAATTGATTTATAATTACAGCCGTGGAAAGTAAATGTTTAGCAGTTAAGGTATATTCTTAATTTGTTCATATTGTTACGAGGAACATCGCAAAATGTCATAATGATAAACTATACGTTGCATAGCAAATTTTAGACATCAATCAATTTCGTTCGTTACTTCGTACATTGGCAGCGGACACCATGCACCATCAGGTGATCCGTTCATTTTGTTTTGTACTAGATATTCCATTATTATACTAAATATAAATATTTTGTTGTTTTTGTTCCACGTCAACCTTCTCTCTCGTGTTGGGTGTTATATTGTGTATGAAAATATAATTTAGTTTCTCTGTATATTCGCAGACATCGGCGAACTCGAATTCCTCTCGGTCGCACGCGGTGTTCCAAATCGTGGTGCGGTCGCCGGGCGTGCACCGCGTGCACGGGAAGTTCAGCCTCATCGACCTCGCGGGGAACGAGCGCGGCGCCGACACCACCTCCGCCAACCGGCAGACCAGTGAGTACCCACCCGCCCCCGCTGCCCGCTACCCGCACCGGCAGGCCCAGCCTCATCGACCTCGCGGGGAACGAGCGCGGCGCCGACACCACCTCCGCCAACCGGCAGACCAGTGAGTACCCACCCGCCCCCGCTGCCCGCTACCCGCACCGGCAGGCCCAGCCTCATCGACCTCGCGGGGAACGAGCGCGGCGCCGACACCACCTCCGCCAACCGGCAGACCAGTGAGTACCCACCCGCCCCCGCTGCCCGCTACCCGCACCGGCAGGCCCAGCCTCATCGACCTCGCGGGGAACGAGCGCGGCGCCGACACCACCTCCGCCAACCGGCAGACCAGTGAGTACCCACCCGCCCCCGCTGCCCGCTACCCGCACCGGCAGGCCCAGCCTCATCGACCTCGCGGGGAACGAGCGCGGCGCCGACACCACCTCCGCCAACCGGCAGACCAGTGAGTACCGGGGGAGGGCTGCTGCCAATTAGTACCGGGGAAGGAGAGCTGGTGTAGTGCCAGGGAAGGGGAGCTGGTGCCAATGAGAACCGGGGAAGGAGAGCTGGTATAGTGCCAGGGAAGGGGAGCTGCTGTCAATGAGTACCGGGGAAGGAGAGCTGGTGTAGTGCCAGGGAAGGGGAGCTGGTGCCAATGAGAACCGGGGAAGGAGAGCTGGTATAGTGCCAGGGAAGGGGAGCTGCTGTCAATGAGTACCGGGGAAGGAGAGCTGGTATAGTGCCAGGGAAGGGGAGCTGCTGTCAATGAGTACCGGGGAAGGAGAGCTGGTATAGTGCCAGGGAAGGGGAGCTGCTGTCAATGAGTACCGGATAAGGAGAGCTGGTGCCAATGAGTATCGAGTACTCTGGGCATTGTAGAGTATGATCGAGAGTGGGTACTAGACGCCAGTAAATAGGCCAGTGAGTAGCACACCACCTTCGCCAATCAGCAGACCAGTGAGTACCGGGGAAGAGCTGGTGCCAATGGGTACCGAGTACTCTGTGTATTGTAGAGTACTGTCGACCGACAGTGGATGCTATACACCAGTATAGCATCCACTGTCGCAGTAGCAGAGGCTGATTACGGTTGGTCATTTAAAGATTTAGCTGACCATGTGACCATATAAGAATCCATATGATAGACCCTAACTATATCATTAACTATCAATAGGACAATTCTAAATATATCATGACGACCAATCAGTACCTCTCTCGCCGCTGGCCAAGGGCACTTTGTATTTGTGGCATGTATTGCCTCAAGCGATTGCCTACTTAAAACGTATTCCATTACACACCAGATTTATTTATTAAACACAACAAACGATGAGTATCCAATACATTATTCCTCATCATCATAGTATCAACCGAAAGACGCCCACTGCTGGGCATAGGACTCCCCCAGAGATTTGCCTTGCGCATCCAGCTATTGTCTGCGACCTTTACCAGGTCGTCAGTCCACGTCGCCTACCTACTCTGCGTCGTACCCACGTTACACGATTCCAGCTATTTCAACCCCACCCTTTCTTCCCCAGGAATGGAGAGCGCGGAGATCAACAAGTCTCTGCTGGCGCTGAAGGAGTGCATCCGCGCGCTCGGCATGAAGGGCAACAACCACCTGCCCTTCCGCGTCTCCAAGCTCACGCAGGTATGGCAGCACACGCACACACACACGCACGCACGCACAACCACACAACATATTTAATAATAAAAAGAAAATGTAAATGTAACAGAAGTGCTTCACAACAATGCAATGCCGCCTATAAAATAGTGCTACTATGACCCGACGAAACTCTGTTGTACGAAATTTGCACTGTGATTGTATTTAACAAAAACTATCTACTCCCCTATGTTCAACTATCTGTTCAACCAGTTTTTAACATTTTGGAAAACTATAAGCTTTCTTTATTTCTATGTACGATCGAGGAAACTAAATGTTAATCAGTTTAATTGTTTTCAAAATTTGTTCGTAGTATTAGGAGAAATGTCGCCTATTGGTAAACCTCACGTCGCCAAATTTCAGCCAATCATGGCCTATTTCAGACTTACGTCAACTTGCTCAACATTCTGTTTCGTCAACTGTACTAGGATGCGCTACGTTCCTTACTATCCATGTCGCACTGTGGTCGGCATTTGAATTCTGTTACAGAATATTTAATAGTTCTGAGGGCCCATTGCGCTAGATTTTAACGTATTTTCCAAAAACAAATCGCTGTTGGTGTCATAATGTTACCGTCTCTCATGATATAATGAATAAAGGGGGGGGGGGGGGGGGCATGCAACAACAGCTGCGGTTAGGTTTTGGCAAATACGTTCTGATGTTGCTAATATATACCTGTGACAGGTCACCTATGTTCCTGATTGAGTTAAAGCTCACAAACAAACAACAAAATGTGAAACCTCAAGTGGCTTAATCCCTTCTAATAATCTGTCCCAGGTGCTGCGCGACTCGTTCATCGGGGACAAGTCCCGCACGTGCATGATCGCGATGATCTCGCCCGCCATGTCCAGCTGCGAGCACTCGCTCAACACGCTGCGGTATGCCGACAGGTAAGACTCACCTAAAACAAGGCGACTTTATATCAGTTCTTGATACCAAATGGTAAATGTCGCGTGATAACAAACAACTTTCACTATGGCACCGAAATCTTTTTCTAGACACATCTGCATTAATAATTTTTATTTTATTTATGGTTTTTTATTTATTAGGTTCACTATATGAAAATCTTATAGTATGTAAAGTAACAATGTAATGATGATGACAATGAAATGTCTATTACAGCCAAAAATATAATTTCTCAGCTATCTTCGACCGTTATATATTGTCGAATATCAACTTCAGTAACGTTTTAATACAGCTTATTGACTAGAGAAAATGCCGAATTTTAAATATCCCATCCCGAATCGCCCCCTGAGCGAATCAGATTTGACTTGTTCCTGAAAATTGACTTTACGAAGAAGACTTTTCAACGACAAACGAGCACACAATCAATCTGTAATTCTTTTTTTTTTTGCAGGGTTAAAGAGCTTGGCACGTGTGAATCCCGTATAGGGCGCGCCGACTCTCCTGCGGCCGACGTGGAGATGCCGCCCGCGCACGACGACCTCGCCCATCTCCGGTCGCTCAACGTAAGTACACGAAATACAACTGTCAACTTGGAGCGTTTGATTCTAGCCAGTCATCATCATCTTCATATCAGCCAGAAGACGCTGGGCGTAGGCCTCCCCCAGAGATCTCCCGCAAAGGCCGATAGCGCGATGTGTTTTGGCAATGGACGCGCTATTGTCAACCCCCCCAGACGACATAGCTCTTATTATCGACGCGAAGGTTCGAAAGAACGTTTCTCGCTCGTACAATTTGGACGTGGAATGAGCTCCCAGCCACAGTGTTTCCTTTGGACTATGACACGGGATCTTTCAAGAGGTATATTAGAGGTGTCTCTTCAGAGGCGGGCAACGCATTGGTGACTCCCCAGGTGTTGCTGATGCCCATAGGCGGCGGTGACCACTTTCCATCAGGTGGCCCGCTTGCCTGTTTGTCTGCCGTAAAATATAAAAAAACAAACAAAAACCCAAAACGACATATCACTCACTACCACTTCTCCCCAGTCAACATATCACTTACCATAACTCCCCCTCTCCACGCCGGCAGGAGGGCGACATGTCGGCGGACATGTACACGTTCCACGAGGCCATCGACGAGCTGCAGCGCGCCGAGGAGGAGGTGCTGGACAACCACAAGGCCATCGCCGACTACATGACGCACGCGCACGCACGCACGCACCACCTGCTGGCGCTCACCCGGGACGTGGACTACGACCAGGACGGTGAGTACATGGAAAAAAATAATTGTGACTTGGAAATACCAAGGCACAAAACACTTACAAGACAAGAACAAAAAGAGAAACACAAAAAAATTACAAAAAAGTACGTCAACTTTTATTAGCCGTGCCATGGAGAAGTGCAATAGGGCAGGAAACTGTTGCTGTGTGGTGTGTGGAAAGATGTTGGTCTTCCAAAAATTATAAAATAAATAAATAAAGTAAAATATGTTTGTTGCACTTCCAAGCCACAAATGTACAAAACATACAAGACAATAACAAAAAGAGAAATAAAAGAATGGTTACCAAAAATACGGCAATTGTCATTAGCCGTGCCATGGAGGCCGCACTCAGCATAATGCCACGGCTGACGCAGTGGCGCTGGTTTTAAGTGCGCCCCACATATGCATGAGTGTGTGGACTCTATGACGAGGAGGAACAATTCGAATCGATCGTAATAGCTGTAATTATATAGAACGCTGAGATAAGGATCAGATTCGATCGTATCAGCTGTAATCGTGTACGAGACGACGCGTCCAGTGGACTTGCGTACGCTGCATTTCCCGCGCTGACCCCGATTTTGGTGGTTTAACACGCCTAGAATCAGATCAGTGCGTATTTGGCCAACAAGTAACTTAAGCGTGCTCACATCAGTTCATTATCCATAATTAGTTCTTAATATTAATTATATATCAAATATGTCAGTGTTTTAGAGGTTTATTAGTATCTATCATTTGTCAGTCTATAGTCCGGTTCAATCCCGTACAAAGTAGAACTTTGTTTTTGTAGAACTTTGTTAGTAGGGCTTTGGTTTTTGTGACGAACGACGTAGAGCCCAATTTGGCGTACGCAGCATATACTACTGAACTGGATTACGATCAGGATGGTGAGTGGCTAGGTTATGGAGAGACGTAAGGAACAGAACGGCCTTTGGTCTTCGTAGCGAACGACGTAAAGCCCAATTTCTGTCAGGCAGGGCAATAAGTGCTTCAGGCACTATAATGCTCAATTTCCTTTGCTACAGTTGTTTCGTTTGTCGTCACTACGTGGATGACGAAGCATGCACGATATGAAGTACCTTAGTGTTAATGGTCAGAAACAATTACACATAATTAACAGATACATTATAGTTCACAACACTATTTTGATAGCAGACTTCACATACGTCTCAATCGCTGTTGAAATGAGGTCGTGTAATTGGCGTAAATACGCCATAATACGACTTGTGAATGGTACTGTGGTCTAAAATGGCTATCCACTAGCTATTGAAGTTTAGATTATCTTCAAATTTTGTGTATCTGCTCCTTGTTGGCTAACTTCGGAACTACCGCAACACATCGTAATCGGGATCAATGTGACAAGTTAACCATTCAATCCGTGATTTTGTTATCTTTTAGTATCAGTAGGTGCTTCCCCATCATTTACCGTTCTCTCTATCTCTTTGTTCCATATAGGAACCATCGACAATACCACGGACTACCTCGTCAACTTGTTAAATTCCCGCTTGCGATATAAGTTGAGTTACATCGGAAGTTAGCCAATAAGGCCCCTGAACCTGAACATGATAATACAATCCTGTCGTCATATTATGTAATTTGACGGCGATATTGTTTTTGTCAAGGATCTAATAGAGCGGTAATCAATGGGTAGGGAGGCTGCACATTGAAAGGGTAGAAAGGCTAAACATTGAAAGGGTAGGAAGGCTGAACATTGAAAGGGTAAAAGGCTGAACATTGTAATATCGCTCTTGTGTGTTCCTGGCGGGCTCTAGGGCCGTGGCTGGCTCGCAAGCGGCACCGCGCGAGCGACGGCGGCGCGAGGCTGCAGCGACAACGGAAGATAGGTCCGCTGGCCAACGCAACATGACTGCCTTTGGCGCGAGATATCACTATCACTATCTCTTTGTCCGAGAGATCATGATCACTTTGTCTTTGTCCGAGAGATCATGATCACTTTGTCTTTGTCAGAGAGATCACGATCACTGTGTCTCTCTTACTTTAACGAAGAACCTTGTTATCTCGTGCTCTCGCGCGACGAAGTCCGTCATGCTACGCAGGCAGGCCATACTAGCGCAATCACCATTGGCAACACCATGCTGGGATTGGCGGGTCTAGGTTAGGGTTATAGGTTACGTATTAGGTTTCTGTGGTAAAGGCTGAATATTTGACGAAAATTGTCACAAAATTAAAGACACATTTTCAACATAAAAGTTCTGAACACAAGGAAATACTATAAAAATCACCCGTAATTAAATATAAGCCATAGGCCTTTTAATTTTCCTAAGTGACTAACACTTCCCCGTGAAAACAGTATCCTATTGAGAATAAAAAAGCTAGTTTCACGTAAAATTTATTAACTCAAGAGACTTTTCTTCTTTACACGTCGATCTCCAGGAGCTGGAAACACAAAACAAAAGCGTTTCTATTATTATAACTTTCTTGGCGCTCCACCGTTTAAGAATACTACAATTCGTTATCAATTAAAGCTCTTATAAAGCTTGTTCATTCAGTTTTTAGTCTCAAGTGATCAACAGAATATCCCACTTGCCAATTGTTTATCAATATCGTTCGTGTATCCGAAAAAGAAAGAGATACATTTCTTTCCTGACCTGCCAATCCTTAGCGCTAAATCACAACTCTAAACCAGTCATTTCGCGCGTCACACTCTTTCGTATTAATGCCAACGCTGTCGCTCACATGGTGTGATGGGAACAGGTGAAAAATCTAATCTATTGTTACTTATTACGTATTTGCAAACTTTTGTATATTATATGATAAACCAACAGATTGTATTGTATGCTACAATTTATGATTGATTATTGTTATCTTGTATTTGGGTCTTTTCATACTTAGACATATTTAAGTAATCAATCAATCAATCTTTATTTCAGGCAAAAACCCAATACATTGATTAATAGATTAAAAAAGTAATTGTAATGTGTTTACGTTATTCACGAAAAAGAATAGACTAATGACATAAATAACTACTAATTAATGATAATGAGGTCACCCAATATTAGGATTTGTGCCCGATTTCAAGCCCAAATTTTAGGGGATTTCAATTTTGCCCTAAGTTTTAGAGGACCCTTATACTGCTATAAGAGTATAAGGGTTCAAACTTTGGGGGTGATGGTGTAAACGGGCATAAGACTAGTAAAGCAGTATTTATAATCTTAACCTTCATGACACGACATGACGTACTTAATCGTGATATTCATGCATTATTACCTACACATTTAATACGTCACGGAAAATAATACCTTAATCTCCATTATAGACATCTCATGGTCATATTGGCGATTGGTATATCGATAAACAACATTTCTATTTAAGGACTAACCACAGACGAATAATACAAACACAATCCTTACAAAATGACAAAGTAATTAACTTAAACAATAACTTTAAAACTTTGCGTTCAGATTAACTTGAATGTGAAACACGCACGTATGAAAACGAAACTTGGAAAGCATAGCATTAATAGCATTTGGAAAGTGGCATGAGTTGGACGACTTTGTAATCTAGAAAACAGGCAGCACCATTTTCTGTTGTGTCTTTTAAAAACTATGACCACAATTCGTCTGCCAAGCGTGGAGATATGACAAATTCCTAAAAACGTTTTCCTGTCCTCTGATCATTGATACTACTTGTCATCATTGGTACTACTAACACTATATTGATGAAGAATTGGATCTCTAATCCTGATAGAGGCTCGGCTCACTACAACACTACCATGACCAGAAAGCTAAATATTCATTATTTGAGATCCAATAAATTTATAGAGCCCGAGGAATTAATGCCTGATACTATCAATAATGTTCGGGGCGTCTGTGGCCTAATGGTTAAGGGGTCCAACTCGTAAGCGTTATACCGGGTTCGAATCCCAGTGCCGCCATGCACCAATGACTTTTTGAGTAACGTACTTTAGCTGAACACTAACCGATGCTCTTACGGTGACGGAAAACATCTTGATTAAACCTACACATTCAGCGACTGGATGTGTAACCATGATCCTGGTCAGATTCCCCTATTAACCGGGTCACATCGGTCATATGTCAGGGACTCCACTGTAATGACCTAATCTGCCAAATCCTGGATCATGCTTAAAGCGGACTCCAGGCCCTCGTACAACCGCCAAAATGATCACCATCAATAACATTTAATATTCCCTCCCCCAGCGTACGCGTCCCAATGGGAGGAGTTGCTGAACGAGCAGCTGGCCGTACTGATCCAGGCGCGGGACCTGGTCGCCGAGTTCCGCTCCAAGATGCAGCAGGAGGAGCACATCTCTCGGCGCATCAACCCGCCGCGGCACTAGCGCCCGACGCCCGGACCGACCGGCTGAGACATGGGTATCGAGGTTCAACACGACTGCTGGCGTATCGCTGGATTGGAGAAGGTCATTGGTTCGACACTACGGGCGACTGGGAGGTGCTGGACGGCTTTTTGGGCTACTCATTCTAGGCTGCAACTGCTAGGCCAGATTTGGCAGTCAAGCTGGCCGAGGAAGAATCTAATGAGTGGTTTGGGACCCGCAACGGTTGAAATAGAACTTTAAGCTCATATGTGGAGCGGACGATATCAGCCCATTTGCTGGATATCGCTAGGTTCAATACAAAAGGAGGCTTGTTCAGCCGTCGGGCTCAGACTAACATGCAACTCTAGTTGTCTGTATCAAACAGATTTGTAAAGTAAAATATAGTGAGTTGTCTGAATAAGTTTTTCATGCGAACTCTGCTCGATGGGATAGGCGTTGCTGGCCTTGAGTTTGGCCCGAGTTCAGCCCTCTTCAGTTGTAACGTGAACCCAGTCCCTGTGACGTGATTGAACCGAAATGCGTGCTGAAAATAATTTATTTTACTTACTTACTTGTCGTTTGTAATTGACGGCGTGTAGTCGTCTTTTCATTTGTATTGTTTCAGGTTAAAATGCTTTTATTTCCGTCACGTGATCTAGCGTCAATTCATCGTATCGTCGCCGTGTCACGACAGGAACCGATGAGACTGGTTATTTAAGGTGTTCAAAGCACAAAGGAGGAAGTAGTTCGAGTTAACCGCCAGCGTCTAACGCAACAGTGGTAGGGTCCGGCTCGCTGGTAATCGGTTATGGCAAACTGACTGACTACATGCAAGATCAAATGTGCTGTGTTTTAGTGCCTGTATATACACAGCTTGTAGTGTCCTTCTCAGTTAGTCCGTTTTTGGTGTACCTTATTTATTGTCGATGGTCAAGTGCTTTTGTTCCTGCTTGTAGACGCTCGTAGGTTCTGTCATTGACCATGTTTACAGTCCAGTGGTATTCCTAAGCATCTGCGAGAATGTTGTCTCTCTGTACATTTTGGTGTCTATGAGTGATTTGATATTGAATAATTACTGATCTAACGTCGAATCATTGTTTGTTTTGTCTTCATTTGTCGAGTTCCAGAAACGCCTAAATGAAATCTAGCCGAAAGTATTGGTGAACTTACTGCTTATGAAGCGTTATGTTTGTCATGTTTCATGTCGACTGGTTGTTTAGTCCTGGTTCTGAACACGTTTGCGCTACGGTAATTGCTATAAAAGTTTGACTATGAGATAGATTCAAAAAGTGTGTTGCTTCTTCAAATAGAGATTCTCACTATGGGAACGGGTAGAAATTTGTTCAGAATTAGTAGACTTTTTGTCATTTTACTTCTCTGTCACGCTCCTAGTATAAGACTGAGAAGAATAACAAAAAGTTAATGGTACCGGCCTGCTGGCTTGTCCATACCCAACGCTCAGTCTGAGAGCTCTTTGTAAATTGTATAAAAGACACGAGTTTCACTTAATTGTTGAGACTTTATTATGGACTTATTGCGTTCTCGATGCATTTAATCATCCCAGCTCATGGCCTATTACTAAAAAATGTAGATATTTGTATTATTAAACTTACGTACGTTAAGAAGTTTGCGGGTGAAGTCGACTGTCGAAGAGTTGGCGGTCGGCGGTATTTATTTTTATTTGGAATAAAAGTTTACAGTTACTTTTCGACCTCTGAGCTTGTTTGGCAGCGATTCTGATACAGTTCGTTAGGCCAGCGTCATGTGATGACGTTGGTGTTAGGTCTCACTAAAGCAGGAATCGCTCCAGCCCCAGCAGTCGTTTTCACCCGTGGACTGAGGGCGGGAAAGTACAAAAGTGTTAGCAGATACCTCCCGATGGTTCTCGATCATAGGTATGTAGCTTGTAAAAATATACGCATGACAATTTATTTAGGAGCCTATATTTTTGGATATACGATGGTTGAATACTCAATAATGTTGTGATTGAAAATTTATCAGTTACACAGACGAATGTTAAGCCGCTTTTTTGTCTAATAATAATATTAATTGGGTTGGTGCGTTGATAACGACTGATTTGTCTCCAATTTCGATTTAGATTTCAGTAAGCTTTTTATTTTCATAATATAGATGTGGATATAGTGTGGGTGGCCGACCATCTTCAAGTATTATATTTTTAAGCCGCCCCTTAGCCTGCATCTGGGATTCGGGTGCGAATGAAGCGTCGACTTGCGCTCCCACTGTGGAGTGGAACGAGATTGAACTCGTCTCTTATCGTGAAAAACTTCACCCTACTAAATTGTTCCAAACGAGTGACTCGTATCTTTTGCCTTAGTCCCTTGATAAATATGTTTTAAACTGTAGTGTACATGGGCGATCAAGTATGTTCAGTTACGTAAGGTGGAGTTTCGTTTGGCCGTTGAGATGAACTTGTCTGATTGATATCTGCTGGACAGAGGTCTAATGCGTTAGATACGCATTAGAAAATAAGAGAGAAACGGTCGAATAAGTCGTCTTACATAAATGTTCATATGGATTTACAGTTTGATGGAATATTATATCTCATGGCTAGAAATTAATACAGCACGTACAACTAAAATATCCATGAAAGGTGTGTGAAGTATATTAGTCGGAGACTAGAGATTATGTCCCTATTCCAGTAAAAATATTGAGATTAATTTAAAATGGTGCTAAGCTTCCTCATTTCACGTTTGTAAGTTGGAATGTCTGTAACCATGGGTAGGGTTTAAATTTCTCGGGAAACTTATTTTGAATGTAATAGTCCGCACAAAAACCTGTTAAAAACGAGAAAGTGCCAGTATCGATTTATCGGAATTGTGATTGGTTTTCGCTATTGAGCCACTTGCGAAGGTTTCACGTAGCCATTCGTCCATGACCTGCCCAATATGTGTTGTGGAGCGGTGTCCCTTGAAATGCAGCCGTGAAATGCATGGCTACGAAATGGTGCTAAAGCCATTCGTCTAGACGTTGTTGCGTTCTAATGACAAGTACAAGATGTGGACAACGTGATGCCATTGAATAAAACGTTTAAATACGACCGGTGAAATAAAGTCCATGCCCAGATAATATTCTCATCGTCCGGAAAATTGTATAATTATAATTTATTTATGGTAGTGTCATCGAAATGTTAATTTCATAAAAAATCGTTAAATATCATGTCTCATTTCTTAATAAAAAAAAAAGTAATTCTACTTAAACGCTAACTATGAATAAGTTTTTCAAGTCATTTATTTTCCCGTTTTGTTTTATTTTTGTAATATTTATTATTATTATGTTGTGATAACTGTGCAGTTAGTTGTATGTTTGGTGTGGACGCGGCCTTGCTCCCGCGTGGAAAGAATTTGCTCGAGATTTCGTTCCGAACTATTCGCTCTTACTAATGAAGTTGACTATTAGATATTTTTTTAAAGTCACTGGTTAATACCGTTCCATACCTATTCGCTCGACTGAAGGCACAAAGGCAAAGGCGTACAGCGTCCGCACCAAAGTTCGAGGTCTGACGAGGGCCGCTATGTCGCGCGACCTCAAATCTAACCCAAAATCTTTGTATTTAGGTATAAGCAAGGTACATGATACGTGACATGATTTTCGCGGGCCACATGGGCATCGGCGCCTGGTTCCTTGCCGCGTGCGTGATAGCTTATGCATTTCAATCTAGTAATTTAAAACGGAACTGTCATGTAAATAGTGTAGCAATGAGTATGCGTGTCACCTGTCATGTCTTGCGATCAGATCTCTGGGGCCCGACCGCCTAACTCAAATGGATTGTAATGAGCTGGCGAGTGGGATCCGTTGTCAAAATACCTCGCGCTATTGGCCAGAATCAAACGCTCTATGTTGATAGTTGGATTTCAGCCCATAGGACGGCGTTATTATGACAGTGGCAAGCCCTCACACTCGACAGTGTCGGGCTCTGGTGGGCACAAAAACGGGTGCCCTCATTGCTCTAGCATTAATTTTGGGCGAGTGAGATGACGATACAACGTACAAAATGGCGACGTTCAATTTGTGTTAGGCGGTCGCGGCCCCGGTCTGTGGAGACTCGAATTAATTCGCTACCACAATGTTATGCAACAGTCTGCTTTGGGAAGTGTCTTAGAGCATCTGCTTTGCAAAGAAGCAGTAATTCGAGAGCATAATAATAAACGAACTAAAATGTATTTTGTATCGATCTGTACTATCCTGGTCTCAACGCAGCCGTTAACAAATTAAACGTTGTGTGTCGTTATCTTTAGTATATTAGTGGAACAAACTTGAAATTTATTAACTTGTAGTATTGCATGTGACTTACATGTGGGTTTGTATGATTGTTAAGTTTGTATTAGCTGTGACGCTTAACTTGCAAAGCTACGATGGAATACACGGCGTTTGCCTGACGTTATTGAACCTAATGGAGGTAACAACTATGTATACCGTATTTTGCTTAATATAAATCGTTATTAGATAGTGCTTTTTAATTAATTAAATAAATAATATACATCACAGGTTGCACGTAGAAATGAACTGATGAGTGTAGCGGGTGCCGACGGAGCGCCACTGCTTCGAAGTTATATTTCTAAGTGCATTCTGCGAGCTAAAATTGGAAATCGGGTACTCTGTATCAGAGTTTCGCCTTTGCCCATGTTCGATTGATCCATGTTTCATGACGACTGTACTGAAAAATCTCTCTTTATTATTATGTTTTTTTTGTATTGATAATAATTAATAATTGTATCGATGTAACTGAAGGTTTTGCATACACGGAATGAACTGTTTGTATTGTACAGAGGCGCGGAGAGGCGCGACGTCGTCCTATTGTCTAGTTGAAATGCTTTATTGTAATAAACATATTTTAACATCGCACATTATAATAAATTAATCGAAATTGATTTATTTGTTTTATTGTGTTTTGGGTATCCAATCAGGAGATTGCCGTGTGGTGTCCGGCAGAGTAGAATAGCACCAACGCCTTACACTCATGGGTTTTAGAGGCAAAAGATAAAGTCTAGACTGGAAAATGGGCAGCAGCGTTTTCCATTATTATATTTATAACACAGCGATCTCCAACCTGCCTGCCGAGCGGGGAGATTATGGCAATAACCTCACCTTTCGTGGGAGAGGCCCTAAGTTCTGCAGTGGACTGATATGGGCTGTGACGATGAATCAGGAGGTCTGTCTTTACTATAAGTCATCACTCCGAGGAGTAGGCGCCACCTTCATGAGCGAAGAAAGTCGCGACGACGCGTGCGAAAAACACTTCCTTTTTCGTAGGTGTTATGACAAATCGTTATCGGATCAACCTTCGTTCCGGCGATTCCGTAGGTGACCATGATTTCTGGTGCCTCCGAAACGAGTTTGAATTAAGTATAAAGGAACTAAAGTGATGTGAAGTGTATATATTCAGTTTAGTTGTGTTGTGTGTATTAGTTTATACATATATACAACAAAGTAGTTTTTCGCCGTCTGTCTCTACGTATCTACGTACGCTTAGATCTTCGAAACTACGCAACGGATTTTAATGCAGTGTTCAAGAATAGGTACAGTGATTCAAGAGGTAGGTTTATAAGTAAGAAAAAAGGGTAGGTAGGGATAAAATAGGTGTACGCGAACGAAGTCGCGTCGGGTCCACTAGTTTATAATAATATGTAGAATACGTGTGTATTTATAAATATGAGCCTGTTGCCTGAAATAAATTAATAAGAATAAACAAACCCTGCAAGTACGCGAATAAATAAAAAAGACATTAAATTCAAACAAGTCTATACTAAAGAAATTTTATATAGGTACATTAAAATACAATAATTTGTACTGGTATCATGAAAATGCGAGCAATATTGGAAGACCACCAATTGTGCTCTCTAAAACACTAAGGCCGACTTGCACCAAATTCTTAAACACATTTAGGAATGACGTTTAACCTCATTTACCATCTTTTGTTTAAGTGCGATTAAGAATTTGATGCAAGCTGCCCTAAGGCTCGATTTGAAAGCGCCCGCCCAACAGAACGGCGCGGCCGCTACGTAGAAAAAATACAATTTGTAGCATATATGTAGTTATGTAACTTCGCGGCTAACACATAAATCGAGCCTAACAATAACCACCTTATTCATGAAAATATTTAAATTTTCAGATTTTTCATTAAATATTTTCATGAATAAAAGAAACAAACAAATATCACAGAATCAACCAATAGATAGGTAGATAGGTACATACAACAACTACAAGTTTGCGCGAGTAAAAATAATCAAAATTAAACAATATACAGGATTATTGTTATACCATCCCTTGCATATAGCGTACAAACATCTGAAATTGAATAAAATAAAAGATTTCTGATTCTAATTATACTAAGGTCAGGGTCGTTTACAAGCTTTTGTAATTACACTGACAAACTAAACTGGGACATGTTGCTAGAATAAGGGTCATTGTTATGTCACGCATTTTGCGTGCGTACGTGCGGAAAAGGGCTACTAAGTTTGTTAGATTTTTGCTAGTTATTAGAAACTTTACCCTAAATAAAAAATCAATTCGGCGATACTTTAAGTTTAGTTCTTTAGCTATATGTTTTTTTAGATTGGAATTATGGCCTGCCACGCCAACCTGGCCGTAAAATCATTCGTTTCGGTGAAATGTGACGCCACGACCGCCTTAAAAGTACTGCAAGGGCGACACAGAGTTGTGGTAAGAGGCTGGCAAACTTGGCGCAAACGGGTAGTACATTTATGTAAGTATAAATAATGTTAAAAATGATCTTTGGTTCATGAACGCGGATGATTTATGTTAGAATAAATAAAAATGTCAAATACTCATGATGTAAATGGTCAAAATTGAAATAACTCTCGGCGATAAAAATCTTCATAGATATCTACCAATATTTACAGCATATAAAGCACCAATGTTATTGTGTTCAAATTATTCATAGTTTTTCATTCATTGATCTATGAGGTTTTATCTAAGTTTACATTTATGGTTGTATTGTAAATGTCAATTTACATATTTTTTTATTATACATAACCAATTGAAATGAGAAATGGTTGTGTGTGCAGTGGACATTCTAAAGTTTAGAATCACAAGCAATATTTACAAAGTAGTGATTTCTAACAACTAATGTATAAATTATTTCATAGTATTATTTAACTATCCACACTATTAAGTACCAAATTGGCGCCTGCCTGCAGGCGCTAAAACACAATTACAAACGAGGGAAGATAATTTCAATAAATAAATAATACTAAGGTACCTATTATACATTATGTACATTTTTAATCTATAAAAAATCCAAAATCTTGCACCTCTCGGTATAGTATTTCTTTGTGGTCGTTCGCGCCGTTAGCGGCTAATTTAACAGCTTTTCTTATCATTTTGATGATACAACTTCTAAACAAATATAATTATGTCCCATCCATCTTCATTTCTGGGAGATTGAAAGCCAAATAAACAATCATCCATCAGATTTATAAAATTAGTACCTAACTAAATCGTTAGATTGAATGGCGTAGCAAAGATGTTGTTTTCTTTTAGCGTCAAGAACCAATAATGTTAGTATTTTCACTGGAATAAGAGAGAAGTGTGAGGGCCAATGAATTAAAACCAGGGATTCCATTGTAATAATAATGGAAAACTTGACTATTATACTGGAAGCAAACCAAATTGTCGTATTACTATGACCACACAGAATCAGGGTGTAGACCAGTTTTGCTGTGGATTGCATACATTTTCAACTAATGTCGGATATATTTCCATATTTATTCAAAACAAGTTAGGAAGCGATTACCGGTCCAGTCTGCGTAGGATGTCGTGCTTTGTCGCGCGTGGTACAATTTTGTGTCTCGCTTGCTCCAACGCGAATCGAAAGAGCTACAGTCTGGCAAGATAGTCGTGAAAAGGTACTACTGCTCTTGCAACAATGAATGTCTGTCAAACAGGATACCTCTGCCCTAGACCTCTGCTGTTAAGTGGAACCCTCAAACTTTTCAAATCTTTCTTGCCTGATTGTACTTCATCACTCTCTCGCGTGCTACAAAGCCCGTCGTAATACGCAGTAGGCAATGGACAGTGGTAATGAGGTTCAATTGTCGTCTAATGGCTGTCACAAGGGGTCCTCGTCAAGTTCCTCCCCAGAAAGTATGTGCGGGTCGCCGATAGCGGGCACCATATGCGCGTACTCGCTGGTCGCCCACAAATAGAGGTTCAGCGTTCGTTCGGTGCAGGTTGCGATGAATCTGGTTGAAAAGAAACACGTAAATTAGGCATAGAAAGATGCTGCGGGTTATGGTTTTGGGTATGAACATAAAGGTGCTGTTCTGGAAAGGCTATAGAGAGTGCATAGCTGATAAACAACTTCCACCCACCTATTCGTGGCAGTGGCTCGTATTGATTCAACCTACACATGGCCTACCAACCTACCTCTTATACAAATATGTCGTCAACAAAGCTTCACGAAATGAGAAACACGGAAAGAATGTTTTGCACTACACTTAAGCACTGTATGCAAATCGACATGTTCTGTAGTCCGTTTATTTTATTATTTGACTAGCCAGGCATTTAACCGCCACCTCACCTAGTGGTAAGTGACGATGCGGCCGATGATGGGGCATGCCTGTCTAGGAACAGCTTATTCACTCTAGCCTTGAAGTTTGTTCGAGTGGACGAATCCTTTGCCAGCAATGAAAGTTAGGCCAAGTATGCCTGATATAAAGATATTTAGCTGAGCAGCATCTCAGTGTCGACTTTGCTGTGTTTAAGTCTGTGCAAAACTAAAATCCAAAGATTTGGAGTTTAAAACTATTTTAATAGAAATTTTCTTAAAAATTGTGCTTGATAATTTGACTGCTAAGAAATCAAGTGTATTATTTCATACTATTAGTACATGTAACTCTAAATATGTATTACAAACCTAACAAATGGTCTGACATCTCCCTCATTAGCTGTCTGCAAGTGCTGATAGTATAGATGTCGGTATTGTTTGGGCACAATCACCGGGGGGTATCCCGCCTGCATCAACAGCAGGTTCATCAGCAGCCTGGACGTACGTCCGTTGCCATCTATGAAGGGGTGGATGTGGACTAGTTTGTAGTGGGCTAGGGCAGCATACCTGGAAAAATAAGGTTGCATATCAATAGTAACCTTCATTGTTCTTTATTCTATCCTGCCTGTTTATCTGCCTCTCAGTGTGAGCCTGTTGTTAATTTATAATTATAACTAGTATAGTACAATAGCAAGAAATGAATGTTAATCCTTTACCTCTTTATTTAATAAACATTTATTTGTTTTGAAATGAAAATACATACCTAACCGGATGTAAATCCAAAGCATCTTCAGAATTTACCCAATCAAGAAACTGTTTCATCAGCCTTTGTATCTCTGTGGGTCCCGGTGGAATGTGACCCCCAACGTAAACCTGAGTTCGCCGGAACTGCCCGCCCTCAACTGGGTCTACATGGCCCAGCACTCTTTTATGTATCTCTAGTATATCACCCATAGTAATATCCCTTATTCGGTACAACAATGTTTGGTTTATATATTTCATAGCCGCGTCCAACCCCAGAATCTCATTGTGCTCATCAATACTCTTCCCAGACACAGCAACTCTAGTCTCTAAAATACTGCGGGTCTGTTGTAATGTCATAGTATTTCCTTCTATTGCTACAGTATGGTATACATGTTGGAAGTATGCCTCTTTTTTTGCTCTACATAATGCAGCATTGTTTTCAGGTATAGATAGTAAGGCATCCCTTTTCTCGTCAATTTTTCGTAACATTTCTCTGTCAAGATTTTCAACTATGCTTGCTGTTCGTTGTCTATTTGACAATGCACCAGTATGTTCAGGATAATTTGTTAATGCTAAAGTGTACAGTTGATCAGCTCTAACAACATCCTTCTTAGTATCCTCTAAGAATTCGCCATAGTGATTTAAAATATCTGCATGCTTTGGTGACAAGGCAAATGCATGTTGGAAGAGTTTTAAAGCTTTATCTGCTTTGCCAACTTTCTTCATTTCTAATGCAGCATTTAATGACACCACTGCCTCGGCATCCCGCGCGAAATCGTGGCGTTTGTGTGTCGATAGAACAGGAGTTTCATCATAGACTGGCTCTAGATAGTTACCATACAACCCAGCTGGTATGGGTGAGAAAGGCTTGCCTAGTTTCCCTTCAAACCGTATCAATTTGTGCAACGTAGTCAATACAGCAATGGTACACACAACACTAGACAATATGAGCACCGTTTTACACCGATCCACGATCATTTTAGAGAATAACGTTCTGGTGCTCTCACACTTCATATTTTCACATTCAGTCCGCCTACCTATGAATAGCATGTCCACTAAAAATTACAGAAACACAAAACGTCGATACCAAATCGGCGTTAACCACTGGAAACAATTTAGATTGCATGGTTTAGATATACAAATAATTTGTAATCAAATAATAAGCAACCACGTAAGGCAAGAGCATTGTAATGCCAGACAAACAAATTGACAACACAGAACTGTCATTGTCAAGCTGACACCTGACACTTGAGACTTGACAGATGACAAATGCGCATCGACCGTAGAGTGAGCTAGGATCACAGGTGATCTGTGGCTAGGATCAAGCAAGAACATTGAAGAATTATTTGTTCTTGATCCTTGAGAGTGAGAATAACATCCCTTCCTTGAAGAACTGCATCTGTATCCTATCTTCTTGACTATTATTTCTTCCTTGGCAGGTCCGCCTTTGTCCACCACCGCCTTATCTGTTTCTGCTGCCAAGCGACAATGCTCGCATGTTGTGTTCCGATTTAAAGGATAAGGTAGCCAGCGTGAGGCTATCACTACTTTTGCATTTTTGTTGCCTGCAACTTAAATGCATGAATCGTAGATGTTATGGGCGATAGTTACCGCTTACCATCAAATGAGCTGCCTGTTCGTTTGTCACTGCATATATATCATGAAAAAGATCCAATTCTCTGTTGTTTTTATCGTAGGTACCATAATAACATACTCACTGGAAACTAAACTCGCCACTCGTGAGGTGTGCATTGGCGTATCTAGGGCTATTTTCCATGAGCGAGAGACATGCATGAGAAATCGTTGTTTGTTGTGAAAGGTCTTTAGGATGAAATCCAAACAACCGAAAGTATGGTGGTCAATTAAAATAATCGAACATAATGTTTTAAACTATCGCGGTTATTATTACACATTTTAAGGGTATGTTCCGGGTTTTCTACCGCGTACCTTTGTTGACGAGTAGCCCGATATTTCGACACAGTTGCATGCATCATGGTCATGGGACGACTCAAAGGTACGCGGTAAGAAATCCAGAACATACCCTTAAAGTGTGTAAAATAATCGAACATTTAAAATGAGAATTAAGGTATTTATATTATTTTTTGTAACTAAATTCTTATTTCTTGTTTGTATTTCACCCTAAAAGACCTTTCACAACAACAGAAAAATACCACATGCTTGTGCTTTTTCGCGTTTTGTAATTTAATTTACAGATTTCAACAATGTTATTTTATCAAAGAAACCCTAGCTAATGGTGGCTATTGTTTGAAGGGGCAGGGAAAGTTTTTGTGTTGAAAGGGTACTAGATATCAGGTACATTTTACCAGGGCGGCGAATCATTTTGGTTTGAGACAGTCGCTCTTGAAACGTGATGCGGTGTGGACGTGCGTCTGCTTCTAATCTTGTGTTGAATTCGATTGTTAGTAATATTATACTTGAGTTTAGATTCAGTGCGTGGAAATTTTGTGATTCATCTAATCTGGATTGTAGCTGAAGATAGGTATGGTGGTTGATTACTACTACGAGTACTACTTTGCATATCATAACTAGGTAGCTGTATATCTATTAGAATTACGGTGAATACCTACTGTTTATTACTGACTCGCAAGCGAGAGGTACCGGGCTCGAATCCTACTGAGGCCATGTATCAATGACTCTATTCTGAGTTGTGTTAATTAGTTGAATACTAACCGATGCTCTTACGGCGAGGGAAAACCAAGTGTGTAACCAAGATCCAATCTGGTCAGGTTCCCATGGTGGCAGGGTCACGGGGGTGAGATGGCAGTTGCTCTACTATAATACCTGAATTACAACGAACACTTTTCTTCATTCTATCACCTAGGTTGACCACCCACATATAGTCCACCCACGTCATAGGGAGCGCATTTCCACCGCACTTATTTTATTTTCATGATTCTACTGCCATATCCAACATTTACTTCAATACATTACAGCGCTGGCACCGCACCCTATAGCGAATAGCATTCGTGCCTTTTGTGGCACTTCTAGGCTAGCGTGCAAAGCACCGTAGAATTAAATCCCATTCCTTTTCCCAGATACACAAACTCTTTCAATTACTCCACGTAAGTAACAGCCTCTTCTTATTCCGAAACTAAGAGAAGCCGCTACAGTCTCCCGTAAATCATTGTCTGGTAAGTCCGTGTCTTAACCGGCTATACTATCATTAACATTATCATTTGTTAATTATTATGTACTTTTTCTTTTCTTCTGTGTTACAAAATGTCGTGTTTTCCAAATTTTTGTGTTGTGGTGTTTCTGTTTGTGTAAATAAATATTTCTTATTCTTATTATCGCCGCACTCAAAAATATACTAGAAATATGATTTAAAGCAATTCAGGACGTTATTTATTAGTTATTACTTCCATCTCTGTCCCTAACCGGGCTGATCTCAGATGGCCTCGACAGTGTAAAGAACCCCTTTGTCGTATATCCTACATTTATGGACATTTCCCTTCCCTTCCAGAGGCTCCGTCGACTTCGGCTAACTTTTGGCCAATTGGGCTTAGACCATTGTTGTTCAACCCCACATTCTTAGGATAAATTATTCGGCTTAAAATCTGGTTTGACCAGTAACATACCCACTAAAACTATGATTTCTTTCTATACAGGTTTCACGCAGCAGAAACAACAATGTATAACACAAAATTCCGGTCAGTCAGATCCAAAGAGACAGAAAATGAGTCCAAGTCGGCCACCAAAAGGAAACGTCGACGGCCACGAAAAAAAGGCATTTGCGATACTACTATTGATCATGATGATCCAACATGGTGCCAAGATGACACAGAGAAACCCATGCAACCCCAAAAAGACAATAGGCTGAAACTGGTGGCAAAGACAAGAAGCGGGAGGCTACGGTACGAAGAAATTTATGAATCAACCAACGCTCACGCTCATGAGGTTCCAACTAGATCACAGAACACGAGGACTGTTCTCGGGAGACGAACAACTTATGCAACATCACGTAGCAAAAACAATCAAGAAGCTACTCTTTATGATTCTGATGAAAAAACTGAACCGCATTTGAGCGACGAGGCCAGTGTCGAAGATCCATCACGTGATTGCGGTACCCCAGTACAAGCCAAAAATCGAAAATTACTTGAAGGGTTCAAGCAGACACAGTCACCGCAACGACCGAAGCATTCAAAAACGCAGATTTTTAAGTGTGATGACTGCGATGCTCATTTTTTAGCGCAATCCACCCTTGAAAATCACGTATATCGCAAACGACACGACAAGGAATTGATTACATGTGAAAAGTGCAACTTTAAATTCGCTGTGCATACTCTTAATAAGCATATAAAGATTCACCACCAACGCCTGGAGTTGAGTCGCGAGAACTTCCAGGTTATAACCATGCAGGAGATTAAAAAATCATTAATCAATAAAAAAGCACGAGTGCGACTGTTCAAGTGTAACGAGTGCGATGCTCACTATTTATTACGGAAGTCTCTCAGGAACCACGTGCAAAGTCAATGCCACAACGACAACAATTTGGCCCTGTGTGAAATTTGCGACATAAAATTATACCCGCGTACTCTTAAAAAGCATAAAGAGGTTCACCACGACCGCATGGGGTTGCACCGCGAAGACTTCGAGATTCTCGGATTGCATTCTCCTTGCATATATAGTTACTTTACTAGGAAAGGCCAAGAAAACACGAGTGGCGGCAATAATTATATTGACTATTCTGATAATTATCGTAGGGAGAAAAAAAATGCATCAATGACAATAGAACAGAATAAAGAAGCGTCCTCAAGAGCGTACTTGTTCAAGTGTGAAGACTGTGATACTCATTATTTATCGCAGTGCGCCCTTCAGGCTCATGTGCGAAGAAAACGCCACGACAATGAATTGTTTCCATGTGATACATGCAACATTAAATTCCCGATTATTACTCTTAACAGGCACATTGAGATTCACCACCACAGCCTGGGTTTGCGTCGCGAAAACTTCGAGATAGTTGTCGGATTGCACTCTTCTGCTAAGGCTAACAAATTAATGGAGAAACACCTAGATAACAGGAGTGAAGGCGATAGCGACTCAAGCCAAATAGACTTAGAAAACGTACAGAGTAAAGCCACAGCTGTGGACCGAAACCACCTGACCACAAGATGTCCAAAAAAGTACTTATCAAAAGATAATGTAGTGTATAAATGCGTTGTTTGTGATTTACATTTTCTTAAGGAAAAGTCTCTATGTGAACACATTAGGCGAAACTGCGGCAATAAATCTCATGGCGCTAAGGCTAGACGTTGTCCTGTGTGCAAATTAGTCTTTGGTAACGTAACTACACACATTTTTTTACATCATAAGAAGCAAAAGCTAGCCCTACAAGATTTAAAGATTATCACCATCGGTAACAATAAAACATTTAATACGGCCAAACACATAGGAGTGATTTCACGCATTCCAAAGCGTAGGCTTAACCAAAAGGCTTCTGACAAGTTGTACCAGTGTCGTGGTTGCCGAAATCACTTTGTCTCGGAACATACAGCTACCGTCCATCAAAACGTGTGCTCGCCTCATGACGAAATCTGTGGAGTGAATTGCCGCGATTGCGGCCGGACATTTTATCAAGATGAGCTGATACGACACAGAATAAGAGACCACGGAAATGTTAGAGCAAAATTACATATTGTAAAAATTTCACGAGCTCAACTGTTTAAATGTGAACACTGTGAAATGCATTTTATGCAACGGCACTCTCTGGGGAGCCACCAGAAGAAGAACCCTAAACACGAAAACAACGATTTGTTTGAGTGTAACATTTGCAAAATAAAATTCTCTTTCGCGTCTTTAGAAAAGCATTTAGAGGTGCACCACGATCGGCTGGGATTGCGTGCCGAAGACATTGATATTTTTGTTGGATTGAACGCTTCCGTCCCTGTTCCAATTAGGACGAAGGAGCGAAACCACATGAGTGCGAGTAGCATGGATTCTTCTGACGAGATTTCTTTAGAAAAATTAGGGACTAGACAACCGAATACGACATCAAAACCCCCGAGGCATGCAAAATCCGTGTTAAAAAAGGTCAGGTTGTACAAGTGCAAACACTGTGACGTGCATTTTCTTGATACTTGTAAAGTATACAAACATATGAAGACATGCAATCATCTACCTAACACTGCTGCAGTTTGTTCTGTGTGCAAATTAAGCTTCTTTCGTCATTCTTTGAGTAAACACTTTCGTAGACACCATGAGGTACAAAAACTTGCCCGAGAAGATTTCACGATTGTCACTTGTGGCAAGAGACAATGTTTAGATGAAAAAGTACAACACAATCAGCTCGAGAGCAAAACAAAAGAAACAAGAAATCAAAACAAACAAATAAAAGAAACTCCGATTGTGACACCTGAGCTAGATCAAAGAAGTACTGAAGTGTCATACAAAGACAGTAATAGACAACGAGTTTCAATAAATGAAGGAATTAAGGACCTTGATAATTCTTGTGTTCAGTCTAAATACACCAATCCACTTTCCGCTTTCTATAATGTAGAAGCTTCAATATCAAGTATTAAGTATCACGATACAGCTCTAATTGACATCTGTGTTCCAAAACACATGAGATGTCGTGTAGTAATCGAAAGAGAAATGCTAAAAAATGTAAACCGCTTCATTAAAAGAAGAACTGTACACGAAAATGTAAACAAGACATCGGAACCTGGTTATCCATTCCTCGAAAACGGTAATCGAATGATCCCGCATGACGGTGTTAGCGATAGTCTTACTGTTGGGTATGAATATGGAGGGCTGTCTACCAAAACCGAATTGGATGTAGAGGACATCGCTCTAAATAGGTTAGACAATGGTTCTGAAAATGAAAAGAAATATAACGGCAGATATAACGTGAAGATAGATGTAGTAGACAAAGACGGAATGTATGACATAAAAGACGAAGAAGACCACTTAGACGAAAGCAATAAATATGAAATTGATATTTCAGATAACAATGTTCCTGAAGTAGAAATATTTAAAGTAGAACGTTCAGACTCAGTGCTACTATCAGTTGTGCCAAACTCCCAAGATATATTCGATTCTCGTTCTACTACAGCGGAAAATAATGATGTTTTTTTAAAGATAAAGGACGTTTTTTCTATGGCTCCGTTCAAAACTGAAAATGATTCAAACTAACGACTGTTGAAACAGATCCACAACTAAGGGTAAATCAGAGGTGTGATGCCAGGTGCGGATGGTGATGATGGCTTCTACGTACGCGCTGCGCCACCTCCACACCCATAATTACCAATGCAAAGGTTTAAAACAGATTATAGCAAAAGCAAATCAGAGATATAGTCGCGACACTCTTTGGATTCTAGAGCAAGAAACCATACCTAAAGTAGCAGTGACAGGATTCTCAAACCTGTGGTTCGCCTGGATTTATACCGCCATCATACATGAAATACTTAGATATAAAGTTAGTATTAGTTTAATATTATCATTTCTGGTTGATAATAATACTTCCCCATTAAATAAATTTTTTATAATATGTTCGATCAGTCATTTCACATACTACTTTATATAAAAACTTTATATAAAACTTTATATACATAGAGACATGTGCGTACATTTGTTATAAACAACATTATGGATGTGATGACAAATGTAACAGTCCGATACCTAGGCCAAAATACTTCGCGTGAAAATGTCTTACAAATACCTACTTCGATTTCAGGAAATTATATTTCAAAATAAATGATAGAAATGTAAATAATCCTCAGTATATTCATAATTATTTCTCAGTTTTGATGTCAAATTACTATTGCAAAAGTAAGTAAATGGAGAGCATAAACAGATAGAGAGAAAAAATGGTTCGCTTCCGTTTGTTATCGGAACCGGTGGATTTGCGGTCTGCTGGCCAGCTGGGAGCGGAAAATTCCATCATCGGCAAATTCGCATCCAAGCTTTATACAGCAGTGAGCAGCAGACCGCTGTGGTACGATGCAGAGAGAGAGGACGAAATGACAAAAGGATCGCCCTAGAGTGCGGACGTGCGTTATAATTGACGACTAGGTTTACCATAATTCATAATGGAATGAAACACGAGAAAACTTGTACCATTTAGAAAGATATACATACTTCTAAAGGTGCGACCAAACCACTGTTCAAAATACGCTGTCACTGTATACCTATATATAACAAATGCACGTAGACTTTATTAGCCAGATAGATATTTATCCAACGATATTCCATGAAATAAAAATATGTGGTCACTCCGTTCTACATCTCTTGCTCGGCTCGTTTTTATACGAAGAGTGCTCAGTCCTGTTAAATGTGATATTACAAATATGTTTGACATTAGGCAAAGGTCTTTATTTGATTACATCCACAAGTTCCATCCTTTTATTTATTGTAAAGTGTATTGTATAATCAAAATAAGGCAGTCTGAAATATAAGACTGCATAGTGCAGCATCTACCCATTCTTCCGTGATGTGTGGCACTAAATATTCCTTTACATTTTTAGACAGAAAGTCTGGCCGTAGTTTGTCTTCATACTCCAATCCAGTATAAGTCGCACAGCTAAACGGTAGTTACGGAGCGAATCCTGGGGAATACTTGGGAAATGGGTTGGTACTGAGGGAGGAGCAGCACTTGCGGAAAATTTCAATTAACGGCAGTCATAAACCTTTCGACGCATAGTGCCAGAACAGCAAATTACTCTTTTAGTCCACTCCACATGTTCGTCATTCCGCGAGATCACGACAATGTAGAGGAAGTATTTGCCTATATTCGTGTAGTCCATAGCCTCCTTCATCTTACGAAGGAGGCTATGTGTAGTCCCGTGCATGTTTGGCATGTCTCGCCTATTTCATAGACTAAGTAGAAATAGAAATATTTAGAAATAGATGAGATGTATCGATTTTATATTTATCTTCCTAGCTCTTTTTCCCGTAATAGGTTCGGGGTACACTTGACCATGATCCAGGATACTAGCAGATCAGTAGCCGTATTCACAATGGCTCGGAAATCGGATTCGGATACGGAATCGACAAAGGACCCCGCAAAAGTTCTTAGGAAAATGTTGTTTCAGTTAATTTTGATGAAATATTCATGTTATAGAGAGTAGAGTTTCCGTGAAATCTATCGGGATTCTGAATAACAGTTTTCGAATCGATCGACACGGATTCGCCGCTCACAAATTTCGTGTCGAATCGTTCGGAAACGGTTTCGAATCATTGTGAATACGGCTACAGGTAATGACAGTAGAGCAGCTGCCATCACCTCTGTAACCCTTTAGTTTCTGTAATTAGCGAAGTTACAACGGTGAATCGATATCATATCGACGCATTTGACACCTACCACTTCCCTAATAGGCGATAATGTAGAGGGTTTACCAAAGTCCCTGCAAAAGTCTTCGACCATCAGGTGAGTTGAGGTCAAATGCAAGCCTATAGATAATAATAAAAAAAAAAGTTTCGCCGTGCACATGTGGAGTACGCTTTACGTGGTCATTATTGCGATATGATAGTTTGGTAGATATTATACAAACCTTAATTATGACGACCTGAGTGGTTCAATGGTCAACATCGCTGATGCCGGTCTGCCACGCAAGAGGTCCCGGGTTCGATTCCTGGCCGGCCAGAAATTGAAATGATGAATTTTAATTTCTGTTACGGGTCTGGGTGTTCTATGTATAATAAGTATGTATTTAAAAAGTATTTAAGTAGTATATCAGTTATCTAGCACCCATAGTACAAGCTTTACTTAGTTTGGGACTAGATGGCGCTGTGTGAATTTGTCCACGAATATTTATTATCCGAGCAAAAATATTTATTTGTGAAAACTGGCGATCATTTTATTATTTTTTCACAGGCGCGGGAAATTGTTTTTTAAGGCGCGCAAGAAAAGGCGTTTGGCGTCAGTTCTGCAGCTCGACCGCTTAACTCGTGCTTTAGGAAAAAAATCAACTCTCGATAACCATAACGATTATCAAAAATCTGCTGAACTCAATGTCTGGAAATATGGAAATAGTAATAAACTATTTTTGAATACAAGTTTTCACAAATACCCACCGTATTTGTGTAGTTAAACTAAAGCGCGCTCCACATGTGGACAGTTCCGCGGGAACACGAGAATGTAGAAGGAGTATTCGCCTATATTCGTGTAGTCCCGTGCATGTTTGGCATGTCTCGCAACTATCTCTACTTTGTCATTTCATAGACAAAGTAGAGATAGTTTGTTCTCGTCGCGATTTAATCGATTTTATATTTATATTCCTAGCGCTTTATCCCGTGACAGGTTCGGGGTACACTTGACCATGATCCACGATATAAGTAGATCAAGTAATTACAGTAGAGCAGCTGCCATCACCTCTGTGACCCTGTTTTCAGCAGATTAGCGATATTACACCGATGAATCGATATAATGTCGATGCGTTTTGACACCCACCACATCCCTAATAGGCGAGAATGTAGAGGTTTCGGCGAACATGTGGAGCGCGCTTAACTGCGATATAAAGAACGACAAAGTAGGCGGTCCAAGATAAGGTGTAGATAATAGTAGGTACCTAGGTAGGTATCGCGAGAATGTTTTCAATATATTTATGAGTTAAGGCTAATATTGAAAGGTTTTTATGGCATTATTATGGAATTAAATTGTTTTTCATACTTTATTTATTTTTATTTATTTAACATTTATTGTGCACAATAAATAGCATACAAAATTGACATACAGATAAGACCACAACAGGTACAGCTTATTTCGAAAGAAATATCTTCCAGCCGACCAAAGGAAGAGAGAGGGCAAAATCGAGACGCAGATGGCGTGCACCTTATATATACTTATCTACTATATACCTACATAAATTATTAGACAACGAAATATAAATACATACACAATACATAATGGAACATAATACGTACATACAAATATAAAGAATATAAATATACCTATATATAAAAGTACTTAAATTATTTGTACAAATGTAGGTACCTAATGTTTATTTCCTAGTGTATTCCTGACAATTGAAATAATAAATATTATCTTCTTCTAACTCGCTACACTTTTGATGGAGTGGTCGTGGTCGTTGGTTGAGGATTGGCAGTACGCTTCACTATCTGTCGCCACTCTTCTCGCTTCTTCGCAACACTGCTGCTTTCTTGGTACACTCGCAGTTAACGGCAACTTTAACTTGGTCGGTCCAGCGCATCGGTGATCCTCCGCGTGCTCGATATCTCCTCGTCGCGAGACATGGCTAAAAAGTGAGTATACGAAACTGTACTGTGAAGGATAGACGCTGCTTGATGCCGCGTTCTTGGAAGATGGACTCGTTTGTTCTAAATTCCGTCCACGACATCCCAAGTATTTATTTCCATCACCACATTTCCAAGGCGTCTATCCTCCTCTTCTCGGTCTCTCTCAATGTCCGCGTCTCAGCGGCATATAGAAATATGGGAAACACTAGCGCCCCGACAAGTCTAATCTTTGTGGCCTTTGTGATGTTTCGGTTTCTCCATATTCTCTTGAGCTTGTCCATGGCCGTCCTCGCAATAGCCACGTGTCGTTTGATCTCATAGACACATCCACCATTGATGGAAATCAGTGAACTAGATAGACATACATGACTGTACGACATCGCAGTTCGCAATTTTCTTAAAATCTGGTGAGTTGTTATTGACACGGTCGACAATCATCATCTTGGTCTTGCTTCGGTTCATCTTTAGACCGTATTCGAGACTAACACATTCCATCTTTATCAAGAGACTTTCCAAGTGTTGGGAACTTATCGCAAACAATTCTGTGTAAATGTTGAACAACAATGGCGATATAATGCACCCCTGACGAACTCCAGCACTGGGGTGAATAAATATGATACAAATATCTTTATTATGAATGTACTAATAGTTAGGGAGGCGAATAGGGGAATTTTCGGCAATACTCGAGCGTGGCAGTTTAAGATATGAGAGATACCTTAGACCTAATAGAACAACCTTGTAAAGTATTTAGCTCTATATGTAGTGACGCGCGCCTAGGATAGACGATCAGATTAGTAAAAAAAAATGGATAGTCTGAAATACTCGAGCGCGTCAGATTAAGATATTGGGGGTTGATTTTAGTGTTTAAAGACTAAATTTAACTAATCTGACGATAAGTCCTTGACGCCGCCGAGTTATAGGGTCGCGAACTTGTAAAAAAAAAACGTTAATCCGGCATTCTCGAGCGCGATTTTTATTTTTTTTATTTTGAAGAATATAATCTAAAACTTACTAAAAATACAAAATCTGCCGGTTTCCGCATGACCGGAAGTGTGGAGGAGCCATTTCGTCTTCCTAAGAACGCGTTACGGCATATAAGTCGCGAACGATACATTTTACAAAAAAAAAGTTTAAATAAACAAAAAAGGTAATTTTATTTTACACAAGTTGGTTGTATCTATCGCTTTATTGTCATTCTTAAATTCCCCATTTTATCAAGGAGAAAGAAAGGAAAAGAAAGAAACCAAAAAACCTTTTTCGGTCAGATTAAGAGAACCCACCAACATTTTTGTCAGATTAAAAAAATATGCTTTCAGGATACCGAGATAAACCTCCCCTATGAAAATCTGACGCGCTCGAGTATTTCAAAAAAACTTTTTTTTTTTGCATTTTCAAAAATTCATCGTAACTTATCGTCACGCCGAAATCGTCAGTTTTTTTAAAGGGAGCTTCCTTGGGGCCTACTTAACACCCCTTCCGAAAATCTGACGCGCTCGAGTAAATTTTTTTTTTTTGCATTTTTGACTACTTTATATGCCTACCCCCACCACGCAAACCGGCAGATTAGTATACCGTTGTTATCAGAGGCACTCGGGGCATACGTAGTATGAATATCTGACGCGCTCGAGAATGCCCAAGTAACTGTTTTTTTTTAACATTTTTGAAAAACTGTACACGCCAAACCCACCGCTAAAATGGTTTTTGCCATACGAGCTTTTCTTTTCGAAATTATTTTATCTTTCGATTTTGATAGGTCTCGACGGCGCCGTTGAATTACGCCATTTAGCTACCTCGCCTCCCTAACTATAAGTAAGAGTATTTGAGTATAAGTTTTGGCCGTCGCTATTTGTACATCGTACACTTGGTCTTTTCAATTTAATCGTTCATTCAATACATATATCCATTCGTTCTTTTATTCATTTAATAGGTGTAAATAGCCGTTACAATAGTAAAGAAACGGTGTTCGTCGGTGTAAATAGCGCGTTGGACGAATGTTTTAAAACGAAAAGACCAAGTGTACGATGTACAAATAGAAACCCAGTGCCGATTTCGCAGTGCAGGCAGTGACAGATACTAATCACTGTCAACCCTCTCATGACGATTGGTTGGTTTGCTCAAGCTTCGGTCTGTGGTTTTGGTGCCATCTGTGCCATCACATGTAGTACGACACACAGATTACTGTACGACATGAAATGAATTCAAACGAATAGCATTGAGACCTTGAGGAAGAGGGATTCCCCTGCTGCTAAACAAATAACGCAACTTTATTGGAATTAATTGAGAAACTGTCCCGCGGGTCCACCACCTGAAGAGACCTCCGGATTCCGAAAAGGCTTGCCGCGGCGCCTGCGACGTCTGTAGCTGCCCCCACTTCGGCAATATACCGCGCCTGGAAGGCGCCCCTACGCGTGGTCGTTTGCCGGGCTTCACCCAACGTTGGTCCACGCGGTGCGCTTGACCTCAGGGGGCATTAAGAAGGCGCCAACTCCAACGATCACCCCATTGTAACGGGGTGCGAAACACTACCACCAAAGGGCAACACTGACCATATATGGCATTGGAACGGGACTAGTGCTTATAGGATCTCGGATCACAGTGTCGTTTATACCTATTGAGGCCTGATGTCAAGGATTAAAGACAACTCACAATATGCCACTGGAACAGGACAGGATCTCGGATTACAGTGACATCCTTTAAAGATCTAGTGGAAGTTTATCAATTGATATTGATAAAGTGGGTGGCAAATACAAATACATAAACAGAAACTACAAACAAAGTGAAAAACTAGAATTCATTATGTTACATTAGAAATAGTATTTTCTCAGCCCAGTTTCTTCTACATTCACCATCATACTATTAAAACCATGGTACAGTAAATGCTACTGCCCATTTCCTGATTTAGATAGCTTTAAGTGTCTGTGACTAGAATCATAATCTTCATTACCCAGTGATCGCGAAGGACGGTGTGAGTGGAGCACATCCTCCTCACCAAGCAGTACCATATGAGAGTTTAACTTTCTTCATAGTGGAAGACTACTGGCTGAAGGGGGTGGTGGAAGGGTTCCAGTGATTTAAAAGGCGACCAAAGACGTTCTGCGGAGGCGACGCTTCATGCATTCGAGTGATAAATGTATACCTAAGATTTTAATTGTTTTTATATATTAGTTTATTTTACTCTTTGAAGGTATAGTATTTTATGTAATAGGTATTGTGCTAATTTTCTGTATGATATAATAAATATCTAACCCTATGCACAATATATATTTTCTTCATTTATCCTTTGCACATCTGCCTGCTGCATGTCTCTCTCCTGGTCTGGTTTTCTATATCCAGCTTGGAGGGTGTCACTACTTTTACAGTTTCAGTGCTGGATTCTATCAGCTAGAATGAGGCATTTTAGAAATAATAAAAGGGTGGAAGGGCTATGCACATGCATTTTGAAATGCATTGTAATTTACAACCCTAAAAATGTGAGAGTAACAAAGGAAAGTAGTAGCAATTAATATAATAAATGGAATGGGACGCTTCATATCACAATCATCATCACATAGCTTCCCATCAGATGAGATGTCGGTCAAATGCCCATCGAATAAATAAAAATGTGGCAATTCCACACCTAAACCGCTGAACAGATTTGGATAGAAAATTTTGATGAAACCTGGGAACATTATATTAATTTGTTACATACAACATTATATAAATTTGTATATAGGGGTATACAATTGGTTTTCTTTAACATGTTGATTGCAAAACCTAGCTATTTTATGCTATTTTTCATAATTGTTTTAGCTCTAGTAAGTAGTTAAGTCTATCTAATTAGCTATTATTAAAATTACACTCAAACTGATTACATATGACTTTTATTAATAACAAAATGATATGTGAAATAACACATCACAACAAATATTGAAACACATTTTAAAACATTATGTTAAATACATTAAAATGCAACCTTAATATTACGAATGCGAAAGTAGTTACTATTATAGAGCTGTCCATATGGCATCTTTTCCTCACCGAAACCGCTTAACAGATTTGGATAACATTCGGCTAGATTTTACGCGTAGACAAAAGCCCTGAGCCAGCGACATCTTTGCGACGGCCTTCCTTGCCCTCGGCCTTAAGGCCGGTAAACTCAGTGTAGATAGGTCTCGCATTGTCTCAGCGCTGCTAGCCTGCCGTTGCTCGGCGCGGCGCTTCCGTCACCGACAGCTCGAGTGCCACCCGAACTAACTATCGCCGATGCCGCAACGCACGCATGCTTAATATCATCTCGTTATATTTCATGGGTTCCACCACACACTGTAAAAACATAGTCATAAGTTACAACATGCAAGTTTAATCAATGTCAAACTAACTAATATTACATGTTCCTATTAATCATCACAACCCATAGCAGTCTACTGCAGGACTCAAGGCCTCTCTCACGAAAGGGGAGGTTATAAATAAATATGCTAGGACAAATTCACGCAGCGCCATCTAACCCCAAAGTAAGCAAAGCTTGTGTTATGGGTGTTAGATTAAAGTAGCTAATTCTTTTTTTTAATACATACTCACAAAGTAACTTCTGCATAGGCATAGATACCTCCTCATCATCATAAACATCAGCCTATACTAGTACAATGCTGGGCATAGATATCTGCTCCGCTCCGCACTAATGAGCGCCAATACACACTGTCCAATGCAATGCTTTCATTGTTTGTGTGGTGAATATCATCATCATCATCATCATCATCCGGACGGTCAATCCCGGCTGCTCCCAGGGTCAGCTTTCCGTATCTGTGTTGTGTATATCTTAATTAATATTCAATGCTTACTGGTGAGCATTGAATATTAATTATTGAATTTCTTCTATTGGGATTCAGGATTGTAATTTTGTCCACACTGTCCTGGCGCTTCCAATTCCATCACTAAGGGCTCTCAACACTGTGAACATAAATTAAATGTTATTTATTTCAGGTACTTAGTCCTGCAACAAAAATAATGTTGGCGTTAATGTCCCGGTGGTGCTCTTGCTCACGAGGGCACGGGGTCCGTCTTGACTTTGACTCAGTATTTGGTAACTCATTTAATAACTCTGCTACCAGTGGAACCTGACCAGATTGCATCATGGTACCACATTCAGGGGACTGAATGTTTAATCACGACGTTTTTTTTCCCATTAGAGTATCAGTTAGCATTCAACTAATGTACTAATACAGAAAAGAAGCCGACGCTCCTTAGTGCCGTAATAGATCTACATAATAATGTCATTAAGTAATGATATACATGTGACAAACATTATTACAGCTTACTAATATTATAAATGTGAGTTTGTATGTATATGTGTGTGTGTGTGTTTGTTTCTCAAGCCAAAACGGATGAACGGATTTGGATGAAACTTGGTAGGTAGCTAGATAAGGATCTGGAATAAGACACAGGCTACTTTTTATCAAGTCCAGGCTGCACGCCAGAATCACCCTCGAAATTTATAAAACAATTTCTGTAACTTTACTAATAATACTTACTGGGACAATACAGGTACTGAGGAACTTTAAGAAGTAAGGTAAGGCCCAACTGCACTCTCCACCTTACAGCAAACTGCAGCCAGCCAAACGTTACAGTTTACAGAGGTGGTGTTAATCATGTAGGTGCTTGCTTGTTTGCCTTAACTAAAAAAAATTAATTGTATGAGACAAAATATTATGTAAATACGAATTCTCCATGGTCCATTAAGGTGAACTCAATAATTATTACCTACGACAAGAACATAATTATTATTGAGTAACTATTTATTATGTTCTTGTCGGTTTTGATGGAGTACCGAAGGCATGGGTGATGCTATTGATCGTAGACAGCTGTAACCACTTTCCCTCAGGTTGCCCTGTTTCCCTACTGCTTGTCATAAAAAGATGAAGAATAGAAACTAACTAAAGAAGTACACTGGTTTCCACACCACCATAGTTTTACCTGTCATATTTTGATTATTTTATCCCAGCAACCTGGCCAAGAGGCATGGAAAGGTTCAATTTCTCATTCTCAGTAAGATTGCTGACATATAGAAAGTGAGATATGTAGTTACATTACTGTGGTACAGTGTCTGGGTGTGCATAACAGAACAAAGCAATTCTTCACGCCGGGGCAATAGCTTCTCCTTTACAAGGCTTAAGTCAGACCCCATTTGGAGTATTGCTACCATCTATGCGCGGGAGCACCGACATATCAGCTTGGTCCTTGTGACTCAATCCAAAAGCGCTCTGTGAGAATTGTCGATGATACTATGCACACAAGTGGTATTGAGCTGCTGAGTCAGCGGAGGGATTTCGCCTCCCTTTGTGTGTTCTACCGCTTGTACAATGGTGTTTGTTCTGAAGAACTGATTGACATGATGCCTACAGCTACATTCTATCATTGCACTGCTTGCCACCATCATGGAGTTCATCCACACAAACTGTGCAGTTGCTGTGCAGTGTGTGCCAAAGGAACTTTTTCCCACTAAGGTTGTGGAATGAACTACCTGGAGAGGTTTTCCCTGGAGAGTACAACATGGAGTTCTTCAAGAAAAGGATAAAAAGGTTTTTACAGGGTCGGCGACACGTGGGTGATGCCCCTGGTATTGCAAACATCCATAGGCTGCGGTGACTGTTTACCATCAGGCAGGCCGTAAGCTTGTTTGCCGCCTCAGTGGTAAAAAAATGTGCATTAGTGGAACACATTGATGCTCTTATGGTGAGGGAAAACATTGCAATGAAATCTGCATACTCAGACGATAGAATGTGTAACCATGATCCAATCTGGTCTGGTTCCCCGGCAAGTAAATATCAGTCACTCTGCTGCAGTAATTACCTGATCTGCTAAACCCATGATTATTTTATTGTTCTAAACAATCATAAATATCCACACAACAAGGCAATAATTCATGTGCAGAACCAGTATGAAGTAACTATTAGTGAAGTCAGTGAACATCCATAATGCAGACAAAAATTAAAGTGGTTGCCTTCCTAAGACAATTTCTTGAGCTAAGTTCCAAAGGTAATGAAATTTAATAATTATTAAATAAAATCATCATTAATTGAGAATGTCAATGGGTTGAGGATAATGAGATACAGACATATCAGTTGTTCCAACTGCCTGTCTGTTCATGAATAATAATAATAATGCTTTTCATTGTTCTCCAGCACCAAATTTCGAAAGTCTCCCACCTCTTTTATCCTCTGTCGTCTGATGCTCCAGATAAACCTTAATCAATATATTTTTAGTGGATTAGGCTATTTTTGTATTTAATAGCTTCTTCTTCTTGTGGAAATCTGATGTCTTTGCTGTTGCTATTCAAACTATTCATGCTTTAATGTCTGGAGTACATCTGGAGTAATAGTGATGAATGATTCTCAAAACTGTTTACTTCCTTATTGGTTGACTAAGTATTTAATTTATTTGGGCTATTGTTTATTGATAGATTTTGATGCTGGCTTTATTTTTGTTTTTATATAAATCATATATTTTGTACATTTAAACCTATGGATGGGCACAAGCTGGATATTAGATTGGCTGGGCCATTCAAGATAGGCCAGACAACTGGAACAATTTGTCAATTTAGCCAAATTGTGCAACTAGCTGTATTGTGTGTTCGCCATATAGTTTTGGGTAAAGTTCTAGATAATATTCAGTAAATTGCACACACGAAAATTACGAAACAAAACGGGAAACCTTGGAGATGGATGGATGGAAGGAATCTGTCACAGTTAGAATCAGTGTTACCAGCAGTAGTTTTGAAAAAAGTACGTTCGGGCTCATAAAATAGTACGAAAATGGCTGAAAAGGTACGGTTTGCCGTCCTTCTAAATGAAACGGCGTCATTTTGACAGTAACCAGATAAGACATTGATCGCAGGTGGCGCCTGTAAGCAAAAATGTAGCAAAATTTGTCAAAATTAACACTTTCTTTCCTTACTTTACGGTATTTTGCGGGAAGGAAAGGCAAAGTGACCGCTCTTTCAGTAAAACTTTGTATTTCGGGATTCAACGGCTAAAACGTACGAAATAGTACGATGTCCAGCAGAGTACGCCAAAGGTACGATACACGGTCAAATAGTACGCAAATCGTAACAAAAGGTACGATCTGGCAACACTGGTTAGAATACAACAAGAGAACACATGGACATAGAGCGCACTATACTCTCTACCATGGACTTACTACCCAAACCCTACCGAGCGAGTGGAATCTGTGCATACGTGCATTTGCTTGCCGAATGCCGATAGGGACGATAGACATACATCGATGTTTAGCGGATAAACATCGATGTTTTTATTTAGACATCGATGTTTCATTTGACGACCTGAGTGGTTCAATGGTCAACATGCACGCAAGAGGTCCCGAGTTCGATTCCCGACCGGGCAGAAATTGAAATGATGAATTTAAAAAAATATGTATTTAAAAAGTATTTAAGTAGTATATCAGTTGTTTTAGCACCCATAGTACAAGCTTTGCTTAGTTTGGGGCTAGATTGCGCTATGTGAATTTGTCCACGAATATTTATTATTATTATTTATTATTTCGATATTTATCTATGTCAACATCGATGTTTTTTAAATATTGATTATCCCTGAGACTGATCGAACCCATTCAACTCTCACCTCTCATTCTCGCAATTCTTGTTTAGTAGGAGGGATATGGTAGGCATCAAAAAGTGTTCTAGTTTAGTAAGAGGAATATGGTAGGCATCAAAAAGTGTTCGTCTAAAATAGATACATCAATATTTTTCTGCATGTCTATTGCCTATCTTATTGTACATTTTGGTACTTCATTGTATCCTTGGACCTCAAAGTCGTAGAAGCTCATTCTGACAGGTCCCATCATTATACGCGCGCGATAGAAAAATGTATGATACAAAACCTCTACAATGGGCTTCTTATTTCTTTATACCTAGACTGTGTACTATTACCATTAGGCAGCCGTAAACTTGTTTGCCACCTCATTGGTTTAAAGAAACATACATGGGTACACATTCATGCCCATACCGTATGGGGTAGGCCAGATTGTTTTTCTTATTTATCTACAACTTTAAAAGTTAAACTAACCAAACTTTCCATATTCACAGATCTACAGGAAACTGGAAATGTTACTTGTAAGTACGTAATTATAAATCAAAGCATACTACTAGGATGAAATGGTTTTAGTAGCGCCCTTAGCAGTTTATTTATTGATTTACAGTTTATTAATACGATTATAGTATCTATGTATAGTCAAATTTCGGTCCAGCTCCGGAATCTGGACCAGAATGTTGACCTAGAGCTAGGCTATGGTACTGTAAGTAGAAGTAGGGTACTGTATTGCACTGTAGGCTAAGGGTAGGGGTAGGGTTAGGATACCAGGCGAACGTTTTATCACACTACGGTACTGCTAGTCATTCGCTGCATATTACAGCGTGATTTTGCGAATGTAACACTAGTTATAACTTCCGTCATTTTTGCTTTCGTAATTATGTCACTGGAATAATTGATTATGATGTGACTATATAATATATCTAACGTAAGCAATCTATATCCACAGTATTGTGAATGCCCGTTTTGTCCCGGGTCCCACTGGGGCCGGGGCTACAGAGGCCGTAACAGGCGCGGCCGCGGCAGGGGCGACCGCGGCAGGGGCGACCGCAATCGTGGCGGCCGAGGCAGCGGAGGACCTCGCGGCTATGTATATATTTTATAATTCTGAAGATAAATTTAATTATTTTTCTTTCTATTCATATGGAACAATACTCCTCGGTACAGGAGCCAAAATGTCATTTCACATTTCAAACTTTCTACGTAAAACCCCCACTGAAAATGTTTGCGAGACTCGTAGTCTACCCCTGATAATATCCTGCTCGATCATATTATAGTAATTATATTTCAATTTCCTATAATCAACAGGCAAACGACGCCGCCACCGCCGCCGCCGCCGCCGCCGCCGCCGCCGCCGCCGCCGCCGCCGCCGCCGCCGCCGCCGCCGCCGCCGCCGCCACCGCCGCCGCTACCGCCGCCACCGCCGCCGCCGCCGCCGCCGCCGAAGCCGCCGAAGCCGCCGCCGCCGCCCCCGCCCCGGCCGTCCCGACGCCTCCAGTCGCCCCGGCCTCAGCGGCCCCTTTAGGTGCAGTGGTCGCACCCACTGAAATATAATCATTATTATTAAAATAAGGTGTTTTTAACACCGAATGAATTTTCTTGTTTCCTTTTCACTCCTAATTATTTGGCTTGGCTTTCGTCATTCTCCTAAAAGACGTAACGTTACAAAATTCATTACCATCATGTCGGTGGGTCGTCGCATCCCCAAAAACAAGAAATTGAAAACATTAGACTAAGTAACTGATAAATATTTTTACATACCTATAAAAATATTTTATAGGTATGTAAATCGACAATCCACGCAATATATCTATAGCATTCATGTTCGTCATTCCGCGGGATCACGAGAATGTAGAGAGAGTATTCGTGTATATCCGTGCATGTTTGGCATGTCTCGCCTATTTTATAGACTAAGTAGAGATATTCATTCGATTATTTGTTGTCATCTCGCCTTGTGCTGAATCACATCAGTGTGATTCTTTATAGTCAATCTTCTCTCTTAGGTCAATCCAAAAATGTACAAAATTTGCAAAGAAGTAAATTTACCGACTACCAACAAAATGTACAATATGCATACACAGACAGTTTTTTACATACAGTTCTGCTACGCAGAAAAAATATTGATGTATCCGATGACCGATGTATTGATTTTATATTTATGTTTCTAGTGCTTTTTCCCGTAATAGGTTCGGGGTACACTTGACCAGCAGCAGAAAGTACCTGGTTAGCGATATTACACCGATGAATCGATATCATACCTATCGACGCATTTTACATCACTAATAGGCGAGAATGTAGAGCGTCTACCAAATTAGCATACTCCACATGTTTGACGAAACTTTTGCCGAGGACCACTGAAAACATGAAATAGCTGCAGCCTTGAAATAAGCGTTATTGAACATTATATTTTCAGCAGAGTCCCTAAAGCTGGGACATATTTTTGCATTACAGTTCATAAAGGAAGACTTGGCTGTATGGGCTAGGTCCCTTTGCCTTTCCCATAAGTGATAAATCCAGATAAATCGAACCAATAAATCCTATTATTCCCTTTTTCCAAATTTCCTTATTTTCCGTAACTTTATTCCTCGATTTCAACAGTATCCCTACCCTTTTACATTGAAATTGGCAGTTTCTATATAGCCACACAGTAAATACTGTAAACACACCGAAACATTGCAGATTATTGCGTTGACAATAATAAACTTCCGTGCTGAAACGAAAGGAAACTACTACGGCAAAAATTCAGTCTGCTACTGCAACGTACTGCATTACGTAGGAACTCAGCCGTATTATTACAATCTCTGTGAGTCATATCTCGCAGGGCAACAAGACATGACCATTTTGGGGTTTAGCTTAGCAGAGATCGTCGATGGCGCTAGCCAGTAAAGAAAAGAAAATCACTGTGCGCTATTACACGAAGCTACATTACGAAGAACGTTGTGCTGGTGTTTGTCAGCGGCCGGCTGCAAATGCACCAAACCAAATGTTGAGGACGAAATCAGCCACATTTTGAAACTGAACTTCTAGTTAGGGACTAGCAAGGAGCATGCGATTATTATACCTACTATAACTAGCTGGCCCAGCGCGACTTCATCCCGCGTGGTGTTCTGCTCTTTCCATATCAAAATTATTATTTTTAATCATTTTTTTCAGACCAGTTTAAATACTTCAAATTTTTAAGTCTATATTATTCCAATTTTGAAATGTTGTCAATGTTGCCAATTGTTATGCAAATTGTTTTTCATGAAAAAGCGCTCACGACGCTATCTACCGGGTTCGAGTAAGTGTATACTTGAGTTGTCAAGTATACACTTAAATTTTCCAGATCAGTCCAGCCGTTTAGGAGGAGTTGGAGGAGTTATGTAAATATAAAACTAAAAATATAGTAAAAATGATCATGATCCTCAAGAATGAACAACATAGCAAACTAAATAAAATTCTCAATAATATGGTAGTTGTTGTTTTTTTGGCATACCTGTTCCAAAAAAAATATGTGTATGTGTGTAAATACGGCATCAAAGAAACAAGGATATTTAAATGAACCTCAAGTGCGGAAAATACAATTTAAGAAATTTGGGATAGAGCTTTGAAGGAATGTTAAGCCAATAATACTTGAATTCTTAGGTAAATCTACATAATACTCTACCTGACTATGTGGCACAAGTTGATTTTATTTGTTTCAATTTACTATTACTGTATTTTAGAGGAAAAATACTAACCTGATTTAATAGGGAGCTACACTATTTATTTTTAGGGATCTATACTTTTAGCCCTGGATAAATGTGAATAGTTGAATATTCACAAAGATCCAAACTGCACATGGATAATAACTGTGGGAGATTTTATGAAGTGATCTATATGTTATATCTCAAACTTATCAGTAAATTATATTTAAGTAATCAGATAGACATCACAGAAAGAATGGTCGGCAGATGGCCCCTAGGCTGCAAGAGTGGTGTTTCAGGATTGTAGCATGTGGCACTCAATAGTATCTGCCTACCCCTATGGCATATGGGCTTGAGTGTGTGTGTAGGTATTATTCTAATTCTTTCTTCTCTCTCCTCTTGGATGGTTTATATTAACCTGCCTTGACCATGATCTCATCATGAGCAACTCCCATCTGACCTCTGTGACTGTCTGTCTGTCTGTGTTCATCACTATATTTTCCACCACCATAAGAGCATCAGTTGATATTCAACTAATGTACATAATGCAGAAAAGTGTCATTGGTACGCAGTGGGATTTGAAGCCGGTAGCTCTCACTTATGATTAAGATACCTTAACTACTCTGCCACCAACGCTCCATTGGAGCCTCATTACTGTGGTGTAAACATAAAATAAATCATGTTTATAAAAAGTTTTTTTATTTTTTTCTTATTAAATAAATAGCAATATAAAGTAATCAACCTAGTAATCATTTCATAAAAAATTAATTTGTAAGGAAAAGGTATGTATATCAGCTATCGGAGGTTACTATGAAAGTCGATTAATGTCATAATATGTATACTGTTTGTAGGTATGTCTAAACATTAACAAACACTATGTAAAACATAAATAATAATAAATAAGTACTCTTTTGCTTAAAGAGCTTGTTGTGACTAATTTTATGCAAGATAATACCTCTGTAGACCAGGGGCATATATCATTTTATTACAGCAATATATATTTTCTACTACATTTTTATTGTATTGACTCAAAATATATAGTTCTATTGCATGTGTTTAAATTAGTAAGAGATACAAACTTGTAGACTTGACTAGAAACAAACCCAAACGATGATGAGTCTATTTCATGCACTGTTGAAAGTCACATCAAATTCACTTCAATACACAGATTGTTTATTGAACTTCAACCAATTGTCTAGTTTGTTTTGTACGAGTTCACTGATGACACTGTCATAACACTTTGTGGTAACTTAGTCCAGTTCATAACCAGCCTGTTCGGAATTCATTATGGATGGATTTACTTGAAGACCACGCCAACCTTTTATGGAACTCGTATTGTAGGCCACCCGGGTGCCTTTTCTCGATTGGTCTAAGTTCTTTTGAATTGCACCCATTGGTATGCTCTAACCCCCATGTATAACAGAGCGCATGGAATTTCTTATTCGTCTGCAGATTAAAGAACTTGTCGGGAGGTCTGCGCGCCTGTGAGTCGGTCCCCGTGTCCAGGCTGCATCTAGGATGGGACAAACTTTGGGTGACCGCTTTCCAGTGGAGGCAGTCGTGATGTGCCGATAGTTAACGGGGAGCGGAGGCCGGCTCACCCGTTCAAGGACGGGGAACGCAGCAGCTCGCGGGGCATGGTGCGGGGCGATGCCGTTGACGTGTGGTCGCGCCCGTGATCGTTAGGATCGAATATTTGACGCGCCAACATACGGACGAACTTGTCATCTGCCGGACTACGGAGGTCTTGCGCGATGATGTCGTTCCTCACGCACGTACGACCACCTCCTGTCGCCTGTCATAGAATAGCTGTCACTGTCACCTGCTTTCGGCTCTTTCGTGTACATCATTCACCCGGTCTTAAGCGGATTTCATTCAGTGTACGATGTACAAATAGCGATTTGATAGTTGACATCTGCTGTCACCTGCTTTCGGTCTTTTCTGTACGTCATTCACCCGGTCTTAAGCGGATTTCATTCAGTGTACGATGTACAAATAGCGATTCCGATAAGTTTTTATCAGGTGGCAGGTAGGATTCTGTCAAGCCTGAGAAATTCGCCTGGGTAAGTAGCACCGCCTTATCTATTTCTGCCGTCACGCAACAATGCTTGCATTGCTGTGTTCCGGTTTGAAGGATAAGGTAGCCAGGGCAATTACAGGCATGAGGCATTTCATCTTAGTCCTCACAGTGACAATGCACCTGCGGCTCTACATTTTTATTGCCTGCAAACTAAATGCATGAATCGTAGATGTTAGGTATGGGCGACAGTTACCGTTTACCATCAGGTGAGCTGTTTGCTCGTTTGTCACTGCGTAGAATAATAATAAAAAAGTTAAGCACGGTGTGGTGGCTTTTGCCACAATCTTCGCTGGTCGCCCGCTCACCTGGGTTATGTTGAAAGCACACGACTGATAACGCTGTTGCCCATTTTCGGTCTACGGAGTGAAGATCCTAGATACTCAGAGGGCACCATGCCGGTATCCATATAATCTTCTTGCATATCAATGTAAGACGTTCCGAATTCGATTGAAATGGTGAGTTTTTATTGTGTGTATGCTGCTGTGGAGGAGGCTTACAGTTCAGCAATGAACTGAAATGAGTGGGAACTTATGGGAAGTGGATAATAAAGAAATCACGCATGCATTTCACTGACATTTATTTAAATATATTTTCATCATCGAAATAAATAACAAAACCTTACAAATTATATCAGATCACAAAGCGGATGATTAAAATACTATATTTTATTTAGGTATCACTACTTTATTTACATAAATTATTAGGGGTACTAAATTAAATCATAAAAAATAAACTAAAAATGTCCATATATTATTTATTATCATTACTCTCAGCCAATAAGTAAGCACAAGCTGCTTGATCGCACAATTTCACATTTTAATTTGCCACGATTTGATAGAATCAACAAAATATCGTCACACAAATCGCAGAGTTTAGTTACAAGTCACAATACTTCGTCGCTGACTAGACCTTTGCGTCACAATCACAACATTAAAAAGACACCGCGACCACCGTAATCGACACTGGCTGGATTCTAGTCTATAAATTTCGAGCTAGCATACCTAGACCAGTATCGAGGGTCATCTTCTACGAATGTATCTCTTCAGATACACCGTGAAGGGACGGTCCGTCGCAGGCCGGCTGTCCTCCTAACTTCCTGCATCAAACTTACGATTGCCCCGGATACTTGGCGAGAGTATATTCACTACTTATCAACTAACTTAGTACTACAAAATGGCAGCTTTGCAGGAAATTAGAGAGCGAACAACCAGAGTTTCAAAGTAATCAAGCAGCTTTGGTTTGACTGCCTCCGCTGGCCTTAATATGAGCGTGGAAAGGCAAGAATATACAATGCCAATTAACTAATAAAATTAACTAGCTAACATCAATTTTTTGTCTATACAATTAAACATAGGGCCACGAAAAAGAATCTCTAACAAGAATCGCTAAAAACTACAGAATTTTATTACAACATCACCAGCATTTAGTACATGTCTCTCTTTCTTTCTTCTCTTTTCTTAATACATGTTGGTTTAATGTACCTAGGTATACATTTATTTTAGCTAATTTATTAAATAATATTCCAAGTTTACCAGCTAGAAGTGGTACTAACAATTTAATATACCCAATATACAAATTTTAAATAAGTTACATACTACTCAATGTTTCTCAAGGAAACGATACTTGCGACCAGCGCCTCACATACCTTTCGATAACCAATAAAAATCTCTAATCCAGTAATGATTATGAATGACTAATAATACATTATTTTAATTCTTACAATTACCTACTCAATAGAAAATACTTATTACGAAAGCAGACTTCACAGCCTGAGGTGGAGCTAGGATTGTACAACAGTACACCTAAATTGCATTATGGAAGTGCACCATGAAAATACTCTCAAGGTGCAGGTACTACGTGAAATTGAGTACTTGAAACAACACTAATTGGCACCCTTCGCATCCAGCCCAATCGCAGAGCAACACTGGAGACGATCTTGAACGAGATAGGCAGGTCGAAACTCGTCGGCGATTTCGGATGTGAATTCCAGAATCCCAGTTCCACCGGTGATAACGCCTTAACATATAGAGTCCACTATGATCATTGTGGAGTAGAGGGAGCAGCCGAGGGTGATCATGGTGCCCATGGCGATGGTGGAGTGCAGGGTGCGGAAGCGGCGGAGGACTTTCAGGTAGCGCGGGCAGTGGGCCAGCTCGCCTAGTATGTGGGTGCCAATCTGAGGGAGAGAAGAATACCGTTTTATTAGTTGCTTATGAATAATTATCTAAATCTAAAGACTGAGATTACCACAGCTATAAATGTTTAGAAGAATGCTTTTTGGATGGGTACCGACAGGCAATAATAACAGCATAGGTGCTCGAATTGCAACGCTTGCTTACGTGTTTGCGTTCGGGATGGAGGGTTGTGGCATCTTATTTATTTATGTAATAATTTTCTTATTATTTTTGATATGATATTAATCAAGCGACCATCGAAGGCAGTCATCGATAATATAATGCATTGATTTTAGGTCAGGCGTCCTAATACAATGTCCCAACACAAAATCAACTTTGTATCTTTTAGTCTGACCGAGTTCCGATCACTGACCTACTAATCAGATGTTCACACTACAAATAGGTCATTGTACTTGTAATCTTCGATCGTAATGAGTCAGTAAATAGAAACAGCTGATCGAAATAGACATTTTCCTCATTCCGCCTTCATTAGATAGATACCTACTACTGTCAGCACGTGCCAAGTAAAGTGAGTCAACAACATAAAGTCACTATGGATCGTCCGTCTCTAGCTCTATATACCTACATCCATTAATGAATTGTAGAATATAAATAATTAGGTGGGACTATTTTTTAGAAGCAAGATAATTGTAGGTTGAAATACTGGGAGATACGTCCTTCTCATGACATGTCTATTTAGATATGTATATGGTAGAAAATTTTATAATTATGGTGTGGTATATCTTGTCAATTACTGATAGATACAATTAATAAACCATTAAGTACCTTAGTACCATTTTGTAACTATAAGTGTAGTGTATTAATCCCGATGCCTATTATGTTTTAAACTGTCTATATTAAATGAACGAATAGAAATTTGGCACGAGTTTGTGCATTCGTCACTCCTGCCCAGCGGCAAGCATCACTAGCGATTGCATCATACTTTAGTCAGGTGGTTTCCAATTACCATACACAATCACTTCATAATTTCGTTGATTTCAGCGCGTATTCCTATTGTTCTGGCCATTGCGAAGGTAAGCATTATCGTTATTTCGATCGAAGGTTAATGCATTCACTAAAATCGCGTGATTTAAACCCACTTTATATAATAGGTAAAATTTTATCAGGTGGATTCTGTCAAGCCTGAGGCGTAGCCAGCGCAATTACAGACATGAGGCATTTCATCTTAGTCCTAACAGTGACAACGCACCTGCGATTGCAAGCTAAATACATGAATCGTAGATGTTATGGGCGACAGTTACAGCTTACCATCTGATGGGCCCGATTGTCCCTGCGTAGCATAAAAAAATATGTCGGTGGTAAATACATCGACTAGACTAGTGGTCGTAGAGTGTCTGTAACAAGTTAAGTATGCATAGTGCGATCTTCACCTCCTGTCCGCCACCAGCGGCCTCCTCCATCTGAGTTTTCATGTGCTTGGAGCGCAGCATCGGCTTCACCATCGCCAACCTCACGTACGCCTCTATGCAGAATACGGCTAACAGGAGCGATAGCTGTGGACAAAGGGCACAATATGTTGATTCATCATCATTCTAGCTTCAATCAGAGATCGCTTTCCAGTTCACCCGACCTTAAACACCCGTTGCCGTCGCGTTGGTTCTCGTATCCTATTCAGCGAAGTCAATCCATCGCTTTTTGGGTATTTTGGCTCCTTTGGCCTCTTGGACTTCTTTTCTGAGACTGGTAGGTTTAGGAACCTAATTCTAACGTAACCCTCGGTTTAAAAATTGACCGTTAACCTCGCTAAAAAACTCTCAAACAATGTCATACACAACTTACCGAATAGAATGTAAGTATTAGAATTGATGATTTGCATTAAATGTACCTCTGAGGTAGGAATGGACTTTTCCTTTATTGGCCTTATATATCTACTGTATTGTCGCCGAGTGCTAGAAACACAGCGATTTCAATCCAACTTCCGTTGATTAAATTGTCAAGACAAAATAATTTTTTATATAAGTTAAGAGTTAAGAGTTGTAAACCACTTCCGACAGCCAGACGGATAAAAAGTACAAACTCGAAAACATATCTTTAGCAACCTTCCTGCCTACAGTTTCACCGAAATCAGATAAAATCTCTTTCGCGCTTAATTTAATCCGATAAAATACGTAACCTTGGACTTAAAAGGACGCCATACGGCAATTATAAAATTGCGGTTTTGTTTAATTGCTTAAAGCCAAGCTTCCAGTATCTTCGAGAGGAAGAATAAAAAATTACAATAGGCCCAATTACTTCTTAGTCAGAGACCTCGATGCGTCTTGCAAGGTAAGGTTTCAATGATTTGTATAGCATTAATTGTACTTGTTCGCACTTCATGTCAAAATCTGATATGAGCACTCAATATACTCCTAAGTAATAAAGTAAGAATCATTAATCTTGCATTATATTACTTAGAAAGGTTTGCCGCTACAAAAACCTTGGCGGTGCCAAATTGAAGATGTTTTGTTTTGCTTGTCGAATGCTATTGACGCTTTGATAGATAGATGCACGAATAGTAGCAATATCTACAATCCAATAGGCGAAGTTGGGGACATGTGCAGTAAGCATACACACAATAGTTTTAATATATACAATGTTAAGTAAATCTCTCAAACAGATTTCCTTAGAGGCTAGAGTACGGTAGAGTCGATATCAAGACTTTATCTTACGTATGATTTATCAGTAGCATGAGGACAATATCAGTTTCGGCGTGATTTCCAAGCAAAAATATGATGTATCTATAGCAGATACCAATCAGTATGACACGTTCCGATAGGACCATGATATTACAAATGTGGTGCAAAGTACCCCCAGTGAGTCGCTAAACTGCGTCTAAAGTCTATTATTAGATTTTAGATTAGAAAACCGATATTTATAGATAAAGAAGAGTTTTATTTTTACACAAGAGATAGCTTTAAAGTTTTAATATACTTAAGTAGATACCAGTATAGATTTATACGGCACGATAAAATCCAATTAAATTTTATAAACGCGATTTAGAAACAAATTATCAGATTTTCTTTCAAAGATATCGTTTCAAAGTTAAACGGGATTTAAGATTTTCATTGAAATTCCCCATCCCAAGTAATAGCATAACAGACTATTGCTGGACTTGAGCCTCCACCACACCAGTGAAGGGCACCCTACATACACCTTCCATTTAGGACTTCAGACTCACCTGTACATATGAGGACTGTTTGAACTGTGTGAGGAACTGGATCTTGGCGTAAGACAGCATCGCCAGTAAGCTGACGCCGGCGTTGAACGCGTAGTAGGTCGGGAACAGCACTGTCTGCACGCGCCCGAATTCATGCCGTGGCAGATTGAAGTATAGCACTATGCCTGTGTAAGAAAGAGATGGAATTGTCATGATATGTTCAAGATGAAATCCAAAGTAGGTACTTAATATAAATGTGACAGTAACTCTCGGTTTTAGGTCTGAACGTCTGAACAAATATGGACTGACGATATTGTATGGATGGATTGGAGGAAAGGACTATTTTTTATTTGTTAATGTCCCTGTTCGGAATTTTTACCGGACAAAGTCGCGGGCAAAAGATCAAAACAAGAAGGGAAAGCTTTCGCTAGCAATTCATGATCCCTCGAACAAAATATTGTCTAGATATTTCTTTTCGTAGAAAGGTACGTACGCCATAAAATGTTGCGTTATTTCACACTATCCGTTTTCGTTGAGTGTATGTCTACAATATAGGTAACTTAAGTAGTTGTATTTACATCTACGGCTCCATAGTAAAGGGCAGGGTAGGTACATACGCAAGTTTAGATAACGCATGATTCAACGAACTTTGATCCGGTAGTTATGTCGGAACTTCATGACGTGCCAAAGAATATTACGCCAAAAGAGGTCTTAAGGTCATATCAATAGAGCATTCACGTCATTGCTGGCCCCTTGTTTATGACCCTAGAGACGTCGACCGATTTGCGAATTGTCGCAATTTAGAGCACGGATCTTAGGCCCAATGTGTATGAAAAGATCAAGAGCTAAGAGTAGCGAGTACCGTTGAGTTTAAATACAATTGGCGCTCTATACTTTCGTAATAGAGTAGAAAAATAATACTGATATAATTTAGAGAAAGAGTTAAAAAGGCAGCACGAGAATGAAATTTTTTGGAAAACCTAAGGATCAAGGTTCAGTTCGCAGATTTTTCGAAGGCCTCAGAATAATTACTTACCGAAAAAAATTGCATTCATTAACTCGATAAAAATCGACTGTTAATTGCATTACAAATGAGACTCCTCAAATTCCTCTCAAACCGGAAAGCATGGCCGATTCCGATTTGCACGGCTGTTCCAGGAAGCACGTGGTGTTCGAAGAAATCGATTACTTTATAAAAGTTGCCATAAACAGCACTGAAAACTTTTTCTTTCCGCAAGTTTAAGTTTTTTGCTAGGTAACTACTAGGAGTTAACTAAATTACCTACATAGAATGATATTAGAAGCTGGTTACGTTAGAAGACAAAGATTTCTCTTTCTAACAAAATAAATATCAACAAAATGCAAATTTAATCAAGATACAGTTTTTACCTTTATTAACTACCTAGTAAGCCATATTTGTGATAAAGCTATGATCGAAGTAAATTCTATAGCAAAATTCACCATAGTTGTGTGCCTGTCTACAAATAAGTAAGCATACTTAACGGTACTATCGGAAATCGGAATAATACGAGGTTATAATGATACTTCTAGGTACCTAATAAGTTTCTTTACCGGTTTCATAAATTTGGTATTTCCAATATGAGATTACTCTGAACTTTTCGAAATGGCCGCAGGCAGTCAGACGCAGTTTTTTTACTTCAATTAAAATGCGCTCACCGTTATGGGTCACTGCCTTCAATTTGTATGTTTGTTTAGACTATCAGACTTAAAGTGCCTTCTCGATATTGCTTTTCGCACGTGTAACTAAGTTAAGTCAATCATACGTTCCTTTCTTACGATATATTGTAGAGCGGTATCCATTCCACGCCGTATCAGAAATTAAACTAAAATGAATTTAGGCTTCTGTCTGTCAAGTATGGAGCTAGTAATCTTTGTGGATGTTTACTCAAGGGTAGACTACTGCGGTAAATAAGATAATATTGCTTCATAGGTTACATTGAGGTTACAGAGATACCTAAGATTTGATGAGATTGGAAAGATTGACGCAGCACGTTATGACGTTGTTAAAACCGTCGATCATACTGTCTCAAAATAAATTTTATCGGTCACAATATCTCTCCTTTACATGAATCCGGAGATTTCGATACACTTTTCAATGTCATTTGTCACTTTCGAGCAAATTCTATTTATGCTTGGATTGATTGTTCAGATAAACAGGATTGATGATCAGGATGTTGTGTATGAATAAAAGAATGCGTGTTTTCGCCTTTGATTTCATCACCGTCATTGTTGGCCCTAAGATGCCTCTTTCTCCATCAGAGATGGGTCCTAATAGCTCCCATCAAAGAAAACTAACGACCTCTATGGCGGACCGATGCCACATTTCGTCATTCTGAGCTGGAGCAGGCCATGCTGATTGACAATTATTGTCTTGGAATATTGGCAATACCAAAACTTTCTTACCCTATCCTAGTACCAGTATCTAGGACATAGGCCTCCCGTTGAGTCTTCCATTCTAGCTAGTCTTCTGGCTAGGCTAAAAATAAAAAGTCCGCAACGCACCAGCTCTAAGTCCATACAATTCAACTTACCAGACACAAGCGTCATCCAGATTTGTGCGCCCAAATGCGTAGCTACCGAGATGACGTACAGCGCGTTCCAGACGCGCACCGAGCTCAGGGAGCCGGACCTGCTCAGCCAGGCCAATAGCACCACCGTCGCCAGCGCCACGTGGAACGGCTGCGTGGTCCGAGTTAAGACCCTGGGGACAAGATAAATGAGGTATTTTAGTGGAGGGAAGCGGTGGCTGTATGGGAGTGGGTTCTTTTCTTTGCTTGCGGAGTTCTAAAATCAAGCACGAATGCATGCTGTTACATATGTCTACACCTATAAGCATGCTTATTTCAAGCATTCTTATGTCAAACTACATAGCGAAAATTTTTAGAATGCTAATTTGCATGCTGAAAATAAGCATAACTATATAATAAGCATAAGTAACTTTAGTACTGCTTCATCCCGTTCGTTTTGGACGAACGGATTACGTAGAGAGTAGCCCCCGGATATACTCGAAGGTGTATTTATTTAGGTATTACTATATATTTTACATTTAAGGAAAGTAAAAAGTAGACATTTACGGCAGGTCCAAGTGCAGTCTTATCGTTAAAATACCTAATGCTTAATGCCGATGACTTGACTTGACTTTGTTTCGGAAGTTATTTATAAATTGTTAATTTCAGACATTGCAGGGAAGTCTAAAATAGCCGTTAAAAAGTACCTAATCTATTTTTTCTGCTAAGTCTGTTATTAATCGTTATACATACGTACGCTTATTACTTAATTACCTAAAACTAATTGCTTAATCTCTGTTTTAATTATGTTACAAGGCATGCCTATCATTACTGCCTGCTGTACGCACACGTGTACAATTCGCACGTTTAACAAGATAAGCCATTGGCAACACCAACATGAAATGATCATAAATCATGTAGGAATAAACGGCTTGAGTACCCATAGTTAATTTTAAAGTCACTGTCAAAGTCGATCACGTGTTGTCACGCAAAAAGCATTGCTTATCATTAAAAAAACCTAGCCTTTGTTGTAATACATGAAATGGCCTAAGTATCCTAAGCTATCGCCATTCCTAAATTTATCAAAATCGATTCAACATTGTTAAATTAAAGTGACAGACGGATATTGTTACTTTCGCTGTCATAATATCTGAAATACATTAGTAGGTATAGATTTCGCAGACAGATAGGAATCAGTCGAATAAATTGTAACACCAGTGCACTTTTCTATTGTATAATTACGACACACTCGCGAATGCGAATGCGAATGCTCAGTGCACCCATTTCGCTGACGTTACGATTTGTATAACAAAAAAAATACATGCTATTTTAAAAACAAAATCTGAAGTCATATGACTTAAACACAATGGGATTGTAACAATTGTAATTTGCACTAAGTTATATCACTTCGATGCCGCTCACGTGTACTACGCACGCAGAAAATAACAAAAAATAACGAGGAGTTGGGATGGTAACGGTATTAAAGATTAAAGGCAAGTATAAATAGGTCTGTTATTGAATAAGCAGATAGAAGATACTTTCCTCATCTGCGCTTGCAATGGTAATCTCAAAAATCAATCGAAAAAGAAATGATTTAGGTACACATCGTGATATATGATATCGACTTTCCTTAAAAAGAAAATCAAAACGAGAAAGCTCCCAGTGCTAATTACAATGTCGTGAGGTCCTCACGACCCTCAAATCATCATCATCATCACAGCCCGTAACAGTCCACTGCAGGACTTAGGGCCTCTCCCACGAAAGGGGAGGTTATTGCCATAATCTCCACGCTTGGCAGGCGGGTTGGAGATCGCAGAATTTAAATATAACAATGGACAATGCTGCTGCCCATTTTCCAGACTACGGAGACTCTTGATCTTTTGCCTCGAAAACATTAGTCGCCTTATACGATACCCATGAATGTAAGGGGTTGGTGCTATTCTACTCTGCCGGAAACCACACGGCCAACCACCACGACCCTCAAATGAACCTAAATAATTTCTTTTTCTATTTATTTTTGGTATGCCTTGAGGAACCCGCAACTTTTTTGGGTATTTAGATCAAATGACTGTGCGAGACTGGATGATGTTGACCAGCATCATACCAAGTCATTCGTAATTGCAATTATGTCAAAACAGTCTGGAATTTTCAAGAGAATGAACCAATCTCCGCTTTTTCTCTGTTTGAAGAAAACATTTCTATATTGTGTAAGCAATTTTCAACTTCACAGTAATAAGTACCGTTTGCTCTCTCTTAGCCCAGGAGCCCTTATCGTTGCAAAGAATACCCATATCTAGCTCGAATCGCATCGCTATTCGCTTGAAACTATAGTGGAAAAATTGCGATTCCCAATTGCTCAAGCAAATCGCACCCAAATAATGTTTTATCGCGTTATCGACTTCGACCGAGGTGTGGACGTGCCCACACTCACGCGCATGCATTTCTTTTATGTGAAATTACGCGCAGGTTTCGCGCTCGTGGACGATTGGCAGGATGTCGCGAGTCATCATCGTCGTCAGCGGATAATCGCCGATTGACATACAGATTCATAGACATCTACAACACCCGTCGTTCAGGCGAATGAATGTGTAACCATGGTCTTATAGAGTCAGGTTCCTCTGTTAACAGGGACATGGAGATCAGATGGCAGCCGCTCCGAATCCAATCCTGAATCATGGTCAAGACACTGAGCCCTCGCGCGATAGCACAACCGGGATATTGACGCTCAGATTATTTATTTAAATTACTGTCTATTACTTATAAGTTTTTGGTGATGATGCGAATGCTTTGTGTCTTTTCTCATATACTTAAGTTTAGACCTAAGTAAATCAGTTTTTCCAATAAAAAGTTGGTTGTATGTTGTCAAGCCTGATTGCTCTCAGGCACAAAACAAACAGTTAAGAACTAGGTAGGTACTAGCTACTCTACTTGATCGCAGCATGCGTAAGCTTAACTGTTTAAAAATATCTATTGTCGTGAAAATTGTTGAACATTTGACACGCGTGTATGTTGAGATTATAGACACAGCTGGTAGGAATATCAGGTGGTCTGTCGTAAGATGTTTATGTAGGTAGGTGCCTATGGAGGTTCTTTTGCCATGGCAGCCATGGCAACAAATGAGCAAAGAGCCCACTTGATGGAAAGTCGGAGGTGATGTTATTCTTTTAAAGTGGACTCGGACTTCCACGGGGAGTGTAGCGAATGCGGTGCCGGCCTTTGAGGTATCTGTAGACATGCTTTTTGAAAAACCCGATATTATAGTGCAAAGGAAAGACTAGGCTCATTTCACATCTTCAAGTGCGCGGAAAAAAGGCTCGTGATGCCGATGTACGTTAGTTGGATGCCAGACATCTTAATGGAGTGGATGAAATGTATCCCATCGTCGGAGGGTGTGGCGGCGGAAAAGTGACTGTGACAGTGAAACAGTTCTTCGGAACAATCCCCGTTGTACAGACGGTAAAAGACACACAGAAAGACGTCTCAACGTACTTAATGAATTATATTTATTCTTGCTTTGTTTAAAAACTGCAATACCTACATGTGCTTGAGGAGTGAGCTGATATGGCTTATGACAACGTGTTTATAATTAAATTATAAATATACGATGATAATAAGCGTATTATCAAAATCATTTGTGAATCAGTTTATTAAGAGTGCAAAGTCTCCCATCCGTGACGCACGTTTGTTAGTTTCGTTATCTCGATAATGCTTAATAGTGAAGAGATTCGAGTGACAGTTCAACGATTCGTCGCTGATTCATTGATAACGATTACTTTAATCAAAGACGACTGGTTAAGTCATGGACAAGAATAGGTGTCTTGTCTACCACGCAGTTATCAAAAACGCATCGCGGAACTAGTTATCTACTAAATCGCTTTCCATTATACAAGTTTATTTCCTTTTGTCAAATGCCAGACACACAGGCGAGTAGGCGCCCTGATAAAAAAGGATTATCTGCCGTTGCCCGTGGTCATTAGCAAAACAAGACACGAGTATGACGAATGCAGACAACCCAGGGACACAAACGGTAAGTCACTCGAATGCCAAAGCCTCTGTTTCCCTTGGAGCATTGGAGACTAAGAACACAATACTATTTCAATTACTATTGTTTGGCAGCTGCCTATACTAATATTATAAGGAGAACAGATTTGATTGTTTGTAGTGGAAAAACTCAAACGCTACAAAATTCTATCACCATTCTAGCTTTCTAAAAGCTACATTATGCGACTAATGCTATAGTTTTTTCGAAATTCAATATGGTTCTCACGGGAACGGGTATGTATGGAACATAGTAACCGAATTTTATAGTCGCAGGCTTAAAAGCTGGTATTCTATAAGATGTTGAAGATACCACAATTCGAACGGGCTATCCCGTTATGCACTATCTCTTTCATTTTTTTAACAAAACAAATATCCCGTGCCATAATTACAGTCGCATACGCATGTTCTCTACCTTGTTATTGTTATTTTCCTTTGTCATGGATGCCTTATATGCAAATATAAGCGTATAAACATAAACACTCAGACTCGAATGATTATTTAAAACTGGTCATTTAATATTGATCGAGAATTTAGCTCAACATCTTCTGCAGTGCTGAAATAGATTTAGCTGCAAAGTAAACGGAAACTCGGTTTTCATTTCATTAATTCTGCACCTGATTTTACTCAACCCATCCACTACTGTTGGACTTAAGCCTCCTCCACATTAGTGGAGCTTCAGACGAGTCGCGATAATTTCTTGGCGCCACACAAGAACACGCCAAGAATTCTCAGATAAATCCGAGTCCATTGTACTCTTTTGGCGATAACTGACTAGTGACTACATGCAGAGAGAATGCGAGGGATAGAGTATAAAAAAACTTGAAAGAGTCCTGTTTGATGGGTGGATGGAGTCCAGACGATGCCGAAGATCGGGCAAAGTGGAGAAAACAAAGCAGGAAAACGGACCCTGGCAGTAGCCGGGGTTGACCACTTGGATGATGATGATCTTACTCCGATCTTATCCCGCAATGGGTACCTAAGCCACCGTCGGTACTTTTCTTTAAAGCATGTGCTGCTACTAGCGAGGACCTGTAATTGGCTTATTGATTCTAATATATTACTTATTATGTTTTATATAGCTGTTGGTACTCCAATAAATAAATAAATAAACCAGTAGGTTAATTATGCAACGCCGTTGACAACAATTCGCTGATTAAAATAATTGACATTGTTACTTTTGCGATTACGTGTCATCGATTTTATGGGTTCAGTTGCTAACAAAGTTACTTAATAGTCTTAATTACTCAATTAATTACATTGTTATCACCCAAATACATACTCATTTCCGATTCACATTGACGGTTCAGATAACCAACAATATTAAATCGTCATAACTCATTAATTAACTTATGTAATTGCCATTTATTACATTGTTATCGCCCTGGCTCATAAGGAATTCTGCTAAGACTATAGTATTTTTCCATTTATTAGCTTTATGTATGTATGTATTTTTCCATTTATTTTTACAGTTTACCATCTGAATATCGCCATTTAACTCAACAAACTTTACTTAAACTATCTTTTAATGATAGTTATACAAACGATTCAGCTAATTTGTCAGATTATTTAATACTAGTGGAGCCGGCGCGACTCTTTTTTTAAATTTTATACTATCCAGGGATTTGACCGCCATCTCTGGCGGTAAGCGACGATGCGGTCGAAGATGGAGCATGCCTGGCTTTAGCCCTACCTACTAATTTTTTCTTGCTTATGAACCTTCCTCTTGAATCACTCTTTCTCTTGTTGAAAACCGCAGATGGTTAAAACACAGGGACAGACGGCGGGAAGCGACTTCGTTTTATACTATGTATAGATCACACTTTGTACATTGTAATTACTGTCCTTTCTAATTTATTCCTTATCACACATTACAGCTACGGCTATTGCCGTATTGGTCAATGCACCTATTTGTTTACTTTTTTGTGTAACAATCGAATTAAAAAAGCCTACTAGCTGTAATTGAGAGAAGTTGAATGAGAAATAAACTACAAGACGATGTCAATAAAGTCTTAAAGCGTGCCTTGAGGGTTTAACTTGATTTATGTGAGTGTACAATAGCTTGTGTCTTATCTAGTGGTTATAAAATAGTTGTTTGCTCTATTGTATAAAGTATAATAAATCAACTTGCGGTCATACAATATGTATTAATGCTGATTGATCTCTAGGCAAATCATTGCAGTTGAATTATTTAAGTAAGTATTGCAGTTTAGGAATGTGCTTTGGTAACAATCTCGTCACTGGTTTTCAAATAGAATTACCATTTTATCTTTGTCCTCACAGTGACGCCGCCCTGACCCTTGGTTCCGCAGTTACCGCTTATCATCAGGTGAACTGTCTGCTCGTTTGTCACTGTTAAAACACCATTAAACGTCTGATTTATCGACATACTAAATTTTAATTTTGAGTGAAGATCTGTTGTCAATAACAATTAAAACCATTACTTACAATCTGAGAAAAAGAAAGGTCACGGTGTTTCAAACCCTATATGGTAGGATCTCGAGAAAACGATTTCTTGATACAAATATACCAATAAATACCAGTTGGCATGCAACGATATCCGTATAAAGGTATGTTGATTTATATGCCAGTTTAATGCCTGAAGTGTCAGTCCGTTTAAAATACGATGAGGCAATGTCACATTTTAAAGATTCATGTAATGTACCTATGTTTTGACATATGAAAGATGTGCGTATTGCAGCTGTATTAATTTAATTTTTTCCAATATGATATTCTTATTACGTAATATGTAAAATTGATAAATAATTTTATTAATTTTTATTTACATATTAAGCTAATTCCAAATAATCATAGGCCAGGTTCATCGCTGCGCGTACAGTTTGAATTATATATTTATAAATCTTGTTTTAACGTCTATAATTTCATATCGAGTTGCCTAATTAATTATCAACGATTCCGATGGTAAATTAATGGGAAAATGTAAATGAACATTTATCGTAATTTAATGTTGATCCGGAACGATTATCCAATAGATAGGTATCTACTTGGAACTCCACAAATTAGTGTAAACCCAATTAAAATTTAAACATAAAGTAACATTTTTTGCATTGGTACTGAGGTATTCGAGTTTTGTTACATTATTATTTTTATAAACGTGAAGTTTGTAGGTGAGTATTTATTTGTTTGGGTGGTTATCCATCATTTACGTAAAAAGGGTTGCATGTAAACGTTGGAAGTAAGTTCACCATTTACAATCTCGTATCAAAGGAAAACTACTATAAACAAATTAGCAAAATACATGTTGTTATCACAATCAGATAAAACAAATGATAGCCATAGTTCACAACCGTGAAAACTATATCACCCTAGATATTGACACGCTCTATTTGTTTCCAATTGTTGATAAACGGATTATTTCGTAGATTTGTTTGTATGGAAGTATGACTACGACTAGTGATAGGTGGGGCAAGGCAGATTAAATTTTGTTGACGTACGATAACGTCGCCGTGTGGTGTCCGGCAGAGTAGAATAGCACCAACCCTTTACACTCGTCTTATAAGCCGATTAATGTTTTTGAGATAAAATATCTAGAAAATAGGCAGCATCATTTTCCATTGTTATATTTATAAAACTGCGTAATAGCTCGTAGATGTCAATTAAATACATAATTTCCCCTCTTCCCGTCGCATGGAGTGTAGGGACAGAGTCGAACATAACACTAACCCTTCAATGTATGTTTGCTGTAAATTGTAAAGTGGCCTGCAATGTTTTCTGATGCTAAGCAACCTGGTCACAAAATCCTCTACTTTTTAAAGTAAAGTAAAGTAAAATATGTTTATTGCAATTACTTCCAAGGCACAAAACAAACAAGACAAGAACAAAATGAAATGAAAAGAAAAGCTAAAATTAAAAAATTGCCAAAAAATACGCCCATTGTCATTAGCCAAGTGCAATGGGCCGCCCTCAGGAATTCAGGATAGAGCTACGGCTGACGCAGTGGCGCTCGTTTTCAGCGCCATTTTTACAGGGTCATGCTTTGATATCTGCTTCAGACACGTCATCCTTGAAACAGGATACATCAGTGGAGGCTTTGGCAACTGTATCTGTGATTGACAGCTGGCGTAGTAATGATAAGCTGATAGGAGTACGTGTGCGAAGACTCGTATTTTGTTGTTCAGACTTTGATCTAGAACCGCGACTGATATCAAGGGGATTTTATTCCAAAGGTGAGTAGATATTAGAAGTGTTCTGCATTAGATACTTTGAACTTTTTTTATGGTGAGCAATACACGTGTCATCGCGTACTTCGTAGCTTGATATAGTTTTGGAAATATTTAGCCACTAAAAATGATTGATGTTTCATGCTCTATACATTTTGCGACATTTAGCACAGTAAAATTTTACTTTAACTGGCTACTTCCTGAAATAAATAGCCTTATGGCCACATAATGTCATAGAGGAAAATTGCCGGTTTACCTTGGTAAACTAGAAAATAGGCAGCAGTTTTCTGCTGAGTTTTCACTTCGCTGCGATCTCCACGCTGCATGAGGATTATGGCAACGCCCTTTACCAATGTTTCTTAAGCCTAGTACTTGCCATTTTGCTAAAAGCTATGTTAGTTCGTTTTATGCGCGTTAACAAACGTTAACAAAACCGGGACATTTAACGCCAAGATTTTTTATAACAAACGCTCTTTTAATTTTAATCAATTTAAATATTAAACAAATTAATTAAAGTTATGCGACCAATGTCAATGTCAAGGCGCAACACGCGCGCACGCATCCAATTTCAACAAGGTTTCATGACAAACCCAAACAGTGCGAGTCGGTCCACATAACACATAAGGATCAGTTTCCGATGGCCGTGGGAAGCAACGAGGCGGGGCCCTCGGCTTCAGGCAAGAATGAACATAGCTTACAATAACAGTCGGCTGCGTATAAACCAACCGACAGAGGTACGTGAGCCTTACCACGTTGGCAGCTTCACCTTTTCTCCTAACCAGTAACTAAAGCTGTCTAATTAGAGAGATTTCCAAGGTTTGTTTTGTTCCAGTCTATCAATTTGTTTACCGAGGTGCTAGGGGTATGACGAGGCCACATTGCGGTCCTGACTAATGGGTGCTTCTTCCACATCCATCAAAATTTAGCACATCGATACATACTTGATGACAGAGCTATGACTTGATCAAACTTTTCGCCCTTTGTAGGATTTGTAAACGCAGCCATTATTTTCCGCCAAAAGAACGTATACGCTCAAACTCTGATACTACTTATACAGATATTGTCTTATTAAACAACAATACAGATTCTGTTCCTTATAAGAAATCTAGTTCTTAAACAAAGTCATGATAATTGGAAAACATTAACAATCTTTATTTATCAAAATCAAAACATAAGATACGGCACGAGTACAGCCATACGGTTGCACTTAATATTGCATATCTCATTGTTAATTACGTCGATGGCTGTTTATCAGCAATTAATTAAGCAAATCATTGTCTTGTAACTTTAATTTATTTGTTCTAAAGTTCCTACTTCCTTTAGTAGTTCGGAATTACGGACTAATTTGAAGAATATATTGTTTGTTACACTCTTGTTATACTGGAATATGAAGTTCTACAAGAAAGGGATGAAAAGGTTTTTATGCTGTCCTGGTATGGATGCCCCTGGTATTGCAAACGTCCACAGGCTGCGGCGACTGCTTACCATCAGGCAGACTGTAAGCTTGTTTGGCACCTTAGTGGTATAAAAAAATACTATTCATTCACCGGAACTCCTCACATCAACAGTAGATTATTTTAAAGAGAGCATGATTAATCGTTGTCTCAATAATAATTTGGCCATTGACACAGAACTTTGTTTATTAAAGTCAATGGCACAAAATTTAAAAATATCCCGTAAAATTCTAGAGATTAACGTTTCGTTTTCTTGGCCTACTCTATTGTTGTCGGTATGTGTGCTTCCTGTATATGAAAATAGCAGCGGAAAGAGATGTATTCTTGTATTTAATGAAGGTTTGAAAACATCGAGTCTGTACGAGGGCGTCTTGTAGAGTTACTAGATATATGTAGAGATGCACTATTATATATAGAGAACTTCCTGTTAACTTTGCAATATAATTTGATTTCCGACTTAAGTGGTAATAAAATTTAAAAAAGAAATACGCGGCTGGATCTTAACTTTCTACTTCATTAATCTGTAGAGCGAGGTTATTCGGGAGATAAAATCCGTGACAGACAGACCGATCAACGGCCTCGCTTTCGATTAGTCTTGGCCAGTACGGTCTGATCTGAATCTATTATTGGGCGCTGATTCACATTAATTTGAGAAAAGACGAGCTAAATAGGTATTATCAATGATTAACAGTACCATTGTCATATTCAGGACCTAAATTATGGGCAGAAAAAAATTATGGGCTAAAATTCGGTATTAGAGCTGGGAGAGATTTTATTTTGTGCTTTCAGTGTGATGGTTGGTATCATAGAAAAATAATATTATTCTTATATTTTGTAAGCCACATAAAAAAGAAATTTTGATAATGAGGTCACAGACCGAACTTTCATAGAGAGATAGAGTTGCTGATTTGACACTCAAACCGCGGCAGTTTTCGTTACCTTCTAGGTTTCCTCGTCGGATTTGCACAAATTGTAGGTACTCAAGATTTATCAGGGACGCCGATTTTTATTTTCTGCTTTAAGTGTGTTGGTGTCATAGAAAAATAATACAATTTTTTTTGTTGAACCACATAAAAGGAAATTTTAACAATGAGGTCACAGAACGATATTTTACGACGAGTGGCTGTGCTGATTGGACTTTCAAACGAGGGGGACAAAATATCGTCATCCATTTATGGTAGACGTCCCACCTACTCGTACTAAGCGTTTTGCATCCACTTTTCTTATACGCACTGCAAAGGACTGGAACTCTCTGCCTGAGTCATTATTCCCTGATAAGTATTCTCTTCAAATCAAGAGTGAATAGGTATCTTCTAGGCACGCATGCTACATCTTCGACCTCATCGTCGCTTTCCATCAGGTGAGTTGAGGTCAAATGCAAGCCTATTGACAATAAAAAAAATAAAAAAAACTTTTCCTCATAAGATTTGTGCGCGCATTGTGCAAATGGTACTTGAGTTTTATCAACGGTGGTCGATAAAATGATCCCGATACGTTGGAACAGTTGTTATCGGTGTAAATGCAGAGTTTTCCACTCTGGCTGGACCGATACATCATTCAAATGCATGATCTACAATGTTGACAGGAAAGTTTGGTCGACTCATTGTTTTCAGTAGTTGAAATGGAGAGAAGCTTATGATAAACAATAAGAAGTGATTTAACATCTGATTAACTGAGTTTAATATGATACCGGCCGTGTGGTGTCCGGCAGAGTAGAATAGCACGGGTGTCGTACAAGGCGACTAATGTTTTCGAGGCAAAAGATCTAAGCGCCTCCGTAGACTGGAAAATGGGCAGCAGCATTTTTTATTGTTATATTATAACACTGCGATCTCCAACCCGCCTGCCAAGCGTGGAGATTATGGCAATAATCTCCCTTTTTGTGGGAGAGGCCCTAAGTCCTGCAGTGGACTGTTATGGACTGTGATGATGATGATGAATATGATACCAGGATGAGGTTAACAATTATGGAAATTAGCTTCAGCATTTTTTAATAAAGAATTCGGATGGAACTTGAAAATTATGCCTCTATGATAAATTCAATAGTTTATTTAGATTTAATTAACGCCATTGTTACATGCAAACTAGTTTTCTGTTGAAATTCGGTGATAAAACTAGGCGTATGCAGATACCCTATGTCCCCGCGGGAATTATCAAAGAGCCTAAGTATTATTCTGCAGACTGTGATATACATTTAAGCTACACTGCAAAATTTCATGAACATCCTTTCAGCAATTTTTGCGTCAAGGATTAATAAACTTACATTATTGTAATAATAACCAGATATTTATTAGCATTAGAAATAATTCTAATACATAAAATTTAGAATTAACTGAATTGGACTGTATATTCGTTCATCTTTAAATGTTATAAAGCCAAAAGGTTCTAAACTCTAAACTCTACAAAATCATTACACTTTTAGAGAAAGATTTTTAGAGGCGAAATTTTTATCTTTGTCTTGAAAATGACTGCATTACGTACGTTGTATCGTCTCTTGATTTGTATTGACAGTTATGCCACAATACAAACAAACAAACAAAACATCTTTAACGACCGAATAATCATAGTGTATGCATATATGAGAATGATATTGCAATCGCAAGATATTTATGTAGTGTATACTGCATTATAGTATTATTTTTATTTTTTATTTTTTTAGCCATTTCTGTCCCACTGCAGGGCAAAGGCCTCCCTTTCGATCTTCCACGACTCACTTATAGTAACTGTAATTTATTTTTACATAAAATTATCAGTGTTAAAACGTTATATAATTAATTGAGCAATGGAAACAAACATATGTCTTCGCAAAATGTAACTGTAAGTTTTTATTTGCTTGCACAAGCGTACTGGAACTTGGTCGGAGAAAACGAAAGGGAAATTAATATTCGAGAAAATGCACCCGCGTTCCGCTGCAAAGTGTAGAAAAAGGACACAAAATGGAAAAATGCCTAAATATATGAACTCCATATGTTTCGGCAGAAAACATGAAAAAAGAATGCCACTTACGTGTGCGCCCTAGTTGTCTTGAACCACGCGTATCCCATCTTCGCTAGATCGTAGCCTTTTTTGGTCAGTTGCGTGGACACAGCCAGCAAGTCTGGTTGGTATTCCACCTCCTTCTGCTTCATCTCATCGGTGGGGTCCGTGGTGATATTGTGCTTTTTCTTCATTCTCTCGAGACTTTTATTGATTTTGATCTCTTTGGGATGCCCGATGCCGTTGGACTTAGGAGTCTCGACCACGGGAGCAACGGTTACGTCACGAGTACACATGTTGCACATATTTTTTTGATTGGGATTTCTTTCTTTTTCTCAGCTGTTGCCACGGGTGCGTTCGCGAGCGGTTTGCGGCCAGTACGCGGCCCGTTCATAATATAAGTCGGGCATTTCGTTTCCCCCACCACTGCGGTGTGACGTGCCGTGTGACGAGTTTGGCGCACGGCGCTTTACGTATTGGCGGACGTGCTGTGATAGCGACGTATGCAGTTAGATGGCCGAAATTGGCTTAGGGTCATGTGATAAAGAGTACGAGGCGCCGACTGTCGCTGATTAGGTAATGCCTAATCAGCGACATATGTATGCATGCTTCAGGTAGCTATGCTTTACCCTTCTTATCAACTTTCACTTTTTATGTTTTCAGTTCTTAAGCTCTACACTATTTTAGTATTCATGTTTTTTTTGGCTTTAATTGGTAGACAGATATGCAACCGGGTCACTTGATGGAAAGTGGTCACATAAACTGAGTTACTAGGATTACCTAGATTGTTACTAACCTAGTTACCTTGTAGATACCTAATTAATGACGTAAAGTGCAATATGTCCATATGCATTAGCATATGAACATATGTTATGTGATGTTGTTATGGTTCATAATATAGAACTTAGATTTTGTTATTCGAAATAATGATTTATTTATTTATTAATAACACCAGACTATATCGCAATCCTTGGAACACTAGTGACCTTACGCATTGGCAGAAATACGATACTAAAATAATATCATTTGGAGTAGAGGTACTTCCCCAGTCGGGTGGCTCCAATTCGAACGGGATATCCCACCTCCTTGCTTTATCTACCTCTCTTAAACTAGTTTTATTCATTAATTTGTTAAACTACATGGCGATTAATGTTACAGGTAACCAGTTACCTGGGATTTCGGTAGAGTAGAGTTTCTTTTGTGTATTTATGACGACGATGACGACGCGTTCTTGCCGGAGGTAAAGTCCAATAATGTTTGAATTGAATAATGGAAAGTTACAAACATTTTATCTAGACACTTGATAAAACAAAACCACATTGTAAGTCTTTGAATCGTATAGGTGCCAGACAGACTGGGGCTCGATCATGGAGTGCGATTGCATGGTTTTATTAAGTCGCACCTTGGACTTTGGTCCAGAATGGCCGCTGTTCTTACAATCTCGAAATTTTGATATAGACTTATCTTTTATACGTAGTAGTATAAAACAAAGTCGCTTCCCGATGTCTGTCCTTATGTACGCTTGGATTTTTTAATCTACTCAAAGGATTTTGTGGTACTGCACTGTACCTACGCGCCGGGTCGTAGTGCCAACTTTCTGTCCACCCCCCTATTTTTATTTTCTTCCAGTTTTATTTATGGGGGAAGCGGCGCTGGTCTAGTAGCAGTGTGCTTGTGATACAAACGAGCTTGCCACTCGTTAGGTGTGCCTTCTGCTGCCGCTGGCGAAGCGAGGTTGATCAAGTATTTCGCTGGAGGCCCTGAGACTACGGTTGCCAACTCTACTATATAATATAATATCCTACTATATTAGGAGTTTACGTACTATAAATTAAAAATTGAAATATAGTAGGCGAAACTACTAAACTATATTTAATTAGCACAACATTACCACTTACCGCAAAACGGAACGCATTCATAAGATCCTCAAAAGAAAAAAATCGTGATGCCAATCGAATATTTCAGAACGATCTTGAGTCTTGACATTTGTATGCGTGACGTCAAACTCAAGTCATATAAAACAAAACAGCTATGAAGCTCAATGTAGCAGAAAATATACATTTAGGAATAATACAGGTACGTACATTTTATTTAAAAAACCTACTATATATTTTTTGGTTAATTCCCTACCTACTATATTTTTATATCTTATAAACCCGAAAATACTATATTTGGTCTAAAAAAAGTTGGCAGACCTACCTGAGACTGATGTTCAATCACATCTCAGGAGGCGATTTTCACCCCTTGCCGGAATATTTTATATTGATACTAGTGGACTTGGAGCGACTTCGTTCGCGTGGCATTCTACCCCAACCCTGCACCTATTTTACCCCCACCTACCATTTTTATTATTTAGAAACCTTTCTCTTGAATCATTCTATCTATTGTTGAAAACGGCATTAAAATCCGTTGCATAGTTTAAAAGAACTAAGCGTACATAGATAAGTAAATAGGAGAGACTATGTATGTATGTAGAACTTATAGATAAAGGCTCAGATCAAGTAAGAAAGAAAGACAGAATCCTGCGAACAACACACTGACGCACGCAAAACTACGCCATGCTCTGTGTACATACACTGGTCACATGCACACATTGACAACCAAACTACGCCATTTTAAGAGAGGTAGGGCATGGCGGGGTATCTCGTTCGAATTGGAGCCGCCCGACTGGGGAAGTACCTCCACCTTACAGAATATCGCAGCTAAATAATACTCTTTTAAATAGTATTGTGTTTCTGCCGGTGAGTAAGGTTTCCAGTGCTCCATGGGGTGGGGATTTGGGGAACCGTGGCTTTGGCAGTGGAGTGGTATTTGCTTTTTGCTGCCAGAGCAACGTGTTATAGAGGTGGGCAACGCATTAGCGATACTCTTGGTGTTGCTAATGTCTATAAGCAGTGGTGACCACTTTCCATCAGGTGGCCCGCTTGCCTGTTTGCCTACCGTATGACATAAAAAAAAAAAAAAAAAAAATGGCACACATGGTTTCAAAACCGGCCTCATGTCACTATCGACGTACTTGAGAATTCCCAAACATGCATAACTTTATTTTCATTATCACATTAAAACCTTAGCTGGTTAAAATGTAAATGCCTACTCATATCGAATCCACTTACAATTTACATTTTCTAAAAGGCCAAAAGACGCCCGTTTTCCTCATTTGCAACTGCAACCGTAATAACCCTATTGGCTTATAATTACAACCGAGGGTTAATCAAACAGCCTGATGAATAAATAAATAAATAAATAATCGTGGACAGATTCACACAACGCCGTCTAGCCCCAAAGTAAGCTAAGCTTGTGTTATGGGTGCTAGATAACTGATAAACTACTTATATACTTTTAAATACATACTTATTATACATAGAACACCCAGACCCGTAACAGAAATGTAAATTCTTCATTTTAATTTCTGCCCGGCCGGGAATCGAACCCGGGACCTCTGGCGTGGCAGACCGGCATGTTGACCATTGAACCACTCAGGTCGTCATAATTAAGGTTTGTATAATATCTACCAAACTATCATATCGCAATAATGACCACGTAAAGCGTACTCCACATGTTCGCCGAAACTTTCGGCGAAACTTTTTTTTTATTATTATCTATAGGCTTGCATTTGACCTCAACTCACCTGATGGTCGAAGACTCACTGAACCGCTCAGGTCGTCAAACCATGACGAATGAATATTCAGATACGAAAACCATTTTTTTATTGCCTGGGAAGGCACACGGACGGACGGTCCACCTGATGGAAAGCGGCCACCGTCGTCCAGGACATCTGCAACCTAAGGGGAGCGGATGCGGTGTCAGCCTTTGAGATACATGTAGACATGCCTTCTAAAGAAGCCCATGTTACAGTGTAAAAGAAGGACTTTGGGAGGGAGCTCATTCCACATCTTACACGTGCGCGGTAAATAGGTTTGTGATCTTGCGTAACGAAACCATTTGCCGTTTAGGGATTTGTGGTTAATAGCGAAATATCCCTAAATCTGCCAGTATCAGGATAGAGGTCACAAGTGTGGCCCAAGAAGCGATGGATTGACATCGCTGAGTTCGATGCGAGAGACAACGGCTTACAACGCAAAGATGCCAAAGACCGGGCGAAGTGGAGAAGAAACAGTAGAAAAGCTGACCCAGCTGACAAAAGCTGACACAAACCGAGAAAAACCGAATGGATGATGATTATTTTTATCTGTGACGTTCACAGTCTATGGTCTTTCGTCGAAACTATCGCAAATGGACAAACAAACTACTAATCACTATTTTTCACCTATAATTTTACGAATGATGGTGTTAATTTATGCCTCAAAACAGAGTCATGGACTTTGCACTTGTTAAAACAAACACATAAAGCTTACCTGCGGCTAAGGCAATGGAATTTCCACAGCCACGAGGAGTGCCGAAAACGCAGACCAATGAGGTTGTGACGTAGGCTGTGGGCTGCAGACTCCAAACCGGTCCCTGTAGAGATAAAATAAACGTTTTCTAATGGGTGTACCAGCCGTTGTTGCGTGGGCACTAAGGAAATATCCCGCTTAAACCTGCCGGTATCAGGAAAGAGGTCCCGTGGGAGGCTCAAGAAGCGTCCGATAAAATTTCTTTGGGTTGTAATTTTTTGTGTCCTTGGGTTTGCGCTCGGCAGAGACGGAGGCGCGGGCGCACGTGTACTCAGCATGCCGGTCTAAACAAGACTCATCCTGCATGCTTCTTTTTATATCCAAAAATAAATCTGAAGATATGAAATATCGGATGAAACTTTCTAAGTTTGCATTTGGAACTTGTACTTTCCCAAGTACGGGATCTGAATTTGTTACACGCGATCGAAGTCGCGGACACTGCTGAGAAGTGACTCTTCTCTGATTATTAGCATAGTATAATAACCTGACCGACAGAAAAAGTCGGACCCCGACCAATTTTACATTTATTCAAATATTTTCTAAAACTACCCGATTGTAATTAAAGCTAAGAATCCGCATCGAAATCGGTACATCCCTTCGTGACCTACGACGCCTGATGTGAGATAAACATATCTCCAGATCCACAGATACACATATAACACCCCTATTACTTCGTGGAGGATTAAAAACAACCTATTTTTGTACTATTAGCCAGCGTTTATACTATACATATATATTATAACAACAAAAAACGCTGCGGCCCATTTTCCTGCCTACGGCGTTTGCCTCGAAAAACATTAGTCGCCTTGTACGACACCCACGAGTCTTACACTGGGTTGGTGCTATTCTACTACTATGTCAATAGCCTCCCCTTTCGTGGGAGAGGCCCTGTGGGCTGTTATGGGCTGTGATGTTATTCAGATGGTTTCTCTCGTTTTTTTTACATAAAGCTCACGCTTTTGTCACTAAGTCTTTAAACGAAAAAGGGCCGAGAAAGAGGGACGAGTTGATAAATACCATTAGTAGACTCGATAACACGATTCAACACTTTCACACCAACACAAGGCATGCTGATTGTTGATTGCTTACCGGCGTCCGATAGACTAAAACTTGGTGACCAATTACATCGCTTATATACTTCAAGGATTAAGGGTAATACCTGATATAATTACATGACTACGATATGTAGGTATATTGGTAGGTAGTTTCCATGTTGTAGGTACCGATGCTTAGTATTTCCGCCCGCATGGAGATAACCCATTTTCAAATTCTCAGGTTTTTTTTCTTATCTAGATGTTTTTATACTGAGCTAGGCGCCACCATTCCCACCGCTGCAAGTCCTGCTCAGTAAGGATCAACAGCGGCCATCCAAAGAGCTCATCATCATCATCCCAGCGGTCAGTCCCGGGTTCTTCACGATGACAATCGCTTCTTGTGTCTAGGTCAGTATACTATAAAGGTGACTATAATATAAAGGCTTGACAATTTGCTCTTCGTATTTCGATCCAGTTTTATTACTTTCTTATCTATTTCTACGGCTAAGCAACACTACTTGCATAGTTGTGTTCCGTTTTGAATATTAGGAAGCTGTCGCAATTACAGGCATTTCATCTTAGTCCTCACAGTGACAACGCACCTGCGGTTCTGCACTTTTATTGCCTGCAACGTATAAAGGTTGCAATTGCATATGCATTTGCATGAATCGTAGATGTTATGGGCTACAGGAGTGGATGCTCTACTGGTTAGAACCATAAAATTTATTCCTCGAGTAATTCTAAGCATCCCATAGCTCTATAAAAATTTTTAAGGTTCTGTATGGGAGCGATCCAATAGAGCTTCGACTACAGTTACCGCTAACCACCAGGTGGGCTTCTCGTTTGTACCTGCGTAGAATAAAAAAAAGCTTTTTCTTTGATTTTCGATTATCAACGCAATGGTGACTCCCCAGGTGTTGCTGATGTCTATAGGCGGCGGTGACCACTTTCCATCAGGTGGCCCACTTGCTTGTTTGTCTGCCGTATAAGAGGTCAGCTTGGTGGACTAAAGCGATATTTCCCTCGTATGTTGATGACGTCGCTGCGACGAACCGTTACTTTATAGTTTTTTTTAATGTGTTTGCATTTTTACACAAAATTACCATATCTTTTAACCTCGATGATTCAAGTGTTTGGTATTTCTCACTTTTCCTTCCCTAAGAAATAGTATTGGTGAAATGGTATAGGTACAGACATATGGATAATCTGAACAAAGTCATTCTTGTTCGTACCTTCTATAGTTTTGAGCGTCTTGCCACTGCCAGCCATCTTACGTAGGTCTTCTCACCAGCCAATCTGCTAGACAGCAGTATCTAAACCTTGTTTCATCTATTTATTCCTGAGGAACTACATACAAACATACCCATCATACAAATATAGTTACGCTAAAGAAAACAGCGCCTCTTTATAGGACCTACGCCCTTTCCCCCTTCGGGTAATAAGAGGCGAACAGGCGTTCCATCCTTATGTAGTAGATATACCAGCTATCCCCACAAATAGCTTTAGCTAGACCTTACTAATGCATATTTTCTATGAAAAAAGTAAATATATAAATGTCTATAAAGCATTTTAGGTAAGGAATGGAGCACTTAATTACTACTCTAACAAAATTGATATGATATTGAATTGAGTGCTGGTACTTTCTGGCTGTGTGAGGGTTGGTTTTGGCTTTCTTAACTACAGATAGGTATGTTAGGTACGATCCCAGGTAAAGTTGACTCATAAAAAATTCAGAACATGGCCCAGGGACCGTACCTGGTACCTACCTCGAGGAGAAAACCGATGGATTCTTAGAAATAAGATGTTAATATTATGCCTTTATACCTACGCTTCTGTCTATGTGAGTTTTCGCATGAACCTGATGAGATGAAGACTCAACATTCGACGAATTCATCTGACGTCTTCAACTTATCTGTTTATACAGAGAAATATAGAGATATATTACAGACAAGCGACCTGCCCCGGCTTCGCACGGGTTTTTTCAGGTTTTCTCTATTGAAAATGCATGTGTTAAACATAGAAAACCTTCCGGAAGAAATTCTACAAGGGATAGTGAAATCCGCATAAAAATCCGTGGCGTGGTTTAGCAGGAGTTAGCGGATATACAGACCGACAGACGCCGAAAGCGATTTTATTTTAATTTAATATAAAAAAATAATCTTGGCGTTAATGTCCTGGTTGTGCTCTCGGGCACGAGAGCCCGGCGCCCGCAATGACCATGATCCAGGATTTGGCAGATCAGGTAATTACAGTGGACAGACTGTCATCTGACCTCCGTGATCCTGCTACCAGGGGAACCTGACCAGATTGCATCATGGTTACACATTCAGTCGCCTGATATGCAGGTTACATCTCGATGTTTCCCTCACCGTAAGAGCATCGGTTAGCATTCAACTAATTAATGTACATATTTCAGAAAAGAGTCATCGGTACATGGCCGCAGTGGGATTAGAAACGGATTCGCTTACGAATTGGATACCTTAACAACTTGACCACCGATGCTCCACTAGTATAAATGTTGGTAAATCATCATTATTCTCCGTAACCTATCCGTAGGCATATGCCATTAGGCGGGGTTGGCTCAACGGAGGGCTTTCGGCTCCCTTTGTGTGTTCTACGGCTTGTACCTACAACGGCGTTTGTTACGAGGAACTGTTAGACATGATGCCTATACTCGTATCTGCGTTCTATCATCGCACCGTTCGCCTTCAACAGGGGTTCATCTTCACATCATGGAACTTAAGGGCCAGGCCACAACATTGCGGTACGACGACGTTTCCTAGAAATCTACGACGTCGTACAACACGAAAAATCGACTAAAAAGTCGGGTAGCCCCCAACCAAGTTCACAAATAGTCTATTTCTAAACTACTAGACCAATTTTAATGAATGAAAGCTTAGAACTGGCATGCATGAGAAGACGGGAATGGTCCATCTTCGGCCACATCGTCACTTACCAACACTTTAAGAGAGGTATTGCATAGCGGGGTATCCCGTTCGAATGGGAGCCGCCCGACTGGGGAAGTACCTCCACCTTACAGAATACCGCAGCTAAACAATATTTTTTAAATAGTATTGCGTTTCTGCCGGTGAGTAAGGTTTCCAGTGCTCCATGGGGTGGGGATTTGGGGAACCGTGGCTTTGGCAGTGGAGGGGCATATGTCTTTTTGCTGCCAGAGCAACGTGTTATAGAGGTGGCCAACGCATTAGCGATACTCTTGGTTTTGCTAATGTCTATAGGCAGTGGTGACCACTTTTCATCAGGTGGCCCGCTTGCCTGTTTGCCTACCGTATGACATAAAAAAAATTAGTGAGGTAGCGGTCAAATGCCTGTCTTGTCTAATATAATAAAACTGCAGATTAAACTGCATTTCAAATAAAGAAAACTGCTTTCAAATCGCTTCATGTTTCTTTGGAAATGCTGTTGAGATTGCAGTATCAAAAACATTATATTTATCTGATATGTTCTAAAAGTTATGATAAACTATCTGCAGTGAAAAATATGAGGAAAGTTTTGTATTCGCACCTATATAATATTATGAAATATGTAAGAATGTGCAGTAGACAAGATGAATGATTTCATCATATGAAATCATCATCAAAATTTAAATTTATCATTGTGATCGTTATTCGTCGGAGGTCGTAACTCGTGCGTTACTATAATTTTTGATCTATTGGATAAGAGTAAGCAACTTAGGAATTAAGTAAGTTTACTTATGCTTACTCATGGTTTTAACCACTGGTATTTGTTTTTCCAAATGTGCGTATTTCCCAGTGTAAAACCGAATACGACAACTCCCGTTAGTTTTGCCAACTTTAATTTTATGCACACTTTAAATAAATTTGGAGTTTCCGTAAGGAATTCCCAATAATTATTTTATATGAGTTTCTGAAAGGTAATGAGTGGGGTTCCCACCAATGAGTTGGCTCATATTGTGTTACTAGCAGACAGTCCCGGCCAAGATCCGCTTATATTCTATCTTCTCCACTTCGACCGGTCTTCAGGACCCTGCATGGTTAGCACAAGTGTGTACTCACGCACGATAAACGAGGAAAGGCGCTATTTCTTTCATAGGCATACACAGCGCTTAATTCGGTTCATACTACATCCTTAACCTAAGATGAAAGTAAATCCCATTCCATAAAGTAAGCTCCATGGGGTGGGGATTTGGGGAACCGTGGCTTTGGCAGTGGAGAGGAATTTGTCTTTTTGCTGCCAGAGCAACGTGTTATAGAGGTGGGCAACGCATTAGCGATACTCTTGGTGTTGCTAATGTCTATAGGCAGTGGTGACCACTTTCCATCAGGTGGCCCGCTAGCCTGTTTGCCTACCGAATAACATTAAAAAAAATTTCGAATGGTTGAAAATTACATAAGACCAGCCAGTGATGTAACGGAAACCGATACCGGACCAATCTCAGCATAATGCTGTGAGTGCTCATGCCTGTCACAGCGCTGGTATTCATTGTAGTATTGAAAAAAGAAAACAAACATTCTCTCGTTGTGCGAGCTGTGTCGCGGGCGAGTGCCGTGCTGGCGTCGTAGTCGTGAGCCGTTGTCTTTCGCATACGACTCTGTGATGTGAATTCATCGCTTCTTGGGCATCCCGCGAGTCCTCTTACCGGTTACACGACAGAAATGGTCGTCTTGGCGTTAATGCCCCTCTGTCCTTACCCATGATCCAGGATTTGTCAGATCAGGCAATTACAGTGGAGCGACTGCCACCTGACCTCCATGACTCTGTTAACAGGGGATCCTTACCAGATTCGATCATAGTTACACATTCAGTCGCGAGACTGTGCAGGTTTCATCACGATGTATTCCCTCACCGTAAGAGCATCGATAAGTGTACATGAAACTAACGTATATAACTCAGAAAAATGTCATTGGTACATGGCGGCACTGGGTTTCGAACCCAGTACCTCGGGGTACGGCTCGGGCCCCTTAACCAATAGCCCACCGACGTTCAACGGTTAAAAATAAATATAAGAGACAAGAAAAGCGGCGATATTTGTAATCAATACGTAATTTTTGTCGGTCGTTCGTTAGCACTGCTAAAGCTGGCTGAACTATGTAATGTACAATGGAATTGTACACCTTGAAATTTGTTGTTTACAAATTGACGCCGTCATGATAACTTACACGTGCGTAGAGAAAAATTAAAAGCGGTTGCAGTAGGTATTGTTCCCTACTGCCATATTCTTTTATGCTTGTCGATTTTCATAACATTACATTACATCGACACCCAACAACAGTTCACTGATTGGCTTGAGCCTACATTAGCGGATAGCATCACTTACTTACTTCGCTGGCTCAGCGATCCGAAGTGGATCTTGGCCTCCGATGCAAATATGGGCCATTAGTCCCTATACGGCACGATATGTTCCCAGTTAATTTTCTGGAGTTCTGGTTTTTACGGAGTTGCATTAGACATGGGATTCTGCTATAGGCATGTCTACAGGTACCTCAAAGGCCGGCATCGCATTCGCTCCCCTTAGGTTACAGATCTCCTGGACGACAGTAGCCGCTTTCCATCAGGACCTTCCGTCCGTGTGCCCAGGCAAATAAAAAACCAATCATGCACGTTTGACCGCACGATCCTCTCCCATTCTCTCAATATGTCCAAGCCAGCGAAGTAACAAAATAAAGATTTTGTGCCGAAGTCGAGCAGCTTTTAGATCTCCCATTATACGAGCTTGGATACGTTGTTTACGAATATGTAGTTTATCAGTTATCTAACACCCATCACACAAGCTTTGCTTACTTTGGAGCTAGATTGCCCTGTGTAAATTTGTCCAAGCATATAGGCATATAGCATATACAGCATTGGTAATAAAAAAGTAAATACTGCATGCTATGTCGAGCAGTGGATTATGATGATTGTGATAATCTTCGCGCTTGGCAGGCGGGTTAGAGATCGCAATATCGAAGATTAAACAAAACATCGTGACGTTAATATCCCGGTTGTGCTCTCGCGCACAGGGGCCCGGTGTCCGCCTTGACAATGATCAGATAATGACAGTGGAGCGACTGCCATCTGACTTCCGTGAATCTGCTACCAGGGGAATCTGACCTTGTTCGCGTGAAAGTTGTATTTATGACAGTTTAGCTTTTGCCCACGTTAACATTTTAATTTACCGCAATTACAGGCATGAGGCATTTCATCTTAGTCCTCACAGTGACAACGCACCTGCGCAGCTGCGGTTACAACCTTAATGCATGAATAGTAGATATTAACTGCAACAATAACCGCTTACCATCAGGTGGGCCTTCTGCTTGTTTGTCACTGCGTAGCATAAAAAAATAAAAAAAAACACCGTATTGTATGAATGCTGGTACTACGGGGAGTAGTCAAGTTGTACCTCTGGTTCTGCCTACCCAAATTATATAAAAACATGATTTTGCGTAAGGCACGAACGGACGAACAGACAGACAGACATAAATTACAAAAAAAAAGACTTTTTTGGTCATAGCTACGTCCCAAAAATTTTTTTTTGAAATATCTTCAATATACAGACACGGATTTTTTACAGTTTTATAATAGTATAGAGATGAAGATGGTCTGTCACTATTACTTAAACACCTCAATGGCTATTTACAGATCCTGTATATTTATTACGCGGAAAATGTATGACAAATATTTTGAATTTCACTGTAGCTTATCTAATGGAAACTGCAACACACGATATCTTCTGTACAATGCTAATAGTTGAGTACACTATCGGATTTCAAGGGTCCTTATTTAAAAAATTATTTTTAAATACCGCTAAGGTGGCAGACAAGCTGATGCCTGATTGTAAGCAGTTCCCATTATGGTAAAAAATTCCCCATGTGATGTGAAAGATGGTTCCCAGTTGTTTCATGCAGAATATTGCATATATTCTCGTTGTCCCCATTAGCTATGTCCCGATTAAAAGGGAAAGCGGGTATTCCCGCATCTATTGAACATCTATCAACAGACACTTATGTTTTAATACGCCCTTTATATGACAGTTGCATAAACTGCTATTATTTTAGAAACCAAGTATTAACTTTGATATGTAGTGTACAATTAAAACATTTGAGCAACTGTGTAATTGCCAAAAATACACAAATTGCATATGTTAGGACCCAATATTAGAGAACGAGCCCCTTGATATCGTGAAGTGTATACTGGTTTTAGTAGCGCACGTCATCATAAGTATTTGAGCAAACAAGTGACGTACAGCTGTTTACTTATCGCATTAAGGTGGAAGGTGTGTCCGCTAAGTTAACAGAGTTAATACGCAAATCTTGTTTAAATATTGCCAACTTGTATCTCCAAGCACGCAGACACAGTTTCAAAATGACCGTCCGACTTTTATTTCAATTTTAATTTATTTATTCGTCAACACAGGTTACAAAGCTGGTTACCGATATTTTACAGATCGCCATGTTGCACATTACGGTTTACCTTAATTTATTGTCCAAACTAGGGGCTTCTCCATCGGCTTTTCTACCGAGGCCAAAATCGCGTGGCATTTGGCTTGCCCGGAGGCAGAGGCCACTAATTCTTATTCGCAGCGGCTATGGGACGAGCCGCTCTGTAGGTTGGCGCGAAACAAACTTTTAAACGCAACTACCAACTCTGCAGGGAGTGCTCGCCTTCTGGCTGCTGGCGAGTGGGAATCGGGCCTCTGGCTCCAGGCAATGCCTGCAAAAACCTCGGCACTTTGCTCGACCGTGCTACTTTCAGGATTGACACGGCCCTGCGTCTTGGCGCTCCCTGCAGCGCTCGCCCAGCTCGGCTACCATGGTTTGTCGTGCAGTAGGAGCGCTGGACGCATTCCACGCCACGCGGACCTTAATTATGTCATTCGGCCTTTGCCTCCGCTGGTGCTCCCGCGGTGCTGGAACCCAACGGCTTAGCCCGCGATGACGGTAAAAGACCCGACGGCATGACACTCACGCCCTGGAAACTGGGACGGCCGTTGGTTTGGGATGCTACGTGCATCGATACCCTCGCGCCGTCCCATCTTCCAGCCACCGCGTGTCAAGCAGGGGCCGGTGCCGCCTCTGCTGGAAACGCTAAACGGCGCAAATAGGCATGTCTCGGTGGCGACCACATATTTGCGCCATTTGGCGTGGAAATTCTTGGGTCGTGGGGACCAGGCGCACATTCCCTATATAGGGAACTAGCCAAGCGCCTGGTCGACACTAGCAATGACCAGAAGGCTGGCCTCTATTTGGGACAGCGTATAAGCCTCGCCATCCAGCGGGGCAACGCGGCTAGCCTTCTGGGCACATTTCCACATTCAGAGGACTTGGGGCAGAAATTTTATCTATTTAGGTAATTTAGAATGAGGTTTTTATTGTTTATATGTAATTTTATGTTAATTTGTAAATATCTCATTTATACATAAATATTTGGTCTCTTTGTTCTCTGCGTGTCTTTAATGTTATACAAACTTCCTTATCAAGGTTCCTGAATTTGTATTTGAGGCGTTTAAAAAAAATATCCTGGACCTTTAGCGATTGCTGAATATATTTAAGTAATTACACCTTTTCATTAAATATGGGTGTGTGGTGCCGCCACCTCAAAGAATAGCACCACCCCATATATTCCCGTGGGTGTCGTAAGAGGCGACTAAGGGACAAATCCGAACGGTGGGCAGCAGCATCTTTCTGGGTAGATTTACATCAACTGCACTGCGATCTCCAACCCGCCTGCCAAGCGTGGAGATTATGGCAATGACCTCCCCTTTCGTGGGAGAGGCCCGAAGTCCTGCAGTGGACTGTTATGGGCTGTGATGATGATGATTAAATATGAATATAAGTACTGTCACTAGAAACTGCGGTTCAAAGTGGCAAGAATAAAATATGTATGAAAAGAGTTGAGGCGAGGGAGTTGTGACTGAACAGAGCAGAGTGGCGAAGTCCATAGTCTCTGCTCACCCCACCTGTGGGACAGAGGCGTGAGCTTTATGTTTGAACGTATGTATGAGTCTATCACAATGTTTCCCTTGGACTATGACATGAGATCGTTTAAGAGGTATATTAGAGGTCTCTTTAGAGGCGGGCAACGCATTGGTGACTCCCCTGGTGTTGCTTATGTCCATAGGCGGCGGTGACCACTTTCCATCGGGCTCGCTTGCCTGTTTGTTTACCGTATAACATAATAAAATACTTATGTATCGCGACAAAGTTACAGCAAGTGGAGCTGTTTGTTTGACGTCGTAGTGAGTTTTTCTTTTGGATTTTGTGGCAATAGTAATCATTTTCATACAAAAATTGCATTGATATGTTTATTATCAAGATTAAAAAGAAATTGTAGTGTGATTGCGTTATTTTTTTAGTACTCTACAACAGTCACTACTATTAACGCATTGAATATTTGAATGTATTTGTTTAAAGTCAAAATTTTAGAGCTTAACATGCGCACTTTTACAGCTTCAAACTATGAGTGATTAGTGTCTACAGTCGTAAATTTAAAGCATTTTAGTATTTATTTACGGCTTTCCGCTTTATTTCATTCCTAAGGCTAAAGATATTCCAGCAAGTAAATTACGAGATAGAGCGCCGGTGGTACAATGGCTTACTGATCAGCCTCGTGAGTGAGAGGCACCGAGTTCGATCCGCAGTGCTGCCATGCACCAACTTTTACATTAGTTGAACACTAAATTATGAAAACATCGCGATTCGTGAAGACACCTGCACATTCAGGCGACTGTATGTGCAACCGTGATCCAATCTGGTAAGGTTCCCTGTTGTCTGGTGTATGTCACAGAGGTCATATCGCAGTCGCTCTACTGTGGTTACATGACCTGCCAAATCTTTGATGATGATAAAGGCGGACCCTGCGTCCTCGCGCGCGAGTTCACATCCGTGATAATGACGCCAAGATGATTAATATCAACATGTTCCTCTGGGGATGCTGACATTGGCTGAAACCCCCAAAACCGCCCGTGTACAACCCGGTCACTTTTCTTTTTGGTGTGTGTCCTTGTTAGTCTCTTAAACCTACGGCGCCCTCGCAGTCTAGTAGTTTTAATTTAGTTTTCAGCTCGTTAGTTCGATCCTAAAAATGATAAAAGCTCAACGCTGCCAAGATGACAAAAATATTAGCTGGCAATTATGTATAGGGCATAAGCCCCACATCGATCGATTTTAACTAGATATCGTAGGATAACCTACGGCACCCTTACAGTCTATACGCGTATCTAATTCTCCATGACAATCAAATCGCTACACTTTCTGGTATGGCGTAATTTCGTACGCCTGTGTCCTACCCCTAGCCTAAATTTCTCCAATCCTACCCTTTTTTCTTTCCTTTAAATTTCTGAATTTATGCGCGAACATGAAGTTGAACATACCGACCAGACAGTCATCCATAATCAGCCTACTGGTCTACGTGCGGATTCCAACAATGTCTGGCGCTCAACCTATATTCCTAATGACCTGTTATCAGGTTTAATGACTGCCTTACTAGTCGTCGGCTGTCAAGTAAACTAACTAATTGACTGGAAACATACGTCACACATATTTTAGTGGCACTTCTTTAGACGTTTTTATAGTAATAATAAACATGTAAAATAAATGATATTGGCGTTAGTGTCCAGGTTGCGCTCTAGCGCGTATTTTAGCCGTATTTTAGCAGATCAGGTAATGAGAGCGACTGCCACCTGACCTCCGTGATCCTGTCAGCAGGGGAACCTGATAGCACGTACCTAACTTAAAAGGCAATTCCTCGTGATTTCTAAACCCTTTTTATCGAATGTGTTTCATCGATGCTACACATCATGAGATTACAATCCGCGCGATCAGAATGGGAAGGAGCCTTGTTAAAGTAAATTGAACTATCAGTTGGTTTTCTTTGACAAAGTTCCAACGCTAATGTTCTAACTCGATAGCCAAATTGTATTTTCTGAAAGAAGGGCTAATTAGCCCTTCCTTAGGCTTAAACCACTTATTCTTTACGACCAGGACCCTGTTCATTCGAAAAATTATAATTTCTTTAACGAAATACCCAAAAAATGCGAGCCGACGCAATAACAAACAAAAACATCAACAAAAGACAAAGAAAATTACGACCAAATAAAAACAACGTCGTAACTAACAATGACAGATATTTATTGCAATTTTATTATGCATACTAAGGCTACAAGTTTTAATAGTTTAAAATACCAGAGGTACTAAACAGGACACGGCTTACTTGCCATCTTAAAATTCTGCTGCCCCTGAGTCACGTAGCGAGGCGGTCGTAAAGTCGAAATTTAACAATAAAATAAATGCATGGGTCTGTTCTTCGATGTTTAAAAAGTAACAGACCGATGAGTCATTCGTTTCTTTTACATCATTTATTACCTATCTTTACGCAACTGATCACGTTGGTGATTTGCGTCATTGTACTATGTGGTGGAGGGATTATGGAGATCGTAACTCGGCAAAACCCTTGGACGATGTGGAGGAAGCTGAAGTGTTACGAATTGTTGTTATGTGGTGGAACCGAACTTTAAAACATAAATTCGAAGTGCTGTTGATTGATATGGTGTTAACCCTTTGGACGGGGGATGTCAGATTCTAACTAAGTCAATTGAGCTTATGGGGTAAAATCTAAATTTCAAATTCTGAGTAGGTCAGATACAAAAATAATTACTCAGAACCTTAGTAACTTTTTATAACTCAGTAACCACTGTCACATTCTCGTCAATCTATCGTATCAATAAGACACGCCCAGAAAAGTTATCTCGGGAGTTTGACCTTCGGCTTGGTTATTCGCCTTAGACTGATTTTGTTCATGTTGGCTAGCTAATAGAAGGATTATCTACACATTGCCTTTGACGTGATTGACAGATATAGAACGAAATCGCTATTCGTATTTGCCGTTTGTTTCTATCATCAAACTACTTGATATCTCTCTAAGCGATTGGCATTCGTTATCAATACAGTATCATCATCATCCTAGCTTCTGCTTGGGTAGCTGGTGCTCTTCCTCCTTCACTTTGACCAATCTTCAGTATACTCCATGCACCAGATTTATCGAAGCCAATCTCACGCTTCATGGGCCTTCCGCCGACCTGGGGCTTACGCAGCTTGTGACCAAACCAGTGCAAGCGATCTTTGCATTCGTTCGTCTAAAAACAGTATTTTAATTGCGATGCTCGAGAATATGAATTGCTCTATTTTTCGACATTGGGTTTCCGTACAACTATAAAAAAAAAATCTGAATAAATTCATTATCAGTGAGCTTTTTTTAAGATTTAATTGTTTTTCAGTTTTGCTTTTCTATTGACTAAATTATTTTATTTTATATTTTTGTAATTTTATAATAAGCTACTGTTTGTAACAACTGTATATGGTTTGGAATGGACATAAATATATTATTATAATATTATTATTATTATTTAAACTTATCTGCAATATCTCTCACTCGTGATTTTCGCGGAGACTAGAGCATCAAAGGCATAATAATGCTCTTGTATCCTTCCTATCAACAGTGCTAAATTATCATAAATTATCAGTAGCGGTCTAGCGACGATAAACAATGCCGTAAATCAAAATATTTTGAGCACAAGACATTAACTCACGTAATCGAAAGGTTTAATGTTTTTATTGTCTACGCTTATAATTTACTGTATAATAAATCCATCGCTATCAAGGGGAGAAAGAAAATGCAGATAGTGATGAATTACATAATTGTAATACATCTTGTTTTCGAAGAAACACACTAAGCTCAAATTAATCTTATTATTCAAGATAATATTTTCAAACCTGTCGATTCATGTCTAACGTTTATCAATTGAATTGATCGAGAATTTAATACTTTATCTAGTTCTAACATAAACAACAAATAAGGAAACTTTGTCAAAACAACACACACCCACCTATGACTACCCACAACTACAGGCTGTCGTTTACGTAACAACATCAAATGATGGAGAAATCATAGTTACACATTTTTTAGACAACGCTTTTGCTTTTGCAAAAGGCTATGTATCACATAACTTATTTACCTTAGTTGTACCTTACTAGCGACCCGTTTCGGCTTCGCAAGAATGGTTTTAGTGTTTCTATATCGTAACTAGCGGACCCGACAGACGTTGTCCTGTCTACACGTCTTTAATTTGAAAATTTCAAACTTTTTTTACAAAATTGTGAATCTAAACCATTCCCAGATCCCCTTGAACACACACAAAAAATTTCATCAAAATCGGTCCAGTCGTTTGAGAGAAGTTCAGTGACATACACACTCACAGAAGAATTATATATATAAAGATAAACCTTCCGGAAGAAATTCTTTAAATAATAGGGAATAAAATTATATTCATCTTAGCGTCAATATCCAAGTTGTGCCCTCACGCGCGATTGCCCTGAGTCCGCGACCAGGTTCAAAAATTTGGCAGACAAGGTAATATTTTACAGTACCTTGAGCGACTGCCGTCTGATTTCGATGACTCTGTTAACAGGGAAACAGCCATTAGGCCACCGACGCTCACTTACCATAGTGAATACCGCATTCATAATAGTGAATACCGCATCAAAATCCGTTGCGTGGTTTAGGAGGATTTAGTGGATATACAGAGAGCCGCTGAAAGCAACTTTATTTTATACTTGCTTACCTATATGTATGTATATTAGGTGCTTACCTATGAAATTTACGTTTTGTATCGGAAACTGAAATTTTCATGCAAGGAAAATTTCAATTTCTTGAAAATGACAAATCCGATTACAATGAAACTTTGGAGGTATAATCCGACAACATTAAGATAACTGGTGAAAACCATTTTATTGTGATAACTAAGCTCTTAATAAAATTACACCTGGTTAAAGAGGCAAAATGAACGATAACGTACTGGGAACAAATAGCGCAGGATAGTGACGTTATCGGCATCTAAATATACTCTATTTTCGAAATCAAGTAATAATTTTGATATAACTAATATGTACAGTTAAAAATATTTATACTTCCGGAAATATCGTCAATGTCATAGATAAGGAACCAATTATAAATTGATTAACTACTTAGCAACACAATGAGCAGGGGCGTAGCTACCGCCGTATCTGCCGTATCAATTATATGGGGCCCCCGGGCTATAGGGGCCCCCAAATGTGTGTAAGCAAAAACACGTTGTCTCAGTAAAACTTTTCTTTATGTCTCGAAAAATAAATTCAATAGAGTATTTCAGGCCAGGGTCGGGGGCTCCCTCCGCCAAAATAGCAAATGAAATCAAGTGATACAATCCGTTTTCATTTACCTTTCGTTTAAGAGATAATTAACATTTTTATCAAAAAAAAAACAAAACAACTCATTGAAATTGTATAAAATGTGCACCCATCAGATGTCAAAAATTACAACAGTTTTGATAATTTAATATTTTCAGCATTATCGGTAGCACCAAAGGTAGAATATTCTTAATGGGTCATGTGGATCTGGCTCATAATAATCTTGGCCCACACGCTCACACGCATAATCGTCTTGGCTCACACGCCCTCAACCTTTGAATTTGACTCTTTGTTGTTAAGTTAATAATGGAAGGTTTTGATAGCCAACATTTCAGAAATACAGAGCACGCTACACTCGCTCATTAATTGTTCGTAAACTTGATTTTATAACTCTCCTAAAAAATTTAGAGATAGCCCGATTTCGATATTGCTGATTTTACGGTATTTTACAACGAAATTGTGCAATGTTTTAATGTATAAAAAATTTCGAGCTCGCTACGCTCGCTCTTTTATAATCACGCAAGGTTTTAATATAGCCAAATCAAGGGCAAATTTATCAAAAATTCCGAGCCCTACCTAGCCTCGTGGACCCGACTTTTAGAGTCTATAGTCACCCAAATGTTAAGCGCGCTAGGCTAGTCCATTAAGCTTAAGCTGAGACTATGTTACTCATTAGTACCCCCCGTAGTTCGGGCTATTTGCTAGGCCTACACAATTATTGATACGGGGCCCCCGAAGGGCACGCTACGCCACTGACAATGAGGCACAGCCAGCCATATCTTCGCGTCAATAAAATCAGAACAGCCTTAGAATAAATATTTAACCAGGCTAAAGCTAACTACGGGTAACTATAAAATAAGTAATAGCTTCTTGCGCACGAATTCGTCCGCGTAAAATTCGGTTATTACGTTCCTGACCCGTTTCGAATTTCACATTGAATTTCGGGAAAAAGCCCACGTTACTTACTGATAATGTAGCTTTCTATAGGTGAAAGAACTGCCGCTTTGGACTGGTCATATATTATTTACCATGGAGCCTAGGGCAGCATAGGGGTAGACTGTTCTAAAGTGGAGATTATGCTTGGCTTTTTTTTTGCGCTCACCGAAATTTGTAAAGGGCAACCTCCTATCTAAAGGGGGAGAGAGGAGGTGAACACTCATGTATACCAGCGCGAATGGCTGGCAGGTTTGCTGGACTCGCTATGCAAACCTAAGTGCATACCAGCAAAATACTTTCAGACTTCATCAGATGCGACACCCCATGGGGATGGGGTGCAAATGTTGTGTATATTTAGTTCGCCATGTGTACTCATAGTATAGTTGTGTATAGATGGAGCGACAGTGATTGGCCTGGACTGGTAGAACAATAAGTGGCGTGCCATGAGGAAGGTCTACGTCCAACATCCTATTGGACAATTAGTAGTCGCCCCCATCAGGTTCTGGCCGGTCTACATGCGTCACCCCTACCTGGATGAGCTCGTTAAACGATCCCATTGTTTTTTTTTTTCGATATTCTTTGCGTTTGATAGGAGATGAATGAATTCTATCTCGATAAATATCTTTTGAGTTTGTATTTGAGGACCAAACTAATTAACTAAGCAATATGAGTCGTCGAAACGGCGCGTGCGCAAGCCATCCATCAATGGCAATTTTTTTACTCCATTATGCGACCGTTTGTTTGAGCCCGCCGTGTACACATCGCGTTTATTTTGATTTTCGCGACAATGCCCGCTAACTCGTGACCAACTCAGCTGTCATATGATCGAGCGTACGTGACGGGCCGCTGCCTGAGAGCTATTTTTATGACGACACCAGTTTGTGATTCTCGATGGAGTATGCGGGTTCGCGGGATGCAGTTATTCTTGGCGTGGGGACGTGCGGTTTGCACGTATGACTTGTATGAGACGATTTTGGGAGAAATGGAGGTGCGAACGAGCGAGTCGCTTGATGGAGAGTGGTATTTATGTACCTGACATCTACGACTCAATGAGTTTTGTATATGCTAGCTACCTACCTATACATTGAAACTGCATTGAAGCGCAAATACATTAGCAAGTGAGCTGTCATGGATGGAGTTTCCACAGCATGCGAATTAACATAACTTTATTAGTTTCGTACGCATAATTCAACCTTTCGTAAATGTAATAAAAGTAACTTAGGTGGTAGGTAACTAATCAACGAAAGAGCTTAGTTTTGGCTCTTAAAGTTAGGTCATTCCTATAAATTAAGAGCGCAGAGGAGAAAAGGGGAAATTTTGGATAGGGACTATTTTCGTTCTTAAAAGCAGGAGTGGTGAACTATCTGGCAATTTGGGCATTTAAGTACTATATACGGCGCCATTATTAGTTATAATCGTAGGTATTTTGAGACTGTGAGTGAGGATAAGGCATGCCGTGGTAATTGTAAGATTACTACAAAACCTTTCATATTTACAAAATTCGGTCTCCAATAGTGACGTGCTTAATGCGTTAGAGGGAATAAACCGATATAAACAAATTCTGTTTAGTCATCGATTTAGTATAACCACAAATTTATTACATAAGTTTATTGTCAAAATTAGGAACTAGATATTAAATGACGTTTATTGTGTAATCCTCTAATTAATCTATCGTAAGGTAATCCACTTAGATAAGAACATCCGTTGCTATTTCCACTGTGGAAAGCGACAACCGTCGATAAACTATTACTAGTCATGCACTTATAAGGTTAGGGCATGTGTCCGTTGTTCCAAAGGTTCCTTTTAATAGGTTGTTGTAAGCGTCGCTGGCCTAGTAGTTAAGGGTTCCGACTCCTAAGCGAGAGATCTATGGTTCGAATGAATGCCGCCATGTATCAATGACTTTGTTTTGACTTATGTACATTACTTAGTTGAAGACTAACCGATGCTCTTACGGTGAAAGAAAACATCGTGATGAAACGCCAGGCGACTGAATGTGTAACCACGATCCAATTTGATCAGGTTACCCTGTTATCAGGGTGATGGAGTTCTAGATGGCTGTCGCTCCGCATTACTGCGGATTTTACATACCTGATTTGTAAAATTCTGGATCGTGGTCAAGGCGGACTCCAGCTTTTAGTAGCATTAGAGGGATTTCTCAAACAAAGGACACAAAGAACAGTCAGCATGTGACGTAACTGTCTTGCTATCAACAATTAACTATCAAGTATACAACAACGCTACGACGACGCTACACTTGCTTCAATTGAGATTGAAAGATGGTTGAAAAGAGTGAAACTACATTATAGATTTGTTCAAACAAAAATGTATGTAATGCGTTTATCACTCTAAATAAATTAAGGGATATCAGTTTGTTTTTGTTTTTTGATATTCAAATATTTGAAATAATGTCAAACATTTTTTATTCGAACTGTCATCATCACAGCCCATAAACAGTCCACTGCAGGACTAAGGGCCTCTCCCACGAAAGGGGAGTTTATTGCCGTAATCTCCACGCTTGGCAGGCGGGTTGGAGATCGCAGTATTATAAATATAACAATGGAAAACGCTGCTGCCCATTTTCCAGCCTTCGGAGACTTAGATTTATTCCTCTAAACATTAGTCGCCTTGTACGACACCCACGAGTGTAAGGGGTTGGTGCTATTCTACTCTGCCGGACACCACACGGCCAAACGAACTGTACCAATGCCCATTTGGCGAACTCCCCATTAAGGAATACCCAATATCGGAAATCCCCTTTCTGTTAACTCCCGTTTGAGAAAACCCCCTTCTGCTATAAATAGGGATCCTGGCCTTCGCACAAGAGCACAACCGTGATATTAACACCAAGATATACTACTATACATAATATACTGTATATTTTTTTAACAGGTTGTTGTTACCAGGTTGCCTGTCATTCACCTGGCGTGCAGTTAACTCGCCATGAGCTAAAGAGAAACTGTGTCCAAACTGTCATGTTCTGTTAGGTTAGTTAACAAGCCGCCCAGAGTAAGTTGGGGTTAAAGTTATTGCCGGAGACGTTCATGTTGTGATAAATGTTCTTGTTGTGTAATTGTTATTAATGTGTTATTAGATAATAAAGAACATTTATCACAACATGACTAAAAACAACATTTATAGATAACAAACAAAATTTATAGGCAAATTACATTTAAGGGCATCTGCCCTTGACACACGACTAATTTGCCTTGATTCAAAGCTAAAAATTAATTAATTTGGAATATTCTGTGGAATTAACCTCTTACGGTGAGGGAGAACATCGTGACGAAACCTGCAAATTCAGGCTACGGAATTTGTAACCATGATCCAATTTAGTCAGGTTCCCCAAGTAGCAGGGTCACGGAGGTCAGATGGTAGTCGCTCCACTGTAATTACCTGATCGCCAAATCCTGGATCATGGTCTAGGCGGACCCCGGGCCCTTGTGCTCGAGAGCACAACCGACACATTAACGCCAAGATGATTTATTTTTTATTCTGTGGGATTACCTTAAAACCCATGAAAAAAGAATTGCGGCTACCTAATAAACAATCGAATAAAACACCTAACTATAACTTAAATAAATTCTACTGCCCAAAAAGTTTGTCGCAGGTTGCATCTGCTACGCAACGTTGAATACCAAAGTTGTCATTATCAAGAGTTTCGATGAATTATTCATCGAACTTTAATTCGAAACTTTAATACAGTCTGATTGTATTACGGAACAGAGCCCTAAAGACCGGCGGATGTATAATTATTCTTACAAATCAGCGATACCAGCAGACAACTGACCGTTACGTCTTGTTGCAGCTGCATCTCAAATCAATGCATGAAATGCTATTTATGTGTACATGTAGGTAGATACTGTTATCGATGCGTAGCTGACTTCACGTCATCATCACAACCCATAACAGTCCACTGCAGGACTTAGGGCCTCTCCCACGATAGGGGAGGTTATTGCCATAATCTCCACGCTTTGCAGGCGGGTTGGAGATCGACTTCACGTACTTACATTCTATTTTGTCGTGTTTTGCATGCTCCCGTTTAAAATACTGGCAATATAATGATATTAGTCCTTACCTAGTTTAATCACAAAACTAACTCGTGATTATTTAGTGTGTATGTACTAAAGTGCACTTGTTGTACGAGATAACCTTAATTGAATGCGAAGTGGATATTGGAGTACTATCAACTATATTCGTTTGTCGTGGAAATTCCGATAGTCACTTCTGCAATAAATTGGGTGTTTCCACTTTGTTTTTGTTTATGTCTACATTATCAAATGTAGGTTTTTATTCTGCAGACGACTGTTCAGTAGTATCATTCGTAACTATTTCATAATTCACTTTTACGCTTAATATTGCTCTGGTTCAAAATGTGAATGCGATTCATTATTAAAGTGGAGCGACTACCATCTGACCTCCGTGACCCTGCTACCAGGGGAACCTGACCAGATTGTATCATGGTTACAAATTCAGTTGCCTGAATTTGCAGGTTTGATCTATTTTATTTAAAACAATATTATCTAATAATTTGTTCGCGGGCCTTCGACGCCCGCACGCATGATAATCCCTTCGGCTTCGATGCACTACCTAACACTAAATAGGTTATTATAACAAAAAAGGTGGTGCCGGATTGATCGATGTACAACACAAACGCAATTCTACCTATTCGCGATTCTACACAATATGGCCCACCTCTATCGCACGTTGCTCAGGCAGCAAAAAGGCAAATGCCCCAACACAGCCAAAACCACATGGAGCACTGGAGACCTTACTAACCGGCAGAAACACAATACTATTTAAAAGAGTATTGTGTGAATCGAAGTTGTACAGAGCGTCTTTTACAGTCCTCTAATTTTAGCTTTTTTGTCGATAGCGCAACAAAAATGTAAAACAAATGCTTACATAGACATAAGTATTGGCAACGACTGTTTTGCTTCAATGTCAAACTAAGTCCTTGCGTGCTTCAATATGAAACTAAGTGGATAAAGAGCAGCGCGATATCAAGCCCGTAGGTAATGATGCTTCACATGAATGTCACTATAATCGAATGTAATGTAGGTAGACATGCTCGTACAGGGTTAGACGCATTGCCAGACAAATGGCCATGTCGATTTGAAGGTTAACGGCGGGATCTCCGAGTCCGAAATACCTCTTTATGTTTGTCTGCCAATTACTGTATCATTTCATCATCGCTTACCATTTTGATGAATTTGTATCCTTCCGTGTCGATACATCCAGTGATGTTCAATTCAGCTAGCATTTAGAAGACAGAGGATTGGTCCTCTGCAGAAGACGTTGGTCAATCAGGCCTCAAAGTACGAAATGGTCACCCATTCCATTTTGCTTAGCTAGCTTTTAGCTTAGCTCGCTGTGTGGCCTGCGGTTTTAAATCTTCCATTCCGATGATCAAATTCGCCTCCGGTAATGATATTAATTTTCGACTTGTTCACAATTTTTTGTTCCGAATCCAGTTTGCGGCTCACTAGCAATTACGTAACGAAAGTTAAGGGCTTGTTTAAACCAATTTGTCGAGAATGTTAAGTAGGTAGTCGGACTGGTTAGTTCAAGTTATGGTATTGAACTTGGCCCTGTTGAATTGATTATTAGCTATTCATATTTTTAACTGGCCCAAGACATCATCATCATCATTATTTGTTTATTATTAAGTACTTTTATTTTCCCAGACCAAAACCGAGCAAAGCGAATGGCACGATCTCAGGCATTAAATACAACTTCAATCAGTCTGCGGCGTGGCTCCACACTCGCATGCGGTGACTGCCGGTTGTTTAATTATTCTACGCAGTGACAAACAAGCAGACAGCCCACTGTCCAAATGATCTATGATACATGTATTTAATTTTAGGTTGCAGGCAACAAAAATGCAGAATAGCAGGTTAGCTGTCACCGCGAGGACTAACTCTCCTGTAATTGCTTTGGCGATGGTTATCCTTCAAATGGGAACACAACAATGCAAGCATGTTGTTTATAGACAAGGCGGAAATGTTAAAGGGGTTCCACTCGTACCCCGAGGTAGCGGGTTCGTAACCCTGTGCCGCCATGTACCAATGACTCCTTTCTGAGTCATGTACCTTAGTTGAACACTAACCGATGCTCTTGCGACTGAATGTAACCATGGTCCAATCGTCAGGTTCCCCTGTTAACAGAGTCACGGAGGTCTGTCGCTTCACTGTAATTACTTGATCTGCCAAATCCTGGATCACGGTCAAGGCGGACCCCGGGCCGCGCGCGAGAGTACAATAGGGACATGTTTATTAGCTCCATCAAGTTAGAATATGACAACACAAATATCACTGCTTGGCGCCAGGAGTAGCCGATAATGCCATCTATTTGCTCCACTAATTATTATAGTATTAGTATATCATATCTAAACGAAACAATAAACATGAGAATAACGATGTTAATCATAGTGATTATTGAAAAAAGGCGGCCGCGCACTAACAACAACATTGAGAGTTATGACATCTGTATATAAGCCTATTATAAATTGTTAAAGGTATATTATTGATGTCTTCCAACAAAGTGACGCTTATGTTGGACTAGCGAAATTACACAAATTTTAAGGCCAAGTTCACAAAATTATTTTGTTAGTGTATTTCAATTCTTATAAAATCTTCTCCAAGAATATATTTTCGGATAATCCAGGTGCATGCATATTTCGCGGGACAGTTACAAATATAGGTTATTTACAATATTACTGTTCTAGTATGTACACTTATCAATGACCGGTTATTATGATATTGTTCTTAGTAATACATACATAAAGCTCTCGCCTGTGTCTCAGGTGAGGTAGGCAGAGAATATGGACCGCCAGTTTGCTCTGTCCTGACTCAACTCCCTATCATAATTATATACACAACTCTTCCAATACATCTTCTTTTATTCTTACCAGTTCAGACCCCAGCTTTTTTGAGAACATTACTGATCTGATCAGTCTTGGTAATCTTAGTAGGTAATTATCGTGCGTGATTCTAGAAATAAATTTCTGCTTTGCCAAGGTCCATTTTCCCATTCTTTCTTCTCCACTTCAGCCGGTCTGCGGTGTCGGCGTTTTTATTTCTAGGTACACTATATTGTGTGATTGAATATGTTAGCTTTTGATGTGATATCGCAATATAAACCTATCGCTTTGTGGGTAGCCAGCGCAACTACAGGCATGAGTCATTTCGTCAGTGTCGGCGCCCCCGTGGTTCTGCATTTCTGTTGCCTGCAACTTAAATGCATGATTCGTAGTTGTTATGAACGACAATTACCGCTTTCCATTAGGAAGCGGTAATTAAGTTAATTTTCCTTCCTCTCCCACACATGGTGTCTCCTGTCTGCGCTAGGGTAGGGGTAAGGTAGTAGTTAGAGTAGGGGTAGGGTAAGGTAGGGTAGGAGTAAGATAGCGGTAAGGTAGTATAGGGTGGGGTAGGGGTAAGATAGTGGTAGTGACGGGGTAAGATAGTGGTAGGGTAGGGGTAAGGTGGTGGTAGGGTAGGGTTAAGGCAATGGTAGGATAGGGTAGGGGTAAGGTAGCGATAGGGTAGGGATAGGATAGAGTAGGGTGGAAGCGACTACCTATCACATGCAGCATGTGTGATGCACGCTCACTTAAAAGTCTGTCTGGCGGCTGCGTGGGGGCCGGGTCGCTCTTTTCCCTCAAATATGGTTGGATTGGACGATGGCTGGGCCCTGCGTTATACTCGTGAACGGGTGCTGCCTTGGTGGACTGGCTTACTCTTGCTGTAGTTTTAGGTGGTTTTTCTTAATTATACTAGACATACCTATATAAAATAATATAGCGTTCCGGCTCTGCCTGGCATTGTCGAGCACGGTTCGGTCATGGTTGGCGAGGGATACGTTATCTACGGCCATAGGGCGGTCAGCGTGACACTGTGTGTTTCCTTCCTACTTTCCTACCTCTCTTTCAATCGTCCTTTTTGACGATTGAAAGAGATATTTAATGTCCTAATCAATAAATAAATTTTAAATTTTGAATTTTGAAGGCTGTCTGCTCTTTTGTCACTACATAGAATAACAAAAAGACATTTGTTTTTCGTAAACCAGGTTTGAAACGCACGTAATCGAGAAATCAATTTAAAGTTCTGTCCTTGGTAAAGGGTCAATGTTGTGTTACTATTTTTTAAAACTTTGATAGAATTTAGATATTATCAATCAATCAATCAATGAAATAATTTATTTGTGAAACACAGGTACAGTTAGATATTACAATTAAGAGATACCGCTGTGATCCGTCGCTAGACATGTCATATCATGTCATGAATGATAAATAAAATTAAATCTATTATTTAATCTATTTACTATGAAATGTTATGGCAATTACTTGGTTAGGCCTATAAAATACTAAACGATAACAATCATAAATTAAGGAAGGTATTATTGTGTAGGTAAGTTCCTGGAAACGGATGCAGATAGGTATTGTACTTGTAATTTAACTAAGTGAAAACTTTGTCACTTCTTGATAGTTCTTGATTATTTAGTATTTCTGTAATATTTATTACATCGACGTAGGGTTCACGTTTGTCGGTATCTTACAGATTTCATTTCAGGGAGTATGCGAAGGAATTGTAGAGTCTAATTCCGAGCGTCCCTTTTTTACCTTCGTTTTAAAATTAAATGTATATATTTTCCAATGCATACGGCTATAAGTTAGGACTAAGAGAATGGAATTTGAGAAGAGTTTGGAATTCGGCGAGATTGAAATCTGGTGAGTTTGACATCCGGCGACTTTAATATCCGGCGAATAAGGAACCATTCCGATAAATGGAACGCCTTGCCTGCTATGTTCCCCGAAGAACATTAATTACCGAAGCCTAGAAGGCTATGGACGTATCACAGGGGTATCGTTTTACTACTGCTATTGGGCTGCTTCAAGATCAGAGTTATTAAGCTATGTCCAGACATGAGTGCTCCATCTTCGGTCACATCGTTGCTTATCAAGAGGCGAGATGGCGGTCGAATGTCCCATTCGTCCCATTTCGTATTCAAAAATGATAACGCTAAGTACACTGTATTTTTTATGCGGCCTAGACAATATTAAAAAAATATGGAAAATGTGTGTAGTGCAAATTAATGCACCGCGCCGCTGCAATTTCTGATTATGAAAGACTCGGCGACTTCGTCTGCGTAAAATTCGGTTGTTTCGTTCCGGAGTTTTAGGGATAATATAAGCTACACTACTGCAAAATGTTATCAAAATCCGACCAATACTTACAAACTTTCGCATTTACAATGTTGTAATAATAACTCTATAATTACTACCTAAGAAATTTATAATATAAGTAATATACTCTCAGGCTGGACTCAAGTTCTTTAGAGCCAAGACTGATCTGATGCCACGATCATGCGTCGAACGAACCGTTGCTGGCTCGATGTTACCGAGGCGCATAGATATTCATTGTTTGATTAATTAATATTGTTAAAGGTAGAAAATGATAGATTTTTTTATTGCTTAGGGAGGCACATGGACGGACGGTCCACCTGAAGGAAAATGGCCACCGTCGTCCAGGACATCTGCATCCTAATTGAAAGACGATGCTGTATATCCTATTCAAATAAAGCTATATTGTCATTGATAGAAGAATAGGACTTTTAAGACACGAGTTTTAAAGCTCGGACACAATATCAGACAAGTACCTAATTACAAAGTTATGTATCAATACATTGATATTTCTGTAAGGAAGAGTACCTACACCGCACGCACCGTTGTAATGAAACTAACAGATAAAATTTTATCATTATTTATTTCCTCTATAAGCCGTGATGGTCTAATGTAGGTAAGTGAATTTAAATTAATTACTATAATCTATCGTAGTTCAAAATCTTATGACAATCACACTATTGACAGTCGCTGGATTAAAAGGCCTAAACAACCCGAATAGAGTAGATAAGTAGGTACTTATAGAGTAGATAAGTAGGTACTGTAGAAATTGTAAACTCCCGCATGTACTTCTAATTTCACGTGACCGAGAATTGTTGGCTACTAATGCCTAATATTACTTGGAATTTGATTTGTTGATTAGGAATTCCTCTATAGATAATTGTGGCAAATAACTATTATATAAAACATGTATTATAGGTATCTATAATTTGTGTAACTGACGCAATGTTTCAAATGTCAAAATCTGTTTGGGTATCGAATGGCTTTCCATGATAAGCACAGTGAGAAGTATCTCACAAAGCTTACCTATTTAACGCTACTCAGATCATCATCATCATCACAGCCTAAAACAGTCCACTTCAGGACTTAAGGCCTCTCCCACGAAAGGGAAGGTTATTGCCATAATCTCCACGCTTGGCAGGCGGGTTGTAAATATAACAATGGTTAACGCTGCTGCCCATTTTCCAACCTACTTAGATAACATTTTATGTCTCGAAAATTTTAGTCGCCTTGTACGACACCCACGAGTGTAAGGGGTTGGTGCTATTCTACTCTGCCGGACACCACACGGCAATGTCACGTATAAACAAGTTCAAATAAAAATCATTTTTTTTAGAAAGCTTTTATTGCGCGTCTCTATGATCAGTCAGAGTATGTTTCAAGACTAATCAAACTTTTTACGGTTTACCATAAGTAGTTTAGGAGTTCCTATGGCCATCTTCCGTCTACATCATCAGATCAGCTCGACGAGCCTCAATGGTATCAAAACATTGCATTGTCACCCAATTTACATTAGTGCGCAAAATTTCAACTTAATCGAAAACCGAGAAATGGGTAAAATTTAACCATGTAAGTCTATTACGAACAGACAGGGAGACATGTGAAACTAAAACGCTTGTAAAATGAAAGTTTCTATGTTACACATAGCATATTTTGTATCCCGAGCTTCAATGTAGATCCCGCGGGAAGGTGGCATAGGTAACCGAATTTTTCGTGGAAGTCGAAGACCAAAGCTAGTATTTTTTTTAGGATTTTACTAGTCAGGCATTTGATTGCCATCTCTACTTATGGAAAGCGACGACGCGACCGAAGATGGAGCATGCCTGTCCAGAAACCGCCTACTCTGGCCTTGAATGAGTACAGGTTGCACTTTATTTCCCCTCGAAGCCACGTTGGCTTGGTGGTCCCGCCTTATCAGATAATACAAGTTCGAATCCAACTGAAGTTTAAAAACTGACACGCATGAAGCAGAGGTTCCGGGCCCGATTCCCGGCCGGGCAGAAATTGAAATAATGAATTTCAATTTCTGGTCTGGATGTAGTATGTATAATGTACATACCTATTTAAAAAAATAACCTACATAAGTTGTTTATCAGTTATCTAACACAAGCTTTATTTACTTTGGGGCTAGATGGCATTGTTTGAATTGATCCATGCATATTTATTTATTTATTAAATTTTTTGTATATAATAAGCAGGAAAAGGTGTCGTAAAAGGTGACTTAAGGCATAGAAGATGGCTCTATGGGGCGTAATGAAAACCTCTGTAAGTAGGATGGAAGGTTAATGATGACTTCCTCGTAAATAAATTTGTTCTAATTAATAAGACGATGTAAGATTCAGGAAGGAAGTATTGAGAGTTAAAATACTAGGAATAATACCATACAGTCAGCGAGCAGCTATTATTCACTGGACCGAGAGTGCATCCTAGCAGGATGGATTGCAAACGTCGCAGAGAGCCTACGTGATCAACTCCGGCGCAGGTCGCTGCACTCGTTGCATATATAAACCTACATACTGCATTACAAGTTAACAATATTTCGAATTTAAACGCACGGTAATAAGGTTTCATTTCGAATGTAGGGAATGGAAGTTAGGCTATTCCCATTAAGCCAATCATATGGGATTCGCGATGTAATTGGTACCTTCCCGCTTCGGTTCTCCGTCGTTCGGTCACGTTGCACTATTCGTAGCGCGAAATTCTCGAGCCGGTTCAGGTTTAATCAGTGCTCGCCTAATTTTCGCACGTGTACAAAATAAAGTCTAATAATACGTCTAAACTAGGGATGTTACGAATATTCGTATTCGCATTCGCTTATGCGAATGGTTCGCATCGTTTTTAACATTTGCATCGACATTCGCATTCGCATAAATCAATGCGAATGTTATGCGAATGCGAATGTGTGCAAATCGAGACATGTAGTGTTATGTTGACAATTCCGCTACACTAATAAGCAATTTGGCCGGAATGCTAGACGCCTCAAGCGGAAACGAAGACTGTGATACAGAATCTGGAGACACTTTAGTATGTGAAATTAAATCACAGTTAAAGGCCTATAGTAAAGAAAAGCGTGCTTCTCTTAATGAAAACCCACTAGACTGGTGGAAAACTAAATTAAAATATGACATATTGTCCAATTTGGCTCGTAAATATCTGAGCGCTCCGCCAGCAAGCGCACCGAGCGAACAGTTATTTAGTGCAGCCGGCCTTATATACATGCCTCTAAGAAGTCGCTTCATGGGTGAAAAGGCAGCAAAACTGTTGTTTTTAAAATATAATTTGCCATAATAATGGCAAATTATATTTTTAATAAAACTTCGATTACTAAATGTCTGTCATGTCAATACATTTTGTATGTTTTTCTTTTTTAAGTAATAAATATAATTGATTATTTATATGGTTTTTTAATACTTGATGTCTTCAGTTCTTAACATTCGCATTCGCATTCGCATTCGCACATTCGCAGCGTAAACATTCGTATTCGCATTCGCATTCGCGAATGTGAAAAATTTGACATTCGTAACATCCCTGGTCTAAACGGTCCAAATTACCATTGACATTTATCTCTTACACCTTCGAATGACCAGACCACTAACGCTACTTACATTCATAATTTGAAAAAAAATAAAACCATGTCAATTTGATAATCAATAAAAAAATTTTTTTTTTTTTAAATATCTTTGGTGTGGGGTAGGTATAGGGCAGATGTAGAGTAGGGATAGAGTAGGGTAGGATCCACCTTGTGGGAGGCCTACCCACGCTGCATCTTCCGGTACGTGGTCACCACTCGAGAACTCTACTGCTCCATCATTACTGGCCATCTGTTCTTCGAGGTATGCGCCTGCCCATTGCCACTTTAGCCTGGCAATCCTTAGGGCTATGTCGGTGACCTTTGTTCGCGTTTGTTGCGGATATGCTCATTTCTGTTTCGATCGCGCAACGAGACTCCTGCGAGACGAGACGTCAACGAGACGACCAAGTAAAGATCGCAGGTATCTGCTGGATGCGGAAGGCACAGGACCGGCCTTTGTGGAGATCTCTGGGGGACGCATATACCCAGCAGTGTGCGTCTTTCTGCTGATATGATGAGGGTAGCGTAGTGTAGGGGTAAAGTGGGGTAGAATAGAGTAGGGGTAGGGCAGGACACCACGTGAATGAAGTCGCAACATATAAAACTTTAAACTAACGTTTGTCAATAAAAAAATCTAAGAAACAAAAATTATGTGAAGAGCGAAATCATTCTTTTCTATGTTATACGGCAGACAAACAGGCAAGCGGGCCACCTGATGGAAAGTGGTCACCGCCGCCTATGGACATCAGCAACACCAGGGGAGTCACCAATGTGTTGCCCGCCTCTGAAGAGACCTCTAATATACCTCTTGAACGATCCTATGTCATAGTCCAAAGGAAACACTGTGGCTGGGTTCATTCCACATCCGAATCGTACGAGCGAGAAACGTTCTTTCGAACCTTCGTGTCGTGACCAACAGAGGGTCCACGTAGTGAGGATGAGTACCAAGCTCACGGCGGGTGGTGCGATGGCGGAATTGTGCTGTGGGCACCAGATCGAAGACTTTACATAAGATACTTACTTTAATAAGATAATATTGAATAATAAAAAGTGTATATGGACTTAAAATGTCGGCCGTCTTGTCAAACAACAATTTACATAAAAAATCGTTATTTACATAAAAAAGCGTGCGACATTTTATTTTTCAGTCGCCAAATCGCAACGTTCTTGTTTATTCAAATCATCAGGCCCATTATACCAAACTGCGTCATGTATACGTAAAATTCTGTTTAAATAAAAGGTGTGACGGTCGTAATGTGTATCATTAGATACCTAGCAAAATCTACACTGAGTGATAACAGCTGCTGGCTTACAATGATCCGTATGCGTCACTGCTGTTCATCATGTAGGTAACCATCCCAGAAAATTACGTAGACAAAAAATAGGTGGTCGTATTAGCGATAATGTCCCGCTTGTGCTCTCGCGCGGGGTCCGCCTTGACCATGATCCAGGCTTTGGCAGATCTGGTAATTACAGGGGAGCGACTGACCTCCGTGACATGACAGATTGGCTCATGGTTCAGCAAGTAGGTATTTGTTGGTAATGTTCGGCTCCTGACACCTAAATTCTCAAAATATTGTTTTTACTTAAATCACACCTAACCTTGTTTAAATCTGTTGGCAGATCACTCACTTATCAGCAGATATCTAATGCCGCAAAGAATTGCTATTATCGCCTTCCAATGACGCAGTGAGATTGTTACGGTTCACGCAAACTCATTTAACCCGTTGTACTGTAAACTCGAAAATATAGGGCGTAATACATTTTTTTAAATGCTTGCAATCAAATACATTTTTTGTCGTATATAACCGGCCAGGTGACCGGGACCCAGGTGAAGTGATGGTAAGCGAAAGGCTGGTTGCTGGATGCGAAAAACCGAGGACATGTGCGTGCATTGGCGTGCGTTGGGGTAACCTCGGCCTACGTCCAGCAGTGGACTAGTATCATCATCATCATCATATTAGCCGGAAGACCCCCACTGCTGGGCATAGGCCTCCCCCAGAGATCTATACAAAGGCCAAACCTCTGCCTTCCGCATCCAGCTTGTACGTGCGATCTTGACCAGGTCGTCGGTCCACCTTGTGGGAGGCCTACCTACACGTCTTCACGTACGTGATCGCCACTCAAGATCTTTACTGCCCCATCGGCCATCTGACTAGTATAGACTGATGATAATGCTGATGAATTAACTGAAGTGAAAATGAAAAAAAAAAAAAAAAAAAAAATTTCTCACATACAGTGTTTAAGGTTACAATTTTCAGTTAACAGTTCAAGATTGTGAGACTGGAGCCTAAACTAGACTTTCGTCTGTATCTTAGGTCTCCAGGTCCCAAACCTCAAGGAATTGATCAGTTCTAGTTTACATTTAAGTCCATCAGAATAGCCAACATGGACAAAAATAAACATAATACAAATTAAATAAAACAAAAGCAAACAATAATAGTAACAGTAGCGTGCGCTCTTTCAATTCTAGAAAATGAAAAAAGTATTTATTGAATTAGGATTACGTGAATTAATCTCTTTTCAAAAGTCAAAAATGTAACGGAAACCAAAGGGCAAGTTAAGCGAGCTCATCAAGGTAGAGGGCGACGCATGCAGAACGATCAGCGCGTACGAGGGCTTACTCCGGCGAGACACCGGAGTAAGCCCTCGTACGCGCACAACTTGCAACCGCCATTTATCAGATAGCATAGTTATTTAAATTATGATTTATTTTACGGGGAATTAACTTCTGAATTAGATTAAAGAATATTTATGACTGAGGTTTGTTGACTCACTGTGACTTTGTGAATCACTGAAATCTATTGCAACATTTACGTCAGAAGATAAAGTGCATAGTTATCAACTACATCATTAACTTTGATACTGACTCGACTGCTATTTGGGTTCTGTTAATCTGTTTGATGCGCCTGCGCAGGTTTGGTCACGTTTTGCGTAAGTAGGGATAATTGGGAAATAGGTGCCTCAATCTGCCGGTACCAGGAAAGTGGCCCCGTGGGCGACCCAAGAAGCGATGTATTAACAGCCTAGGACTCGAGGATGCCAAAGCCCGGGTAAGTCTGAAATCTGAATCTGAATCTGAATCTGTCGGCAGAGACCGGGTTAACGCTAGGACGATGATGAATCTGTTTGTAGATACAGCTGAGCGTTAATCGAAAACCACAAAACGGGTAATGAGAGGCTTAGGTAATCCAGGATTGGGCAGATCAGGTAATTACAGGGAAACGACTGCCACCTAACCTCCGTGACCCTGTTAACAGGTTAACGTGACCAGATTGGCTCATGGTTCAGCAAGTAGGTATTTGTTGGTAATGTTCGGCTCCTGACACCTAAATTCTCAAAATATTGTTTTTACTTAAATCACGCCTAACCTTGTTTAAATCTGTTGGCAGGTCACTCACTTATCAGCAGATATCTAATGCCGCAAAGTATTCCTTCCAATAACGCAGTGAGATTGTTACGGTTCACGCAAACTCATTTAACCCGTTGTACTGAAAACTCGAAAACAACAACAAGGGCGTAATACATTTTTTATCGTATATAACCGGCCAGGTGACCGGGAGTTCGCAACTTTTAAGAGTTTTATAGCTAGCACTGCTTACTTAAAACTTCGGACCTGTATTATTCAGCGGTTTGGGTACAGGCTTCGATCCAACGACAGAAGATCTTGCAATAGGGAAGGCACCTTCAATAATATTTGTAGAGACAATAAAAATAATATTTAAAGAACCATATTATCTAATAAAAATATAACATTCGATGTTGAAACTACAATTACAATTTATATAAGGTAAGTCATAATAAAATTGGTTCCACGCTGTATGCTAACAACGACAATATAAGTACTTGTAAATATTTAGGTACTACCTAGTAGCTTTTTCCTCGACTTCATTCGTGCGAAATTCGGTTATTACGTTCCTGACCCGTTTCCGCAGGAACCATAATAAATAATATTAAATTTCTCGATAAATTATAGCCTGAATGTTATTTTTGGCTAGAATTACGTTGCATCTGCGCCTACAGCCTCGCGTTCATACAGGAAAACATAAGTATATACATCTTTTTTTTTTGCTAAAATAAAATTTATATTTTATTTGTAAATAAATAAATAAATAATCGTGCACAAATTCACACAGCGCCATCTAGCCCCAAAGTAAGATATATAATTGTATTGTAATATTATACCTAGACCAATTTTATTTGTCGTAATTAAGTGTATGAGCCTAAAATTATAAATTGCAGTTTAGTTTTTAGTTTAGTTTAAAGGCAGTACGACTTGATAATGTATATATTTTAGATATAATTAGTTTGCTGTTATGACTGTAAAATAAATAAATAAAATATAATAATAATTTACTTCCCAAAATCCCTCCACTATTCATTCGTGAAAAATCAAACATCTATCCATATCACTACCATCTAGCGAGGACGTAATGGGCTTGATGGTTCTAAAATAATATTTATTATGTTTTTTATAGCTGTTGGTGCTCCAATAAATGAATATATCCATAGTAATTTTCGCAACTTCTTCTTTTTTGCAGTATTTTTTCAATAATTAGTATACATATAGTGTAGTTACCACAAAATTTAAACAATTTCTCATTTGCTAAACATAAGGAAAACTGTAGGAAACTTAATTAAGCACACCGAACCGGTTAAAGTCTTATCGGGTTTAATTGCTTTGGTAGTTCCTGCCATTTATAACTACAATTTTGCAGTTGCGATTCCAATTCGGACGGAATCATCCGAATAGGAATCGTTACGCCTAAAATGTTTAAGGTGTTCCTTTCGTTCCTTGAGGCGCATCAGCTGTTTATTCCTCATACAACAAAGAATGTCATCTTGGCGTTAATGTCCCGGTTGTGCTCTCGAGCACGAGGGCCCGGGGTCCGCCTTGACCATAATCCAGGAATTGGCGATCAGGTAATTACAGTGGAGCGACTACCATCTGACCTTCATGACCCTGCTACCAAGGGAACCTGACCAGATCATGGTTACAAATGAAGTTGCCTGAATTTGTAGGTTTCATCACGATGTTTTCCCTCACCGTAAGAGCATCGGTTAGAATTCGTACAGAACTGAGAAAAGAGTCATTGGTACATGGCCACAGCGGGATTTGAACCCGGTATCTCTCGCTTACGACTCGGATACTCAACCGCTCGGCAACCGACGCTCCTATACAACAAAGGATGTATGTATCTGTATATTTGTCCCGTCCCTCACGGGGTGCCAATCGGATCAACCAGTATTATTATAATTATTATTATTTATTATACACTAGCAGCTGCAAGCTGATGCGTGTATATCACAATATTTAGTTCTTGTAATGTCTATCCAGTCTATTTTTAAAACAGTTCACTGATGGAGCACTGATCACTGATTCCGGCAATTCATTCCATGCACTGACAACCCTATTTGGCAAAAAGTTGTGTCTGGGGTTACTGGTTCCCTGTGATCTTGACAATTTCAGTGCATGGCCTCTGAGGTATGTACGGAATTTCTTTATTACATCAATTTATAACATTACAGGAAATCAAAATACAGTTTATAATGCAAAGGCAAGCAACGGGATTTCACCAGTCACAGTATCCCTAGCGAAAGTGCATGTTCAACCTCGCTTCGCCAACAACGGTAATAGGACACACCTAACGAATGGCGAACTCGTTGCGATGCTGAAATTCGACTAACTTCAAAGTATGAAATGGTCATCCTATTCCGTTCCCGGACTCTGCGAGCGTCGAAAAAAAAACAAAGAAAGAAAGAATAAATATTAGTTGACCAAACAACAACACCACAATATTTAAAAAGACGTACAAAATGACATAGGTCTGCCACGCAGGTTTGATTATCGGCCGACCAAAAATTGAAATTATAAATTTCAATTTCTGTTACTTATTTCTGTTACTCAGTTTATCAGCTATCGAGTACCCACAATACAAGCTTTGTTTACTTTTGGCTAGACGGCGCTGTGTGCATTGTCCAAACATATTAATTAATTTATTATAGTCACCAAAAAGAAAAGTGACTTTACTCGATGACATGGGATAACCTACATCACCCTCACAGTTTATTAGACAGGGTAGTGACATGCGTAGGGTAGGGTTAGGTAGTGAGAGCAAGACATGTTAGTACCTACATACATACTGTGGCGAGACATTGATTAGGTACCTACAGTAGATCAATAAATCGACTCCTTGTAGACACAACAATAACACACGTCTCAGTAACAAACTTTGTATCACGATATTTGAATCCAAACTATTGTACCTTTCAAACAAAGTTACAAAAAAGGTAAACAAAAGGAGTTACTCGATGAATTTGTCAAAAAACATTCAATAATCACACTTTGTCGTGTACAATAATAATAATAAATCGTTTATTCCTGACCGGCCGGCACAATAGCATATAAGTTACACAATTGAAACATAAAATTACATAGCACATAAAAACAAGATTCAATACTTACACAAACACAACCTAAAGAATTAGACTAGGCATTGCCGTAGCACCTCCAGTCAACAAAAGGACCTCACTCAGCATAAGCCGGGGCCAAGGCCTCAGCGCTGGTCTTCCGTAGCTCTTGCACGTATCTATTACTAGCATTTTTTTATGTTTAACGGCAGACATATTGGCAAGCAGGCCACCTGATGGAAAGTGGTCACCACCGCCTATGGACATCAGCAACAACAGGGGAGTCACCAATGCGTTGCCCGCCTCCGAAGGGATCTTTAATATACCTTTTGAACGATCCCATTTCATAGTCCAAAGGAAACACTGTGGCTGGGAGCTCATTCCACATCCGAATCGTACGAGCGAGGAACGTTCTTTCGAACGTTCGCGTGGTGACCAACAGAGGGTCTACGTAGTGGATTATGAAGTGCTTATTAGGATTCCGTAATCGCAGGCCAAACGCCCTGTTACTGTCGCTAATGTGTCTACCTGTCTGACGTCTGCCACAAACTTGTATCTTTGGAATCTAAGCCAGTGAATTTAAGAGATGTAGGGCATAGCGGGGTATCTCGTTCGAATTGGACCCGCCCGACTGGGGAAGTACCTCCACCTTACAGAATATCGCAGCTAAATAATACTCTTTTAAATAGTATTGTGTTTCTGCCGGTAAGTAAGGTTTCCAGTGCTCCATGGGGTGGGGATTTGGGGAACCGTGGCTTTGGCAGTGGAGTGGCATTTGCCTTTTGCTGCCAGAGCAACGTGTTATAGAAGTAGGCAACGCATTAGCGATACTCTTGGTGTTGCTAATGTCTATAGGCAGTGGTGACCACTTTCTATCAGGTGGCCCGCTTGCCTGTTTGCCTACCGTATGACATAAAAAAATAAAAAAGATACTTGAAATTATCACAGAACTAGCGGGCCCGGCGCGACTTCGTTCGCGTGGCGTCCTATCCCTATTCTACCCTAGACTTACACCTACTACTTTACCCCTACCTACCTAACCTACTTTTTTTTTCTATAAACCTTACACTTGAATAACTCTATCTTTAAAATTGTTTGCGTTGTTTAAATGATCGTACAAAGATAAAAACATACGACAGACGGCGGGAAGCGATTGTTTTCTACTATGTAAAGATATGGTTTTTATGGCCGCTATAACAACAAATACCTATATAATTGTATTTTTTTAAACTTAGGTGCGTCCCCATACAATAAACGCGCTTTTATCTTTTATCTTTTCGGTTAATTGTTTATTTATTTATTTAACTATTTATTGTACACAATACGTAATTGTTATTTCTCTATCGTAAATAAATACAAGCACGAAACTGATATGATTCCAGTCACTAGCCCTAGAAGAATCTAGTGCTAATACTAGAGCACTATACACCAATACCTAACAACAGATACTAAAAATCGTTTAAACGTTGATTTTGCCAATAAAAACGCCGTAGGTATTAGGTATTGCAAAATCACTACTATTACTGACCCACTTCGCCGAAATAGACCGGCACCTCAAAACAATGAACTCAAACGATCTACTAAAAGGCAGCGGTAATCGTAACAAGGCCGTAAATGCAGTACTCCAACTGCACTGCAGTACCAGGGATATCCAATCTCAGTGCAGTGCTGTGGCATTGCAAATCGCGGAGTTAGCAACCGGCCCAGTATCCGACCGAATGGGGACGGGGTCCGTTTCGCGCGCGAGATAACGACTCGTTTCCATTGGCCGGTACGACATTTGTTGTGTTAATTTAAAATAATAATTCAATTTAATTAATTCTATTTTACATTTAGTTTGTGTTATTTATTATACTTGTCGCAAACTAAAATTGGTATTTAGATAGGTATAACAAATCTCATTTTGGCACATTGTGAATTATGACGTCACTCTTAATCTTAATTCACAATGTGTCAAATAAGACAATTAAAGACTGTCTGATTGCCTGTTGAGGATTCTGCGCGCCTGTCTATTTATGTCGCCAAGTACTGCTAACATTCATGTCCCGGTGTGAAGGATATTGTAGCTAGCTCAGGGATTCCCAAACTCCAAGGCGTTGCCAGCCTAAGGGCGTCACGAGACGATCAAAATATTCCAAACAGTGGCGTAGCTTGCCCTTCGGGGGCTCAACATCAATAGTTGCCTAGAAGAACATCAATAGTTGACTCTGGTGTGACGAGATTATTTTTGAATAATTTTTTCCCCGAAATTATGGATAACCAATTTTTGCCTACACACGTTTGTCCCGGGGGCCCCGTATCATTGATACGGCGGTAGCTACGCCCCTGGTTCCAAATCTATTTAGAAAAAGATATGAGAGCGATTTCAAAACTTCATCGGAGAAGTTTTGCTTAGAAAAGCAAGCTAATAACAAATACAAATAAAATTCAGTGAAAGAAATTATTGTTACAGTAATGTGTATTACAAACAAGTCTGGTACATTACATTAGTTACAGACACTACTCTACTTATTCTACTTATTCACAATGTACAACAAAAATATGGAATTGCAGACGTGATTATGGGGATTACGCAGAAATTCGTTATCAAGCCTGTTTATTTTACACTTCTGGTACTTCACTTCAACCTTCAAGTCGGGACACCACAACGCAAGCATTGTTGCTTGGCGGCTGAAATAGATAAGGCATCGTCAAAATCGCGTAAGTGATCTATCTATATGTCAAAGTTTTAAGTAAATCATACCTTGTCTTGAAAGGATTAGTTTGTTTAGAATTTAGATGATGGAACCGAGTTATGTGACGTGACTCGTTCGTTGTGAAATATTGTGTTGTATTTTAAAGATTTTGTTTTTCAAACAAACAAGATGACGATAAAGTACTTGTCTTTCGATTGATGTCCGTATTGAATATTATCAATCCTTTGTGTAAAACGTGCAAGGAAGTTCAATCTTTCCTTTTCCTTATTTTAAATCTGTTTATCTATATGTCGCAGCCATCTGGTTAAATCAGCCATTTAATGAGAAGGTTAGTCAGTTAGTAAAACGCCGGCATTCAATTGAGTGGCTAAAGAACAACTACTTGGCTAAACGTTATTTAGCCGTTTGTTTAAAGGGTATGTTTAATTAGAGTGACTTAACTTATGTAATAAATAAATTATTAGTAGCAACAAATTCATTTAGTGAGTACACAAATAATTGTATTGCGAGTACCTATGCATTTACAACAAATAAAAACTTTAAATATGCAATGGCACGAAACTTTAACAGGCATTTATGTTTCTAATTATAAGTATAAATAGAAACTAAACAAATTCAGTTATCTTAATTCTTACTTAAAAACATATAGGTACCACAGTTAAAACGAAAATAATACAAAAACATTGCTTGCTGTGCGAGCTGTCTGACTGACGCCTCATTTGTTTTGGCACTACCAGGGCCGAAGTGGATAAAATTCGAACTACATTTAAATCACCTGCCTGATTTAGCGTCAGCCGTCTTTAAAGAGCTAGCTTACTAAGCCAACTAGTAAAACGTTGAGTGTTGCTAGGTCATTCAACGATCGGCCTAGGCATTCGATTGAGTTTGGCGTTTAATTAACGGACTAGCTTCCTCATTGAATGGCTGATTTATCCAGATGGCTGCGACATATACATAGTATAGAACAAAGTCGCTTCCCGCCGTCTGTCCCTATGTATGTATCGATATTTTGAATTACGCAAACGGATTTTCATTCAGTGTTCAACAATATTTATTTATTTATTTATTTATTAATCCTTACAATATTTCGTACATTGTCTTACTTATATTTACCCTGCCAAACTGCATAACAGTTTGTTGGCAATGGTGTTTCTCTCGTAATACAATCCGGATAACGCTTACAACTGGTTAACAAATTCATCACTTAGTTTTACTTACACAACCAACCTGTAATCCTGTGTTGGATATAAATAGATGGAGTGATTCAAGAGGAAGGTTTATAGGTTAGAAAAAAAGAATAGGTAGGGGTAAAGTAAGTGTACGCGAACGAAGTCGCGCCAGTTACACTAGTAATGGAACAAAATATCCACGAGAAAGTACTAAATTAGGAGAAGGTACTAAATAATACGTATACAGAATGGATCAAGCAACATATTGATTAAAGAGAAAGCACAAAGTCCATTATTTTTATATCCTAGTGGAAAACATGTTTACTATCTAGGTACTTATCTACTAGACAAATGCGTCACCTGCTACATCGAGGAAATAGCAAAAGTAGGTGTTTTTTAATAGGTGTGTACTACTATCACAGATATCGAGTGTTATATAGTTCAGTTGCTAGATAGATAACACAATGTTGCCCTACTAACGTCAAGAGTATTAGATACTGTCGTTAGCAACTACTAAGCTCTACGATCGCCTGGGATATTGATGGAACACAGAAAAAATAAAAATAATGGTAGATATTCTTTTTTCGTAGATTTTGCACTTAGGAGGACGTCAGGACGACTTTTTTGGCACTGGACAGTGAATGTATTAATAAGGTGTAATGAAGGTCATTAGTCTAGTCATTTGGAAGATAACGTCAAGCTCGCATCTAAAAAGCTTCGCACACTCTCCGAAATGAAACATGTGAAGACCGACAGACGATCAACCCTACGCCGATGTTCGAGGCTCTGCAGTTCAATCGGGAGTACCAGAGTACAATATCAGCAGCTTGATTCTTGTAAGTCGATCCATTAAGGCGTTGTAAGATTTGTCGATGATATTGTATCATCGGCAAATCTCAAAACTCACAAGAGCATTGAGCCGCTAAGCCAGCGGAGGGATTTCGCCTCCGTGTGTGTCCGGTCGCTTGTACAACGGTGTTTGTTCTAAAGAACTGTGTTTTGCAGGATCGGCAGCGCGTGGCTAATACCCGTAAGCTTAAAATTAAAATAAGGTATAGCAGTAAATGCAGGTACCTACATCAATCCACGAAAATCCTAATCGAAAGTTTGCCAAAGTGTAATAGACAAGCACGTACGCTTTGAATCTGAATTAATTGAGACGCACATTTAATTTTGAAAGCCATTAGCTTGATTGCACTAAACTTAGGCGACGCCTAAGGTGATGCCATAAAATATTCCAAAGTATTTAGGAGTTACAAAATCGGTGTCATAAATTAGTGAGTGAGTGAGTTGAGTGAGTGACTATTGAGTTGGTACAATACTTTTTCTTGTTACCTATGAGTCTGCGCAGCTGCTTTTTTAGGCACGGACATTTGTAAGCTTCTATTACTTAGATGCAATACCAGTCTCAAATGAGAGGCGATACAGACGTGTGAGAGGAGGAGACAACTCAGGCACACATCTCCCCATCTACCTCCAGTCTATCTATCGTAATGTGTCGTAAACATACCAAACAAACATAAACCTTCAAGTTTTTTTTAATGAAAATGGTAATATTCTATGGAAAATGGAAATGATAATTCAACTTTTTGCAAATTCAAAATTGTGGGATTTATCATTCTGCAAATTCAACTTTTTAGGAAATGATAATTAACAATTATCAACATTTTGAAAATTCAACTGTCTGGTCCGAAAAGGACCTTTTAAAACAAGTTAGGAGTCACCTAAAGTAGAGTGCAATTATAATACAAAGGAAACAATTGTAACGTAATATACGACTTATGTTTCCGTATCTTATCGTATTTAGCGTACACTGGACAAGGGAGATAAAGGGATTACTCAACAGAATCAGCTAAGATTAACGTCGGTCATCAACATCATGGATTTTAAAAGATTCCATGGATATTTGTTGATCTTATCTCAGACGTATTTAAATTTTTTGTGAAATAAAGCGGAAACTTTTACCAATTTCATTGAAGAAATATCGCTGTGTTTGTGTAAGCGTGCGTGCATATTGAGTAGTTAGTAGATAGTTATCGGGTTTTAAGTCGCTTAGCAGGAAAGGTGGTCGTTCTTAGGTACTTTAACATTAATACCTTTGACTATAATGTAAAGACGACACTAATTAAAAATAAATTAGTGCAGTGCACTGCGCGGCGCACCGCACGGTGCCACGTCACGGTGACAACAAAGAAAACGGTGGTGTTATTCTGGTTTTTCAAGTTAGGCAACGTTCGCACGAGAGATTTACGAAAGATTTTGAGTTAGGCTACGATTGCACGAGAGCTTTTTCGGCTCTTTTACGCGCGTTATTTTAAACGACTCGCATGATTATTGACCATATTTCTCCGACTGTCTGTTCAAAAGGCGTAAAAAGTGAGTGGAGATTTTTTTATCTCCAGTCACTTTGCAACCAAGAGACTGTCTCAAATGCAACCAAGAGAAACGTACGAGAAGGATGTCATTAATTTTGAATTAAAACGCTAAAGAGCCGACCAGAAAAATATTATGCAATTTTCAGAGACAGCACACAGGTTCTATTATTTCTTACTATGGTGCCAAACCAGTACGCCCACCACCGCTTTTCTAAAAGCCAATAACAATCGACCGTCGGACGTGCGGATTTGACGTCACAGTAAACAATGTAAAGAACTGTTTTCTCTATTGGAAACTACTAATTTTGTTCTGGCCGACACTTAGATTTTTGATCCAAAAATGTGTGAAACGCGAATGTTGCTTTTTTTAACTAAAAAGTATAACAAAAGAAACATGTGAAGAAATTGGACCACCTCGATTGATCTTCCTCGAATACTATGATAACTGATGTTTTTACCCGACTACGCCAAGGAAAGGTAATGAAGTTAACTGTCTATGTATGTAAAGTTGATAAACGTGGAAGAATCGACAGAGATTTGTCAAGTGGAACAGTGGAGTTGTACTCTTGCGTTGTAATGTTTGTATGGATGTTAATTCTAGCTCAAAAACAACTTGTGAGATTTTCGTTAAAAGCGTATTGATTGTCTGATGGTTACAGGCTCTATGATAATACATTCAATATATTATCTTGAGGATATAAGAACATAATAACATCAAAAATGTTCAATTCAGAAGGTTGATTCGGTCATGTTGGGAATTTGTTATTCACATTGATTGATTCTGTTGTGGGATATACCGCACTGCTTAAATTTGTCCTCAGCTGGTTAAAGACATGATTTTGGGATAATATTACGACAAAATGTTTTTAAACGTAGTTATTTCTGTCTTTTACGAATGTTTACTTAAACTGAGTGTATACCATGGTGGCTCATTCAAAATTATAACTACAAAGTATAACATCAGTAGTAAGTATAAAGAGAGTGTATAAACTTAAATAACTCGGAAACCATTGCTCTTAGAAAACTAGATCCTAAAAAGAAACAATAGTGCCCGTCGACATCTATAAGTATTTGCTGTTCTGGAACAAGCGTTTTAAGGCCAATAGTTTCAGAGTTATGACAGTTTTAAGATTGACAGCTGTCAACCGAAATGTAGATCTCGACGAGCACTATCATTTCTCTTTAGGAACTAGTATTCAAGCACCAATAGTTTCAGAGTTATTACAGTTTTAATTTTGACAGGTGCCATCCAAAATGTACGTTCTACGAGAACCAGCATTTCTATTTAGAAACTAGTGTTCTAGAACCAAACATGCCTTATTTATATTTCGGGATGAACTGAGAAGAGAATGACGACAGGATCACGAAAGCGAAACAACTTCGATAATATTAAAGAATCAGAAAAAGGGGAGGGGCTTACGCATCAGCGGTCAAACTTTCTTTGACAAGGTCGGTTTCCTATTTCATTCACACGCGTTGTATCTGTACTAAAAAAAGTAAACAGATATATGTGTGTGAACTGTGTCACATCAGGAGGAAAGATTCGAACTGTTGGTAAAAAGAAACAGTCAGATGTGACGTTTCATGTTGACATCTGCTGACATCGCGCCGCACGCTGCACGATGGGGCTAAATTGAAAAACGTGGACAAAATTCATACAGAGCTGACATTTCGGGCTTGAATTGCGGGTGTTGCCCCATCATGCAGTGCGCCGCACTGTGGTACATTTCTCCACATGTCAATGTACTTGCATACAAATTGCTCGGCGTGTAACAAGTTTTGCCACATCGTGCAGTGCGCCGCGCGGCGCACTGCATGAGTGTGCGTTCAAGAGGATTCAAGTGGATTTTGTGTTATGTGTTAATAGTAAGTTTTCATGAGGATTTCCGTGTTCGAGTACGATAATTCCTTCTAAGCAAAAAAGACTTTTACACTCCTACCTAAAGTTTTCGCTTTGAGATCAATTGATTAATTACATAAGTTTTGTCAAAAATAGCTATTTAACCGTTATGTATGTAAAGTAAACTTTATTTAGTTTTTAATTTAAATCACCGCTTTTATCTAGGTATTTGATTTATTTCCGCTTCCGGCGTGCGGACGATAGGTACTTAACAGGGTTATAAGGCTTATCAATTATTGTCCTATAGTAAAATGTCAATGACCATATCTTTATAAGAAACCCTAGATAAACAGGCAAGCCTCAGGAAAGTGGTCTCCGCTTTATATGGACATTAGCGACACCAGGGGAATCACGAATGCTTTGCCCACCTCTAAAACTCCAGGACACGTTGCTCTGACAGCTCTGACATCAAATGTTTAAATGCTAGGCACCTTCACTACCAAAGACCACACCTTCAGAAATACAAATTTTTTATACCGCTGGTAAACAAGCTTACGGTCTTCCTAAGCAGTGGTATATGGTGAGGTCAGAGTGCGGTGCTGCTAGGTTTAAAATTATATTGTTTGGCTGTGGTATTCTGTAAGGTGGAGGTACTTCCTCAGTCGGCGGATATAATACGAACGGGACATCCAGCTATCTTGCCAGCTGAAGACTTTGTCATCCTCGCTTTGCTAACGGTATTAGGAGGCACACCTAGCGCGTTGCTGTGCTGAAGTTTGACTAGCCTCAAATTATATGTATCGTGTTTACGCACGATACATTAATAAATTTAATGTATCGTGCGTAAAACGTGTACTGATAGTGGAAACGCGCCGCGCGTGGCGGCGTACGTGCGCGCGCGCACGTCTCGGCCCGCGTGGTAACAAGCGCCGGGGGGCGCCGCGCGCCGTCACTAGCTAGGTAAGGTATTGGCCTTTACGCGGAGATGTTAAGAGTAGGTTAGTATTTTGTTTCTTAGTATTATGGAAGATATGGTTGGAACCGAAATATTTATGTTGCAATGTGTACGTATTGGGATTGCCCTCGATTTCTATTTCAACGTCACCGTTGACGTTACATAGTCTACTCTGCTTGAGCCTCCTCCAACTCCACGTCAGTGAAGGGTTTTGCCATAACATGGGTTCGAAAATGGATAATGGAGTACGCTGCTGCTGCTGCAATTCTTTAGTGCACGAGGGCCCCCGGGTCCGCCTTGACCATGATCCAGGATTTCACCGATCAGGTAATTACAGTGGAGCAACTATAAGTGTCTGTGTAAAAATACTTAGCACCGACTAATACACGCAATGCATTTTTTACGCATATTCACGGGTTATCTTATCATACTCATGTAGAGTGTCGATAGCCTAATGGCTAGCGTAAGTTGTGAGAGGTGCCGAGTTCGATCCCTAGTGCTGGAATGTAGACTCTGTCTAAAAACCTGCTACCTTTTATTTTTACGCGGTGAATGCGTAAAAATTCCGTCCGTTTCGGTAATCGTAGTTTTTTTTTTAATTTTAACAAAAACTACCAGAGATACGAAAAAACTGTTAATGACAAAAATAAATATGATAAATTATCTACAAAATGGCTTTTAGTTCAGTTGGATAGTACTGATAGTTTTCGATACTCCAACTCGTACTGCTTGAATTTATTTTTCCGCATATAAATTTGCCTTTTCACCGAAATTATACAAAAACTACTGTAGTTTACATAGAGTGCCATAGAGAAGAATTGATGTACATACATTTACCAACAAAATAATACCCATCTTATTGTTGTACTAGCTTTTGCTTCCGACATCGTTTGCGTTAAAATATTTATTCTGTATTTTTTATGTATGTGTGCTAGTACTACGGAGAGGTTAAGCAATATCTCCGGTTCTATTCACCCGAATTAGATAAAACATGGCTTAGATTTTAAGTTGGACCCTAAGCTACCAAACTGTAAACTCTGTCAAAATCTGTTCTTCCTGTTTTCTTTCAGCAGGAGAGCTGGAGGAGTGATGGGAAAATTGATTGACCAAAAAAGTTTTCCTGGCTGTAGAGGCGTTGCTTTCGCAGGCAGTTGTGATCGCAACTGGATCGGCTATTCAATCTCTTTAAATTGATTTGTGCCGGGGTTGATGCCGGGGGCCAGCTACCTGTCCGCGTTTCTCAACTGCACAGGCTATTTCTGCGTATAGCTGGTGGAGCAATGCCAGCCAGTGGATACAGCTTAAGCACCCGGAGTCGGTTTAATACAACCTGTATTTTCCCGGGGCTGCTGGCAAGCTGTATCTACTATCTGAGAGGATGGCATAATGTCATTGAGGGCTGGCGCGGCGGCTGCTTCAGCAGGGTCTATGAAACGCCGTTAATACGCAAATATTTCCTATTTACTGCGTTTTATTGCGCGGTTGCTGTGGAAACTCTAGTGCCGTGGGGACCGGACGCAAAAAATATTTTTGGAGTATTAAAAATTAAAATAATTCGTTCCACAGGTATAAGTATTGATATTCAGCAGCGTAATTGTTACTGAAAATTTTCCATTCGCTGATCTATATCATATGTGAAATGCACATGACTGGCTCTTTGTAGGATTGTGTTTCAACGCGTTTTCTTTGTAATATTCATTGACGCTCGACCACGCGTCTTCACGCTTGGTTTCCACCTCTTCAAATGAAAGCGTGTGTGCAGCGAGTTGCAGGTCGTCGGCATACAGAAAACGTATCGTCTCTGGTGTCCGAGGCTGGTCGTTCGTGTATATGTCGAACAAAGTAGGAGCGAGCACACTACCCTGTGGCAGTCCGTTTTTTTGGCTTCGCCGCCTACTTTTTCTTTCGTCTAATGCACTTGGAAGATTCTATTATGCAGAAGCTCGCTTAGCAGTTGGACGAATTTTGTTGTTTTATTCATTTTTTAAAACCATTTAATATTAATAAAACAACTGGGAACACATTTTCGCCGTTTTTCTGTCGGTTAGGTTATTAAAGAACAATTTTCACAAGGCACAGGAAATCAATGTTGCAATTTGAGTAAACAGTTGCATTGCAGTTTAGTATCATATCAATGACAGTTTTCAAGTACCTACTAAAAATACAAAAGCAAATCCAGCGTGAGGTGACCATATATTTTATCTATTTCGGAGTCATGCTTCACGAGGATTTAGATACTCGTGCCAGATTAGATCACTGTTTAGTCATGATGGTTTCCTTGTTATTTTACCGTTTTTGGATAAGAGAGCCCAACCGGGGTGACCCGGATATTACGCCCAAAACGATTATGATGGCTTATCATGTTGAAGGGCGACGCTCGGATGGATTTTGAGCCAAAAATTAACTGTGTTAAGCTTGGAAGACAAAAGGGAAGATAGTACGAGAAGCGCTGTGGTTGGATAGAGGGAGGGAGGCCTAAGTCCAAACATGGACTGACAAATGCTGAAAAAGATGTAACTATGATTCAATCTGATAAGGTTACTCTGTTAACAGTCGCTCTACTGTAATGCTCGTAATGTTATTTTACCCTTTTTTTGGACAAAGTATTGAAAATGTAATTACTTTGTAGGTAATATGTTATTTTGTAATATGGTAATATGTAAAATTGTGATTGTTGTAATGTGGTGTTCGCAAAAATCGGGTGGGGCTGTATCGGAACACACGACCGTTGGTTTTAACGTGAAACGTTTACTATGGTCGGTGGTTGGTGGCAGAGGTAGTCGTGCTCGCTGAGTAAACGTCGTTGACTAACCGTACCTTGGCAGCTTTCAGAACCTCTCGAAACCGTCTCGCTCGCTTAGTGTCGGACATTGGGTTACCCATGTGTGGCCCATGACCCACTCTTTCCGATGAGACTTCGGTTTAGCTCTTGCACGGGTTGAAGCTGACAGAAAATAACTATCTAAGAGAAATCATCATCACAGCCCATAACAGTCCACTGCAGGTCTTTGGGTCTCTCCCACAAAAGGGGAGGTTATTGCCATAATCTCCACGCTTGGCAGGCGGGTTGGAGATCGCAGTGTTGCAAACATAATAATGGAAAACGCTGCTGCCCATTTTCCAGTTTACGGAGACTCTAGATCTTTTGTCTCTAAACATTAGTCGCCTTGTACGACACCCACGAGTGTAAGGGGTTGGTGCTATTCTACTCTACCAGACACCGCACGGCTAAGAGAAATATGTCGGTAATAAGGGAGCTTAAGATTATAGAGATACGGGTTGCCAGAGAAGGAAAAGCAGGAAGGCGGGACCCAGGCCCTTGCGCGCGAGTACCAGCACAACCAGGATGTTAACCCCAATATTACTACCACCTGTCCAGGCGTACTCCTCAGGCTTAAAAGAGTCACCCCGGGTCAATGGAACGGTACGGTACAGGTTTTTCTTTAAACGCAAACATCCTTACAACCTCCATAGCAACGTCGGCTAGCAATTTGGACTTCTATAAGGTCATTAGCCACCATGAGCGCTACATCGATGTTGACGGCCAGAGATAATACTACTCATTAACGTTGTTTTGACATTTTTAAAAGGAAATTGGTATTCAGTAATCAGAAATTAAAGACCTATGCATCTTCGCGTCGCCTTAAACCCGTAAAACATAATAAAATGAGAGAAACAAAGTCGTTTGCCGTAACAGATCATAAATACTAAACCTGTTCGGTAAATTCAGCCGTGTGGTGTCAGTTCAATCGACTGGTTTTAATTAACAAGTCGTAAATGTTAAGCGGTGTAACTTGGTAGTATTAGTAGCTATGAATATTCAATAGCTAATTTTATAGGGCTTAGATAGAGATAGCTTAGATCTTAGATGAAAGTGCCGGTTCAAAGATCAATTGGGTAAAATACAAATTATTTTCCTAATATGATTTCACGTGGAATCGTCCGCATGTTCTGCCCGCGACCCGTGACACTTTTTATAATTTAAGTACTAGGACCTGCTCTGGCTTCGCACGGCTAGTCATCATCATCATATATTTAAGAGTATAACTCTTGTCGTTGGAGCAGTCGCCATTCCTCTTTCCTGTCTACCAGGAGATTACACCCGGTTTCTGAAACGCTTGTCAACGCAAAAATTATGTAACAGCTTTTTAATCTCTGATTAAATGCAGTTTGGGTTTCTGAAAGGGCGTTCAGTAATTTTTGAGTTTATCGCGGCCAGACAGACGCGTCGTGGGACTTTGTTTTATAATACGAACGATGTTTAAAAAACTAAAATTTATTTCAGTCACAAACGTGATGTGTGCACGTGAGATTACAAATCGAAAAAGGTCCCCTATTAATAAGATATTGTTTAAATTGACGTAAACACTATAAATAGACATCGAGTACTTTGTCCCTTATTATTTAGATAAGTTATCATTTACCTACGTAAACCTAATTGATACAATTACGATTAATTAAGTAGGCGGAAACTCCTCCTATATTATTTAATACAGCAGTCAGTAGTAAAGCATGTTTTTAAAGCTTTGGGTTTTAAATAAAAGAAAAATGTTATGTGTAATCACAGTGAGACTAGCTTTATTGGAAAGGTAATAGAATGCCATTTATGTGGCCGATGCGTCATTCAACCAAATACAATTCAAAAAGTGGGCTCCATCGCTGAACATTTTGTATGGAGGAATAAATTAACATCAAAGTAATTTTACTTTGTCCACCGAGATCGTGTGACAACTCCTTTAGATTATTTTCTTTGATATGTCTACGCTGATATGCCAGAGACAATGGAACACAACAAACATACATACATACACAAAGCTCACGTCTCTGTCCCACAAGTGGGGTAGGCAGTGACTATGAAACACAACATTTGGTGAGTTATTAGCGAAATACGGCCATTTGCTGCAAAAGTATATGAAAATCAGACATCCAGATTGGCCCATCTACAGGCCACTCGCACCGACCAAATGGCCGAAATCATATTCAAACAAACGGCAATTAATTATCTTTAAAGATAGTTTCAAATTTCACTGATATAATTAATATATTTCAATTAAAAACCAAACCTATTAAAATGTGTCTATTTAAGTACCATCGTACTTAGCTTAGCTTAGAGAAGTCCATAATCTCGACAGAGGTCTCTCAAAGCGATCACAAAGCGTTTCGATGTACAAGCAAGCAAGCTGCTGGGCAAGAATGCAGGATGATTATGGGTCCCTAACACGCAACTGGGCCTCATGACCTCATCTGCAGTCGTACCCCCTGCTGACAGACTTACGAGACGACACTAACAGGTTGTGCAGGTCAGATGGCACTCGCCGCACGTAAAATGTCAAACACCACAAAAAGAATAAAAACCGCACCTATCAGTAAATACCTACTAACATCGATGCTACTTTAATGTGTCTTCTAGTTTAATAACTTCAGTTGAAAATGTCTTGAAGTTATTCTATTCATATAAGTAGGTTTAACTACATTACAGTGTAATTTTAGACTTAAGTTTCTTGAATTAATTATTCAAGCAAAGCTTAGCCAGAACTACTGCATGACACATAGGCTGGATTCAGTGCAGTTACGTCTGATTTAATCGGTCGGGCTCAAGATAGCGCGTACCTCTATCAGTTGATCTTTGAAACGAATGATTCTATAAAACGGCCAAGCTATACCTTCCGACCAAAACGTAGGGTGTGTAGAGTCATTTGTATAGTTAGGAGCTTGGCTCTTCATAAGATTTGATAACTTTTTCTCAGTGAAACCGTTAAGAGCTTACGAGGCTTGGCCAACTACATGAAATGTTTTAGGTGGGATTTCATGACTTTTGGATTTGGAATTGGTTTACTTTTATTATAAATTATACATTAATTTTTTTTTGTGTGAGCGTTAAAGAATTGATCTATCTATCTATCTATATACAGATCTGCATCCTCGTTTATGGGAGTTGGAGGTTAAAACTGACACATTTTTTAAATTTCTTGTTACCTACTAATGTTAATGTTCTTAAGGTTTAAGAACATTATGAAAATTATGAACATACCATGGTCGTACGACGAACGTCGCCCGACCTATAGGAGACCCCCAAACCGCCCGTCGCACGACCATGGACGTACGACGGACGTCGCCTGACCTATAGGAGACCCCCAAACAGCCCGTCGCACGACGGACGTCGCCCGACCTATAGGAGACCCCAAACAGGCTGTCGCACGACCATGGTCGTACGACGGACGTCGCACGACCATGGTCGTAGGACCGCTGCCAATTAGGACAACGCCAAGCTAACTTTTTGATCTATTTCCGATTTCTGTGGTTTGCAAACAATGGACTATTCTAGGCCCAATGGTTTAATAAACTAAAAATATTAATCTTGGCGTTAAAGTCCCGGTTGTGCTCTCGTGCCCGTGGTTCTCCTTGACCATGATCCAGGATTTGGTAGATCAGGTAATTACAGTGGAGCGACTGCCATCTGCCCTCCGTGACCCTGCTACCAGAGGAGCCTGACCAGATTGGATTGGACATTCAGTCGCCTGAATGTGCAGGTTTCATCACGATGTTTTCCCTCAACGTCAGAGCTTCGGTTATTGTTTAAGTAATGTACATGACTCGGAAAAGAGTCATTCCCGGCAGTGGGATTCGAACCCGGGACCTCTCGCCTACGAGTCGGATAGACTAACCCGTTTAATCATGGAGCTAATATGTATTCCCCTGACAAGTATATGTATTCTTAACAAGTGTTTTAGGGGATTAACGTTATAACGCCACTGCGTACAAAATTAAGCAAATTGTGTCATTGATTCAAAACATCGTTATCAAGATAAAAATGAGCTTCATTAAAAGACAAGTTTCGTCATGACAGCATTGCAGAATCTTGGAACAATAACAGCGTAATATTTCTAGCTATCTTAGCTAAGCTGATAACAGCAGTTTATCATAACTCGAGGGAAAAGGCAATAAGTACTTACACGGGTAGAAAAAAATAATTACTTACATATTTACACATCGATTTGAAAGTCTGGTATTGGTCAGTTGAAATACATTTTTACACATTTCCAGGTTTGGCCACCGGGTCAGATGAGTTTGTGGCACTGTACATGAACGGTTTTTGCAGACATTGCTCCGGAAGCCATTGCTGCACAAGCCATGCCAAACCAAGTGCGGTGACCAGCTATGGCCGAGGTATAGGAAAATAGGGGGGGGGGGGAGCTTGACAGGGCATGGCAGGAACTGTCCTCTTGAGACCACCGAGTGACATATCCTTTATGAATGTCCCACGTAACATTCTTAAATATTGTTCTAAACTTATTCCGGTCTAGGATCTGAAGTACTTTAGGATGGAAGTTACAGTAAAATTGGCAAAGTTTCAAGCCGCACCATGAGTGTGTCTGCTTAGCTATTCGCAAGAATTCGAAATTCGAATACAGTTGACGTCGTTGGTAATGCCTATACCAGTTAAGGATGGCAATCACGAGTTTTCGTTTTCGGAGAAGATAATTTCGGTCTCTATAATAATTGTTCTCCTCGTGCGCCTGGCCTCGGAAGTGTGTTCTTTAAATTATACTTTGTTGATTCTCTACAGATATCTCCTAGTTTTCTCCTCTACATCTTATGAGATGTTCGCTAAATCTGACGAAATCGAGTGGTGCATAGAATGTTGTTCAACATTTTAACTGTGGTAGAAGTCTTTTAAGCCCTGTGATGATAAGCCCGAGGAGCATACCTGGATGGGCTCTTATATATTTGGTAAAATAGAAGGCCTGACCATGCAATCCAAAGAGGATACTTCTTTTTCTTGTTTCATAAAATGGCTATCCATCCCGTTCGTGTTGATTCAGCCAATATCAAGTACATTGTGAGTAATTATATTATACTTAGGGCCGATTTTTCAATCCTCAGATAAAGTTTATCTGCCCGATAAAGTAATACACTGCCTAATTAAAACAAACTATAATCCTTTACAATTATGAAGTAATTATTAAAAATTATTATAGTTGTATAATAACTTATCAGACTGATATGTTTTATCTGAGGATTGAACAATCGGCCCTTAGTAAAATTAAAAATTCAGGCAACGTGGTACGATTCCCACAATATCACGACAGTAATGACAGTTAATGTTATGTGGACTTTCTTGGGGCAGCGCGTAAGCCCACACAGGTGCTTTCTATAGAATTCTTCAATCACTGCACTCTTAACTGAACTCTTAAAATATCTATTTTGCTGCGAATTAAACTATAATTAATGTGAATCCAAAGCACGTGTACACAACGGTCTAACCAAAGAGAATCCTATAGTATAGATAGGATAGGGTAAAGAAATAGGACATCAAGTCAGGATAGGGGATCTTCATAGATAATATAGATAATGAAATAACCATAGAAACCATTGACACAAACAACACTGTCAGATCTGTGATGGGTTTACAATTTTCCCACAAAAACTAAATCCGAAATTCAAAATGGTGAAGAAACACGATAAAGCCAAGAATTACATTAAAGCGGACGTGATTATATTGGGGTGCAGTTTGCCGGGTATCGTGACGGCTCACAAGCTGAAGAAACGGTTTGGAAACACGCTGGACATCATGGTACTCGACCTGGCGACCACCACACTGACCGGCATGTCCAAATGCAATGTCGTCTTCCAAGAAGAAGGAGAAGAGGCAGCTCTGGTCAAAGATAAATCGAAGGACATCGTACCAATCGGAACCGTAATGGACAACGTCGCGAAACACTACATTTTAAAATACGCCAGAGACTTCAATATACCAGTACCAGAATGCATAATTAATCCAAAGAAAAAGACTTGTGTCCTACAAAAAGTATTCCAGTGCCACGGCGGAAAGAAGAAAATTGTCGCCTACAACAGCGACTACCACGACTTCGATTATCTAAACGTGTTAGAGAAATTCGAATTGACCCAGTATCAAAATAAACTCGATCATCAAATGAAAGACCTGTTTCAGGGCCCTAACCCATCCAGCTACATTGCGAAGAAGAAGCTGCGATACTACGATCAAACGACGATGGAGAAACACATTTGCCAGTCGGTCCTTTTCACGACGCCTCGGGCAATCATGCGGAACACCGTCAAGTTAGTTTGCGGAGCGAATCCAGAGGACATCTCTGTTCTGTTCTATTTACACCAGTGTTATAGAACTCGCAGCTGCAAGAATCACATCGACGGCAGTAATACGAGGTTCCGGGAGAAGCTATTGGGCCACTGTAGAAAGCTTATTTCAAATAAGCTTCAAAAAAGTATCGCCGACATCACAATGACAGTCCAAGCCATCAAATATATCCGGTCTTATTCCAACGAGCAAGTGATACTGGAAACGGTGCTTGGGACCCACAGCTACGTGTGCAATTTGCTCGCCATGGCCGTAAATCCAGAGCAACTGAATAAGATCAAAGTGGAATCACAATTTCTATCGGAAGCTGAATACGCTATTGCGACAGCTATGATGCCCGGTCGGTTGAAAAAGTTTGTTATCCAGTACCACGATAATTTCTGGATCAAGGAAGGGTATAGCGGCGACATAGTGAGTGCACACGGTCCGATTCTGTGGGCGATGGAGCGCCCGAAGTACAAGACTAGCGATACCAATAGGAGCGCCACGTTGATGGGTTACTTGGGCGTCTTAGAGGATGGAAATGAAGAGTCATCGGAGATGGCTGTGGTGGAGCAGCTGGTCAAACTGTTCGGGGAGGAGGCCGCACAGCCGGTACACTACAAGGAGTCTGAGATAGCGGATGTGTATGTGCCTCGTTGCGGGGACTACGTGGGTTTGCGCGGCCTGATCGCTAAGGAGACTATGAAGAATCTGGAGTGGGGAGCGTTAGACGTGTTTGCAGACGGGGATGTGGCGGCTGCGATAGAGGCTGGCCACATGACGTTCGTCCGACTTATGAGCACGCTGCGTCCTCAAGCCGAGACCTTCGAGGACGGGAGCAAGGCAGCCTGGCCCACAGTCTTCGAAGACAGCTTCTTGGGAAAGTGGTTCAGTCACATAAACGTAGCGAGCACGATGCGCATGTTCGTATACACTACGATTGCCTACGCTAGCGTCAAAATTGCACGAAAAGTATTCCAAGGATTTTCAAGAAGTTGAGGTGTTGTTTCGTACTGTGCTTTGTGATTCATTTACTTTTTATAACTATATTGCGGATGTATGTATTTGTTTTTTACGATCAATTTGATACAATATTATTGTATAAAATATGAAAATAGTCCTTGTTATTTTCTCCTTTTTATGGGAAATGGGCTTGCATCCCATTCTTTACTGGTGAGTGGAGATGATATGTTGCATGCTTGACTAGTAAGATATTTTTTTCAGGGAACAATGACGCAGGCTGAGTTGCACACCTTGTAAATACTAGCTTTGTTTAATAGCTATAAATTATAGCCGAAGTTATAAACTCTATGTTCCAAATTTCATCCAAATCCATTTAGCAAATCTAAACATTCTTTATGTTTGTATACGTCAATGCGGTTACATCAAACAGGTAGGTACTACATTAGTGGAATGTACTACTTACAAAGTAGAATTATACAAGCATTACGTGATTTCCTTAAGGAAAAAGGAACCAAGGAAGTTATTCCTTTACCTATACGAGTCGTAGTCGTAAATAGGCAGCCCGTATGGAATAACTAGTCAAGATCGCATCAAGCATTGCGCCATAGTTCGATTGATTCTACTCACGTTACCTATATCCCTATGTATATTTCGACTGTATGCAATAGAGATAAGGGTCCTATTGCAATGATTATGCTGACTCGGTCCACTGGAGAACCCTTATATGTAATGCATGGCAAACGTTAACCTTCTGCAATGTCATGACATGACTCAAGGCCGAGAGGAAATACATTTCAGGTCAAGTTTAATAGTTACCTATTCCACTGTGATGAAAGACATAAAAATAATAATCTTGGCGTCAATATAGGTGGATTTCGCAGATCAGGTAATTACAGTGGAGCAACTGCCATCTGACGTCCGTGACCCTGTTAAGTACGGGAACCTTATCAGATCGGATCATGGTTAAATTGCGATGTTTTGCCGTAGGAGCAGAAAAAGTCATTGATAAATGGAGGCACTATGGACCGAATTCGCTACCTCTCGCTTACGAGTCCGACTCACTAGCCATTACGCCACTGACGCTCTTGTGAGCTTATGTGTCATTCTGAGCTATATCTTGTATGAGCTACAATACTACAAATCAAGAGGACCCGTTCCTTATTTTTTGCTTGAAAGAGTATTACATCGACCAAGAGTATGGTAGGATATCGTTAGAAGAACACAATATAAGTCACTGGATCCATCTTCTGGATCATTATTAGAAGTCAATTCGGACTTTTCCCGCTGGAGTAATAACACCGCACACTATGCTCAAAGTGAAATGGACGCCTGCATAAAAACATGGAGCAAACATTTTTATAATAACATTTGCTACATTAATTAAGGAGTTTAATGTGGTGTGTTAATGTTTAATTCAGTTATACTCCTAAAGGAAAAGTTATATAACAATATAACAATATTTTAGAAGCAAAGAATTGAGACCTTCGAATTATAATTTACGCCACACTTTCAAAATTTTAGTAGAACCATAAACGAGCGTGATAGTAAATATGGCATTTTATAGACTTCCTAATTTGTAGCGCCCGAAATCTAGACAGTCTTACGAAAGTTACTGTTTAAGTCTATCTAGTGGACTGTCTGCTTGTTTCTTACTGTGAACATAATGGAGGCTTGACTCGATCTCGGCAGAATATACCAGGTGGATTGGACTGGGAAACGCAGAGTTGGAAATATAAAAGAAAATTGTTGTATAAACAATACATCATCAGATTACTTATAATAGGAGATGAATTCTTCCTTTAGTCTCAGCTTAATTTAATTAGTTTATACTTAGGGGATGGATAGATGAAACTAAGCATCTTATTAGTAGAAAGCGATTGTATGGTGCAGAAGAGAAATTTAATTCTCGTCCTTATCGGAAGTTCATACATTTTTTCGCGCGAAATTGTGGCTAGTCTTTAATCAATTACATAAAGTTAATACCCAAACCCTACACTAAACATAAATAAACTGGAAAAAATATAGAAGCATAAACTTAAAACAAGTGTCACCAGCTGGCTCCAGAATCTCTCTTATGAAACTGTTGAGTGCTTCATTCATCCTCCAAATTAGTTAACTGCTGTCCTGCTGAACGTTTTACTAAATACATAACACAGTGCAACACACATACACTCACACACACACACACACACACACACACACACACATATACACAAGCATACACACACACACACATAAATTAGCATAAAATAAAGCTATTGAAATACTATTAGTTTGTAAGTTTATAGTTCTTTTAAAAGTACTATTGTCAAAGTGAACTTTATATTTGTTAGCTGGAGGTATAGCACAGGTTGTTACCTATTTTACCTACAGCTTGATCAATTCCTCAGTTCCTTCAAGGAGCCTTTGATCCTTTGGAGCCTCATGCATTCATCTGATCTCCACGACCTTTTCAAGGTCGCCGTGGGTCGCGACTATCTTACATGGGCAGTCCGATACTGCGATGGCACGTACGCGGTCGACACTCACGAATAGTCAAGAACTTTTCCGCAGGAAACGATACTAGATACTATTGTGTTATGTACAGATACTATTGTGTTATGTACCTTGATTAATAAATGTGTCATATTTTTATTTGCAACGAAATAAGTTCAGGCAGCATAGTGTAATGTATGATCCGTCCAGACTGACTTGTCTTATTTGGTGAATAAACAATACCCAAATCACGACTTGCCGTTTCAATCAAGTTATGAATATGAATTTCAACAAATACTGCTGCAAATTATCTATTTAAATACATAACCAAATAAGGCAAGTCACTTTGGACAGATTTTAGTGTTCAAGCAGTACAGAACGCCCTCTGGCCAAATGGATTGATGATTGGCTGCAGTGCAGGTGGATGCTGGATGCGGCAAGCCGAGGACAGGGGCATTGGCGTTCATTGATGGAGGCCTATCTATGTCCAGTGGCGGACGAGGCTGTTGATTCTGGGTCAAAATTGGATGGTTATTGAGTTGATGAAAAGCAAACGACTATACTTAAAACTACTCTGTACTAAACATTAGGAAGTGATTTTTTCTGATACCTACGTTTATAACTTTCAGGCAATAAATCGAGCTGGTACAAACAGGCACAATATCAGTCACGAGACCAAGCGCAGAGAAAAACAAAACCTCGCCATCACGGAAGAATCGTCCACAAAAACTATCTAATAGACGAGGAAAGGGAAATGAATTGTTTTCCTATCATTTGACTTGACCACGCTCGAATGAGCACCAAATGCGGCTTTACCATCGCAGATTGCTAATGAAGACGAAAGTATAAGGTATAAGCTTTGAATCTAGTGAAGACAAAAAACAGGCAAGCGGGCTATTTTATCGTGGCCTATGGACATCAGCAACACCACGGGTGGCACCACTGCGTTACCCACCTCTAACAAGCATACCTCTGGAAGGATGCCACGAGCAAAGGAAATAAAACACTGTAGCTGACATTTCATTCCACAATATTCAACATTCGAATAGCACGAGCGAGACACGTTCTTTCGAACCTTGTTGGTTGGTGTCGCGTGGAGACCAACCAACAAGATCTCAGTAATACGCAAAAAAGCTAAAAGCAAGCAAAATGGTGCTATAAGCATGAAAATCGGAACAATTGATCTTTAGGGGAATCAATTTGACCCGTAACACCAAAAAAAACTGTCTTGGGGTTACATAATATGAGGATATTAGGTACGTATAATTTGAGGTTTATTTTCCAAAAACAATTATTCAATCGTATCGTATCTGGAGGAGGACTTGATATGTTTTGAAATTGGATTAAATTTAAATTTAAAACAGGTGACTGAAATATAATTGATTTATTTTTAGAATCGGCTCTGAAAGTCCTTTCATTTGATACAACGACCGGTTTTAGGTCTAATTTTTCCCCCCATCCAAAAACAACATCCATACATATACATATCTTAAAGATCAATTGTTCTGATTTTCATGCTTTTAACACAATTTGCAGCTTTGTACTGATTTCGGGGTGTACCGGTAACACTAGGATGAGTGAGTACAGTACCTGCGCAGTTCGCGGCAGGTGGTGTGATGGCGGAAACGCGCTGTAGGCACCAGATCAAACAGTTCCCTAGAACATTCTCCATTGATTAGCACACACACTGGGTACGAAACTTCCTTCAACAGCCAAAAAAGGTTCTCATTTGCTTGTTAATCGTCGACAATTCGTATGTTAGGTATGTCGCAACGTATTGAAATGGCCTTGCCGTGTGGCCGTAACAGTGGTTGAACACTTTAAATTTTTTTTTGTCTATGGATATCCTAACTGATTCGAGGCCTAGTGAGAGCCATCCGACACTGTAGATAGCAATTCATCTCTAAAATCAAAGCACAATTTTTTGTAATGGCTAACAGAGTCCATACTCCATTGGCATAAGAAGTTTTCGGTCTAATTATCCGTAGTGCGCTTCCCCTGATTACTGGCATTGGCCTATGCCTAATTTGTTTTATGCTGTCACCGCTTTTTAGGAGATCAGTCGGAATAACTATCTTTGATACTACTGCCTGTTACTTCTTAATTCAATTAGTTGCGGGATCCAAGACATTATTAGCTCGACCTCGGGCGCGCCTGAGTGTCAAAACTCAGGACCTGTGTGCGGTCGCCGATGTAGATCCTGGCTACACAGGTGTTGTAAACGGTGGGAATGAGTGGTTTGGGCAAAGCCATAGCCTCCTTCATCTTACAAGCCATGCTGTAGCACGGAACGGCAACGTCGCTGTGAACAGATTTACTCATTGTTTACATGTCAATGTGCGGGAAAATTATGATTTATATAATGATTAATTAAAAATATATTGATAAAACTGTAAATTAACGCCTTTATATGGACTATCTACGAAGGTAAATAAAAGTAAATATATTTATAATTGCGCAAAAATTGTATAAATACGATTTTAAAAATAATCCCGTAATAAGCCCTTAATAATTTTTGTTGCTCGTTTTTTACTTATTTCATAAATCAAATTCTGTTTTATTATCGTAATCTTTCTCTAACAGATGCAAAGGCGTTATCGCATTTGAAAAATGCAAATAAAATTATGATTACACCTTAAAAACGGGAAAGAAGCTGTGCCGATGATTTGCTTTCCAAAAGTTGTAATTCTATTAAATAAATGGATTTCTGCTATTCCCTAAGCATGCTTGAGTCCCACCGAAATATCTTTTGTGTGCAGCAAGCATTTTCGCACTATGAAAGTTATCAACTACTTTAAACCAAGAGATCTTTGATTATATCCACGATGATACCATAAGTAAGTAAGTAGTTAGTTTTTAGATACATAGGCAATACTTAAATAATATTGTCAATACTTAAATAATATTGTTTAAAATGAATTATACCTAATATTGAATAAATTGGGCAATATTTTGGCTGGCATAGATTATTTAATTTCATGATAGCTTTTGGCCGTCCGTTGGCGTCCACATAACATTCGGTTATAACGTTCCGGACCCGTTCCCGCGGGAACCACATTAAATTTCGGGATAGTTTATAGTATATGTGCTAGTCGAGGCTATATACTATATAATTGCCAAATTTCATTAAAATCCGTTCAGTAGTTTTTGCGTAAAGGAGTTACAAATATCAATTACGTACAAAACCAAACATACATTATATTTCACATTTATAATATTAGGATAACTGAATTGCAAGTAGTTAGATAATATAAATAGTACAGGAATCTATCTAATTTCATATTATCTAATTAATGCATATACTTATTTATATACTTAATCACTTAAATAACATTAAACGACGACGACCGCGATGATAGCTTTACAGTCATTTTCAGGTTCACTAAAATTTAAAATCCGACGTTGTCAAACTTCTGCGCATGGCTTGTAAGATGAAGGAGGCTATGGCAAAGCTCATAAATCGTTTATTTCTTATTTGAGATTTTGCCTCTACCTTTTGTAATTAGGGTGACGGCACCAATTATAGACATCTTACAAGTCTAGACAAGTACCTATGTAGTTAACCTATAATTTTGCGACATCTCTCGCTTATTTATTTATGTAATTATTACCCACCGGCCCCGATCGAACTCAACAAGTTAGGTTTTAAAGTTACGTTTTTGGTATAAAATTTGCTAACAACTGGCACCATTAACCTAAATCTATTTGAACATTTTAGATAAATTAATGATTATTTAACAGCTTTATGGCTTGCACTATGCAAGACTAAAGCAAACTATGCCACCGTAAACTGTACCACAATTCTAGGTCAGTATCAAAATCGAGTCACACGCCAATCCATGAGTGGGGCTGGGGCATAACAATTAGATACCTACCTACTACCTACACAAATTATGTAATGCACTTTCCTTCACGCGATATTACATAACAATTAAAAAATGCAACACCTGGGTTGGTATGCCATACCTACTTAAAATTCGTAGTGGGCCATTTTAATAATATAATTAAGGAACGCCACGGCTTTCGGGTTTACTCTATTACAATATGCATGTATTTTATTTAATTAATACACATATAAACCTATCGAACGAGAGTCGGTGGCCGAGCGGTTAGAGCATCCGACTCGTAACCCAGAGGTCCCGGGTTCGAATCCCGCTTCGGCCATGTACCAATGACTGTTTTCTGAGTTATGTACATTAGTTGAATACTAACCGATGCTCTTACGGTGAGGGAAAACATCGTGATGTTACACTCGTGGGTGTCGTACAAGGCGACTAATGTTTTCAAGACCAAAGATCTAGAGTCTCTGTAGGCTGGAAAATGGGCAGCAGCGTTTTCCATTGCTATATTTACAACACTACTATCTCCAACCCGCCTGCCAAGCGTGGAGATTATGGCAATGACCTCCCCTTTCGTGGGAGAGGCCCTAAGTCCTGCAGTGGACTGTTGATGGGCTGTGATGATGATGATGATGATGATGATTGCCATCTAAACTCCGTGACCCTGCTACTAGGGTAACCTGACCAGATTGGATCATGGTTACACATTCAGTCGCCTGAATGTGTAGGTTTCATCACGATGTTTTCCCTCACCGTAAAAGCATCAGTGTTCAACTAATGTATATAACTTACAAAAGAGTCATTGGGTACATGATGGCAGTGGGATTCGAGCCCACCTCTCGTTTATGAGTCGTATACCTTAACACTAGAGCACCGACGTTCTCCACATCAAAACAACAGCCCATAATAATCCACTGCTGGCATTGAGCCTCCGCCACATCCGGAAGGAACAAAGATCTATCAGCGTGTCTCACCGAGGCAAATTGTGATGAAAATGCGGGCCTCTATTTGACAGCGTTTGAGTATTGCCATTCAATGTGGTAATGCCTACAGCAGTTTGGGCACGTTGCCTAATGGAAGCCATTTAACAGATTAGTTTCTTTGTTTCATTCATTGAAGTTGCTGTACCTTCATAGCTTAATCATTGTTTTATGTTGTAAAATGAAATGTGTAACTAAAATGTTCAATAGGCCTGCTGGAACAGATTTCTTTTTAGAAATAAGCAGTGCCTGTTATTGTGTCGTTTTAATGTTGTTATATCTGTAGATAAGCTATTTATTGTGTGCAATAAACTGTGTAATGAGATTAAATAAAATGGTTGTTCATTACAATTTTGGAATAAGTAGAATATTTTCTGTTTTGTACTTACTTTTAAGAGAGCTTTTTTTACTTTTTAAACTTCTTTGATAATGATAAACGAGTTCTTGAATCGAGACCGCGGCGCCACATTGTAGGACTTCCTCAGGCGACCTAGAAGTCCGAAAATTTATTAATATTGCGATTGAATTGTAATTGGATCACAAGCGCATCTCAACGGTAGTGACGCGTTTTTGGTATTCTGCTACAATTAAAACTGCAATTGAGCTGCCAATAGCGTGTTATCAAAATTGCGGATTTCAGGCCAACACAACTTGCGTAAGGCTAGGCGGATACGGGAGGCCTTTGTCCAGCTGTGGACTAGTTAAGGCTGATGATGATGAACCTTTCTTCTTTTCTTCCATCTCTTGTATAGATTTTCGTGTCTCCTTTGAACATCATTTTTACGCTAAGTACGCGGTTTCACCTATAGTACCTACATACATCCATTGTAATAATTCGTTAGCTATGGTAGGTTTTCAGTTGTTGTTGTCATTTACGCTAGGTTTCCCGCATGGGTCGGCTGAGGTTCCTCGAATCAGTTGTTTCTACTTGACGGCATAGTGCGTGTCCTCATTGTTGAAAATCAACCTGGCTCGCCATTCTACTCGAGTGTTGTCAGTTTTTAATGGTCTTAAGCGACTTTTCAAGCCATGAGATAGGTGGTGGTTATATTCAATCGCTGTCGTTTTCCTACCGTTGTCATTTCGTTTGATAGTTAAGTTCGATTAAACCTTACTTTCATTTAGAAGTTGGAAAAACTCTCCTGATTAAAACTTCAATCTTACTTTTTTGTTTCCAAGCTGTTGCACCGATGAATAAGGCTAAGTACCTTCTCAACTAAATTGTTTTATGTTATACGGTAGGCAAACAGGAAAGCGGGCCACGTGATGGAAATTGGTCACCGCTGACGATGAACATCAACACCCCGCCTAAGACCATCAGCAATATATACCAGGGGTGTCACTGGGCTATCTTTAAATACTTATAGCTCTTGAAGGATCCCATGGCATGACAAAGGAAACGCTATGGCTTCCAGCCACAGCAGCTATTCCACATTCGTTTAGTACGAACACGAGAGAGAAATGATTTTTCGAACAGTCGCGCTAGCATTAAAATTTAAAAAATTGCATCGTTATTGATCCATCCGTTCTGGAGCTACGACGCCACAAACACCACTTTCGATCGCACAGCGATCATGGAAACGGGTACATTTATTTTTATGGGTTATAGAGGGATCCCCTGATCTGTGTTAGTCTGCCTACTCTCAGCACTCTAAATAGCGCTTGAAAGAGGCTATGTTAGCGAAATGGTCAGCTTTTGTATGTATTTGAAGAGTGATATCTCCTACACTGGAAAAAGTTAGTCTGCCGGCTCTCAGCGGTTGCGTCTTCAAGAAACAGCGCTTGAAGGAGGCTTACAAAGTTATACATTGATCTAGCTTTCTATATATCATTTGTGCGAAATGTTTGCCAATCCAACTTCATTTTATAACTTGATCGAATATTACTCGTTGACTTGAAGAGCTTAAATATATGTACTATTACACTGAATACGTAGCCAAATATTACGGTTTAGTTATGTTATACCTACTCGACACGAGTTTCTCACCAAAATTCTTCCACTTTGAGGCTAAGTATGTTGGAACTTAATCCAAAAACGTTAACGTCAAAAGACACCCCATACTCCTACTGCTCTCATCATCATCATTATCATCATCCGAGCGATCAAACCCAGCCTCTGGCAGGCTCCACTTTTCTCCTTTTCTACGTCTACCTAGTCGTCCGAATTCTACAAAAATGGTGTCACGAAAGATGTGTAATTTTGTGAAAAATGTTAGTTATATCGTTGTAAAGGCACCTTCCGCACAATATCTACAGCAATAATATAATAAATAAAGAAAATGAAGTGTCATGCGGGTGCCGTTTAGTACAACTCACGCTAGCATCAAAACTTCTCGTTAAACTTCAACCAAAATTACTTGTAAAAATCATTATTGACTTATTAAAAACATAATTATTAGCACGCAGAAATGACGAGACCGAAACTTAGAAAGAAAAAAATAGTAAACATTGAGGGAGTTATTCCGGTTTGCGACCGACCGACCAAAATCACTTTCAGATGTGAAGGGACAACATCTTCATTGAATCGTTTAAGAAAGAAATAGCACACAAATAGAACACCAGTTCGAACCAAGTTGGCGAAAATGCTGAGCGGCGAATTCTAAAGTCGACTATTTCTACTTCACAGCTATCCACATCATCCGGACCGCTCTTGAAACATGTTCGAATGTAATTCCGATGGACGAATTGAAGTCCTGACTATGACTTCTAGCTACCCCAATTTTTTTCTCATTCACTTTGTCCAATCTTCGGCATCCTTACGTCGTAAGCCGCTGGCTCTAGCGTCCAATTCGGCGATGTCAATCCATCGCTTCTTCCCGCAGGACCTCTATTCTAGTATAGGCAGGCTTAGGCGGCGCCTATTACCCGCCATGTATCCCTAGGGCTTACCCAATACGTAACCAAACCAGCGCAGGCGTGCCTGTTCGTCTTATCATCCATGTCTCTCACGCCAAGGCCGCCACGGATGTACTCGTACGCATTCGATCAAATCGTGTAACGCCACACATCCTCCTACTGCTCTACCGCCACAAAATGATACCTATAACTATAAATAAATAGCTCTTCATTTTAAAGGCCTTGCCACACACAAAGCTCGGCGCGAGCGCGGCGCGAGCGCGGTGCGATATTTGCTAGGCAACCATCGCGCGGCGCGATAGTTGCCTAGGCAACGCGCCAGCATCGCGCCGCGCTCAGGCCGCGCTCACGCCGCGCTCAGGCCGCGCTCAGGCCGGCGTGAGCGCGGCGCCGCGCCTGCGCTGTGCAGTGCCACAAACTTATCAGACCTGGTACCGGCGGCGCTGTTTTTGGGATTGACATGTCAGTTCAAATACATTTCAAAAGTAAGTGTCGTTATTTTTCCGCAGTTCCAGTTTTGGCCACCGCGTTTCTATGCAAATCGGCACACATAGAGTGACTGCTCCATTATTCGGGGAAATGAATTTTTAGGATGGTAATACTCCCGCATGTCGTAATAGCGGGTTATTTACTCGTTTCTTTTTACCAACAGTCCGAATCTTTCCTCCTAATTTGACTGGTGCATTACGCAGATAATTTTAAACCTGAGGAAGAATATAGGCTTACTTTTTATTCCCCTCCACTCGCTAGCTTGCAAGAGTATATATAAGGTAGGTAAAAACCTGAAGCTTGGAAAAGTAACGCCCTACCTCTGAAATAAGTCGCCTTTTACGACACCTCTTAGTGTGGACAGCGATGCTATTTTACTCTGTTGGACACCACACTGCAAATTTTGCTGCCTAGGTAGGCCCTCTAAGGTAGGTAGGATGAGGGGGCACAGCTCTCCTACATCAGAATCAAAACATTTCAGTACGACTTACTTGTCGAGTTAGACAAACTTTTAATGATACCGTAACATAGAGCACAAATTCTACAGTGCAAAAATTCGGTGGCTAGAGTCTAACGCTGATATAGATGTTTTGTTTAATTACCCGCTACAGTGCACAGAAAATTGCGCTCAATCTTATCCACCACAATTTTCAGTTCAGTATAAAATAGACGAACAATTGCCCAAAGCTTACTTCATGGCCATGGATCGTAGTTCTTCTTGTTCGTGTACAATTGACTTACCGCCATACAGAATCAAATTCGACTTTTTTCTAACAGATTTATCTCTAGCGGCTGAACCGGGATTTGTCGCTAGAATAGTCCCCGCGGGCTTAAGTAACCCACTCTTACGTATTTGTGTCTTTGACAGTTGTCAAAACGCACTTGCCAGGTGAAATTATTAAATATTTATGGTAGAATTTTTTTGTAGTTTTTTAAATATTTATGGTAGAATTTTTTAGTAATTTATATAATCTGGCTATAATAGGACCACGCTTAGTCCGAATCAACTGACAGTGGTAGAAATTATAAAATGTGGATATGGCAATATCTATTGGATAATCTGTCCTTGTCAGTCATTGTCCATTATTATTTAGGCGATCCGCACACTGGAACGCAGCACCGTACTTTTGTGCGTGACGTGCGTTAGTGCGTGACATAAAGTAATTTGAGCTGTCATCGGTTTCTATGGAAATTACTCATAGTCGAACACACTGACAACGCATCCACGCGCGTCGTGCGGATCCGTCGTTTTTTTTCTTTGCAACATTTGACACGGGCTGCGGGTCATATAACTTTTTGGCGCTGTACTTTCTACATAAAAAGGCGTCAAATAGGCCGCTGCTGTGAAGTGAGGTCTCCAGGATTGTCAAATAGGTATTCCGTTACTCAGTTCTCTAATTATTTTTTGCCAAAATAATATAATTTTATGAAAAGATTATAACAATTTGGAGAATTCCTAATTTTTTTATTGTATTGTATAAAACAATATAAAAAATTACACATATTTCTAAATTTCGCCAGAATGAATGCTGCGCTCCAATGTGCCAATCGCCTCAACAATATTTTTGAAATCAGTCAAATTCTTTGTTATGACTTTTATAAATGACGTTCTATGACGGATAAAAGACATGGCATTAGTTGCCATACAGAGTTTTTTTTTTTTTTAAAGCGATTCGGACTTAGCGTGGTCCTACTATACCAGTAGACACTGGCAAAGACACATAACAGACTAGACACAAATCAAAAATATTCCCTGTTCGCTCACTCTACAATTATTATGAACCTCGCTATCCCGTTTTTTCGTCTATTGAAATAAGCTGTCAGAAAATAACGCGCGCAATGTTTTGAACGCTCCACATGTTGCTGGAGCTCCTGAAGACCTGACGTTTCTTTTGAAACATCGGTGTATAATTTTATAATTTCCTAATATAATTTAAATCAAAGCACCTAAAAGACGGTGTAATTTAGTGCACATCTAAATGAAAATTTTAGAAATTTAAATATTGTAATCGAAAAGTATAAAATAATAACATAATTCTTTTTTTTTTCAATAAACCCACTACGTAATAGAAAATAATAATTGACCATAGATAGGTAACATGTAGGGAAAGCAAAATTGTCATAATGTCTACTCGAAGCAAATGGAACAAATGGGAGGTTTATTAGATACATGACTGTTTTAATCAATGTCTAAACAATCCTAATGTCAAACTGAGTACCTACTTCAACTGTCACAATATAGATAAATTGCTGAAATAATAAGTTTAAGGGAATAGTTGGATATAGAAATAATATTCTTGTATTTATCCTTATTAATTTATTAGCCGCAACACTGACAACGTTGTAATGTCAATCTCTTAGAAATGTTCTGTCTCTCTGTGTCACTGTTTGACCAGCCAGTGATAATGATTTACTACGATTTCCGAAATTAAAAATAGATTTCTCAAGTTTCTCTGACCGAGGGTCAGCAGGGTTTCATTTCACCAGCACCGAATAGCCTTAGGTACATTGCACTGTGCCTGGATATAGATCTAGATACTGTCAAACAACAAATATCAAAAATACAAAACGAACAAAGCTACCATAATATTTTTCGGTTAATTTTGTAACCTCAAATAAATGTAAACAATAAGTACTACAAAATACATTAATTCCACTTAAATTCAAATGATTTCCAAAAGATCACATTTATTTCAATATTTTCAAAATCTATCTGAATACATGTTACGTACCGTTTAAATCTTTGCTGTACATCTTCCAAATCAAACAGCAACTTATCTTCTCTAATCTCGGCCATACATGCTTGAGAAACTCAAAATATTACTGTTTTCGTGCCGCTTTTATGTTTTTGTACTTATTTCGAAAATAAACGTCCCACACAGTAAAATGCTGGAAATATCACTGTGATATCACATGAAAACTTAAACATAAAAAAAACAATGTCTGGTCGATGTGACAGCTGAAGTATCAGTTTGTTTACAGATAGGAATATTATATTTGAGTTTTAAAGTAATGTAGTGCTGCCAGCAAAGACTTCTATATATGGACCGGTTCATTGTACAAAGGCAATGAGACCACTTCATTGGAGCTAAAACTGCAATAGAGCTCCAATGTCGTCTCAGTGACGTCTCGGACATGTCTACGAATGGTCGTTACTTTACAATGTAAAGGTATTACGAATTAGAGCGGCTCAGCCCGAGGCATGCTCGCCGTGCGCGGCGAGATGCTCACCGCGCGCGGTGAGGCTGCTCAGCTGCGCATTTGTTTGTTCGTTGAGGCAACGTGCTCGCGGCGAGCCACAAATGCGCCGCACAAATAAAATGCTGATGCTGCTTTTATCATAATTGATGGGATTGTTAAAATAATTTTAGTTTTTTCGATCCTAGTTGGTATCTTCAATCAAATTCAATGCACTCCATCTGATTGTTTTTTATTTGGCCGTCTTACATGCATGCGCACGATGTGACTTTGCACTGGCGGTATAACACCGTGAATTTAGTTCTGACCATTAAATGTGGGTAGAACAGAAAAAAATACTTATTACTGTAATATGTTTAGTACAGCATAAACCGGAACGGACTAATATTTGGAACAAGCGCCATAGTTACTTTTGTTCAGCTTGAAAATAGCTATCCAACGACGTATTACACATAGCTATTGGAATGGTTACCACTGTCCATACAAATTCTTGTACGCGTTAACAATGTTATATCTGGCGGCTTGACAAGATTGTTGACAAACCTATTCGATCCGGTGGCCAAAACCGGAACTAAGTGTTGCCGTTTGAAATGTAATGTCAATGCCAACAACAGCGATGCTGTCACCCGGTCAGACATTTTTGTGGCACTGTAGACGGCGCTGTTTTATTAACTACGGTAACCGTCAGAGTTATTTGTTCGTTCAACCGCATCAAGATGTATATCTCTATGGGTGCTAGTGTCAGCAAGAGCAGTAGTAGGTAAATGTACTTGGAACTCACAGTCATTCGCGAAACTGTCGGGTGTTCTCTCTTAAGTTTATGTTTATTTATGTACCTTGGCCCAAAGCCTGAGATAGCCTAAACAATTTGCCATTACAATTTTTTCGTCGCCAATTTTAATCTCGAATACCCCAAATGGCGATAAATAGCCTACATTGGCAACACTTTGTTGGCGCGACGCCGGCAGTACCGGACTAAGTCCATCAGAGGCCCACGGCGGACAACCTTTATAAGGCCCCCAGTTTAAGAAGTTTTATGTAATTTTACAAGCTTTTTATTCAGTTCACATTTGTATGTTTAAGTGTTTTTATTTATTTAGTTAAAATTACTTCTTTGGCGGAGGGGGTCCTCGACCCTGATCTTAATTCTGTTTGAATAGTGATACGGCGATAGCTACGCCCCTGTCACAACTTCGAACCACCTCTTCGATATGTTCTAAGCATATTTTAAAGCTTTGTATAGGATTTGATCAAGGCAACTTGGAGACGTTTGGAGGCCCCCCTGGACCAGAGGCCCGGGGCGGGCCGCCTTTCCCGCTTTGTTCGTTAGTCCACCCCTGGCGGCGCGATGCCGGCGTGGCGTGAGCTCGGCGCGAGCGCGGTGCGAGCGCGGTGCGATAGTTGCTAGGCAACCATAGCGCGGCGCGATAGTTGCCTAGGCAACGCGCCAGCATCGCGCCGCGCCCGAGCCGCGCTCGCGCCGAGCTTTGTGTGTGGCAAGGCCTTAAAGTTAGCTATTTGTTGTTTTAGAATCTAGACAACAATACCATAAACTTAACCAATACAATACGATAAATCCTCCACAATTCAGGGCCGAGCAAAAAATAAAATACTCATGTTCATGAACAGCTTATTACACTCGGAAGCGAGTCTTGTGGTTCCTAATAAGTCGTTCTTAACGTGCTCAGAGGCATGCAATAGCCCATTCATTGGCTTTCATTGTGCGGATAGTGTAGGTACAGCCGGCTTGTAATGTTGCTGTTGGTTTTAGGACCTTGTCATATTACAGCTCCTTGACGTTTTATAGATAGCGTTAAATATAATTTTTAAGTGAAAGTTATTGTGGTACTAATTGATAAGTCCCCTGTGCGTGGTGGCCAAGTGGTTAAGGTATCTGACTCGTAAGCGAGAGCTACCGGGATCGAATCCCACTGCGGCCATGTACCAGTGCCACTTTTCTGAGTTATGTACATTAGTTGAATGCTAACCGATGCTCGTACGGTGAGGGAAATCATCGTGATTAGATAAACCTGCACATTCAGGCGACTGAATGTGCAACATTAATCTAATCTGATCTGATTCCCCTAATAGCAGGGTCACGGAGGTCAGATGGCAGTCGCTGCACTGTAACTACATGACCTGCCAAATCCTGGATCATGGACAAGACGGACCCCAGGCCCTCGTGTGCGAGAGCACAACCGGGACATTAACGCCAAGATGATTTTATTTTTTTATCTATAGTATATACAGATTATTCACAAGTACGGGGTAATGGTTGTAGCAGAACGTAACGTGTGTCAATATCGCTGAAACGGTTTGGTTCACCGTTTGATGGCCTCCATTATGTTTTTTAACTAAATGAGGAATTTACGGTGTTGTGGTGACGTAAATTAGATTGCCGGAACACTATTTTATTTAGTTTGTGCTTATCGGCAAATTTGTTTCGACCCGACGATCGTAGTTCTTAGTGAACGAACATACGTCATAGGCAATTATGTGATAGGTAATAAATATGTGTGGGTTCGTTATGTATTATCTACGCATAAGGATCTAACAAAATATTGACAAAAACCTTAAGAAAGTAAGAAATAAATAACAAACACTGATACTAAAATATTACTTATTAAGAAATTCCTCCACACCGCTGTCCCCCGGAATGGTGCCCAGAAAGCTAGCTGCGTTGCCTCGGTAGATAGCTATGCTTATCCTTTGTCCGAGGAACGAGCCAGCTCTCCGGTCACCTGTGGTGTATTTTAGCTTTTTGCTGAATTTTTTAAATAGCTTTAAAGCGGTAGAGCCCCACGTCCTAACGTCTAGACTCTATCGCGTCCCAAATGGCTGACATATGAAGTCCTGAAGTATAAGGTTCATATTCTAGAATAGGCACTGTATCCAAGCACTGTCGTCTTTTTATGTTATATATAATATATAACATAAAAAAATGTATGTCATACGGTGCACAAACAAACAAGCGCGCCACCTAAACTGCTGCCTATAGACATTAGCAACACCCTAGGGTATTTGGTTAACACCCAGGACACCTTGCTGCGGCAGTGGAAAACCAAATCCACGGCACCTCCACTGCCAAAGCCACGGCTCTCCAAATCCTCGTGGAGACCTTAGTACCGGCATGCGAAAGAACTATTTAAAAAGAATTTGTTTAAAATCATTGTCATCATCTTGGTGTTAACGTCCCGGTTGTGCTCTCGCGCACGAAAGCCCGGGGTCTGCCTTGACCATGATCCAGGATTTGGCGAATCAGGTAATTATGCTCGATGTTTTCGCTCACAGAAGGAGCATCGGATAGTGTTCAACTAATGTACATAAATCAGAAAAGAGTCATTGGTACATGGCGGCAGTGGGATTCAAAACCGGCACCTCTCGCTTTGCGTGTCAGATACCTTTACCACTAGGGCACCGACGCTTTGGTCAAATTGATTTGTCGATTAAGTTCGTGTATTTTGTTTTGAAAACATGAATTAGCAGACAGCACTCTCTATAGCTACACGATAAAGGCTCTCTACACACAAGAAAACCAATGTGAACGAAGAGTCCTTGACTAATCGGCCATGGTTTTTGTTTCATTGTTTTTGGGGCAACTGTGGTAAGTGAGGCGAAGATCTTTTTGTGATAACTTATAAGTGGATACCTGTTATTCGTGGGTACAATACGGGCGGGTCGACAATGCATGATTTGAGATCGTAATGAGCGAGCGAAACGGGCTCGTAGTTCTTGGCTTAAAACTTAGCGCGGTTATAATAATAGCTAGTAAAATACCAAGGTATGCTGGTATGCCGTTCACTCTGTAGCTGACTATACTGTATGTCGGATCGGCATACTTAAGCTGTACTGTCGATGAAACACTAGGTATTTTATTTAACACCGAAGTTTTTAGAGACAAAAAAAAATTTAGCTCGCTGCGCTCGCTTATTTATCAATTTTTAAGGTCCAATGCATAACTATATGACTAGGCCCATGACAAAACAATAGAAGTAAAAACTCCCGTCTTATATCCGATTCACCGACACTGATCGCGCCGTATACTGAGTACCTAAAGGTACCTGGTGTTGCTGATATCCATAGGCGGCGGTGACCACTTTTCATCAGGTGGCCCGCTTGCCTGTTTGTCTGCCGTATAACATAAAAAAAGGTAAATAAATATTCGTGGACGAATTCACACAGCGCTATCTAGCCCCAATCTTAGCACAGCTTGTATTATGGGTGTGAAATAACTGATGTAGGTACCTACTATATGTATACATAAATACTTTTAAATATTGTATATACTAATTATACTTAGAACACCCAGACCCGTAACAGAAATTTAAATACATAATTTCAATATCTGCCCGGCTTGGAATTGAGCCCGGGACCTCTTAGGAGTAAGTCTACAGAGTAAGTCTTAGGAGTAAGCGACGCGCCGCTTTGCTCAGTATCGAAAAAGATCAATAAGTGTTCACGTCAAAAATCCGCCGAAAATGTATGTTTACGAAAGCCGAGTGGATATATGCTATGCTTAGTACACCGTGCGCGCATTGTCGCGCTCTGTGTACATTTCCCACAATTCCCATGGCTCGGTTGCGGTATTCGGTAACTGATATGAGCAAATGATAACACGCCGTGTTACGTTCCAACATGTAAGGTTTTGGTTAACTATTATTAAATGTTTATACTAATGCCGTTGGAGGACGAGTTTTAATAACAGCCGCTTATGTACCTATTTGTCACAATATCTATAGATTAGCGAAAGAACTTCGCTCTCTGTAGGCGAGTTATCTAATGTGTGATTTACTAATTTTATTTTTGTTTATGTTATTTTCATCAGAACAACAGACGCTATACAAGCCTTACCATAACATCATCTTGATTGCTTCTTTCCAGAGCGCGCTGCTTACAAATGTAGTTTGATCATATTTTCAATATTACACTATCAAAGCCAATACAATTTTGTTGATCTGATCCAGAAACCAATATCCATACTTGTGGTTTGTCAAATTTTCGTTAAAATAGATCGTTTAAAAGTGGAACTCTTTTAACGAGGATTTTAAATTTGTATGAAAATGTTAAAGCCGATATATTTTAACAAAAATCTTACCAACCATAGACATAGCTATTGATTTCGTGATCATCGACTTTGATAGCGTAATTTTGAAATTATGATCAAATTCCTCTTAAGAACTATCGCAATAGGTAGTTACCACAAAAAGTTCGGCGGTTGGGCTCGTGAGGCTCTATTTTTGAATCACTCGCCTAGAGTCGAACGATCTTCAATTTTGATTTTCGACATGAATATCTCAATCATTTTACAGTTATATTAATAACACCGAAAGCGAACGGTTCAAAGATAGGTAAAATCAGCGTCATGCATCAAAATAATTTATCTTTTATGCTGAAAATCATCAATATTAGCAGCATCAGCGACAACTTTACACGTAACAGAAAAAGGCAGCCCACGGAACACGTTGAACGTCAGTTCATACCAAAAGAAAACACAAACAAAATTCTATTGCTATAAAATATCATGGCATATATTCAACCGCTGAAAGGACAGCTTCCACAACATAACGGTACGAACTGACGAGATACATCAGAGTTGAAAGTACCTTAGTGATTACCTCTCACAATGATGGAAAGAAAAATATAGGTACTTAATAGGAATTTTCTCTCCTTAGGTAAATACTTATCTACTTACCTATTCATAGCATACATTTACGTAAGAAAGAAAGAACTAATCTGCATCGTATGTGCACGTAATAATTAAAAACTAAGCACCTACAATAAAAATACTGTACTTATTTGAATTCCAACGTTTAATAAGCCATTGATTATGTCGATACAATTACGTCACAATAAAATGTCCTTAGGCGTTCAATAACCTGTCTGAGGCGCAATTATCTAACTCTATGACAAATGAAATGAATTCATTTCGTTTTCGTTGAACATCGGTTTAAATATTGTTATCTACATAACATCACTTTTCCGTAGGAGTTAGCATAGACCAAATTGTTCCACTTGCTGCAGTTCTGACAAATCTCTATTGTTTCTTCCACATTCCTTAAACTTTTCATGCAAACTAGGCCCTGGTAGTACTCTTGACCTGACCTTTTGTTACATGTTTCTATTCAAGTTAATCGTGAAACGTACGTTCTAGGTCTCGACACCTCCAATTCTGAATAGAATAGAATATGGTTTATTTCATTCTTCATGCGCACACAGACAACTTAAACTCTGCCATTGTTTTTGCAATGTGATCTACATTATTTTTAAAAATCGTTACGTAAGCATCCATAATTAACCCCAGGACCTCCACTAATGGAGACAGAGCCCTCTCGAGGCACAAAGACAATTCATTATCGCCATCATAATTATCCGAGTGGTCAATCCCGTCTTTTGCCAGGTTACGGTTTCCAGCTCTTTCTTCTCCGCTTCGCCCGGTCTTCGGCATCCTTGCTTCCAATTTCAAAATGTGCTAAGCCTCAAAAATCGGCGTAGTCTTGCGCATCTGTTGATGTTCTACAATGCGTACGGCTATGGAATAGAACACGTTGCCTGCGAGTGTTTTCCTTGAATATTATAATCTGGACGCCTGCAAGTTAGAATTACTAGGCTGCTCCTAGCAGGAATGCTCCATCTTCGGCCGCATCGTCACCAGGTGAGATGTCGCGGAAGCTGTATGTTTAGCAGTGGAGTATGATCCGGCTGCGCTGCCGATATGTGATTCGTGAAGACCTGCTTGCTACATAATCGACCGCCTGCAAGACATACCTACTTTAAAGATAAATGTAGATTAGGGATGTTACGGAGCTTCGATTCCGAATCCGATAAGTCGGAGCTTCCGATTGATCTTACACCTCCGGTTCCGACTTCGGTTCCGATACTTTTAAATCGGAGGTTTTAATCGGAGGTCGAACCATAGCAGATAGCGGCGGCGGCTGCATTCAACGTGTACGAACAGGGTTATGCATGTCGCCCGGGGACACGACACACACACGTGGGAAAAACACCCGTTCTGTCATCGATTCATATTTCACTTATTGTTACGCAATACGGATGGTTTGTTTTGTTTTGTGCGGTGTGTCAATTAAAGTTATCTGTTTTTAATTTAATTTGCTAACTGTCATAAAAAATGTTATTATTTTTATTTGTGGCACCTATATGATAGGTATAGGTTTATTATTTTTTAATTGAAATTCAAGAGGCTGATTGATTAATGTTTTATTACTTTATTTTATTGCCTGCCCTTAACACATCTTTCTTCTCCGCTACCATCTCCAACTCCGCCTCCGACTCCGATTCCGCTTCCGATTCCGGTTCCGACTCCGAAAAACCAAATTTAGAAACTCCGACTCCGACTTCGGTTCCGATAAAACCACCTCCGTAACATCCCTGATGTAGATAAATAGAATACCTAGGTAATCAGTATAACGTTTATCTGTTACACATGCTTCAGATCTCTCAACTCTTATCTGTAAGTTGAAAATTGAACCGTTTTATATATAATTCAGACATTCATAATACTCTTCAATCAAGTTTTCAGTAACGTGTCTTTAACTGCTCCTTTCTACGTTACTGTTTTGTCTGTGTAGCTAAGCTATTTTATTTTTGTAGAAAACGGTTAACCAAGTAAGTATCTAGGTGCCTAGTGAACAAGTGCATACCGCAGTGCAAGTAGGTAGGTCCCCCTACTTCGTTCGTATTCCTCATATCTGAGGGTCGTGACCTCTCTCCCCCATAATCCTGTCACGGACAAAGGCACGCCATCTTCCCCTGTCCTCAGCAGAGTGCAGAGCCTCGTGAGACGTAGTATGTAATGTGACAGGCGCAGTAGGTATGTAGTGTGGCAGGGACGGGTACATACTAAATAATTCTACTGAGTTAGTACCTGCTACTTAATTTATTTTGTTATTAGGCAGATGTTAACTCGATCGAACTCTAGAATTACTAACTTTATCATAAGTACTTAGAATATTTTACAGAACAGTAGAACAGTTCCTATTTCTTTTATATTTCCTCTATGCTATGCAGTCTATAGCTAGCGTGTAATTAAGTAATGGAAATTATGTGAATTTGGACATGGAGGCCAATTTGTTGGATATTTTGCATAGCCTATTTACGCTAAGAACCGTAAATACGCTATACGTAGGTATTATAGGTAGGTAATACCTATACGGCATAGGTTACCTAACGTAGGTCATAATAATTACGGCCTGTCTCAAACCAATTTTCCTTTGATATCTACCTATAAACAAAAGGAAAAATTAGATTATTAATTATTGGAGGCAAAGAATCATTTTGGGTCGTTGCGTCTGCATAGTAGGTAATTATTGGAGGCTCTGTAATTATTGATTAAGAATTAAAAGGTAACGTGACCCGTGCGGTTAGCTAAATCACAGACATTAGCGTATCTAGGGCAATTTTCCAAGGCCTGGCCCCTGAGGATTCCTGGGATGTATTTAATTGAAATTATGATTATATGAAGTTTTTATCCTCCCCCCCCCCCCTTCTACGTCAATGATGACAGATGGGACCAAGAACACAAAATTCGAGTCGGAACCGAAATAGTTACATTGACGAGTACCCACGTACACCCGCCCTACACCTACATTTTTCTGACCAATTAACATTCGATGGAAAATTGAATCGGGATAACTTTTTAAATACCTGGCCTAGGGTAGGGTAGGGACTATAGGGAGGCACCATTGACTTATATATACGCTATATTGATTCATATATAGAAGTCTTTGGGAGGCATACGGCCATGGAAAGTGGCTTTTTATCGTCCAGGACATCTACACCACAATTAAAAGCCGGCCTTTGTACCTACCTATAGCCATGCCTTTTGAAAAACTCCAAGCAAAATAAAGTGCAAAGAAAATACTTCTAGGTTAAATGTAGTACCCGTTTAGGTAAAAATGGTACGGATATCTATTTATGACAGAGGATGTACTTACTAGTTATTCGTGTGCTGGCCTAACGTAGTAAGTAGGTTAGGTAAGTACAATATAGCACCTATACTTAGGAAGTAGTTGGTTAACTTTACAACTAAGTAGATAAGTTAGGACCTAGTAGGTAGGTACATTATTATTTATCGAACTATAATAGTAGTGTTAATGTATCAGTTCGAATTACATCAGCCCATTAGAAAGCAGAGCACGCGCGACTGAGGTCAAATGTCCAGCCTCGGAAACCGCGCGTTGTAGCATTTCAATTCCCATTCCCAAGCTAGAACGGCTACATTTGCCTTCTTAATACCTACCTATTTCTAGTACCTTAAGAACAATAAAAACTTAAAATATTGTAAGCGTGCAGGTACCTAACCCAGATAGGAAAATTAAATTAGACTTTTTTATTTATGACACCGAAATAAAAAGAACGTTTCATTTCATCCAGTTTTCTTTCCACCACCGGATGTTGCTTCCTATTTCTTAAAATGTACAGTTTCCTAGGCTTTTTTGAGCCCGCTTAGCGGTATTGTGTCCATTGTTTTCCCGTGGAGATCCATTCTGAGTAGCGCACAATACGATTTCGCCTTCACCCTTGTTTGGGTTCCGTCATTGTCAACACTGTTTTTCGGCGGTCCATAGATGTTTTTTCGTTACCTCTGTATTACACGAACAAATTAAATGTTTGTCCCGTGCCGTGGTAGCCATCGGCGCCCGCGTAGCTTTGAAATGAGCCGTATTGTTGTGTTGTGCGGTGGCCGGCCGCTGGCATAACGTTTCGTACGCCTCGGTCGGGCGCAGTCACGCAGCAGCTGACTCTGACAGCTGTCCTCTCATTCGCGGCCCGGTGTTTGTTTGTAGCGATATGTCATCAAATTTAATTACCGATAAACAGCAGAATGACCCGAAATTGAACGGTTACAGTGCATTCACGGATAAGAGCTTAGCCCCAATAAACGGACGGTATAGATCTAAGAGTTTGTCTAGTGATAAATTGAACCAAAGTAACGCGGACCGTGCAGCTATACTGGAGGATGCTGAGGACCACCACATAGCCGACAAAACTGAGACACCAGGGTGCCTGGTGCAGAACAAAATCATGGACCGAGGATCCCACATAGCGATGAACGGGTAAGTGGACAAATTCAATCAAACCGTCGCACTCTTGAGCAATGTTCCTAGTGCCACAGCTTGTGCCCTTTTAAGTGGTATAATCTTGAACTTCCGATGGAATTCCCGAGTCGGGACATGTCTAATGGTCACAGAATATTGATTTTGTTACCTGTAGTGTTTTATGATAGGTGGTAGTGATACCTAATTCTGCCTATCCAATTTAGGAAACCAAAATAAAACTAACTGGCCACAATATTTGCATAGTCTGTTTACATACAAGTTAAGGATTTGTTACTTATGTAAGTAGGTATCTATGTTTAGATTACGTGTCTATTTTAATATGTAACTTACTCATGATATGGTGCCGTGATTTTACAATTTTATATATACTAGTGGACCCGGCGCGACTTCGTACGCGTACACCTATTTTACCCTTACCTACCCTTTTTTTCTTACTTAAAAACCTTCCTCTTAAATCACTCTATCTATTAAAAAAAACCGCATCGAAATCCGTTGCGTAGTTTCAAAGATTTAAGCATACAAAGGGACATAGGGACAGAGAAAGCGACTTTGTTTTATACTATGTAGTGATATATTACATTCTTATAGGTTTTGGATAAATATCATAATTTTCATCACATTATACTCTTTATACTTACATATTAGTGTAGGTACCTAATCTACTACCAAAGCGATGAACTTATTAAAATAAATTGATAACTATTTAAGTTGCCGAGTCATGTTCCCAATAAAAATTTAATCTAATTTTATACAGTATTGCTCCATGAAAACCGCTGAAATTAATATTTTTTTCCGTTATCTGTCCATATTTTACTGGATGAGAATAAGAATACCTGTGTATCTATTTAGGCCTTGCAGTTAAATGTCTTGCTGATACTGTAAAGTGCAAATATATACTTGCATAATATACCGCTATTCTAAATCTATTTTACCACTACGTGACGTTATCTGTTAGCAAATTGGGGTCAACCAGGGCATGCGTAATTGAAATATGTATTGGTTTGCTTTGGTAGATATGTTTAGAACAGTGTCATGATAACATGTAGTGAGGACTCATAATTGAATCATTATGACTAAGTAATTACTGGAAAAACCATCAAATTTGTAGTCCATAATTTTAAATTTATAATGATATTTACATGATAAAGATTCATAATTCTAATTATGTGACAGTTAAATAAATATGTACATATCTAAATATAGTAGTAAGATAATTTCTAATTTTATTATAATGTAGATAATAAAATTAGAACATGGTATATTTCTTTACATAGTATAAAACAAAGTCGCTTCCCGCTATCTGCCTCTATGTATGTACGCTTAAATCTTTTAAACTCAATGGGTTTTAATTCAGTTTTCTACAATAGATAGTGATTCAAGAAGGAGGTTTAGAAGCAAGAAAAGAAGGGTTAGTAGGGGTAAAGTAGGTGTAGGGTAGGATAGGGGTAGGGAAGGGTAGGGATAGGACTTAACGCGAACGAAGTCACGTCAAGCTACTGCTAAAGAGGATATATCTTGGCTTGATTGTCTTAAAGTACCTATTTACTAGGTTATTAATTAATTGCATCATTAATAATGTGCGGAGCTTAATGATCATAATATTTAACACTACTTCCTCGCTAATCCCTTTCTTTATGATATGCTGCTTCAGACTTTCATGATACCTGTTTATTGACATATTGTCAAGGTCAAGTGTCTGACTGACATGTATCAGTTTAGGGTTCCTTTTGTTACAGCAATTAAAAAATATTAGCCATAAAATCTTTTGTTGTAGTCTTATGTTTTTGAACATTGCCTGTAGTTTCTAATATTTATATAGTTTCAGTAGCATGGATTGACATGTTGTCATTATTTGACAAAACTGTAAAGATGAAAAAAAATTACAAGACAAAGGGACAATGTGAGAAGCATCTGCTGCCTTATACTCCATCCATTGGTCCATAACCTCTCTAGAATTCTTATTATTGTAACACTAATTGTCAACCGTCGGACACCGCAGATTGAGGGTTCCGTAGAAAAAAGTGTCAATTATTTGCGCTGTGTTGGGCCGTCAAAAAAAGAAACATCTTTGCGTTAATATCCACGTTGTGCTGTAAACCACGAGAGCCCAGGGTCCGCCTGGACCATGACGTAGAATTTGGCAGATAAGATAATTACAGTGTACCTGACCAGATTGGATAATGGTTACACATTCAGACACCTGAAAGTGCAGGTTTCATCACGATGTTTTCCCTCATCTTTAGAGCGTCGGTTAGCATTCAACTAATGTCGTCGTCATCGTCCTAGCTTATCCCGGCCTCTGCCAGGGTCCGCTTTCCTAATTAATCTTCTCCACCTCGCCCGGTCTTCGGCATCCTCGCGTCGTAAGCCGTTGACTCTCGCATTCGACTCAGCGATGTCAATCCATCGCGTTCAACTAATGTACATTTGACGATAACGTTGTCGTTGACGTCGGGTCGTCAGAAATATACACTAACATTTCCAATAACTTCACTTCCCTTTGACTTTCCCCATTCATGCGTATTTCTTGAAACATTGACAGTAAAACTTGACAAGTAAATAGTTTTCCTAATACATCTACAGATAGATACTAATACATACGGAACCCCTAAGACCCTGGGCGCACCCAGACGAGTAAACCTGACTAGTGTACGATAACAAAAACAATTGAACATTGAGTTGTTACGTCTTTGCCGCGGCCTTCTCCATGCATATTAAAATCTTCTAGATAACAGCCATTGAATCTTGCAAGTGGAGTGGGGTAGATAAACCTTGTTTTGTTTGTGTTTTTTATTCTATATACACATATATACCTAATTAAAACTAACCTACGCAGTACATTTGTCAAAGGAATGTGTTTACAAACAGACTTGTGTGACTTATGACAGATGGTGATTGTCTGACTTTATTAAAAATTAAAAATGGTATAGTTTTCGTTTCTATTCTTCGCTTGATAGCTAGGATTTATTTATTTATTATTTTATTATTTAACTATTTATTGTACACAAGATTGTTACAAAAAGTATATTACATAATATATTAGACACAACAGGCCAACTTATTTCTATAAAGAAATTTCTTCCAGCAGGCCTACAGCAGAGAGATCGTGATAATTAAATGCAGTAAAGACGTGCACAGTAGCAAAAACAAAATAATGATGCTTAACTAATACAATACATAAATAAATACACACCTATATACCTACATTGAAAACAAATACATATACATACATACAAATACATATATTTATAGGATTTATAGATAGATAATCATGAACTTACAAGCGGTTAGCCCGGCCAGGGTCCGCTTTCTGATTCTTTCTTCTCCACTTCGCCCGGTCTTGGGTCTCCTGGCGACGTAACCCATTAGCTCTTGCATACGACTCGGCGATGTCAATTTGTCGCTTCACAGACAGATAGAAAAACAGTTTATTCCATGCCGGTTGATTTCACGCCGACTGGTGGATGTCACGGCTACTGATGACCAAGCCATATCAAATCTGTTGCGAGAAGAATATGCTTCATTCGTTCCTTCCACCCGAGAAGAAACCGCGACAGGGGTACAAACTGCTCTGGCTGGAAGACGCTGAACAGGCTGCGTAGGTACCAGGTTGCAGATCAAAAGAGAACATGTGCTGATGGCAAATATCGACACAAAACATTTGAGAATGTAGAACCTCACTATGGCGCTTTTGCTTGTCTGTTCAATCAGTCCTGATTCCTGTCTGTTGCCGCACGCGATACATACATACATATACCGAAGTATGCTTTTCGCTGAAGAACTGGCTAGATTATTTTGCTCTCTCGCGCCAGAGTCTGTCATGATGGGCAGCTGCTCGCTCGATGACCTACTTAAAGCCTCAAACAACGTTGCCAGATCAGTTATGGGGTGAAAAAATGTATCATTATTTACTATTTTTACGTTTTTTAAGGTAATCTGTACCTATTCTATTGACACGACAAGAAGAAGAAACCACCATTATGTTATACATTATGGACGGTTTAATTTCGTGAAAAATCGCTCATTATCGTTCTCGAACAAAACGACGCCATAGCGAATCGTAAACGCTCCGATTGTCATGAAGATAATGATATTTTCCCACTGCGCTCCGGTATGTTAAAATGTTTTTTAACGGGTGCAAATACAAGGGACAGGACAGGGTAATGCCATGATAGACAAACTGTAATTGGAACAGTACGCAAAAAAATTGATATGCTTGGACAATTCACACAGCGCCATCTAGCCCAAAAGCAAGCAAAGCTTGTGTTATGGGTGCTAGATAACTGATAAATACTTTTAAATGCCGACTTATTCAACATATAATACTCAGACCCGTAACAGGAATTAAAAGTCATCATTTCAATTTCTGCTCGGCCGGGAATCGAACCCGGGACTTCTGCGTGGCAGACCTGCATGTTAATCAACTGAACCACTGAGGTCGTCGTGGTTAGGCACATGGAAATTCGTGAGTTTGTAAAACCTATTTGAATTTTATATTAATTTGAGAATGTTCATTAGCTTCAAATGGACCAGTCGGGAGCAGTTTGCTCACATTTTTTACGAGCAGGACAGTGATTTTGCAACCTTTTGAGTAAAACATCAGATGGTATCTAAACTGAGGGGTTCGATCGGTGCAATAAGCATCGGTAAAATAAGCAACCAAGGAAACAAGTAATCGCTAATTTAATCTATCATTTAACTGTGATCCGGGAATCGTTGTTCACCCTCACACCTTGGAGCCAAATTGTTCGCGAACTGTGCGGTTCCAAAGGAACTTTCTCCCACGCACACTAAGGTTGTGGAATGAACTACCTGAAGAGGTTTTCCCTGGAGAGTACAAGATGGAGTTCTTCAAGAAAGGGGTTAAAGGTTTTTACGGGGTCGGCAACGCGTGGGTGTAGCCCCTGGTATTGCAAACGTCCATAGGCTGCGGTGACTGCTTACCATCAGGCAGGCCGTAAGCTTGTTTGCCACCTTGGTGGTACAAAAAAAAATCGCAAATGGTGTTTCGAAATGGCGTCTTAGTCCGCCTGGGTTAGTACGTGTTAGTTGGTACCATCGCTTTATCTATTTCAGACGACAAACAACAATATTTGCACTATCTCTTGTATTGCAGTTTGAAGGATAAGGTAACATGAGGCATGTCATTGACTCACAGTCCGTGACAGCGCACCTGCGGTTCTAGTATATTTTTTCAAAACAGTCTATTTACTTACGGTTTATTTAAATAAGTAACTGTTACTTGTTCTGTTTATGATTTTCTTTGCTGATTCCTAATATGTATTCTAGTAGCACTAGGTTTTGGTTTGAGAGGTAGGGCATAGCGGGGTATCTCGTTCGAATTGGAGCCGCCCGACTGGGGAAGTACCTCCACCTTACAGAATATCGCAGCTAAATAATACTCTTTTAAATAGTATTGTGTTTCTGCCGGTGAGTAAGGTTTTCAGTGCTCCATGGGGTGGGGATTTGGGGAACCGTGGCTGTGGCAGTGCAGTGGCATTTGCTTTTGCTGCCAGAGCAACGTGTTATAGAGGTGGGCAACGCATTAGCGATACTCTTGGTGTTGCTAATGTCTATAGGCAGTGGTGACCACTTTCCATCAGGTGGCCCGCTTGCCTGTTTGCCTACCGTATGACAAAAAAAAAAAAAAAAAAATTAAAGGTATTTCCTTCGCATTGCAAGTTACATTAAGATGATTTGCTAATAGAGTTTCTTCAGGCGATAACAACTATCTGCATAATTACTCGAAATAGCTAGGCAGGTATTGAAATTGTTGGAGCAGGATTTACTAGAATCTAGTCTACTAGTCCTACCGAAGTTCGCAGATCTCCCTTAGATACCCACATACCATCTAACTAACACCACCGCCAACCCCATCACCATGTTTAATAGTTATCTAGGTATAACGTTATATAAATAATAATAATATACAGTCGCTGGGTGACAATCGGCTCCCGAGACTGTTCTCAAGGTCGCTGGAATCAACCAGTCTCAGGGTCCTAAGCGGAAGGCCTTCGTCAACCACGCTTCGCCAAGGGCATTAGGAAGCCGTTCCGTGCTGAAAATCGATTAGCCTCACGTACGAAACGGTGACCCATCCGTTAACGGGTGTCGGCATGCGTTGCTTAACTTCTGTTATCAGTCTCGCAAGTACTCCGCCACCAGACCGAGCAGATAACGTGAAGTTGCTAAACATACATCGTGGCTGTGTCTGTATTGGAAACCAACGTCTCAAGAAATGTGTGTTACCAATGCGTGGAATAAATAGGAACAGGAAACGTGATAAGTCCGTTCAAATATTTGCAACAAACTTGCGATAAAAGTATTGGGTTCGTAGGATCTTATTTGTGAATGGATGTGCGATGCTTTTTGATTTGGTGTGTCAGTTTGGAACTCCTGTGTGCATATAGTAGGTAGGTGATAAATAGAATACAATGACTAGGTACAATAGTGGCGTAAGTGGGTTATTGTACTAAATAGGTGTTCTAAATTATTAATTGGGGTTTACTTTACAACTTTACTTTACTTTGGCTTTGTGGTGTCCGGCAGAGTAGATAACCCCTAACATTTGTGGTCGTAAAGTAAAGTAAAACACATTTATTACACTCAAACACACAGCACAAAACTATTAAAATGAAATTTAAAAAATATAATCAAAGAGAGACATAAACAAAACAAGAAAAAAAAAGCTACTCTAATCTCGTTACTTGTGCCATGTGGAGAGTGCAATGGGGCCACACTCAGCATATGCCATGACAGTTGCCGTGACGCTGGTTTTCGTACAAGGCGACCAATGTTTTCGAGGCCAAAGATCTAGAGTCTCCGTAGACTGAAAAGTGGGCAGCAGCGTTTTCCGTTGTTATATTTATAACACTGCGGTCTTTAACCCACTTGCCAACCTCCCCTTTCTTGGGAGAGGCCCTAAGTCCTGCAATGGACTGTTTTGGGCTGTGATGACTTTATAACATTTATCAAACAAATCTATCGCTACTTTTAAGTAAAGTGTGAAAGAAGACTATCACTCTCTTTGTTACTGAAAATGCGGGGTACAATAGCTATAGGTAGTAAGTAGGTATCTATGTGTATTTTATGTATTGGTATAAGTAGTATAGTAGTTGGTATTTAAAGATATAATGGGTACCTATATATTGTTATTGTGCATGTCTGATCAGCGACTACTTATCACATATCTCTTTGATAGGCCTGCTGGATGAGATTTCTTCTTAGGAACAAGTAGCGCTTGTTATGTTATCTATAATTTTATTTATAAACTGTAAAATAAAGTAAATAAAATAACATTTTGTAACAAAATATTATAATGATTGAATAAACATTGATGCACAAAGGCCATCATTAATCCTTTATAGCTTCTTGTAGCAATTTCACTGGAATCCCGCAACATACTCAAAATGACTTACCTCCTCAAAAAGCAGATTTTTCTCCCATATCTGCCCATAACGTTAATAGAACCCAACTGACATAAAAAGTCCAATAACCCCCGACCAAGTTTACATATACTCAAATATTTTCTAAACTACTGAACCGATTTTAATGAAACAAAGCTAAGAACCATCTCGATTAAACTGGCTTTCAAAGAAAGAAAACCGCCTCCAAATCGGTCCATCCATTTGGGAGCTACGCTGCCACAAACAGACACACAAACACACGTCAAATTTATACCCACATCTTTTATCATCGTATGTAAAATAGGCTGTACCTAATGCACTCGTCCGTAGATATAGATAAAGGTAAATTATAACCCGCGTCACGAAAGGAAAGACTTGTCAAATGACATTATGACAGTTTCGCTTTTGTTCGCGTTACCATTTTAAATGACCTCCGTATCCTATGAATGCTTGTACTATGGGGAGGTCCAGCTGTCTCTCGTTTTACCTACCCGAATTAGATGACTTTCAAGCTACCAAACTATCAAACCCGAATCTAAATCCGTTTAGTAGTTATTGCGTGATGCTTGAACAGTTAAACAGACTGTTAAAAAAAAACAAATATTAAAAAAAAATGTGTTTTTCACATCCTAGAATCCTATCCCGACTATGTTCTGAAATATCTTTTACAGTAGTAGTATAGATTCATCTTGAATCACTCTATCGATTGTTGAAAACCTAATGAAAATCGGTTCAGTACTTTTCGAGTTTATCGCGAACAGACAGGGAGACAGACGCGACGTCGGACTTTGTTTTATAATACGTAGTGATACATTACTTAATCACTGTTGCTTGCAAGATGATAAGAGAAAGAAAGAGGCGCCGCTGTCACAATACATACCTTGTATTGACTAGTGGCCCCCGCGCGACTTCGGTCTAGTGGCGTCCTACCTCTACCTTACCCTACACCTAGCTTACCCCTACCCTACACCTTCTTTACCCCTACCTACCCTTTTTTTCTTGCACATTAACCTTCCTCTTGAATCACTCGTACCTATTGATAGAAACCGCATTAAAATCCGTTGCGTAGTTTAAAAGATTTATGCGTACATGTGTATGTTGTGTATCTATGTAAGAATGTGTACTTACATAGATACAGAGGCACAGACGGCGGGAATTGACTTTGTTTTTTGCTATGTATAAAAGACTACTGTGTATTGTGCAAGTTACAAGGCACACGATATGATTCTAGGAAACCTATCTCCTGCGCTTTCAATGCCCTTCTCGAGCGCCTCCTTCCCGCTCCGCCGACGACACTCAACAAACAGCGAGCGGGTATCAAAGTTTATCGTCTAGAAAATATTTGCCTAATGTAGGTAATTTCATATCTACTACCGTTGGGAGTGCCGGCTCCCTGTATCAGTGTTCACGCGGCCATAGATAGCCGATAACGGAAATCGACTACAATTATAAAGTAATCCATTTAGTCGGCGATTAGTGAGGCGCACGCGCATACGTGAACGAGCGAGTGCACCGAAAACGTCAGTTAAAATGCACAAAATGATCTAGTGCAAACCGAGTGTCGTCCAAACGAACACCTCTCCGTGATTCGTGTGAATTCGTGTGTGGAAAGATTCGTTCAGTTTGTGTTTTGAAGTGCTGTAGTCGTGAAGAAACATGGCGGATGACAAGAAGCCTTTGCTGCTGTGAGTTGTACCCCATTTGTTTGTGTAATTAGACGTTGTTTCTCGGCCACTGAAGGGTGGAAGGAATGTGATTGCTACTGTCAGTGCCTGTGTGTGAATATTGAGAATTACCTGTCCACTGCTGGTCTTGAGCCTCCACCAAATTGGTTAGGATAGTCATAATCTCCACGCTTGGCAGGCGGATTGGATGATGCCGTATTTAAAAAGGTGCAATAGAAAACGCTGCTGTCCATTTTCTGATCAACATCTACGAAAGTGTTATCTTGCCTGGACTCTGAGACATACTTACCCGTCTTTGGTAGGGGTTGGTGCTACCTATATTCTGCTCTGCTGGACACCACACGACCTGAATCATTATGTCCTGTAGTACTTACGTAAATATTTTTATGCACCCGTGTTGCTCGTGACAAACATGCTGCTATCGCGTGTTAAACACCTGTGATGCGAAAATTTAGGTATCGCCATGTCCATACCAATCCACTGCAGGACTTCGAGCCTCTCCCACGAAAGGGGAGGTCATTGCCATAATCTCCACGCTTGGCAGGCGGGTTGGAGATCGCAGTGCAGTTGATGTAAATCTACCCAGAAAGATGCTGCTGCCCATCTTTCGGATTTGTCCCTTAGTCGCCTCTTACGACACCCACGGGAAGAGATGGGGTGGTGCTATTCTTTGAGGTGGCGGCACCACACACCACAAGATCCTTACCTTGGCAGAATTGGCACATAATATCTATATGTAAGTGAAGATATAATGGTTATACTCGTATATCTGTATTTGATTAATTACTTCAACACGCTTTACACCAGACAATATTTTTTCATAGGTCGTGTTGTTTTGCATAAGTTTTAGTATGAAAAGCGCCTCATAAATTGTACCCCATTCTGATCCCTTAGAGCGTGGAACATCTAAATGCTTTAGTTCATACCGGGACACCCTTCCAGACAGACTCCTCAGGCTAGGTAGACAGACAGTAGACCTTCAAAACACGTATGAAGCCATTTTAACTACTTACTTAGTTCTGTACGTTTCTATGAGCGTAATTTTAGGAAGTCCTTCGGTAAATGTTGGTAGGTACAGTTAGCTGCAGAGTGAAATAGCCCCTAGCATTCGCTCGTTCATTCTGCAGCTGACTGTACGACGGCATCTCAACCACTATCTCAAAAGGCTGTAAACGCAGGCTTTGCGTTTGCAATTCAAGTGCAAGGTCATTGATGTGTTTGTTTCACAATTACCTACAATGTATGTAAAACAAAGAGTACATACAGCTCAATGTCTTTTGTTAAATAGGTACGTAGTTTAGTACATAGGTAGGATCTTTATAAGTCCATGTTGTTGACTTGCCTGTGTTTCAGGCGGTTCTTTACACAAAGGTTGCCTGGTAGAGCTCGCTTGCAGCGATAAGGCCGCCTTTGCCCACAACTAGTTATGGTTTTTTGTCGGAACTTTTTAATGTAATTATTCTTGTTTGAGCAATAAAGAATGTATCTATCTAGGTACGTTTTTGCAGTTTTTACACTGTTTGTCTGTAGTTCTTCGTGCTGGTTATATGGTCATCAATCGTTTTTGGTTGCCTTATTATGGGCAAAACTTATTTGGATCCATATATCAGGCCATGACTGGAATACCCATACATAATGGATGGACAGGTGAACAGTGGCTCATATACGCAAAATGGGAGGCTTAGAAAAAATAAATTAGTATGACATACAAAAGGCGAGCCTTATATTATAATGCGTAACTACGTAATACTTAGACTTAACAACGTAAAAACTAATTAGAACAATGGTCTCCGATTTCGGCTGCTATGAACTGCCTTCCTATGTAGGTACCTACTTGTAAGTAAACGTTGAGGACATCTTATAGCGCCTAAGATGGTACCTACGTACAACCCATGTCTTTCCATATACGCTATTACATTTCTGGCGTTACAAATTAGTCTATCTATACATGTATAGTAGAAAGACAAAGTCGCTTCCCGCCGTCTGTCCCTATGTATCTAAGTACGCTTAGATCTTTTAAACTACGCAACGGATTTTCATGCGGTTTTCTGTAATAGATACAGTGATGCAAGAGCTAGGATTATAACCAAAAATAAAAGGGAATATACGGGTAGAGTAGGCATACGCGAGCGAAGTCGCACTGGGTCCGCTAGTAACATCGTAAATACTAAATTGATTTTAATTTGGTTTTTGCAGTTTTATAGCCAATAAGACAATTATTTCGTCTGTATTAAATGAATTTCTTCAACGCGATCACTTTACGCCAGACATGCTTGTACCTCATTTTCGAGTAAGCTAGGAAATAGGTATCTACTAAACGTATCATGTGTTTCTGTACTAAGTAGGTTAGGTAGTCACGTTGTTATCATAATCCTTCCTACCTAGATAAGGAAGTAATACCAACTAATAATAAATTTGAGATTTTGTACGAATGTACAGATTTTGGTGAAATTTTGCGGCATTCTAGGTTATACCACAGAATACACGTGTTTTATCAACTTTAAACTAAGTAGTGAAATCAAAGTGAAATAGATTTATTCTGAAATTCAATATGGTTCCCGCGGGAACATGGCGTAACCTAATTTTGCGTGAACGAAGTTGCGAGCAACAAGACAGTTCAATCACACAGTACGTAACTTAACAATTCTCAGTAAGTACTAAGTATACCTACTAGTTAAATGTGTCGTTTGTATCTGATTTAATCGTCTGTATCTATTTACATGCATTTAAGTACTTGCAGTAAATAACCATTGAACAGACCGTCCGTTGACACATTATACCTATGTAAAATAATGATGTGTCGCAAGGATATTGAGAAAAGGTTTAAGTTTCAACTAAGTAGTGAAATTATAATTAAGTATACTGGTCACAGATATTGCTCAATAGCGACATAGGTACAGGACCTCAGTATGCAGATATCAGTCTATCAGCGCAATTACAAGCACATATGAGGCATTTCATCTTAGCCCTCACAGTGACAATGCACCTTTGGCTCTGCATTTTTGTTGCCTGCAACCTAAATGCATGAACCGTAGATGTTATGGGCAACAGTTACCGCCTACCATCAAGCTGTGTGGTCGCTTGTCACTGCGTGCGCAGCATAAAAAAAGTTCGGTTAGTTTAGTTTAGTACTGTGAGAAGTGCGAAGAGCCCCCGTCAACGTAGACTTGCTCAATGTACGAAATGGCAAGAAATTGAGGCGGTTTACGAATATTCGTGCAATTATAATGCCACTAGTGAGTTAATATCACGACATTGAGAATACCCCTGCGACAAACGCAATGTCGTGGAAAAGATACGAGTGGGGCGTAAACGAAAACACATTTGATTACATTACACCTTGGATGTTATTTACTAATCGTATTTCTTATCAGCGTTGCTGATAAAATGTACTTCGTATTTCCTGATTATAGAACGCTTTTAGAGTTAGACGCTACCGTTTATGTGAGTAGGTATTTCTGTTGTGGTTTAAAACTGACTTCATCAACAGCCAATAACAGTCTACTACTGTAGCATCGGTGGTCAAGTTGTTAAGGTATCCGATTCGTAAGCGAATCCGTTTCTAATCCCACTGCGGCCATGAACCGATGACTCTTTTCTGAGTTATGTACATTAATTAGTTGAATGCTAACCGATGCTCTTACGGTGAGGGAAAACATCGCGATGTAACCTGGTACATTCAGGCGACTGGATGTGTAACCATGATCCAATCTGGTCAGGTTCCCCTGATAGCAGGGTCATGGAGGTCAGATGGCAGTCGCTCCACTGTACTACCTGACCTGCCAAATCCTGGATTATGGTCAAGGCGGACCCCGGGCCCTCGTGCGCGAGAGCATGGAGATGCTGGTGGTGCAGGTCATTCACACGACCGTTTACATAAAGTGGGGATATATAAAAGAATATTCTCTCTGTGGCTGTGGCGTACCTATGTCCGCAAACCATGGCCCACCTCGTCTCATGCTCGGAATGTTCTTGCACAATGGAGGACTAGTTCGAAGCCAGTCCAAATTCTGCATGTGTCGCCGAATACTGGGCGACTGGTTAAGAAGGAGACCACACGACCATCTGTCGACCATCAAATTGATATATTGAAATCAAATTAAGTATACCTAAATATTACCGTAACATTAAATTAACCTGCCAACTTGAAGTGGGATTGGGCCGGACACGTGTCAAATTAGTTAATACATACAAAATACATTGTTGGCGGATATTTTGTTTTGATACGTGGTAATATCTCACTTTCTGCCAAATTTCATGTTTCTTTGCGAAAATGCCCCACCCATAGGTTTTCATGATACCCATTACCCAAATAAAATAACCATATATATTGTTTATTTACAGCTTTATTTTTTACAACATAATGGACTAGCCGACCTTGTTTGATATTAATTTCAACTTTACTGTCCATAGACCGACCGACTTGACTACCGACTTAACTGAGAAAAAAGAATCTTGAATGTCCGATCGACAGCTAGACAGATAGACAGACAGACCACAAAGGTTCAGTTTTTTAGAGACTTGTATCCCTAATAATAGTATATAATAGGGAAAACAACAATCGCATAGGGCCTGAAATGTCCTGCAATTAAAATTATTTATTAATAAACTGTTTCCGATAATTTAAAGCAATTAACGTAGGTAATGCAAAATATGGCTACCTATGTTGATGTTGGTAGGTAGGTAATTTGGTTCCGCTCGGCTTTGATGATTTTGCACACGCTCTGCAGTTTGCAATACCAAATAATAATAAAAGTGACTAGGTAGGTAGTTAGGATGTATAAAATAACACTTTTAATTATGTAGTTTCTCTAACCATGTAACGATAGGTCTGCAAACGTTTTTTACCACTAAGGTGGCAAACAAGCTTACGGCCTGCCTAAAGGTAAGCAGTCACCGCAGCCTATGGACGTTTGTAATACCAGACAAACTCACTCACAAAGACGGAGCTCAAATGCCTCTGTAGTTCTAAAAAGAAAAAAAATAGATTACACGTGTTTAACACCAAAAGCCACGTTATTACATTCACATAAATAGTGGGTATTGGTGCATCAAAACCCACGTAACCTATTTGACCTGATAACCCAAATCAAGGTTATCAAGTTCAACGAACTCATACCTGTGCCAACAATGTTTCAAATTGATAAGCGTATCTCCAAAAATTGTTCGTTCCTTCCACTATTGGTTGATAAGGACTAAAGTCGATATCGTTCTTGGAGCGATAACAGGTACCTACCTAGTACCTACCTGTGTAATTTTTATTTAGCTGTATTCCTTGGAGTCGTTTAAATATACTAGGTTAAAATAAGACTAGGTACCTCGCACATAGGGTTACCAACCCTACTATATAATATCCTACTGTTTACGGTAAAATAATAGTTATTTTAAAATTTTAATATAGTAGGCCAAACTACTATATTTTATCAGCAAAGTCGCTTATCAGTATCACTTACCGTAAAACGGAACGCGTCTTATTCCTAAATGAACACCATCCTGGACCAGCTGCCAACTACTTAGGGAAGATCAATTTTATACTAAATATATTTTATTAAATCCCTTATATTTTTTTTTATATTATATATATTTGCTATATTTTTATAGCTACTGAATCTGAAAATACTATATTTGGTCTTAAAAAAGTTGGCAACCCTACTCGCACAGTACAGTACAAACGCAAAAGTGCATTACGACTTCAAGAAAATGTTTCTTTATTGCTACATTATCGCATATTATTTGGTATAGCAATTAATATGTATTTATAGTATTTATCCAACTTGCTAAAAAAAGGGGGGCATTCGCTGTTCCCTAGGCCCAAAAAGCCCTTGACCTCCCAGGGTATTTTTTATTTATTTTTTCATGAATGCATTTAAAACTTTTTAACGCAGTTTTTGCTCTTGTTTTGTACAAAGACACAACAGGGTAAATTGTTGTTTGACCAATAAAATTACTAAATGGAAGTGTGTAAGTAGGGGAGACAGGGGCATGTACTAACAGATTTTACTATTTTATCAATTGAACGGAATTTATACTAGCTAGGGATATAATTTTTAAACCCTTTGAAGCGTCAACTACCTCTCTATGATTTTTAATTAAAAACCCCAACTAATGCCTTGTATTTTAGCCGCAAACATACGTTTTATAAAAAAAGATACTTGTTAATATTTGCCCCAGTTTGGGGGTAAATTTTAACTACCTTGGGGTAAGTATTAACAATAGTACCTTGATATGATTATGATAATATTTCATAAATATGAGTAGAAAATAAAAGAGAGTATATCATATTTAACGTTTATACTATCAGAAAGTTATCAACTTGTAATATTAAATTCATTTTTTGTACTATTTGTGGCAAATAGTACAAAAGATCCAATCTGGTCAGGTTGCCCTGGTACCAGGGTCACGGAGTCAGATAGCAGTCGCTCCGCCAAATCTTGGATCATGGTCAAGGCAAACCCCGGGCCGGGATATTAACGCCAAAATGATTATTATAATATTTTTCAAAAGAGTATTTGTTGCATAAAAAAACTTTTTAGCGTTAATGTCCCAGTTGTGCTCTTTCGAGGGCCCGGGGTCCGCCTTGACTATAGTGGAGCGACTGCCATCGGACCTCCATGACCGTGCTACCAGAGGAGCCTGACCTGAATGGATCATGGTTACACATTCAGTCGCCTGAATGTGCAAGTTTCGTCACGATGTTTTCCCTCACCGTAAGAGCATTGGTTAGGTTTCAACTAATGGACAAAACTCATGGCCGCATAGGATTCGAACCTAGTACCTCTCGCTTACGAGTCGGATACCCTAACCGCTCGGTCATGTTGCATAAAATACACGGGGGTAAATATTAACATGTTAATACTTGCCCCATACGATTTGTTAACACTTGCCCCAGAGGCAGATGTATCACAAAAATATAAATCAAAGAAAAGTACATTTATAATGTGGTTAAATGGAAACAAAATACTATACGAGATGATATTTACTACCATTTAAAATAATTTCAGTCCCGTTTACGTAAATAATTAAGCAACAAATCAAAAAGCAACGAGTTAAATAATGTTCTTTTACGTGACAAAATTCACGCCTCATACATAACCTTGCTCTGCGGCATGCCATTGGCGACTGATAGGTCGCAACATGTCTGTGGTCATTCACTGACGCCTATAACTGTATGTACCTCAGTCGTTTATGTATAGATTGGCGGCAATCGGCCTGTTAATACATACCCCCGTTAATACAAGCCCCTGTCTCCCCTACGGGTAAATTATAGTTAAACAACGGAACCTTAAAGAAAGAGTATCTGACAAAGATAGCAATTCAGGATTTAGGTGTGGCTTAATCGTTCACACGTTGTATTGTATTACTTTTTATTACGATATAACAGCTATAAATGTCAAATAATCTAATTGATACAGTTTTAAAATGATAACGCAGCAAGGTCATTTGTGCCTAAATGAAGATTGCATGTTACTAATAGGATTACTTATAGCTCGAATTAATATACATACTTACGTAACATCACGCATCACCATGATCCAATCTGGTCAGGTTCCCCTGGTAGCAGGGTCATGGAGGTCCGATGACAGTCGCTCCACTGTAATTACCTGAGCTGCCGAACCCTGGATCATGGTCAAGGCGGACCCCGGGCCCTCGTGCGCGAGAGCACAACCGGGACATTAACGCCAAGACGATGACTTACGTAACATCACGCCTGGTTTCCGTAGCGGTAGGCAAAGACCATATCGTTTCACTTGCTACAATCCCGACGGATCTCTCTCGCTTCTTCCACATTCATGAACATTTTCAGGGGAATACCGAGACATACCAATCGCAATCAAATCGATGATATTTTAAAGAAAAGTCCGGTCAAGAGAACCCTAAACCGTACTACCTACTTGCATGTATTACATGAACGTCGGTTGAGGGTTTTCTTGACTTGACGTTTCCTTAAAATATCATCGATTTTATCGTGATATGTACGTCTCGGTGTTCCATTCACTCCCGCCATAAACATATATCTTTTTCGTTAATGTCCTTTCATTCATCCTCTAGGTACATGCCCAAACCAGCTAAGCATTCCTTTTTCTATCCCAGTCACTACATCTCCTTTCACTTCAACACGTCCGCCTATTACATTATTCAGTAATTTATCTTTCAATAATTGTTGAATAAGGAGATCAGAATCAGGATGTCTATTATATTATTTTGTAATGAACTACTAAGTAAAACTATAAATATGTCTTCATTTTGAATATGCGTGTTATTTCTCAATTAGGTACTTTGACGTTGAGAAGAAGTTGAATGCCTTTTTATCGGACTGGCTTTTTTACCATTCTTGTAGGCAACACCGCTAGCATTGTCATGGTATGGCAGGTCTCAAAAAACTGAACAGCGCCCTGACAGATAGATGGACAGACAAAACAAATCTACTGCGTAAGGTATCTGCGTATTTCTAAAAACAAAGCAAAGATCAACGATTTTGCCACATTTATTTTCAATATCGGATCCTACGATGAGATAATTGATGATTGTCCAGTACTAAGTAGTACTTAGTATTTAAGTCAAACCAAATAATACGGTAGTTGGCTCTAAAACTTACTTTTGCAACAAAACGTACCTACTGCTTTACCACATGCGTCCGCGAAACAAGCCACGGATAAACATGGCTCTTACCCACAATAGAGCATATTTACAGGCATTACAGTAAATAGCTCACATTCCTGCCACAATAATTGTAATTGGATAATTCGTTGAATGTAAACATCGACTTGTTATGATAACGGAAGCGCATGCTGCAGTACCTAATTGTATGACTGGTTTCAATGGAGGTGTGAGTCACCTCAACCGTCGGTATATCAACCAGGTGGTTGCAGGCAACAAAAATGCAGAACCACAGTAGGATGAAATGGTTTTTGCGGGGACGACAACGCGTGGGTGATGCCCCTGGTATTGCAAACGTCCATAGGCTGCGGTGACTGCTTACCATCTGGTTTGTTTGCCACATTAGTGGTATAAAAAAGTTAAGGTATCCGACTCGTTAGCGAGAGGTACCGGTTTCGAATCCCGCTGCTGTCATGTCCCAATAATTCTGTTCTGAGTTACGTACATTAGTTGTGTACTATACTAACCGATGCTCTTACGGTGGGAGAAAACATCGTGATGAAACCTGCACATTCAGGCGATTTAATGTGTAACCATGATCCATTCCGGTCGGGGTCTCCACACACGCAGAGTCAGGTCAGATTCCAGTCGCTTCAATGTAATTGTCTGATCTGCCAAATCCTGGATCATGGTCAAGGCGGACCCCGGGACCTCGTGCGTGTTTTCTGGTTATTAAACCCCGACGAAAAAGGAGGGATGTCACATGTTTGAGGTGTGTATCGGTGTACTTGTGTATGTGTAGTGTGGAGATGCTCCCGAACTCCCGAGCTGGACCGATTTCGATGCGTTTCGTTTTCTTTATTCGAAAGGCAGCTTAATCGGACTAGTTTTTTATGTTATCCGGCAAACATACAGGCATGCGGGCCACCTGATGGAAAGTGGTCACCGCCGCCTATGGACATCAGCAACACCAGGGGAGTCACCAATGCGTTGTCCGCCTCTGAAGAGACCTCTAATATACCCCTTGAACGATCCCATGTCATAGTCCAAAGGAAACACTGTGGCTGGGAGCTCATTCCACATCCGAATCGTACGAGCGAGAAACGTTTTTTCGAACCTTCGCGTGGTGACCAACAGAGGGTCTACGTGGTGGGGATGAGTACCCAGCCCACGGCGGGTGGTGCGATGGCGGAATTATGCTGTGGGCACCAGATCGAAAAGTTCCTCGGAGCACTTCCCCACACAGACACACACTGGTTCTTCGCTTTGTTTCAAAGTTTTAAAATCGGTTCAATAGTTTAGAAAATATATGACTAAATATGATTGGGGGTTTTCCAACGTATTTCTGTCGATTAGGTTTTTTAAACACTGCGATCTTTACCCCGCCTTCCAAGCGTGGCGATTATGGTGAAATCCCCCACTAATGTGGTGGAGGCTCATGGTCTGTTAGATATGTATTGAATGTTGTCGATGGTTATGTAAGATCTTCAGTCAAACGTAATAAATTCATATTTAAAACTTATTCTTATAAGTACTTGTTATACACAATACCGTGATAAATCACAGATATTACCTATTACTTATTAGTTAGTGCCACTAAAGTTATGTAAGGTATTTAGTGTAAACAATGTGTACTCATATTTAACTGTCATTGCTAAGTTAGCTATCCTAGTATACCGGTCGGAGAACGCAGTACTCACCTACGAGTACTTATTGAAAATACTTAGATAACTCTGCAGACGTGTGCTCTCCAGCGCGATAGACTCAAAAACTACTGAACGGATTTTCGTTCTGTTTTTCTAAATAGACAGAGTGATTCATGAGGTGACCTTGTATGTGTAGGTATAATTTGTTAAACGCAGTACTTACCTTCTTATTGAAAATACTTAGAATACTGCAGCACGGCTAACACAAGTCTTAGTGTGCTTTCACGATAAACTCAAAAACTACTGAACGGATTTTCGTGCTGTTTTTACTAATATGCAGAGTGACTCATGAGGAAGGTTTATGTGTATATTTTGTGAAGGTTGTTGAAGATTAGTCAATTATAAAAATATACCTGCGAATGTTATCTGTAGGTTCACTGTAAGTCTGGAAATGCCTCTCTGAGCCGACGCAACAATGAGGAGTTTTCCAGTAGGTATTGATAGTTTGTTTCAAAAAGCATTAATAGATGGCGCTCCTACAATTTTGGTAATCTTTTTTTAATCTGTATAATGGTGGCAGTGATTTCATGCAACCAACTAATACTAAACTTAAAAATAAAATGTTTATTAATATAAACATAACTGTTAAAGGTTGAACGAAACGTAAAAAGAAATATTTATAGAAGTTGGCACTATGTTGCATTATTATTACAACCTCTAAAATGGTTAAAAATTATTGACAAATACAATATTATCCAATACAACGTACCCAGTGTTTATATCCTGTTTGCTAAGAACCTATTTCAAGCGATTATCAATTACCAATATTGTCGGGGCGCCATCTAGTGAGTGGTTAGGAATGTGTTAGATACCTATTGGAAAACTGCTCATTGGGTCGAAATTGGCGCTACGCGTGTGCGCACGACTCATCTGGCGGCTCCATTTCTTACGCGCTACGATACTTAGCACTGCTGTAGCCTCTCTGGCTTTAGAGTTAGCAGGGGAAGTGTTATATAATCAGTAATGTCAGGAATCATCATCATGACAGACTTAGGGCCTCTCCCACGAAAGGGGAGTTTATTGCCAAAATCTCCACGCTTGTGGAGATCGCAGTTTTATAAATATCTATCTATCTATATTAGTCCGAATCATCCCACTGCTGGGCAAAGGCCTCCCCCCGATTCCTCCACTTTTCACGATCAAGTGCCAATGTCTGCCAGTCACTTTCGAAGGCCCGCAGCTCATCTGTCTTATAAATATGACAATGGAAAATGCTGCTGCCCATTTTCCAGTCTACGGAGACTAGACATTTTGTCTCGAAAACATTAATCGCCTTATACGACACCCATGAGTGTAAGGGGTTGGTGCTATTCTACTCTGCCGGACACCACACGGCCAATGTCAGGAATGTCAGGATACAAAATGTTACGGTGTTTGATATTACGGCTGCGGAAGCAAGAGCGAGGCGATGGTGTCTTCCTCTTCATGCTTTCACATCCTAATGGACGTTGAGATATTGAGAGCGTAATGCAGTCCGCAATAACCATATATTTACGAGATATTATGTACGCCAGTATCAGAGACGCATAAGTATAGGTTTTATGTGCCTTGATTAGGATTTATTGTATGAGGTCTGATTGGCTTTCTGGACTCGATTAAACTGGCTTTCAAACAGAGAAAACCGCATCGAAATCGGTCCATCGGGAGCTACGATGCTGCAGACAGACACACATCTCCGCACATACACAGATACTCATGTCAAACTTATTAAAAACCCAACATTTTTGGACATTTTCCATTGTTTTGCTGGCTGAGAGCGTCGGTGGCCAAGCGGTTAGAGTACCTGACTCGTAAGCCAGAGGTCCCGGGTTCGAATTCCGCTCCGGCCATATACCATTGACTGTTTTCTAAGTTATGTACATTAGTTGAATACTAACCGATGCTCTTACGGTGAGGGAAAACATCGTGATGAAACCTGCACATTCAGGCGACTGGATGTGTAACCATGATGCCATCTGGTCAGGTTCACCTGGTAGCAGGGTCATGGAGGTCAGATGGCAGTCGCTCCACTGTAATTACCTGACCTGCCAAATCCTGGATCATGGTCACGGCGGACCCCAGGCCCTCGTGCGCGAGAGCAAAACATTTACGCCAAGATGATTATTATTATTTATTGCTTATAACTCGAAAACGGGGATCTATTGCTAAAAATGTTCTTATGCTAAGGTAATTTACATAAAATTCTCAAATTTTTTTCTTTATACACTTAATTGTTTACCATCGCACACTATTCTCGAACAAACTCCCTTATGATCGGTGTCTAGGTCGAAAGTACCTATCGACCGAGCTAAAAACTATTTGTTTTATGCAATTCGAAAGACAAACAGGCAAGCGAGCCACCTGATGGAAAGTGGTCACCGCCGCCTTTGGACATCAGCAACACTAGGGGCGTTACCAATGCGTGCTCCATGTGGTCCAATTTGATAGGTAGATATGTCGCAGCCGGATGGTTAAATTAGCCAGTTAATTAAATGGCTAGCTTTTTAAGCAATTATTTAATTGAAAATTTGCCAAATTCTTGAACTTTGAAAGTAACGTCTAATGAACAATATTGTACCGAGTTTACAGAGTTCCGTCATGCTTAGTCACAACGCTAACCTAACCCAACCGCATTAAAAATAATGCGAACTATTATTATTGTTTAAGATTATTGTGGTTAGGTTAGCGTTGTGACAATATTTGGAAGTCTCCTGTAAACTCGGGGCAATATTGTTCTTTAAATATTACTTGAAATTTTCTTGAAATTGGCAATTTTCAATTAAGAAGCCAGCCGTTTAATTAAATGGCTAATTCAACCATCCGGCTGCGACAGATACATTGAAAACAATTTTCAATCGGTAGATCTACACGTACACTTTCGGCGTTTCCCCGTAGCCTTGAATTTTTTTCCATTCAATGAATACCTAGATGTTGACTGACACCTCACGCGATGAATGAATATGAATTCCTAATATGATACGCAGATAGTATTCTATGACGCAAAACGGCAAAACACAGTCTGCGCACTCAAGCGGGTCAAGATCAGTGTGGAATGGGATCGGGCCCGCATCAGTTTTAAGGGCGAGTTATGTGCAATTAGCAGTAGCTATAAATATTTTTCCAAGAAAGGTAGTTATAATACATTTTTTTTGTTCAATTTAAAAACCAAACCTTTAAAAATCCAGCATTTTTAAAGTAAAAATTGTATTTTTTCTGAGAATTTAATCGGCTTTAGTTTAGTAAAGGGCTACATATACGTATAACGGGTCAACGTAAAATATAATTCAAAAACCAAAAAATAAGTTTTTGGCTGCGATTGCTAGTACGTGGTCGCCACTCCAGAACTCGCCATCGGTTCTGCGAGCCACGGGACCTACCCCTAGCCACTCATACGCATCATATACCGAACTCATCCACCTTCCCCATCCACAGCTTCCACGATGGCAAAGCCTCGTACGGCTCGGACACGCCGCCCAAGGGCCGCCGGGTGATATTCTGCGTGCACGGCAACCCGTCGACGGGATGCTGCGCCGTCATCGAGACCAACTCCGACGGCGAGCAGGTGGAGAGGCGGAACGGCAGCATCACTGAGGAGGCCCGTGAGTATTTTTCCTACCACTAAGTAAAACACCAAGTGCGGATCCAGCCCCTTAAAAAGGTTGTGGGCACCACCACCTACATATTACTCTGGCACCTTCTGGGTCCTTGTTGCGACGCCACAAATTTGTCTGACCCGGTGGCCAAAACTGGAATTAAGTGCCTCCACTCTGAAATGCCATTCTGTTGTACAGATCTTTTCTACCTTACTATAATATGTTAGCTTATGAACCTCAATTAAGGTTATGGGCATGACCATCGTGCCCACAACAGTGGATCCTTGCTTGTAAAACACACAAACCGCCGATCTCCGATAGTACGCCGCCATCTTGGTCCAATTGGCTCTGGCTCGGTGTGCTTTTTCGGCCATATCGCCTAACAACAATGTGGAACGACTTATGGTCACTGGAAAGTTGATAGCAAGGGACCTAGAGGCCGAAGTCCGCACCAAATATCCGAACAACTGGACACACGTCAACGTCGCAGACACCAGGCGACAGAAGGAAACCGATGGAGGCATGCAGACAAGTCACGATCCTCAGAGCAGTGAAGGCACGATTAAGAAGGAAGTAGAGCTCGTCTAGTCTAAAATGACGCGCCCCACTACTTAGTTGATTTCTATAAGTGCGTGCAAATATTAATAACGACACTTCGTCTGTGTGGGAGCGTCGACTGCTCCAATCAAACGACGCGAGCTCCTACATTGGTGTCTCACCGGCAACTGAATGACCAATTACAACGGCATTTGTATATGTATTGCGTCCATATTTTAAACTTGCTTGTGTGCGTTAATGCGATAGTGGGGCGCGTCATTTTAGATTAGACGAGCTCTACAAGGCTACGGTCGCTGTGCCAGGTGACTTGTATTGTACCTGAGCCTAGCAAGCAGCGAAGGCGCCAAGCGCGCAGTGCGGCCGGCTGCGAACATTCTGTAACTTTGGTTTTTCGTCGCTAGAAACTCCCTAGCTAGGCCACTGACTAGTCTCTAGTCGAAGCCCAAGCTGACCCCGTAGCCTAAAGTTTAATTTTGAGCGTTGAGGCTCCGGTAACTTCTACGAGCGATATTGACGCGGCTATAGAGACTTAACGTGTCACTATTGCAATATTACTAGCATTTCTTCCACACAATATTGTACCCGAAATGACGTAAATTTTACAGGGGCAAGAAAAACAAGACACTTTATTGTACTTTATCTTATATAACTAAAACTCAACTTTAACAATGTTTCTTTTACCATTAAAATCAAGAATAGGAACTTATCGTTTGTTATTTACTTATTTACTCGTATCAAATGTAGAAAACATAAAAATTCTAGAAATTTTCTTTAGAGGCATTAGTGGAATGTCGGACTCCGTGTATCCCAGCAGTTAGGTTTTCAATAGAGAATTTCATTTTGTAATAACACGCATGCGTGTTACTCTGCATAATATTTGTATGGTTTTAGCAACTGTGACTGATGTGATAATTCCAAATGTCCAATATTTTTAGTTGTCAACTACAGGTATATTTAGAAATTCTGATAGAATGACCGTGGGTTAGATGTCTCAGATGATACTGGGATACTCGAACATCGGTAATGCAAAAACATAATTTGTATTATGTACTTATTACTAGTCATCAAAGTCGCCGTTTTTGCCGGCGAGTGGATCGCACTGTGAATGGTTCGGATGTCCCCCATTTGAGGCTCCCGAAGACACAAATGAGTTTTCCGACAATAAATTGAATTTGGCGTAATAAATAGTGTCTGATATCATTTTCTGCGCTATAGCCAGCTGCTTCTTATTCAAATCTCGTAGTTGTAAGCCTATGGATTTGCCCAATATTTCCCACTCCTCTTCTTTCATATTTGGAGAGCTGTCGTCCAACATACTCGTATTGGATTGGATAGATTGTCTTTGGGGTGTTGTGGATCTGATAGTTTGCTTGATGGGGATTGTGATTCTTCTCTTCTTCGGTTGTCCCTCGTAACTTGCTGATAGTCGGTTCTCGATTGTTGGTATGATTATAGTCTTCCCTGACGTACTAGGACATTCGCTTTCATTGTCTGACGCTGCGTCTGCTTCACCATCAGAATCCTGTAAAAAAATAACTTTCTTAGAATAACCGATGCAGATAAATTGCAAAACGTTACAAGGGACATAATAAAACCACCAAAAGTACTGCAAACAATTCTTAGTTTCAAAGGAAAGTGGCTTTCTCTTACTGAAACCGTCGAATAAAAAAGGGGTTATTATATTATTTAGTTACAATTAACGAACAGGCAGCCCACCATAAGTGATGCCATTGTCTGTTGGTATCCTAGCTTTTGTGTTTTTTTTTTATAAATTCCAGCAATGTGGCAAATAAGCTTGCTGCCTGCCGTTTGTTTGCCAAAAGGTACCTATGAAACGATTGTGTAGGGTTTTATAGTCCGAGGGGTTCATCCACAAACCTTTTAACTGAATTAAATTAGGCAAAAATGTAGAAATATAAAATAATTCAAATAAACTCTACGAACCTTGTGTTTTAAAGAAAAGAAATAAAATTTCATGAATTTACTAAAACCGCTAACGAAGAAGGAAACAATGTCACTGATAATGGTTAACTAGGTAGAGCTCGTCTAGTCTAAAATGACGCGCCCCACTGCTTAGTTAGTTGATTTCGATGTGTGAGTGCAAATATTGATAACGACACTTCATCTGTGTGGGAGCCAATGAACGACGCGTATTCCTACGTTTGAATCTCACCGGCAACTGAATGACCAATTACAACGGCATTTGTTATGTATTGCGTCCATATTTTAAACTTGCTTGTGTGCGTTAATGCGATAGTGGGGCGCGTCCTAGACCTACCTAGTTTTAACATGTTATACCTATAATTGTTGATATTGTTACGACTTGTTTCATATAATTGTAGTAATTGCCAAATAAAATCGATGTGCCAAATAAACCTACTACATAAAGCGCGAATCGGGGCCTATATGCATTGTTTTATTTGAACGGTAAATAATATTTATGTAATTTTTTTACATAATTAGATAGAGCTCGTCTAATCTAAAATGACGCGTCCCATTATCGCATTAACGCACACAAGCAAGTTTATAATATGGACGCAATACAAATGCCGTTGTAATTGGTCATTCAGTTGCCGGTGAGATTCAAACGTAGGAGCACGCGTCGTTCATCTGTGTGGGAGCCATCCCACACAGATGAAGTGTCGTTATCAATATTTGCACTCACACATCAAAATCAACTAGCTAAGTAGTGGGGCGCGTCATTTTAGACTAGACGAGCTCTATCAACATAGGCAACATCACCATCGAAATCAGTCCATCCGTTCAGGAGCTCCGCTGCCCCAGCCAGACACACAGATACGTCAAACTCATAACACCAACAGTTTTGTGTCGGATGTTAAAAACCTATGTTACTATTGATTATTGTATTATGTATACCGACCTCTGTCTTGAATATATCTCCTATAATATATTCGTCGTTGCCACCGAGAAAGTTTAAGGCGTCGAAATAGAACAAAGTTGGAGTGTAGATCTCAGACTCGTCCGTGGCACTCAGCTTAGAATCGTTGATCTGAAAACAAACAATAATAAACAGGAACATTATAAACATATTTAAAATATACCGTCACCACGAGGTGCTCAGGTAACTGACCTACCATACATTTAATACTATGTTAGGGGGCCTATTCACTCTGCAGGTGACTGTACCTACAATTAAGCTCCCGAGACAGTCTTAGGGCCAGCGGAAAAATAAAGTAAGTAAAGTAAAATAATAGTTTTATCCGGTATTCATGGTACAGTCGTCTGCACAGCGAACGGAGCCAACACCACGGACCATTCACTCTGCAGCTGAATGTACAAAGTATAAACATAATAAACGAATGTAAACAGTAATTAACTGTATTTTGTTTGTCCTCTATTTTTGCACCACAGCGGCGGATTCGATTTAGTTTCGTTTGATCACTAACCTAACTCCTTTTCGTGGGGTAGGACACTAGGTCTTAGAGTCCTACTTTTCTGGTGCTGGAACCTACACGAGAAAATTAAAATAAAAACTAACGGTTGTAAAATTTTGAGGATAAACTTATTGATTAAAAATAAAAACTATTATGTAGGTATTTACATTAGATTCAGCGACCATCAGAAGACTTGCAAAAAAGCAACCCCTACACCTACTTTAAAATGACTTTAAATTAGTTAGGAAACATTTTATTTTTGGTAAGTACCATCTTATCAGTTTTGTAAAATCAATATGTAGTAGGTAGCTAGCTAATTATTATAACCGAATGAAGATGAGACTACAGAGAAACAACCACGTGAATAAAAAAGACTAACACAAAGAAAAAACCACTTTAGGCCAAACAGTTACGGTCTATATTAGCTCACTCTCCTCGCCGCAGCACGGAGGCGGAGGCAGCTCTTTGCCCCAAGCGACGCTAGCTAGCGGCGCTTCCATTCTCTCTCGCTCACTCCTGGCGGCCGGCATGTACCTGTTTATTATGACTCAACGGCAAACCGAATTATTTGTTTAAATGGTGTATTCATACATACCTTTTTCAATTCCTTGTAATAACCAGTCCTCAAATTCTGTATCTTTTTCGTCACCGACTTAAGCGTGGCGTCTTCATCTATTTTCTTGTACTCTTCAAGCAGGATTTGCGTGCCTTTCACCCTTGTCTTATGGTCCTTATACTTCTTGTGCGTTTTGTCCCACAGGAACGGCATGTCTTTGTACAGTTCTAGCATTTGTAGTATTACTTCTTTGGTTCTCATCATGGTGAGTCAGCCGGCGGTAAACAAACGTTGAACAAACTTTCCTTTCCGCCGGTTGGCGCGCGACTGACGGCTGGTCCCCGCGTCTGTATGTTTGTCTCGCTCTCTCTACAGCAACGCTGTTTAGCTCGCTCGCTCTAGCCTCTAACAAGCGCGCTAATTTTAGTTATCTAGCTAGTTGTATTATAATGGCGTCACGTCCGCGTATGTTTTAATTATTCGCTGACATTGAATTTGCGTCGATACAATGACAGTTGAAATGAAATAGTCAGATGATGTTTTTTTTACTTTCTACGGGCGGAGTAAGGAGTTTCTGTAGTCGTTGTCTACCAACTCTACTATTTTACTAACTCCGCGGTTATAGGTATTAAATTATTATGTAGTTTTTTTTATATTCTAACCACGTAGGTACACGTTCCAATCCTTACCAACCTAGTGCTTACCTTGTTTTATTCTGCCGAATCTCGCATCGAAAGACTCGAACATAACGATCAATATCTAGTTAGTGAGTGATTCTGTCACACATTAGCTACCGTCACAGAATATCTATACTGATTTAACTAGCGTGCTAGTTAGTATCAATAATGCACTTTTTTCTTAACCACTGAATCCTTACCACTAACTAACCGACCTATCTCTTTCCGCATCTGTCTGTCTGTATTTCGATATGTTCCTAAATCACGTGCGCAAAGGATTTTAATGCGGTTTTCACTAGTAAGTTATAGAATTTCCTTCGGATGGTTTATTATATACACTGACGAGCAAAAATAACTACGTCACTTACATAAACGACGATATTTCCTAAACAACTTATGTTAGTTCTATTAATGAAGTCAAAGGATTATTGAAAAAGTAAAAAGAGTAGGTATAATGTGTAAAATAAAACTCATTTTAATATAAGTACTTTAATGAATCAATTATCATTATCAATTTATCAGGTAGGTAAGGTTTTTCCTAATCTTGGACTACCTATGGAGTACGTGTCGGTGAACTCCACCGCCTTAAGTACTTCTGCCGCCAAGCAACAAGCATTTTTTATTATTATTATTACTTTATTGCACATGAAACAAGTTAAAAAAAACAATAATAATAAACGAACACGGAAACAATATATAATTTTTTTGTTCCTTACCTAAAACTTGTGGTGTGTGGTGCCGCCACCTCAAAGAATAGCACCACCCCATCTCTTCCCGTGGGTGTCGTAAGAGGCGACTAAGGTACAAATCCGAAAGATGGGCGGCAGCATCTTTCTGGGTAGATTTACATCAACTGCACTGCGATCTCCAACCCGCCTGCCAAGCGTGGAGATTATGGCAATGACCTCCCCTTTCGTGGGAGAGGCCCGAAGTCCTGGAGTGGATTGTTATGGGCTGTGATGATGGCCTAAAACTTGGATGCGTTAATCGTTATGGAGATACATAATAATGACCTTTACTGCTTCCCCATGGGCTGCCTGCCCCTTTGTCATGGAGTAGCAAAAATCATAGTACCGCCCGAGTTTTCAAGGCCACGCTGCCGATCGCTGTGACTGGAAATTGAGCCTTGAGTATCTGTTGTGTAGGTCGATTTATTAATGCGGTCTGTGGTTTAGGGGCGAAGTCCCCTACTAAAGGGTTCATTCGGGATTCAGAGAAAGAATCCAAGGGGTTTAGATACGTATCTAAACATTAGCAGGAATGTCAATGTCAATGCCTATCAATCAATCAAAGCATGTCAATTAGGAATATTATAACCGCATTCTTCTTTTCTTTTTTTTTCTTTTTTTGGGTACGCAATAATTTAATCTTGTATTCTGTCATCATATTATTGCAGTACAGTTTTACTTTCCTTTTTCGTTGGTTCTATAATAATATTTATTATGTTTTATAAGTATGGCTGTTGGTACTCCAATAAATAAATAAATATGGTGTCTGCACAAAAAACAAAGTTGTTCAAGAAAATTCCAGCGGCCTGGAATTCCGCTAACACAGGTGGACTCTGTCTATAAAGTCAAGCGACTTGGGAAATTATAAGGTTGACCGAAATCAAAAGTAAGCAAAACTGATTAAAAAATGGAAATGTCCGTCTGTATACAACAAGATAGAAGCTAAAAGATCGCTTACTTGTTGATTTTAAAGGTCACCTGAGTAGATCACCCAGGTTAGATATTGGGCAATCAAATTTCTAATTTCCGAAGTCGCTTGACTTTGGCGAAAATAAAACAGATTGGTACTTAATCGTATAATGCTTAATCAACTTCACAATATTACTTTTACAGACTTATCGCTTGTTCTGTATTTGTTTCTCACTTATTACCTTCGACCTTGCTTTCGGAAAATTAGCTACTATTTGGAGAATTTATTGCGGAAACTCCCATCATCCCAGCAAATATCCCACCACAAAAATATCAATAAACTTACTTACTTATTTATTTACAACATTTCTGTGACCCAACAGTTCCTCTTTGAAACAGTGCGATGCTGATTTTAATGCAAATATTGTGTTCTAAACAACTTTCTCATGAGCAATGATGAAAATGCAAAAACTAAAAGTTCCTATCAGATACTTTTGGTTTAATTCTTTAGCTATGACACCTAGCTATCTTCTGTATGTCTCCTATGTCTGCGACGCCAATATGGACGTTACTAGTCCGAATCTTCGTTTCTGTCGTTGCCGAGTGGATCATCTCGAGAACGGTTTGGACGTGTGCCCACAGAGATTTGTGAGTTTTCTGACAATAAATTCAATTTGGCGTAGTAAATAGTATCCGATATCAACTTCTGCGCTATAGTCAGCTGCCCACTGCTTGATATATTGCGTAGCTGTATACCTATGGATTTGCCCAATATTTCCCAGTCATCCTCTTTCATGATTGAAAAACTGTTTTCTGACCTATAGGATTGTATTTTAGGCAGCTTCACTGTGATTGAGTGAGGGTCGGGTATTGTGATTCTTCTTTTCTTTGATTGTCCTTCGTTAACTTGTCGGTTCTCTATTGTCGGTATAACTATAGTCTTCTCAGACGCACTTGGATATTCACTTTCCGCGTCTGAAGCTACATCGTCCGAATCCTGTAAATAAATATTAAATATCTTTAACTTTCTTAGAATGATTGATGCCTAAACCTGCCTGTTTCAGAAAAGAGGTCCCGCGGTAAAAATAGATTTCTTAAACTTTCTTAAACCGATGCAGAAACACCTTGGAAGTTCAGTTACCGACCCAGCGTATGTACTGAACACCAAAAACGTCATCATCATCGCAGCCCATAACAGTCCACTGCAGGACTTAGGGCGTCTTCCACGAAAGTGGAGGTTAATGCCATAATCTCTACGCTTGGCAGGCGGGTTGGAGATCGCATAGTTACTGCTGCTCATTTTCTAGCCTACGGAGACTCTTAGATTTTATGCCTCGAAATCATTAGTCGTCTTGTACCGACACCCACGAGTGTAAAGGATTAAATTGGTTCAAAGCACCATAAACATTTCCCTTTATTAGTTCACAAGGAAAGGGGGACTGAAGCTCGACTAAAAAATTCTTTTCTCGCTATACATTTTATTTAATGCCATTGTCTTGGTATTATTGCCAGTGAATGGACCAATTGTGTCTAGTACCTTTTTATAATCCAAAGGGATTTTCCACGAACTTAACTAAATTACATTATTACCTACCACACGCACAAGCTTCACCACAGTTTTGCCTAGGTAGGCCGGTTTGTACATAGAACACCGAGCGTGTAGTTGAAAAAATGCTCTGTGTTCCGTGTAGGTGTGGTAGGCCCATAAGTTAGAAAGACATTTATTCTCATTAAGACAATATTACAATAGTCACTTATATGAGAATAACTTTTTATAAACATCACAAAGTAGGTAGGTAACAACATCTGTGATACATAGGTATAGATAGCACTTTGGTTGACCACATATCCACTACACAATATAAAAAGAAACGTCTAGACCTCCCGACAACAGACTCATTTAAGTATTTAGTAAAGTAACTTTACTCTGCTCATGCTTACCTCTGCCTCAACCTCTACTTTGTATACGTCCTCTTTCAAGTCTTTCAAGTGACCATCCAGAAAGTTTAAGGCGTCAAAATACCATAAAGTGGGCGTGTAAATGTCCTCCTCGTCAACTGCGACCAATTTGGAATTGTTGACCTGAAAAATAACGTGAGATGTGAGTAACGGTGGTATACCATGTCTTAGTTAAATTTTCCATAACAAAATAATAAAATTAATGTGCTTGGACAATTCACACAGCGCCAAAGCTTGTGTTATGGGTGCTAGGCAACTGATATAATATTTACATATTTTTAAATACACACTACGACCCAGACCCGTAACAGAAAAAAATTCATCATTTCAAAAGCTTGGAGTGCTTAACCAATCCAAGCGATACTTCACTCCAGGGCAGCGCCTGCTGCTGTACAAGGCACAGGTGCGGCCTCATATGGAGTATTGTTTCCATCTTTGGGCCGGCGAAACTGCCGACGTGCTTAATCCTCTGGACTCCATACAGAGACGCGCCGTACGAATTGTCGACGAACCACTGGCTAACCGAAGGGACTTTGGCTCCGTGTGTGTGTGTTCTATCGGCTGTACAATGGGGAGTGTTCCGAGGAACTTTTCGATCTGGTGCCCACAGCACAATTTCGCCATCGCACCACCGCCGTGGGCTGGGTACTCATCCCCTCTTCGTAGACCCTCTGTTGATCACCACGCGAAGGTTTTAAAGAACATTTCTCGCTCGTAACATTCGGATGTGGAATGAGCTCCCAGCCACAGTGTTTCCTTTGGACTATGACATGGGATCGTTCAAGAGGTATATTAGAGGTCTTTTCAGAGGCGGGCAACGCATTGATGACTCCCCTGGTTTTGCTGATGTCCATAGGCGGCGGTGACCACTTTCCATCAGGTGGCCCGCTTGCCTGTTTGTCTGCCGCATAACATAAAAAATAAATAAATTTCTGCCCGGCCGGGAATCGAACCCGGGACTTCAGCGTGCCAGACGGCATGTAAAGCCCTTATGCGAATCGCTTGCGATTTAGCCCGCCTTCTATTGCCGTCTCGTTCGCTCCCGTGTTGGACGGAACCTTAGAGTTTATTTGATCTAAGGACGGAACAAACAATATACCGGCTGATCATTGCTTTGTGCATCTCTCTAACATCGTTACAATTACAAGGCATTTTGGCGAGCACGGTTGAACGACAATCTCTACCCGAAACCAGTATAATAGGAGCTAACATTGCTATGCGCGTCCATAGAGATGCTAGCTCATATTACACTGGTATTTTGTAGGTCGATATGCTTTTCGCTGTACCTGTCTTTACGTAACGTTTGTGTAAATAGATAACATACCTTTTTCAATTCCTTATGATACATGGTCCTCAAATTGGAAATTTTCTTCGTGACGCACTTTATCGTGGCGTCTGGCTCGATTTTCCGGAAAATATTCAGCAGCACCTCCAAGCCTTTGGCCCTCGTTTGTTTGTGGGTGTAATTCGGATGCGCTCTGTCCCACAAGAAAGGGAATTCTCTGTACGTATCCAACATTTCTATTAACACTTGCTTGTCTCTTGATCTGGCCATCGCACGGTGAAACGAACTAACTAGGTTAGGTTTCCGAGTCTCCTTGAAACGAACGTACGCACATTCCGCCAGTTGAAGACTTACTGACACGGCGGATATATGTTTGTCTCGCTCTGTCTACCGCAATGTCCTGAAATGCTCTCTCGCTCTAACAGGCGCGCTAAATTTAGTTGTCTATCTCGTAATGGCGTCGCGTCGGCCATGTTATCGTATGCGATGACGACTCGCAACGAAGTACCTAGTATTACCTATTATTATTGACGCATTGCAATTCTCGAACTAATAATGGCTCGAAAACATCGAATAGTTAGCGACTAGGAGCAAGTTTAGTTTCTAGTTAATTATTAGCGTAGCAACTGGAATTAATGTTAACATATTGTCAATATTTACCTATATTGTAAATTTTTACTCTTGTTATTAGCCTTCTGTATTGCCGGAAATTTTCCGATGACGGAAATAGTTCCAATCAAAGCAAAGTTGTCAGGAAAGAATTTTATTATTAATCTAATACATAAAACTCTTTGGAGGTGTGTAATATCCATCGGTTATTCATCGTTATCACAGCGCATAACAGTCCACTGCAGGTTAACGGCTTCTCCCATGAGAAAGGAGGTTATTGCCATAATAGCCACGCTTGGCAGGCTGGTTGGAAATCACAGTGTTGTAAATTTAAAAATGAAAAACTCCACTCTCTCCAATGAAAAACTCTTCTCCTCTGCCGGACACCGCACGTCCATGGACTTATTATTTTGTAATATCTCTGGCATTGCTAAAACAGGATCTAATTTATTTTTATCATAAGTAATATTTTTAGAGTAAATTACAACATTATAGGACATTTTCTAAACTGCTGAACCGACCTTGCCAATGAAAGATACTGTCTCGAATTAAATTGGTTTTCAAATAAATATGTCAAGCACATTCCATTCTTTCGGGAGAGGTTAGAAAGAAAGAAAGAAAGAAAGAAAGCCTTATTATAGGATTGACGAAGCTTGTTGAGAATAGGTTTTTAGGCTTTTCTTAATTTTTAGTGCTGTTTTTAATAGATATTTGTGGCTAGAGTTACCTACATATTGTCGAATACGAGAATATAACCCTAACACACACCCTAAACACACCACAGTCCGTGCCATAGCTACTCATAGATATCTATTCAAACTGATTATTTATACTCTCTTTGTTATATTAGCAAACACAAAGGAAACATCGTAACCACCAGGTGAGATGACGGTCAAATACCAGGCCAGGCTGCTTTTAAAAAAAGATGAGTGCCTACACGAAACTCCTATACAATAAGTACCAAGTACTGTAAGAATAATCGCTACTCGTGATTATCACAGCCATCAAGTGAAATCGCGGTCACACGCCTCAGGTAGATTGTTTACAGCAAAGATAAATATCTACACAAAATTCATATAAGTACATAGAATACCCACTGCAAGAATAATCGGTACTTGTGGGGAAACGTGTAATGGCACAATCTCTGAAATGATATTTAAGATCAATAGTGTAAACAAATTGCCACTATAAAAAATAAAACCAAAAGGCCCCTTAATTTGAAATCTATTGTATATTCATTTAAAATCTTAAATTGAATTATTTAAAATCATTGAAATAGTAATAATAATTATCACATTCAGAATGAAATAAAATCGTATGAATGCCTGTTTAAAAAACACTATTTTAAATGATCCACCCTTTGGTTTTTTTGTACTTTGTATTCTGAATTTCATCTCCGACTATAGTACTTATTGGGTCAATCTCGGCTCGACACAATGCCACAATATTCGTCGTGAGTCGTGACGTTTAAGTTCCGTGAGTAACTTGACGCTACTTTAAATCGTGATGCAAAGATTATGAGTGCACAGGGCGCATCTAACGACTACCTGCGAGCAGTAATGCTAACTATTGTTATCTATGTCCCTAAGTTCCACAGACTATAGAAAAAACTAATTCTTCTGTCGCACACCTCAAGCGTTGAATAAACTGACTGACTGTACTCATCTTGATCTTTTTAATTCAAAATCAAATTCATTTAAGATTGCACTCTACAAAAATTTGTTTGATTTAGTTCAATAACTATTATTTTATTATTAGCATCTAATCCATAGTTTCCTAATAATTAAGCGAGTGTTCACTCACTATATAGACTTTAATATGTGAAAGTATGTAAATGGTCGATATATTCCTAACCTAACCTAACTACCTACTGTTTGTGTCCGAAGAAAATAAAATACCTATTTTACGTCTGTGGGTATGATGTTGAGAATTAGTGTAATATACTTTCTATAGCTCAGTCAGAAGTTAGAAGAAAACTGTTGCAATCAAATATTTTAATGGCCACCATTCGAATTGGTTTTTGTTGCGTTAGGTACGTTACATGACGTTACAACGCTATGTACCTACTCTGTTTGATTACATTTTACACTCTTACTAAAACCAAATTTTACCTTCAACTTTGCTGCTACAATTCCATTTCACTCTATTTTAGATTAGATAAATCGGTTCTAAGTTTACAATGAGACTTAGCTTCACTCGTGAATCAGATGTCTCCCCTCTCTTATGTTAAAGTTTTATAAGTTGAAGGATTATTGAGGAGATAAGTAGGTATTAAATTATTTTCCCATCCCGTACTTTAAGGTAGATGAGGCCAAATGGCCGAGGGTCAGGGCGAGAGAGAAAGTAATCTGTGTGTGGTCAGCGTTGTCCAGGAAAAATTGCCTGGAAGAAATTAGCGATAAAGCCACCTGTCGGCCCCTTTTTCTGGCTGATGTAAAAGCAAATTCTAACATTTTCCGTTTGGATATTTTTGGTTTAGATTGGATTATTTGAAAAACTATGTCCGTAAAAGTCGGTTATTATTGGAGATGAAAAGTATTTAGGTATAAGCATCTCCTTCACCTCTTTTTTCAAATATCCAACCCTGTTCAGACGTCTGGCAAAGTAACAGACGACAGAGCTCTTTCCCAATTATAATACCTATTAGGTTTGTTAATTAATATGACACTTGTTTTATCTTTTCCAGTGCACTGCCACAGATCAAGAAATGAGGAGATCGACAAGAGGGCGCGGCGGAAACTGATCATAGCCAGCATACTATGCGTGGTGTTCATGATTGGGGAAGTTGTAGGTGAGTTATACAGATCTTCATTATTTCACTTTCGTCATCATCATCATACGAGCGGTCAATCCTGGCTTCTTCCAGGGTCCGCTTTCCTACTTTTTGCTTAGACCGGTCTTCAGCATTCTAACGTCGTAGCATAGACTCAATAATGTCAATCCATTGCTTCCTGGGCCTTCCGCGGACCTCTTTCCTCTTCAACATCATCATAATATGTAATCATATAACTATAATAAAAAATACAGTCGTGTGGTACTCAGTACAGTACAATATACGTAGCTCCAACCACTTCCAGTCGCGCTATCGACGAAAAATGTGCTCTACCGCACTTCCGTAAGGTTGAAGTTCAGTTGTACGTTAAAAAACAACAAGATGGTTTTGCCCAGTTTCTCCCAAATATTAGCAGATGCATATTCGGCACCCGAACCGATATTCTAAATCTATGAATCGCAGCAGTCACCACCATCCAGCAGACGTGCTGTCTCCTTGATAGTCACCATAGGGATACATATAATTTTATATACGGTATATAACATATACGGTCGTATATCAGTGAAAACGCATAAAACTTCCTGTAGACGTCGAGTACTCGTATATTGTAAATAAATTATTAATGATTCTAGAGAAAATTCTCTTCTGAAATCTGGCATTACTTATACCTTTAAGAGAGGTAGGGCATAGCGTGGTATCCCGTTCGAATTGGAGCCGCCCGACTGGGGAAGTACCTCCACCTTATAGAATACCGCAGCTAAACAATACTCTTTTAAATAGTATTGTGTTTCTGCCGGTGAGTAAGGTCTCCAGTGCTCCATGGGATGGGGATTTGGGGAACCGTGGCTTTAGCAGTGGAGGGCTTTGGCCCATTTTGCTGCCAGAGCAACGTGCTACAGAGGTGGGCAACGCATTGGCGATACACTTGGTGTTGCTAATGTCTATAGGCAGTGGTGACCACTTTCCATCAGGTGGCCCGCTTGCCTGTTTGCCTACTGTATGATATAAAAAAAAAACCTTTTTACTTTATACTTATACGTTTTCCAGGTGGTTACTTATCAAACAGTCTGGCGATAGCGACGGACGCGGCGCACTTGCTCACAGACTTCGCCAGTTTCATGATATCGTTGTTCTCTCTATGGGTGGCCAGCCGGCCCGCCACCAGGAGGTGAGTACCTACATTTTTTATGTTACTATCTGAAAATGGACTTTATGTCGTGGACATAAGGAGATGATGACACCTGTCAAAATGGGCTTCTTATATCTCGACAACTTTTATGCGATATACCGCAGTAAGCAGTTACCGCCGCCTACGAATGTTTGCAATAGCAAGGGTATCAATGCGATAGCAATATAGCGTGTTGCAAAGGTAGACATTTCCTAGCGCTTAGTGCCTAGGAAATGATTAGCCGTATGAATCTAACAGAGTACTGCAGGCGACTGACGGTGTAACCATGATCCAATCTGTTCCCCTGTTAACAGGGTAAAGGAGGTTTGATGGCAGTCGCTTCACTGTAATTACCCAATCTGCCAAATCCTGCATAAGGCGGACCCCGAACCCTCGCGCGCGAAAGCGTAACCGGGACATTAACGCCAAGATTATATTTTTTATCGAATAGAGTACATAATACCTCCTGAAACAACCCTTTCGAATCACTGGCCATACGAGGGTAGAGCTCGTCTAATCTAAAATGACGCGCCCCACTATCGCATTACCGCACACAAGCAAGTTTAAAATATGGACGCAATACATATACAAATGCCGTTGTAATTGGTCATTCAGTTGGCGGTGAGATTCAAACGTAGGAACACGCGTCGTTCATTGGCTCCCATACAGATGAAGTGTCGTTATCAATATTTGCACTCACACATCGAAATCAACTAACTAAGTAGTGGGGCGCGTCATTTTAAACTAGACGAGCTCTACCTATGTAATACCTCCTGAATTATCCTTCTTACGAATTACTGGTGTCGTACAAGCCTACTTGATGATTGAGAAATGATGATAATTGTTGATCATAATGACGATGATGATGAACCCCTCAGGATGTCCTTCGGCTGGTACCGCGCCGAGGTGATAGGCGCCTTGACCTCGGTGCTCCTCATCTGGGTGGTGACCGGTATCCTGTTCTACATGGCCGTGCAGCGGGTCATCTACAGGGACTTCGATATCGACGCCACCGTCATGCTGATCACCTCGGCAGTGGGGGTGCTGGTGAATCTTGTGTGAGTTTTGAGGTGTATTTTTATGTATGGGAATGGGTTTCTTTAGATGCTTAACGAGCAAGCAGACCTGGGGCTGGATTTTTTGAATTTTATACGTAGGTGTATGAAAATCGTATATGAATTCTCATTTCCTCTATTTTTGAAATTCATGTCGATGACTTATTAATTTAACGAGTGCTCCTTACCATTACAATTCTCTTGAAACGCAACGTCGAAATGACAAAATCACAACCGAAGATTAAACAATTGTCATTCTGTTACACGTTACATTAGGTGCGGTCTATTAACGGATTTTTATTTTATATCGATTCACTATTTTTTTATTTTAGATATGTCGTACTCAGCAGGATATTCTTCTCACAAATTTGAAGTTTACCCTTTGAATTATGAGTATGAAGATTGTTAGATGATAACAATATGATTGTGATTCCAGCATGGGTTGCACGCTGCATCAGCACGGCCACAGCCACGGCGGCGGCGGCGGCCACGGACACAGCCACGGGGGCAGCAACCCCGTACTCAATAACAAGGTACCAATGCAGCTGAGTTACACCTGCCGTCTACTATTTATTTTGCGTACCTCTCTTTAATATAAGATGTATTACCGAGATTCTACTTTAATGTGTTATTTACTACTTTCCTAGACTTCGTTTGTTTACTTAAATTACGGTAATTGTGTTATCCTGTTAATGGTTTCTAAATTATAACAATGTATATAATTATGGCTTAGAATAAAATTGCTGTTGGAGATCCTACAAATAAATAAAATTCTTATTACATTTGGTTAAATTTAGTCGTCTAAATTCAGGAGCAAAAAGCGTGAGAGCAATATCAAAGTGAAATGTATTGCTCATAGAATAAGTCATTGTATCACTTACATACGCATCGCTCCGCTTTCCAAAAGGCGTGATACAAAATTGAACTTTAATTTATGAGTAATACATTCCACTTTGGTTTTGCTCTCACGCTTTTTGCTTCTGAATTTGAAATTTGCTTAGTAAAGAGAGCGTCTAGTTCTGTGCATCGATATTGATAGGCTTTGGCAGCGCCACCGTCCTCCGCACTCGCGGTGGTTAAAATGCTGTATTTCATCTTGCTGGGATGTGCTATTGCGTTGCGACGGCGCATCGTAGTCCCTAATTGATTGATTGGATTGTATTACGAGAGAAACACCATTGCCAACAAACTGTTATGCAGTTTGGCAGGGTAACTATAAGTAAGACAGAATGTACGAAATATTGTAAGGATTAAATAAATAAATAAATATATCGTATAGGTGGCGCCAACACCTCTTACGAGGATGGGACAAAGAATAAACAGTGATCTGTGTGATTTAATCGTTTCTCAGTTGTTCAGCGAGCACGACGCTGTGAGCAGTTGTGTTTGGAGCCGTAAAGAACCACGCTATGTATGAAGAGTGTCCTTACTATGGCACCTAAAATGTATAATAAATTGCCTGCCAGTATTAGGGCACATAACAAGGATATCATAATGTTTAAAACTAAACTTTTTGACTACTTAATTGATAAATATTACTACAGCTTAGGATAATTTTTTAATGACTCACTTCGTTGTTAATTGAATTTTATTGTCATGTTATTTATTTAATTAATGATAATTGCTGACATTTTTTTTTGTTCTATTTTATTTTAATGATTTATTTGTGATAATTAATTAAGTGTACCTACTCTAATTTTATATTGTATGCCTAAATGTAGACCACAGCGCTCTTTTCTCTATTTATATAAGACCTGCATTTCATGTATAACCTGTGTGTCACAATAAACATATTTGATTTGATTTTCCTTTCCGGAACTCCCAGGAACACGGCGACACGGACGTGGAGAGTCCCACCCAGCACGAGCACTCTCACACGCACGGCGAAAACATCAACGTGCGTGCGGCCTTCATCCACGTGCTTGGCGACTTCTTGCAGAGCTTCGGCGTTTTGGTGGCTGCTATCGTTATTTATTTCAAGGTATGAGGTTTGGTTGTTGTTGGAGTTGTGTAGAAGGCAGCTGGGTTGGGGAGCTTCGTTATGTAGTGAGTTAATGTAATAACGCGCCTCCACCAACATGCTGCACATTTTTTGCTACTAAAACTACAGCGGCCTTAGCCAAGAGGTTGCGTTAATCTACAAGCGTTTGTGGTAGAAAAAATTTATGGAATTTGACATAAACTAACGTTATCTGACATAAACTAACGTTATCTGATGTTAGTTTATGTCAGATGAGTTAATAGACAATTCACGTACTTTCGGTGTACAAAGGAGGCGGATTGGCGGATGATCCTACACAATCAGAGTCAATGTAGATGTTGGTAGAAATAGTCGAACTTCGAGCTGTCAATTTTCTACCATACACGCATCACGCAAGCGGAGCTGTCAAAGATGGCTAGACCAGCAGGAAGCCACTATAATGGCAGTGCGTGGTGCAGTGGCCAATTTTTGGGCAGCTAAAATATAATGTCGTTTGCCATCGACTCGCTAAGAAGAAGATCGAGCCTCAGTCATAAGTAGCAATTCAATGTTACCGGTTGTTGGCGGTTTCAAATGAACCAACCAAAACGGCGATTTAAGAGGTCGATTAAAATAGCTTTCAAATTTTTAAAATATAATACCGAAATAAAGAATGTCCAACGTAAAAAAATTTTAGTTGTTTACTTAACATACACCTGCCATTTCATACGAACCTGTCATGTTGTGAGTTGTGACATGGTTGCTGGTTTATATGAAATGACAGAGACACAGCCTCAAACCTTTGTTTACAATCTTTCTCTTCTTTCGTAGGCCTTCCTTCAGCAACCTCTCTTAGAACGAACATTTCATTCATTCATTCATTCTTCTCTTAGCCGGAATGGGACCTGGTGGACCCGATCTGCACGTTCCTGTTCTCCGTGCTGGTGCTGATCACCACCTTCAACATTATCAAGGATACGCTGCTAGTGCTCATGGAGGGCTCGCCGAGGGGGATCGACTTCCAGGTATGGACTTGTGTGGTCTTTTACGCTTTTTCTGACTTTTTGCTATGGAGTTCATATGGGCGTAGCATTTGCTATGACGAGTTGAGTCGGTAATTCTTGTCTAACTTTGGAGTGATGTAACCTGGTTCCCATATAATGTTTTTAAAAAATTCCTCTACAATATTTTTTTATATTTACAAGCATATTAATTTCTTACTAAATAAAAAACAATTACCGTAGGATTGTAAAAAATGGGTAGACTGAGGGCCAGGGGACTGCGCCCGGCAGAAAGTCTGAGGCTGAGTTCAGCCACAGTACCGACCGACCACAGCCAATATCGACAGACGCGCCATCACCTGTCAGCAAAGTTTCGTGGCCCTCAGTCTACTGTATAATGTAGTAGTAGGCAGTGTATAAACTGTCAATTTGATAGTGTCAAAACTATATGAATATTTACCTCTAACCAAAGAAATTGGCGGCCGTGTGGTGTCCGGCAGAGTAGAATAGCATCAACCTCTTACACTCGTGGGTGTCGTACAAGGCGACTAATGTTTTCGAGGCAAAAGATCTAAGCGCCTCCGTAGACTGGAAAATGGGCAGCAGCATTTTCCATTGTTATATTATAACACTGCGATCTCCAACCCGCCTGCCAAGCGTGGAGATTATGGCAATATAACCTCCCTTTTTGTGGGAGAGGCTCTAAGTCCTGCAGTGGACTGTTATGGGCTGTGATGATGATGGATGAAAGAAATTGGACACAGAGGCATAGAAGGAGTCTACTTACAGCTGAAGTCACAATCTAAAATTTGTTTATCTTTTTAATGGTGCTCATAACGTGCCCAAAACGGTTATAAGTTGTCAAATATCCCTCCATAACCACTGCTATTGTCAAATTTTGTGTTCTATGCTATATGTCCAATATCTTTGCATCCCACGGTCACTTGGCCGATTTGAAGAATCCAAAATCCTTTGCTCCAATTATGTCCTCTCCAATGTGTTTCTGTAAATATTTAGGTGATTTAGGTTGCGTTTAACAACCAATTTCTCTAACGCTTTTATTTTCGCAATTATGGGTTTCTGTATTACCATAACCTAAAAACGGGGTAAACCGTAAAACAGGCAAGCGGGCCACCTGCTGGAAAGTGGTCACCACTGCCTAAGACATTAGCAACACCAAGAGTATCGCCAATGCGTTGCCCACCTCTATAACACGTTGCTCTAGCAGCAAAAAGTCAAATGCCCCTCCACTGCCAAAGCCACGGTTCCCCTAATCCCCACCCCATACTGGGAATCTGGTAATCCCTATTGATACATTCCAATACTAAAGCCTCCCCCCTTTCCCCCTATTCAGGAGGTGGCGAATACGTTCCTGTCGCTGCCGGGCGTGGTGCGCGTGCACAACCTTCGCATGTGGGCACTCTCGCTCGACAAGACCGCGCTTTCTGCGCATCTTGCTATTCGTACGTAGCTTTCCATCGTATTGACTTTAGAAACGTGACATGTTTTTTATTATTTGACTAGCCAGGCACTAGAGGCATGATGGAGCATGCCTGTCTAGGTTAATGTCAACTTAATGTATACATTTTAAACTCTTTAGTTACACCCTATTTTTTGTTATCACGATTATCGATTGTGATCAATCTGAGTGGTTCAGTTTGTTAATGTGCCGGTCTGTCCGGCAGAGGTCCGGGGTTCGATTCCCGGCCGAGCAGAAATTGTAATGATGAACCTTGAAAGCTCCTTTTTAATAGCTTTAGTTATTTCTGAATCTTTAATCTGATTGGATCATGTTTTACCGTTAACGTATAGTTCAATGTAAGATTCGGAAGTTGGTCATGTGTAGGAAGGGGCCTCCGTCTTGGCTTACGACACCTGCTATCAATAGGTGATCAGGTGTACCCTCAACCAGGGAAAATAAGAGATGATTATATGAAAGTGGAAGAGGCAATAGGGGTACGTCAGGATCTTTACTTGTATTCGAAGTAAAAGTCGGGCGGTAGAGTGACCTACCTACAACAATGACCTAACTGGTTCCGTGATCGAGCCGAGTGGTTCAGTTGGTTAATGTGCCGGTCTGTTCAGCAGAGGTCCCGGGTTCGATTCCCGGCTGAGTAGAAATAGAAATACTAAATTTTAATCTGTTACGGATCTGGGTTTTATATGTATTATAACTATGTATTTAAAAGTATATAAGTTATCTAGCACCCATAACACAAGCTTAGCTTACTTTGGGGCTAGATGGCGCTGTGTGAATTGTCTAATAATATTTATTGATTATAATTCATATTTATTGTAACGTAGCGCCAAACATTAATCATCCTTCCCTATAATTCCAGGCACCGGCGTGTCACCGCAGAAGGTCCTAGAGCAAGCCACCCGATTGGTGCACGAGAAATACAATTTCTTCGAGATGACACTCCAGATTGAGGAGTTCAGTGATGGCATGGAAGACTGTAGTCAATGCAAGATGCCTCAGGCGTGAGGCGTAGTTTTGAGGGTAGTTGTGAATTCCTAGCTTAACAGCCTCAAACTCTTGCAGCGACAATATTGTGATGGTATTTGTGGACTTTTGATAATTATTGTTCGTGTTCAGTTACACTTGGCTGGATGGAGAAGGCGCCTTGGGGCCTTATCAGGTCTTCGTCAAATAATGTGCCTTATAACATGCTTATAACACTCGCCTGTTTATACAAATAAAATATTTAATATTATAAACCAATAAATAAATAATGTATTCATGTTGTATTTGTATCTGATTGTTACAAATGGGACGAACAAGAAAAATTGTGCGCTGACTCATTAGTCCCTGGTATAAGAGTTATAAATGTTGAAAATTTCCCTATAATTTATTCAGTTGAAGTATTAAAAAGAATTGGCGTCCCGGTTGTGTGTCCGCCTTGACCATGATCCAGGATTTGGCAGAACAGATAGTTACAGTGGAGTGACTGCCATCTGATCTTCATAACCCTGCTACCAAGGAACAGGACCAGATTGGACCATGGTTACACATTCAGTCGCCTGAATGTGCAGGTTTCATCACTGGGTTTTTCCTCACCGTAAGAGCATGAGTTAGCATTCAACTAATGTATTTCAGTTCAAGTATGTAACCAATATTTAGTAAAAAAAAATGCCTTTTGTTACATGCGGTTACGTCTCTTAAAAAATAATTAAGTTTCTACAGTATTTTCACAATCTGTGGGCTACGTGAAGATTAATCATATTATTTTAAAACGAAAGAATTCATATTTATAATTATGATATTAAGACAAAACTAGATTAAACCTACATTGTATGGCTATTATACAATTTAAATATACAACTTTACTACATATTGTTAATGCATTTTTATTGTTAAATTATCGCTGTATGTATTTTTTTCTTTTTACAAATAAGTTTAAAAATGATATTCAGTAAATGACAGAATGCATTGAATCACAGGCGATTATACTAAATTAAAAAACATGTAGGTGTTAATGTCCTGGTTGTGGTCAAGCGCACGAGGGCCTGGGGTCCGCCTTGACCATGATCCAGGACTTGGCAGATTAGATTATTACAATGAAGCGACTGCCATCTGACCTCCGTAACACTGCTACCAGGGGATCCTAACCGGAATGGATTTTACAGGCGATTTTACTACTTCATCTTAAAGCAATACTTCATTGATATATATTTTTTGGAGATATTATACCATACCTAGTTACTTTAATAATTTAATGACAATAGATGTTATTGTTGGCAGCCAAAAAGTAGTGAATATTTTTAATGTAAATAACTAAAATAAACGTTTAAAATTCGTTGTCTCATGCGCACATATTATAAGATTTCTAAGTATACATTCCTCCTAGTTCAATCACGACCAATTTGCAACGAATTTCGAGCAAGTCAATCCGAATTTTCTATTATCTTAACTCTATGTTGGTATTTATTATGTAATTTATTTCAGTACATGATAATTTATAACGTTTGTTTTGTTACGCATAAGTGCCTTCATTCAAGCTGGTGTAAAATATTTATTATAGGAATAAGGGTGATATTTTATTTAGTATTGGATACTTACATGAGTATTTGCCTTAAGCAGATCTTGAGTTTACCTCTAGATATTAGAACATGACTTCATATTGAGATATCCATACATAAGCGGTATTTAATTTTTGTCTTCCTATTTTCGATTAGTTTAGTAACCTGAATTGGAATTGAAGTAGACTTACAAATAATGTGTATTTAGTAGTAAATGATTCGTCATTTTCCTCGTTTGTTTAGCTAATAGTTCTACTCATAATGTCACGAACGTTATCGCAAACTAACAATTTGTTAAATTATTTGAGTAAGTACACTTATCGCCTTGTATAATCACGAATAGTTATTTTCTAACAATATCTGTTAAATAAAAACACTCAGAACCTTTTCAATTTAAATTTTCCTACTTGCTTTCACTGTGTAATGATACAAAGATTACAGGACATTTACAAGATGTTAAATAAATGCATTAAATGTTTTTTCCTAAAAGGTAATATCACCAAATGTGCAACAAGGAATACTTTATTTGTATTGTAAGAAAGGTTTTCTTATTCCTAGATAGGACTTGAACTGATGTCTTCCAAATACAAAATATATTTTAAGCTGATACTCTTAAAATGGCTATTTTTCAATAAAATCAAATTTTAATGATGTCAATGATGTGTTTTATTTTGAAACAGCTTTAGCTGATATGGTTTCATAGATAGAGATAGGCATAGTCGTTTTTTATTGGCAACTATAACCATTGAGCTAAAAACTCGCAGCAAATACGCATTTTGCTCCGAGCGTGAGGTGAGATAAAGTGATTTCATAAAACTTCAGCAACTGCTGCTGTACCTACCGCGAACACATCAAATCGCTACACTCATGATTCAAATCTGGAATACTTCACTAGTTCGTGATTTAAGGTCAGCACTCGCAGCAATAAATAACTTTGCTCACTTGCTGAACTAAATGGGGCTTTTGGTGCCTTAAAACTCGCAGCAACTACGCTTAATGCTCCTTGCACCAAAGGTACAGCTATAGATGTTCAGAAGCGCATTACCTACCATTTCCCGCAATAATCATTTCTGTAACAAGTAGTTCCACCTCAAGATATTATTAAGGCTAATTGTACTCCTCCAAAAGTATTAAATAAATCTATATACTTACCTATAAAACAAAGTCGCTTCCCGCCGTCTGTCCCTCTGTATACATATATGTATTTACGCTTAGATCTTTCAAACAAAACAAACGAATTTAAATGCGGTTTTCAACAATAGGTAGATAGATTCAAGAGCAAAGTTGATAGGACAACCGCGAACGAAGCGAACCGCGGCTAGTCAGCTAGTATAAAAACAAAAAACCATCCTATATTTGTAAATTTTACTATGCTCCTTTAATTATATCAATTTGTTTATATTCCATGTATTCTTCATGCTCTGGCATGCATCCGGTCTTGGCGATGTTGGCGTAGTAGTGCGCGGAGAGCCGCGGCGTGCGCGTGCGCTCCGGGGACTGGTAGTCCACCTCGTACAGCCCGAAGCGCTCCCTGGACAGAAGGAATTGATGTTTTATTAGGCGATTTTCTGACGGCTAGGGCCGACGGTAGGCTAGACCAACGTGAACGAACGGACAGAACGTCTATTCCCGGTCGTCCCCACAGGGAACGTACCCACTGGCCACGGGGTGTCGGTTAGGGATAGGCTGGATGCGAGTAGTTCAACGTCAAAGAGATTGGAAAGTTAGCTTACCTTCGACGCGACTTTTTAAAAAGACGGGGCGCGGACCAGTCAAGAACGCAGGCAAGACAAGGACAGCAAGCGCTGCGTTCGAGGCCCAGCTCACCGCGCCCCGCCCGCGGCCCTTTTCTGTATGTTTTAGCGAGCGGCCACCAGGGATGTTATACGTACCATAATTATCTCGCCCGCTCCGTTCACGGCGTCTTATGACAACGCAAAATAGACAAGGAGAGCTTTCTTGACTTGAAGAAAGGGTTGATTTTAACGTATTTATTGTCACTGCCCCCCCCCCAAATAGAATCATCCCTGGCGGCCACACAGAAAAGACGCAGACACATCGCGGACGGGGTACAGACGGGACGCGGACGCGACATAAAACATACAGAAAAGACAGGGCACGGAAGCGGCGCCGTCGCGGACCAGTCAAGAGCGTAGGCAAGGCAAGGACAGCAAGTGCTGCGGGCGAGGCCCGGCCCCCCGCGCCCTGTCTTTCCTGTATGTTTTGCGTCGCCACGTTTCTATACATTTAGTATGAAAGTAAATTGAACGGGCGCCGCGTCCGCGACGTGTCTGCGTCTTACTTAGAGATAATAAATGCTTATTATTATTATTATTACGTCTTTCCTGTGTCGTGTCTGTGACGCGACCGCGTCTTTTTAAAGTTTTTAAATTTTTTTTAATTATCTCTGGCAGTAATGCATTACTTCATGAGTACTTCATACGTGAAAACCAGGTACTGACATATTGCTCCAGTATATTTACGGTTTCGGATTTTTTTTGGACGTACGGTACCCTAATCGTAACTCACGTATAGCCCCTCTTCCATTCAAAGTTGTCCATTAAACTCCAGTGGGTATAGCCGATGACGTTGCAGTGGTCTTTGGTGATCGCGTCCAGCATGGCCCTCATGTAGCTCGCCATATAGAATATTCTCTTGGTGTCCTGCAGCCCTGGATGCGTCGACACGCCGTTCTCTGTCACCAGGACTCTGGGGTTGTTGTAGGAGTTCTTCAACCACTGAAAGGCTTTGCGAAAACCCCATGGTACTACCTGCGAACAATATGAATGAGCGCATAGTTTTTTTCCCGTACAATATATAGTAAAATGTCTAATTAAGTGTCGAAACTGTCGAAAAATTGTGAACTGATACATTTGTTGATGATGTATTTTGTTGTAGTTCATTTGACTACGTTAGTTTACAAAATGGCGGTTATCGCAATCTATGGTGACATATACACTGCGCTGTAGTCCCTTGTGCAAATCCCCATCTTCATTCAACACACGGTATCATACAAACCGCTGTCATCCATACTCAATTGCAGTTTTCATTTTCGTTCATGGACCCAGTGCCCAAGCCTCACTGCTTCTCCTGTCTGGGATTCCGTGACATTTCAGATGTATCTCTACTTTGTAGTAAAGGCAACCGAAGACCCACGTGCTGGCGCGGCGTATAGGTAAGTCTAACCATTCAAAGAGGTATCACCAACAGCATTCTGGGAACGCTCCCGCTTGGCAGCGATTTAGAATCTGTTTTTTATACTTGTATTTTATTTGTGTTAGTATTACATACCCTCAGCCAGGACGAGTTAGTCTTGGGCCAAGCAGGATCCGTTCTTAAATAGACATCACCGTAGAGGTCGTCGTATGACGTACTAGACATATTGTGCTTTTTTTCTCCCGCTATGAGAGTGGTGTAATGGTTGAGGCCGAGGAAGTCGGCTGACCCCCTGATCATGGTCACCTCCTCCTCAGTGAATCTTGGGAGACGAGACCGCGGGAAGTTTTGTTTCTGAGAGTGTTCGTCAATTCTCTGTCGCATGACTTGAGGGTAATCTCCTTCTTTCGAGAATATTGGGTGCGCGAACCAGCCGAACTGCAAGGAAACATAACGCAAAGCCTATCTTAAACAAATGTTTACTATAATTTGATTACTTATGTACCAGGAAAGCTAGGTATAAGTAGTAATTTTATGCTTTCAAAAGTTTATCCCTTCATACAAACCATAAATACTCACAATCAATCTCAAAATATTGTAAGAATTAGATATACTTAAAGATAGATATTGCCTTACTTCGAACTGTATAGAAGCTTCTGCCGCTTTCTGGTCACCAGAAGAGTTCGTGGCCGGCTCTCTCCAGTTGAAATGTGGACTAATACCGATTGCTGTACCAAGTGAAGATTAAGAAAAGCATTAAATGGTATTTTTATATTAATCAATATTGAACCTTACTGTATTCTAATAATACTTTTTGAAATATCTACTAAATAAAAATGTTGGGTAGATATGAACTTACCGCCACCGGTTTGCTTGAACTCTCTTTTATACATTCTGTAGACCATACCGTGTGCCCGCAAAATGGTGTGGCCACACATGTAGGTTCCTAGACCGTAGCTGTAATAGTTTGGGCCATCTCCGTCGCAGAAACATCCTGGCTCGTTGAATGTTATCCAATACTTTACTTTCTTGCCGAATGTTTGGAAGAGAACCTGGAAAATCAGTGTCGAACTGCCAATACGGGTCAAGCGATTGAGGACGAACAGGAACCAGCAAAGAGAAATTGTGTATTTTTTATAATTTATCAGATATTTGACTGCCACATTGAATACAGTTAACAGCATATCGACATACCTTTTACCAGTGACCCCTTCGGCCGTCTAGGAAACCAATGCGGCCTCAGTGTTGGTGTACATGTCCTGGATAATTCATTGAAAATTGGTTATTTACCCTGGCGTAATCGACGAACAAATCTGCCATCACGGGATTGCTCCACCCTCCCAATTCCCTCATATTTAGCGGCATGTCCCAATGGTACATCGTGACTACAGGCTCAATGCCTTGTTTGTGAAGTGCGTCTATGAGTTCCATGTAGTATCTCACTCCGGCTTTACTAATTTTACTAAAACAGAAAAGTTCTATCACAACAATGATGGCGGTTTTTATTTAGTTATTTAGTTTGGGAAGGTTGAAAATTTTTTTTATAGTATTTATTTAGTAAATAGGGGCTCAATATCCTTCCTCACCTGTACGCGGAACCTCTGCCAGCTAACAAATATACGATGCTCTGGTGAATCGGTTTTCCCCTAACGGGATGAACCGTTGCCGCACGTAAAAAGCTACAGCACCACAAATTTTCAATTAAAGATTCTGATAGTAAACTGCTTTGAGATCTTTAAGTAAATTGAAAGGAGCACTTTCCTAGTATTCCGAGCGGAACCTGGCTGGCTACAGCTAGAGGCCTACTTACTGTTAGGATGAAGACGAAAACTAAAAATAATATATGTAGATGAGGCTCCCAGCAGACTAGTACCTACTGGTTGCTGAAGTAGGGTATGGGCTTTACCGATCTTACTTGCTGTATCCATTGGGCAGAATCCTCGGCCAGGAGATAGAGAACCGGTAGAAGTGCACGTTTAGCTCGCCTAGCATCCTGAGGTCATCCCGTATGTGGTGGTAGGAGTCGTCGGCCACATCCCCGGTGGAGTGGTCGTCTATCCTCTCTGGGTGCGTATGAGTGAAGTGGTCCCATATGCTCTCGCCTTTGCCTGGGAAGTAGGTATGAGATTTGACTTGCTCCATATAGGTGCGTCCATAGTGCATATAGGTGCTCTTCATCTCATCGGCGTGTATTCATGCGTGCCGACCGGTCTACATGCGTCATCCCTATACCAGTCCCCACTCTTCCCTTTCACAACCCCAGAGCAGTAGGAATTGGCGCTGAAACATTCGTCCGATCGACGATGTGCAGGAAGCTGGCGTAGCGAGCCTGACGTAATCAAAATCTGATACAGTCCGTCTATGACACTTAAAATCTGTCGTCCTGAGAATCTGTCCAGCGCCGAGTTCAAACCTACTGCCACACCAGATCCATTCCCCAGGGACGGCTTATCCAGATTTCGCTTTGGTACACGACGCAGGCGCAAATGTTGAAGTAGACGAGTAGTGAATTTGCGGGTAACCGTTCAAGGTATCCCACGTCCCACCCAGTCGAAACCCATTGAGTTATTTTAGGGTTAGTCACACACGTCTTTCTGTATTTGCACAAGGCAGCACATCGTTGGGACAGGTGGTAGGTCTCTATAACCCTGTTGTCAACTGGTATCTAGACAATACTAGCAATGCCAGCGAAATCTATTCTTGTTTGCATGTCGGTAAATATATTTATAGGTATACCTCATAGCTACGTTGATATATTTGAATCTAATATTTGTTTTAAACTAAACTCGCGTTCTTTACACATATTATTATATTAGACACTCACGATGTCTACGGATTCGTCCGATATACGTGCACGGATATGTCCGAATAGTTCCGAATCAACAACAAATTGACAATTATACGTGAGGGTAGGAGTCTACCAGCACATCACCGCAGCTGTCACCTCTCCACGGCAGTCGTCTCGTGACCACGGTGGGTGTAACCTTACCGAAACGTCGGGAAATCAAATCTAAAAGGTACGTTGCGTCCAAGTCCCGTCTTATATAATAATATATTTGAATCTATCATTATAACCTTCTAACACTACGTACAGTCGTACAAAATATAATTTACAGACCGTACCTATCACTGCCATAATGTTAGTAGTTATTCTGCAGGCAATTGTATGAAACTAGTCACTAGATTGTGAGAAGCCTTGGCTCACCGCTTTCGTTCCAAGCGCCCTCGACCTGATAGGATGCCGTCGCCACGCCGAACTTGAAGCCCTTCGGGAAGCAGTCTTGCGTCTTCACGGACGACACTGCCAACCTAGATATTCTTAAGCAATTCGGTTGTTAATTCACATTTTAGGTAGACATCTGATTACAACCTGGCAAACATTAATAATGCCTACGGGCCATCTGAAGCAGTTACCACAGCCTATTACGGCTGTTTGCAATACAATAAATCTAAGTCGAAAAGCCGTTCGGCAGCTCTGATGGGCAGCGTTCGGGAAAATTTCCCCGTCCAAAATATCGCATGATGACGATGAAAATAAATACGTAGCAGATACAATACAGCGACGAAGGAGTGTTGACGGGCGTTGCCCAACTCAGACAATTGTCTGACATGGTTCGGTTCAGCCATTGGTCGCCGTTGTCGGCAGTGGAGTGGGGAAAACTAGGGCTCTGGGGCGGCTAACATGTCACTGTGTATTGTCATGCATGTCCTTCTTACTTTCCGATCCCCGTCCTTTTTGAGGATTGGAAGATTCAATAAATATTTTTTATTGGAACTCGCCAAAGCTCGGCGTAGGCTTGTGCATCAGTCGATGTTTTACGTGTTGATTTTCCATGAATGTGAGTAGAAATAATGACATGTCAAAGAATAACAGTTCCTTCATTGCATCTAGTTGCAAAATTTGGCTGCGATGGCAGCCGAAGGGTTTGAGTCAGTCCGACCGAAGCAGTCTTATATGTTATTATGCGACTAAAATAAAATTGTATCATTACTTCATAATTGTAAAGGATTATAGTTTGTTTTAATTTGGCAGTGTATTAATTTATCGGACAAATAAACTTTATCTGAGGATAGAACAATCGGCCCTAAATCTATTAAACTTACGTTAAGAAAACAGACGAAACCCATAATTGCTGCCTCTTCATTTTCTAAAAGTTAAACAACAAATAGATACGTCTTCTCCAGTCCAAACTATCGATAGTGAACGTATGCCTCTATCTACTTTGTCACCTAAAATATTTGTAACTATTAATTATCATAGGTAATATAAATAATGTTGCACTTCGTAATTCATAAAATGTCGTTTGTGATGGCCATGGCAGAATAACAGCGGCTATTGGTTTTACTAGCAGCTAAAGCTGAGCTATTAGTCTTGTAGATAATACTAATATTAAATTAAGTAGGTATCTCTTATCTGTCTTTGTTCAAATCTTTATGTAACCATTTTCTGTATATATTTTGCAAAACAAATAAATTAGTAACACATTGTACGTATTCGCCAGAGCGATGGTTATCGTAAGAGATAATTTAAGTCTATTTCACGAGGCCTACGATGGACAGCGGTGCTTGCCCGAGCTCAGACCTGGTCGAGGTGGCATGGCCATATGTTCTACTGGCTTGATATTGTCTGTATGGTGAAATGAGCTGGGAGGCACGGCAAATGATTTTTCGGGGACGTGTAAGAAAGTTGTAATTCCATTTACAACGATTGTGGGTACAAAAACAACAAAGCGGTAAGCGCGGCAACCATCTGAGCATCTCTCGGGTCGCTTTGGCCAGCAGTCTTTGGGATACCCAGGCAAGAAAGCGATTGCGCCCGGCGAGCTTTGTGTTGAGGACGTATTGGCATGCCTTAGGCCATGTGTAACAGGGTCTGCAGTGGTACCGGCTGTCTCCGATAGTAGATAGTGTCTCCTTTCTGCAATTGGTCCTTACTCAATTGCATCAAGATGGCGGCGTACTATCGGAGATCGGTGGTATGCATGACTTATGAAAGAGGGATAGTTGCCGTCTATATGGTGTGCGTGGTCCCTTATTATGCCTTGCCCCAGTTAGTGCTGTACCTCTATTGCCTCTTGATTGCCTCAGGGGCAGGACATCACTTTATGGGGTTTTTGGAGACGAGTAAGAATGTAACTTAAAAATCAGTGGCGTAGCTAGCCCTCCAGGGGCCCCGTATCAAGTGTTGCCCCCCCCCCCCCCCCCTAGTTGATATCCCCGAAAACGGGGGTAGTTAATGAGTAACTTAATCCTGGTCTCAGCTTAAGTCTCAAGAACTCACACATTCGTGTGCTAATAATAAAAATCACTTTAATAACTGAATAAGCGTCCGTAGCGAGCTCTACATTTGTGTGACAATAGACTGTATAAGCCGGATCCGCGGGGCGAAGGAGGCGTGCTCGAAATTATGATTAGCCCCGAAATTTGTCTTGGCTATATTAAAACCTTGCGTTTGTAATTTATCCCTAAAAACCTTGTGCTATTTTAATAAAAGTAACGTAAATGACGAGCCCAAGACAATTTTATTATAAGCCATCTGTCCATCTGATGCGTTAAGAAAGGAATGTGTAAGAAGTTTCTTAAGTCTTTGGACCCAACCGATAGCGCTGAAAATATGAGATCATCATTTTTATAATTTTTGCCATCTTATAGGCGCATATTTTACATAATTTAAATGAAGCAATTTCAGTAAGTGAGTGCATGTGTTTTTAATAAGAATGTTAATTACCTATCTCTAATGGAAACCGATGGTATCACTTGATTTCAATTGCAATTTTGACGGAGGGTGCCCCGACCCTATTTTGAAATTCTCTATTGAATAATTATTGCCCGGGAAGTAGGGAAGAGTTTATTTGAAATTATAGGATAACTAATTTTTGCTTACAAACGTTTGGGGCCCCCCGTGAGCCCGGGGCCCCATATCATTGATACGGCTGATACGGCGGTAGCTACGCCTCTGATAAAAATCAACTTTATTATCATATTTAAAACTTACATTCTGTCACTGAAACGCCGGGCTACCAGGTCATGTTTCTTTCGCTACGATAAAAATAACATGCTCTCTTGAATTTGTACATTCTTAGATGATTATTTATTTAAACATTTGTAGTCTGAAAGGTCTGGCATGCAGCCGGTCTTAACGATGTTGGCGTAGTAGTGCGCGGAGAGCCGCGGCGTGCGCGTGCGCTCCGGGGACTGGTAGTCCACCTCGTAAAGCCCGAAGCGCTCCCTGGACAGAAGGAATTGTTGATTACCTGACAAAGATATTCCTAAAAAGTGTAGTTCGATGGACCATCTAGGCGTTGCTTGACACGCTTATTAAGCTTTTGAATTGTATAGCAGATGTTACAGGGCAGAAAGGTATTTTGTAAAAAGATTAGTTCGGTTTAGTAGCTAGCCCGACAACAAGGAGCCAGTCTAATTTTTAGGGCTTCCGTAGATAGGTACCCGAAGAATAGAAAAAGGATCCCTCCTACTATTTACTTACAAGATTTGCGGTCGACCTGGCGAGGGTGATGGGCAGCCGGTGGAAAGGTCAATCGGTGTGGAAGGACTGTGCAAACAAATTTCACACCTTGTGAAACTGGTGGAAAACAAAATAAGACTCACGTATAACCCCTCAACCATTCAAAGTTGTCCATCAAACTCCAGTGGGTATACCCGAAGACGTTGCAGTGGTCTTTGGTGATCGCGTCCAGCATGGCCTTCATGTAGCTCGCCATATAGTAAATTCTCTTTGTGTCCTGTAGCCCTGGATGCGTCGACACGCCGTTCTCTGTCACCAGGACTCTGGGATTATTGTACGAGTTCTTCACCCACTGAAAGGCTTTGCGAAAACCCCATGGTACTACTGTGATGGTCCGTCGTGCCTAAATGAAGCTCTCCTGAGCAACGGTCAGCCGATGAGGGGTTCCCGATGCTAAATGCATGGTCAAGCTATTCACGTTCAATGGATGACACGATCCTAGGTCGATCTAGTCACTCATTACATGTCATGAAACCTAACGTGGTCATGCGCCTCGCACATAACTTGAACCGGTCTCACCGTCGTGTGTGAGTCCAATATAAAATGGGTGAACCTAGAACGTTAACGACAGTCTATTTAACTTTGTGAGGTTCGGGTTTGGAGATTGGGTTTTAAATGGGTAATTCTGTTCTACCTATGTAAAATGATATGATAGGAACTTGCAATTAAACTCCACTACGTCCATGGCGATGATTCGAGTGAAAAAATAAAATATGAATTAAAGTATAATATTACAGCAAGTTGAGCCTCCGAAGTGGGTCGCTAAGAGCCAGACCCCTAGCGGACTTGGATGTTATACGTCTGACGCTTGGGGAAATTTTAACGTGTGTCCTGCCTCTTATGTGTGTGCGCTTCAAGGAGGTGCCAATGGTATGTGTCGTTGCATTTGGTCTCGGATTCGTCTTACGTCACCCTTAGGCGAGTAGGTATATATTGTATATAGTTTGAACGCGTCCGTTCTATATGAATGGGTGGCCACCCTTCTTCTCTTCTTCTTTGCTTCTTCATACAGCAAGCGTTTTAACGCTTAATCACGAGATGGGTTCGCAGGTTGCGACCCGCAACAGACTTGTGGCGTCTCAGTCTTACTGAATTTAAGGACCAACTAGGGTTTTAAAACTATAAGTATTACTTTAATGTACTCGAACGCCATTCGTCAAATTGCAAGAATGCCTATACCTAAACCTATACCTAAACCTATACCTAAACCTATACCTAAACCTATACCTAAACCTATACCTAAACCTATACCTAAACCTATACCTAAACCTATACCTAAACCTATACCTAAACCTATACCTAAACCTATACCTAAACCTATACCTAAACCTATACCTAAACCTATACCTAAACCTATACCTAAACCTATACCTAAACCTATACCTAAACCTATACCTAAACCTATACCTAAACCTATACCTAAACCTATACCTAAACCTATACCTAAACCTATACCTAAACCTATACCTAAACCTATACCTAAACCTATACCTAAACCTATACCTAAACCTATACCTAAACCTATACCTAAACCTATACCTAAACCTATACCTAAACCTATACCTAAACCTATACCTAAACCTATACCTAAACCTATACCTAAACCTATACCTAAACCTATACCTAAACCTATACCTAAACCTATACCTAAACCTATACCTAAACCTATACCTATACCTAAACCTAAACCTATACCTATACCTAAGCCTATACCTATACCTATACCCAAACCTATACCTATACCCAAACCTATACCTGTACCTACTTTCCTAAAGCGAGTGAATTTATTCAAGGCATTTAAGTACCTACCATTAGTCCAGGGTTTAGTTATTTAGGCATCTCCATCATTTGATTTGATAATCACAATGATGAGTGATACAGTAATTTACAGATAACTAGTCGGGGTGTGTGGGAATATAAATTAAAGTCACAGGTAGAGTTTAAAATATAAATATACGTTTATTTAATTGATTGTGACTCTACGATTGAAACTATTTTATGATTTTAACCAAGAATTTCTGACAATAGAGAAATTCGTGATTCTGACCTCGATTCCTAGGGCCAATACCTATCGGAACTGGAAAACTAAGGTCAGTCCGCAAAAACCAGTTCCGCCCAATTAACACTATTTATGATTAATTAACTAATTAATATTATTTAAACAATTATCTGTTCAAATCAAATAGTTACATTAACATAATCAAAGGTCAAAGCGTCATACTTGTTTTGCAAAGTTAAAACATATAATCAAACATGTTAAACAATCAGTCAATATAAATGCTAACTTATCAGTGAAGTATGCGACTCATTAACGCTGCGCGTTATCAACAGGTTGTCAGTATTAGGCTAGCCATGTGAGGATTGATTAACTCACACGCCTTTTGGTCTAATAACATTATGAATAAACCGTGGGTTTAATCTATTGGATATATTTATTACCAAAATATATTCGTTAATGATATTGACTAGTCTTTTAAGCCATCTTAAAGGACTTTTCGCCAATATATCGGGGTCTGTAACCTAGTTCAGTTCTATATATAAATAATAGATAATCATACATTTATGTAGAATACACTCAAACAATATATATTTTGGAGTATTCGTTATTGATGATGATTTAAATGTAAGTACATTACAAACTACCAAGCGTCTCAGATTAGACATAGGTAGGTTTGGTATCATTGTATTCAAATAATACCGCATTACGAATATTTCACGCAGGGACGAGTTAACGTGATAATGAACGTTAACGTACGCACAATACATACATATACATAGGCTTTGGTTGAATTTATTCAACAATAGCACATAATGATCTCGTATAGAGATATATCAGACACATTAATTACTTGATTTGATGATTATAGACATAGGATTCGGTATATTTTGTTCAAATATTACCGTGCTCTAATTATCTCACGCAGAGATAATTCATAGTTAATAATTACAGTTAAAATTGGATGTACGTGGCAATTGATTAGATAACTTTTACTTTCCATCTTGTTTAAGTTAAACTATGTTATTAAAATCTCTACTAGTGAGAATATAAATGGAAATTGATGAAATTTATAGCTGAAATTAATCAGATCGATTCAATTAATACCTCAAACCATTTACATAAACATAAAAGGTATCAACTTAACTTTTGTCGCCGCTGCTAATATACACTGACTCTAATTTATTAGTAAATCAAACTTTAATATAATTTTACATTATTAGACTTTAAGATCTGATCTCAATAGATGCTCTCCTGCTTGTCCAGCCGCCTCGCTCCGCTCCGAAATAAGAAGTGTTCTTCCTCTACCCTTCGATTCGTCTAGCTGACTTAATTATAATAGAGGTTAATTACTAATTACAATATTAGTGTCTACTCTAATTAACATAAGGTTCTTCTTTGCTTGTGTTGTTTGGTGCCCTTTGGTTGTTATGGATCTGGTTGTTTGGTGGCAACCGACGCCTGCGCATCATCCCTTGTGGTGGGAATGCAATCTGCCAATCCCGTCGCTTCCCGCGATTGCGTCGCTTCGGATAAGCCAATAGCTATCGCGCATTTAAGTTGGCCACTATTTTTGGTAGCATCAACTGCCTGGACTCATACCTGAAATTGGTCAAGGGTTTGGCGCGTAATATCATATTTGAAAAGCATCCCTAAGTCGTAAGACTTAGGATACAGATTTATTTTAATGTAGTATCTGAAACCTTTGTTTTTATGATAGGTTTTTTTATTCTTAGGCTAGCCTTGTTCGTTTTCTCGGTATTGTTTTTACATCGATATCTCAGCGTGAATTTATTAGACATTTTGGAATGCGAACTTTTATTTTTTTCTCACACTTACAAGTGTGACCCTTGTAATTAAGCTTGACCTTTTTGGGAATTTATTGCTCATTCAAACTAACATAATATCGTGTGACAAATTGGTTTTGGTTTTCGGAATTACAAAGTAAGTGCCACATGTCGATGTTTAGTCTCTTAGCCGTTCGAACGACGTCAATGGTTTTTACCCGACTACGACAAAAGGAGGTTTATGTTGTATGAATTTGAATTATTAGCGTCCCATCACACTACCTGCGAACAATATGAATAAGATGATATTTTTTTTATTATAGAATCTATGTTTGTGCTGGTATCTATGCATTGTAGATGCAACTTGAGATTCTTGAAAAGGCATGTCATAATAGAGAACCCTTGTTCTTGATCCCATGAAAACCCATACCGAGGCGACCTGTCAATTAGGGCGCTAGTTCTGCGTTTTATATAGCAACCCCGGAAGCACATAGTTCCTATTATTTGACAGAATACAAATGCCGCTAACAATGGATACTACGGATCGGGACAGAAAAAAAAACTAATATGTGCCATTGTGAAATCAGGAAGGTTTCGTAAAAAGACCTGGCGCACTTCTTTTAATAGAAATATCCTTAATGCATTTAAATTTTTATTATTGGCAGTAAAATAAGTTTAGTGTAGGTACCTACTACTCATTTTTCCGCAACCTGTCAATGTAACCTGAGTACCTACCTGGTGGCCTATATTTTATTTTTTCTAACTTACCCTCATCCAGGAAGAGTTAGTCTTGGGCCAGGTAGGATCCTGTTCTGTATAGACATCATCCAAGTCGTTATAGTCGGACGGACTAGACATATTACTCATTTTTTCTCCCGCCATCCAACTGGTGTAATGGTTCAGGCCAAGGAAGTCGGCCGACCCCCTGATCATCTTCACCTCCTCCTCAGTGAATCTGGGGAGACGAGACCGCGGGAAGTTCTGTTTGCGAGAGTTGTCGTCGATTCGCTGTCGCATGACTTGAGGGTAATCTCCTTCTTTCGAGAATATTGGGTGCGCGAACCAGCCGAACTGCAAGGAAATATAACTTGCCTTTGATTATGACATTCAACATTAAACACAAGTTTTCGCATCATATGAATTTTGGACCTTAGACGTTTTCAATATGAGAGTATATTTGCTCCAAATCATATATAAAGTTTGTAAAGCAATTGACTTACATCGAACTGTCTAGAAGCTTCTGCTGCTTTCTCGTCACTAGAAGAATTTGTGGCCGGCTCTTTCCAGCCGAAATGTGGGCTAATACCGATTGCTGTACCAAGTAAAGAAGAAGGAGCTTTATAATGTATTTTTATGTAAATTTGTAGACAAACAGGCAAGCGGCACCACCTGGGAAGTGGTTACCGCTGCTTATGGACATGATTTAATCTATTTATGTCGACTTCTTGAAAAATCTACTCATCTCAAATTTTTGGGTTTTACTTACCGCCACCTGTTTGCTTGAACTCTCTTTCAAACATTCTGTAGACCATGTCGTGTGCCCGCAAAATGTTATGGCCACACATGTAGGTTCCCAGACCGTAGCTGTAATAATTTGGCCCCTTTTTGTTGCAGAAACTTCCTGGCTCATTGAATGTGATCCAATGCTTTACTTTGTCGCCGAATGTTCGGAAGAGTACCTGGAAAATCAGTGTCGAACGAGAGTTAATACGGGTCAAGCGATTGAGAAATAGGACAAACCCAATCATTTTATTCATGTGGGTTAATACATATACAATAATTTAATACAGTTAATATATATACAATAACACTGGACGACGACATGACGGTAGGCACATAAATTCAAGCGCGGATCCAGGGGAGCCCCGACTCCTACTCATAATCGCTTACGGCTTAAAAATACTAAAAATTCGAAGCTCGCTGCGCTCGCTTAAACTTTTCATTGATTTTATCAATCACTCCAACTTTTTAGAACAGAAATGTCCAAAATTTTGAGCATGCCTCGTTCGCTCATTCGTTGCTTTCAGTTTTGGCATACTATTCACCAATATTTCAAAACCTAAAATTCCGAGCTCGCTGCGCTCGCTCAAATATTCATTTTAACAATCACCCCAGCATTTAAGAACCATAATATTAAAAGTTTCGTGCGCTCTCCGATTGCTCATTCAATAATTTTAATTTATTTTATGTCTTTTATTACGTAGGTACAGCATCACACATTATCACAACACCTAATGCCAAAATGTCAAAAATTTCGAGGTCGCTCCGCTCGCTCATTAATGTATTGCTCGCCATAGCTTTTAAGACCCAAAATATCAAAAAAATTGAGCTTGTTTCAGTTACTTTTCTTACCTTTCACCAAGCTCGTTGCGGTCGCTTATTCATTAATTTCCCTAAGTTACTCAGGGAAATTAATGAATTGTTGTTAAAACCTGTCTAAGAGTTCGAGGTCCCTTCGCTCGCTCATTCATGGGTTTCAAATACTTTTCTTATCATTCACCTAGCTCGTTGTGGTTACTCATATTTCATATTTCGTATTTATTAATTGGTAGAGTAAAGTAACCAAATATGGAATACCATTTTGTTTTTTGAATATAAAAAATAAACTATTCATAGTACGAAGTAATTTTTTTTATTAGATGAGAAGATATAATGTACTGCAACGCTTAGTGATACTCTTATGATTTTAATAACTATTTACAGTATCAAAAACCTAGTTAAATCAAAAAATGAAAAAGGTAGTCAAATATGGAATAGGTACCCCAAATATGGACCATAAGAAAAAACCTCAACAAATACTTAAAAATATGATAATATAATGTTTTGTAATACTTAATAACAGTCTCATCATTTACTAAATTGGTTTAGTAGTTAGACTAGTTGAACTAGTTTTAAAAAATCATAAGACCTATTGCAAAACCTATTATACCTATTGCAAAAAAAAAAAAAAATTTAAAATAAAAATAGGTACATATGAAATTGGACCCCCGGGTGGTCCTCGTATCTTGGGTTATCTGTCCTATCTAATATATAACATAGATAACATTTGGTGCAAATCGATTCAGCTGGCTTAAATCTTAAAAAGAAGTATTTGCTGTTTGTAAAACACCTTTTCTTAAGGCTTTGTATGAAAAAAGCTGTTTACCAACCGCAAATCACAATAATAGTTTTTATGTTATAAATCAAGAAATTTTTGGATTCGGATATTTTTCTTTATTTTTTGTGTTAGAAAGCATTCTGAAAAATAAATATGAAAACATTAAAAGTATACATTAAACCATCAATTTCGATTTTGACCCGAATATAGAATATTCCATAAGTGGACCCCAGTGCTTGTCCATATTTGGAATTTAATGACCTCAGAAATTATTGCCAATATTAAAATAATTACAAAACAGAAACAAATAAACAGACTGGAAATACAAGAACTAGTATATATGCAACCACATAAATATGCGAGTAGAACGTTATCACTCTCTAAATAATAAGAAATACATCGTTTTTACGTCTATTAAAATGTTCTGAGTAGCAACCAAACAAAACGCACATGCCATGTCACCGGTCTTCGCCCTACTGACAAGATTGAACCTATACACGTCTAATATAAGTATATAAAACAGAATATGGTTCTGTATTGCGATTTAAATTATTATTTTCGAAGAAATAAAGGAATTCCATATTTGGACCCTATTCCATATTTGGTTACTTTCCTCTAATATTCATTACATGTTAATTGTTAAAGTTATAAAAATGTCACAAATTACATTAATTGTAATACATAAATTTATAATAATCAAATGTCACAAACAAACATTTTTTACCTATCACAAGTCATCTTGCACAATAAGTAATGTAAAAAATAAATAATTAAATTCAATTCAATTGTCCATTTCCAAATAAGAATTTGCATTACATTTCATTGTAATAAATTAAGTCAGTATTTTAATAACAATAATAATAATGTTAAATAAAAAATCGATTAATCATAAAAATCATCAAGCTTGTAAAACGTTTGCTCAATTAGCCACCACTTTAGTTTTAATAAAGACACTGTCACTGGTAGCCTCGGTTATGGACTTAGCAATACGATTATATACTTTCGGGCCCATTACGTAGGTTATTTTATTTGACTTTGCCAGTCTGCGTGGAATAGGCGCGAAGTCCGTCTTGTTGCGAGTGTTGTATGAGTGAACATCCTCGTTCCTCTTAAAGAGGGCGAGATTATTCCTCACATACAATGCCGTTTAAAATATAACCAAAGATGGAAGCGTTAGAATTTTTTGAGATTGAAAATATGGCCTTGTATATTAAAATATGGATTGCGCGTACAGCTCGCTTTTGCATTCTAAACGCTCTCTCCCAGTCCGCCGCGCTGCCCCACAGCTCAGTTCCGTATTGCAGCATCGAATGCACTAAGGCGAAGTAGCATGTGCGCACCATCGCAGGAGACACGACGCGCGACAGTCTCCATAGCACGAAGCACTCAGCCTACCACATAGCCGTCCTATATGTTGCTCCCACGTCAAGCTCCTATCCAAATGGAACCCCAAGAAGTTCGTGGATTCAACTTGCTCGACACATGTCCCACAAGCGTATACTATCAGTGGCTTCACCCTTCTTCCTGACAGGTCGCAGTGCAGGAAGTGTGTCTTTGTCAAGTTTAATTCAAGACCGTTTAGTTGAAACCACTGAGACACCCGCGTAGCGGTTTCCGTGAGCTTATCCTCGAGAGCCCCAAGTGATTGAGCAGTGACAACTATTGCCACAGCATAATACTGTTACCTGTTCCCCGCGCTCGCGGGCACCCACGACGCGGCGCAAAACCTCCCGGGCCAGAGTGACCGTACTACGCCCCGACCTGTATGCATAGTGTTAACAAGGAATAACGTCAGCCGCTCATATTACCTCATCATACTACCTTTGCCCTTAAACAAAGGCGAGATTCGGCTTAATTTTTGATTCATTGATTTCCTTAAATTACTATTGTGAGGTACACCCATTGCTGTTAAGACCAAAAATATCTAAAGTAGCGAAGTGATCACTAATTTAATGATCACTTCAAGCTTTTATAACCCAAAATATCATAAATTACAAGCTCACTCCTCTCGCTCATTCATTCAATTCACTCTAGCTATTGAGCCTCAAACGTAAAAAATTTCGAGCTCGCTCCGGTCGCTCATTCATTGATTACCGCAACTTTTAAGACCTAAAATGTCAAAAATTTCGAGCTCGCTCATACATTCGTTGTTCTTCCTTAGGTTTTAAAACCTAAACCTTGCATAAATTATATATAATATGAGGCGAACAGGTACTTTAAGTAAGACATTGACTGCCATCATATCGAGTACGAGTGCACGAAGGCGTTTGCGGCGCAACTTAGAGATATCACCACTGCTGTGCGGGATAATTCAATGAAGATTGGTTATTTACCCTGGCGTAATCGACGAAGAAGTCTGCCATCACGGGATTGCTCCACCCTCCCAATTGCCTCATATTTAGCGGCATGTCCCAATGGTACATCGTGATTACAGGCTCGATGCCTTGATTGTGAAGTGCATCTATGAGTTCCATGTAGTATCCCACTCCAGCTTTACTTATTTCACTGAAAAATAAAAGTTTTATCACAATAATGTTGACGGAGTCAGTTTTGGACTTATTGAGAAATTTTGTATTATTTCTAGTTGCAGGGCGGAATCTGGCTTGCTAGCCGCTAAATTGGTACTTACAGTTACGTGAGGATGAATAAGAAGATTTAGATGTTAGGTAACACAAATGAAAACCCTTCATTAATATGGATGTGGATGAGGCTCCCTGCATACTATTAGATACCTACGAGCTACCGATGTTGCAAGATGTGATTAAAAAGCTTTAGCCACCTTACTTGCTGTAGCCATTAGGCAGAACCCTCGGCCAAGAGATGGAGAACCGGTAGAAGTGCACGTTCAGCTCGCCCAGCATCCTGACGTCATCCCGCACGTGGTGGTAGGAGTTGTGGCATAAGTTTAATACGAGTAAGAGGTTTTTGAACGGTCTCGGACCACGTGACCGAAGCGTTGGGGCTGTCACTTTTGTAACGGACTGATCTAAAATTGAATACACAAGTTTTACAATTTATAATGTTTTATTTAACTGTTTTGTAACACGATACATGGCGCAGCCTATTACATCAACAATGTCGATGTTCAACCTACCAGAAAAGTTAAATGTGTCGGGGAATCTGTCCGAAAATTGGAAAGCATTTGAGCAAAGCTTAAAAATATATTTGGTGGCGTCCGGTTTGGACAAAAGTGCAGGTGTGAGGCAAGTGGCGATATTATTGAATGTTATTGGTGAAGATGGTATTAAAATATTCAACAATTTTGCATTGTCAGAAGACGAGAAGACCGAATTTGAAAATGTAATGACTAAATTTAGAGAATACTGCGAGCCGAAGAAAAACGTGCTACACTCAAGGTTTCTTTTTTACAACAGAAAGCAGGAGGAAAGTGAACCATTTGACAACTTCCTGACTGATGTAAAACGATTAGTTAAGAGCTGTAAATTTAAAGCAGAAGATGAGGCCGTGCGTGACAGACTGGTGTTAGGCACCAGTGATTTAAACACTCAAAAGAATATCGTAATAGAGGGCGATGCGGATCTGGATACTGTTATTACAAAGTTGCGACTTGCTGAAATAGGAAGGCATCAAGCTGCAGAGGTTCAGGGCACAGTCAATAAGGTTGACAGGGTGGTTGAAAAAAGTAGACCTAGTAAACCTAACATGGTACATAATAACATGGTAATAAAGTGCAAATGGTGTGGAGGACAGCACGAAAGGAAAATTGAACTATGTCCAGCTCGAGGTAAATTATGTACCAAATGCAACCGATACAACCATTTTGCTTCAGTGTGCCGTAGCAGATTTGTGAAAGCTATTGCAGATAGTAATCTACAAAGCCAGGAAGATAGTGATGGTGAATTCTACTGTGGCAGTGTTCAGAAGGTATGTTCTATAGAATGGACACAAGCATTATTAATAGAAGACACCAAAAGTGTCAGGTTTAAGCTAGACTCAGGTTCAGATGTTAATTTAATTCCTTTAAGCATTTATCAAATACTTAAACAAAGGAAAAACTTGCAGTTGGAATGTTGTAAAAGTAACCTATATGCTTACAACAAGACAGGTATTAAAGTATATGGCTCTGTATTGTTGGAAGTCAAATTAATAAATAAATGTTACTTTATAGAATTTGTTGTAACAGACTCTCAGTTTCAACCAACCCTTGGCAGAGACACCTGTACAATGCTAGGTTTAGTTGTAAGGAAACATGTTAATGAAGTTGACTTATTGGCTAATGACATTGTTGCAGATAATCCAAGGAAAAGAGAATTAGTCTTGAAGTATAATGATGTATTTACTGGTACGGGGAGATTTCCTGGTGAGTGCCAGATACTTTTAAAACAGGGGTCTGTACCAATCTCAAAGCCACCTCATCGTGTCCCTCTAAAACTAAAAGAGAAGCTTAAGTCTGAACTTGATAGATTATGTCAAAAAGGTGTTATTTCAAAAATGGATAAAGCTACAGAATGGATCAATAGAATTGTAATAGTTGAGAAAGACCAAAATGCAATTCGTGTGTGCTTAGACCCTAGGGATCTAAACAAATGTATTCTTAAGAAATATTTTGAGATACCAACTATAAATGACCTTAAATCTAAAATTTCTGGGGCAAAGTATTTCTCAGTTCTAGATTTAAAAGAGTCTTTTTGGCAAATTGGTCTTTCTGAAACTAGTAGACAGATCTGTACTTTCTCAACAGTTTTTGGTACATACAATTTTAACGTTTTGCCATTTGGATTAGACATATCTGCTGAAATATTTCAAGAACTCTGTGAAAATTGTTTTAAAGAGATTGAAAATACATTTATTTACATTGATGATTTCCTAATATATGGCAAAACACAAGAGGAACATGATGTGGCTTTAGAGAAAGTGTTAATGAGAGCACGAGACATAAACATAAAATTTAACTTAAAAAAATTTCAGTATCTCCCTGAAATAGTAAAGTATTTTGGTCATGAGATAATTGGTGGTTGCTTGATGCCTGACAAGAGTAAGATTAAAACTATAATGGATTATGATTCACCCTCAGATAAGCAAAGTCTACAAAGGTTTTTGGGTATGATAAATTATATGAGAGATTATATCCCAAGATTGTCAGAGTTAACAAGCCCCCTACGAGAACTTTTAAAGAAAGATGTTGTGTTTCAGTGGGGTAAGGCTCATGAAAAGTGTATTGAGGAAATAAAAAACATTCTTGTGAGTCCACCTGTGTTAAGAAATTTTGATCCCAAGCAACCATTAACTATTCAGACAGACAGTTCCAAAAATGCAATTGGTTGTGTTTTGATGCAATATAAACAACCCGTTGCATTTGCATCTAAAAGTCTTAGTAAAACTGAATGTGAGTACGGTCAAATTGACAAGGAATTTTTAGCCATTCTATTTGCTTGTAAAAAATTCCATTATTATATATATGGCAGGCATACCGTAGTCCAAACAGATCACCAACCACTGGTTGCATTGATGAAAAAAGAAATGTATTCAATTGCATCTCAAAGATTGCGTAAGATTAGAATAAAACTTCATTTATATGACATTGATGTACAGTATGTAAAGGGTTCACAAATGCTGATAGCAGATGCTATTAGCAGAGCTTCATCAAAAGCTGAGACTAGTACACTTGAACAGTCGTTGGACTGTGTCGTTCATACTGTGAATGTGAATGACAGCTTTCTCATAGAGATTACTAAAGCCTCAGGTAAAGATGCAACACTATCCAAGCTAATAGAATATTATAATAATGGATGGCCTACGAATATTGATAAAGTTGCAGATTTTGTCAAACCTTATTGGAAATTTAAAAATAATATTGTAGTTGAAAATGATATTGTGTATTTAGATCACAGGATTATAGTTCCCTCATCTCTTGAGAAAGCTGTCATGGAAAAAATACACTCTTCACATTTTGGCATAACTAAAACACTAGGTAGAGCCAAATCACTATTCTTCTGGCCTGGCATGAAAAGCAATATAATGGATACTTTAAGTAAGTGTCGTTTATGTGAAAAATACAGTGCTAAGAAAGTAAAGGAATCCTTATTATTAGATGAAACTACGCCATCCCTCCCTTATAATAAAGTGGGGTGTGACTTTCTAAATTATGGTAATGAAAACTATCTAGTAGTGGCGGACTACTATACCAAATGGTTTGATCTAATAAAGGTTAATTCCATGACTGCTACAAATGTTATAAAAGTATTAAAACCATTATTTGCTACTCATGGTATACCAAGCATTCTCAGAGCTGACAACATGCCATTCAACTCTATTGAATTTAAAAACTTTGCAAAGCTGTATAAATTTTCTATTATTACATCTAGCCCTCTGTATCCAAAGTCAAATGGATTTGTTGAAAAATATGTTGGTATAGCTAAAAATATGTTAAGAAAATGCAAGGATGAGAATTTAGACATAGACTTAATTATGTTAGAATATAGAAATAGCCCAGTGTTAGCTTCACCATATTCTCCATCTCAATTGTTGTTTAGTCGTTTGACTAAATCTATATTGCCAATACACAACATTTTGCTTGCTCCAAAAGTAGTAACTGATTTTAACAAGTATCAAGAAAAAAGAAATATTTTAAATAAAAATAATTATGATAAGACTGCCAGACATTACAACTATACCTTGGAAAAAGGGCAAGATGTTGTGTATCGCAAAGAAAATGTGTGGTTACCAGCCAAAATAGTGGACCTTGACGGTTCACCTAGGTCTTACTTGATCCGAGATAAACAGGGTTCTATATTAAGGAGAAACTCTTCACAGTTGAAGCCATCAGCGACTTCCAAGCCATCAGATGTTCCTATTATGTTGCCTAGACAATGTACCATTCCCTTTGAGGATGGGGGCTTTCAGGAGTCACTTTTGGATTCAGAACTGAGTAAGGATCCTGAACCTTTGAGAAACTGTGAACGTAGGCCAAAACGTTTTATAAAGCCTCCAGCATATCTTAAAGACTATGTTACAGACTTATCGCATGAGGGGGAAGATGTGGCATAAGTTTAATACGAGTAAGAGGTTTTTGAACGGTCTCGGACCACGTGACCGAAGCGTTGGGGCTGTCACTTTTGTAACGGACTGATCTAAAATTGAATACACAAGTTTTACAATTTATAATGTTTTATTTAACTGTTTTGTAACACGATACAGGAGTCGTCCGCCACGTCTCCGTTGGAGTGGTCTAAAATCCACTCTGGGTGCTCATGAGTGATGTGGTCCCATATACTCTCGCCTTTGCCTGGGTAGTAATAGAGTTATCTTGTAAACGGTGGATGAGTTAGGGACCTACAATGGATCACCCACAGATCAATTAAATTATCAACACGGAGTGTGACGATTTGTCGAAAATCATATTTGTCCATTAGAAAAGGGCAGTAGGATCTGGCGCTGCAACGTTGGTTCATCGACGATAACGTATTCAGCGTAATGCCCTGAACATAAAATATCTGTACTACTAACGTAAATCGATTTTTCAAACAACTTGCCTGGAGTGGATTGGTATTTAATTTTAATTTTCGCAGTGAAAATTTCAATACATTTTTCAAAATTACATTGCTAACACCGAAAGCGAACTGGTCTCAAATAAGTATCTAAGTATAGGTAAGTACTGGGAGGCGTTCTTTATATTGTTAATATACGAGTAAGTAAAATTACTTCGCCATGGGTCACCTCACCTATTGTCACCGCTACCGTCATGTCGTGTCGTCGGGCTACCGTTATCAAGTAAATACAAAATATCTACCATACCAGCAGTATCTAGTCTTGCTTGCAATGTCAGTAATTTAGCCTACCTACCTTATCTTTATATGCCTATGTATAACCTTCAATGGCCTGTATGCAGGTGACTGAATACTACATACTCCAAGACTCACCGCTTTCGTTCCAAGCGCCCTCGACCTGATAGGACGCCGTCGCCACTCCGAACTTGAAGCCCTTCGGGAAGCAATCTTGCGTCTTCACGGACGACACTGCCAACCTAAATATTACATGCACATCAAGAAAGTACGCAATTCGATTGAAAACTAACACTTTAGTTAGGCTACCCCGAGTCAAGACAGGTCTTTTTTACAAGCAAACATGAACAAATTGTGCCTGCAGCCCCGCAGTACAATAAAAATAAGTCCTTTTGAGGATTGATTATTAGATATGTAATATCCAATTCAATAACGAAATATATATATTTTTAGGCCGGTAGGATTGTGCATCTGTCGGTATTTTACATGTACAATGTATGAGAAGAAATTGTGATATAACAAAGTGTTACAGTTCCTCCATTGCGGAAGTAGCTACGATGGCGGCGGAGTGTTTTTGGTCAGTTCGGGGCATATTTAATTAAATCTATTAAACTTACAATAATAAAACAGACGACACTGACACATACACCCGCTGTCTCTTCATTTTAGAAATGTATAATAAAAAATAGATACGTCTTCTTCAGGCGAGAAGCAACCACTGTTTGGCAACGCCTTTGCTGTCTACTTTGTCACCTACTTCGTATAACTAAAATATTTGTAAATAATACTTAATTTTGTAATTTCTGTATACTTTATATTGTGTGCAATAAATTGTTAAATAAATAAATAAATAAGATACCTAGTTAACAGAAATAATTCCGCTTTGTTATTCATAAAATGAGTAGGTAGATATGTGATGGCCATGCCAGAATAACAGCGGCAGTTGGTTTTACTACCAGCCAGAGCTGAGGTACGGTCAAGATCTTGCTATTTTATCAAGTCAACTTCATCTATTTTCTGTTTATATTTTGCATAACAAATAGACACGTAAATATTTAATTTTTTTCATTCTTTTCGAATACTTTATATACATAGGTTCTATAATATATTCGCCAGAGTGCCGCACTGTCCCCGTTTGACCATTCACTATAGAGATGCTAGCCCATCTTATACTGGTTTTGGGTAGGTATATGCTGTTGACTGTGCCTAACTAAATGTTAAATTAAAAAACCCAATTTCCATAGACCTACTCTCGAAAGTGTTGCCTGCCCGTGCTCGGGTCTAGTGGAGGTGACATGACAGACATTTGTTATACTGACTGAATGTTAGTATTGGCCACACGTCGAAGGCCATTGGCGAGACGGCACACGGCAAGGGAGTTTTGTGGACGAGTAAACATAAAAGTCAACTTATTGTCTTACTTAATGCAAAGAAGTATTCTGATAAAAAGGCCTTGCTTTTGGGTTACATTCTCTCGCCGTGCTGTCCTGTCACTGAGCGCCGAGTCACATGTCTTTGTCCGAGGGATGGAATACGTTGCCTGCGAGTATGTTACCTGAACATTATAATCTGGACGCCTTCAAGGCTAGGATGAATAGGCTGTTTCTAGACAGGCATGCTACATCTTCGATCTCATCGTCACTTACCTACCACAAGGTGAGATGGCGGTCAAATGCCTGGCTAGTATAATATAAAAAAAGTTTGATACAACAAAAAGGTAAATAAAAATATTCTTTACAATTTCTACAGTTTATTTACAAAAGTATTTTGCTAAATTTATATTAGTAATCTGGCATGCATCCGGTCTTGGCGATGGTGGCGTAGTAGTGCGCGGAGAGCCGCGGCGTGCGCGTGCGCTCCGGAGACTGGTAGTCCACCTCGTACAGCCCGAAGCGCTCCCTGGACAGAAGGATTTGTTGATTTTCTGATAAAGATTTTCTTTGAAAGTGTAGTTCGATGGGCCATCTAGGCGTTGCTTGACACGCTTCCGAGAGTGGATGGTTGAAGGGCCGATGGATGCAGGGAGCACAGCGTCAAGCTGTATGGAAACTTGGGTCGGGCCCTGTGACAGTAGTGGAAGAGGTGTGCAAATTAAAATAAAAAAGGACTCACGTATAGCCATTCGACCATTCAAAGTTGTCCATCAAACTCCAGTGATAGCCGAAGACGTTGCAGTGGTCCTTGGTAATCGCGTCCAGCATGGCTCTCAAGTAGCTCGCTAAATAGCATATTCTCTTGGTGTCCTGTAGTCCTGGATGCGTAGACAAACCGTTCTCCGTCACCAGGACTCTGGGGTTGTTGTAGGAGTTCTTCACCCATTGTAAGGCCTTGCGAAAACCCCATGGGACCACCTGTGAACAATATGAATGAGGTCTAACTGCGGTCTGGGTTAAGTGTGGTGTTTGTGCTTATAGTATTTATATGGTTGGGATTCTGACGCCCCATGCTCATGTGACAAGCCATTGGTAGTTGAGACGAAACTAAATATAAATTTATAAACAACTTAATGGCTCCGCCTGGAGTAGAGCGATTGTCATCTGACCTCCGTGACCTACACTGTTAACAGGGGAACTTGACCATATTGGATTATGGACCATGGTGGAGTTGTCTGAATGTGCAGGTTTCATCACGATGTTTTTTTCCCTTACCGTAAGAGTATGGGTTAGTGCTCAACTAAGGTACATGGCGGCCAGGGGCGTAGCTACCGCCGTATCTGCCGTATCAATTATAGTGGGCCCCCGGGGGCTATAGGGGCCCCCAAATGTGTGTAAGCAAAAACACGTTATCTCTTAAACTAAGTAAAACTCTTCTTTACTTCCCGAAAAAAAAAAATTTTGAAGAGAAATTCAGGCCAGGGTCGGGGGCTCCCACCGCCAAAATAGCAAATGAAATCAAGTTATACAATCCGTTTTCATTCTCGTTTCGTTAAAGAGATAATTATCATTTTTATTCAACAAAAAACGAAACAACTTAGGGCCCTCCACGCGCACTCACTCATTACTTCATATCAAATGTGCACCCATCACATATCAAAAATTACGACAGTTTTCATAATTTCATATTTTCAGCATTATCGGTAGCACGAAAGGCAGAACTCCGTTCTTTTCTTAATGGGTCATGTGGATCAGGCTCATAATAAGACAGACGACACCAACAACCACATTCGCTGCGTTTTCATTACATAAAAGTGAAATATAAAATATAATCGTTTTTTTCCAAGCTAGAAGCAAGCAATGTAGAAAAATAACTTCAAAGCAAAGCAAGGTTATCTTTGAACATGCTAGAAATGCGCGACAATAAATTTAATAATTAATATTTTGAATTGTACAACAACGTTGTCGGTTTGAAAACGCAAGATATGTAGGGCATCTCTTCTAAAATACTTAGCTGCAACGTCGGACAAATTCGTGGGCAAAAGTAGGTAAACGTTATTGAGGCTTTATTCTTATTTGGAAAATGACTTGCAATTTACATCCTTCTTGTTCTGGACCAACCTGGGCGACTTCGTTATCGATAAAGCGCAATCATTAAAACACATGTCAGAATCTCGGATTTGAGCTGTACTATTCGGGAGATCAACCGAAAGACGTCCACTGCTTGGCATAGGTCTCCCAGAGATCTCCACGAAGCACAAAGGCTGGTGCTGTGCCTTGTGTATTCAGTTGGTACCTGTGATATTTACCAAGTTGTCAGTCGATCCACCTTGTGGGTCTACCCATGCTGAGTCTTTCGGTACGTTCCGGTACGTGGTCGCCATTCGAGAACTTTACTGGCCCATCGCTCCTAATATCCGCTTCTAGTTATTATATTAAATCTAAATCCTGTATCACCGCAGCTTGGGCCACATGGCGAACGTTCACGGCCATCGTCGCCTGTTATGCGAAAATAAGCATTTACGCTTAGTATTTACAAATAAAAGCATAATAAGGCCTTAGTTTTGAATTTAGATGCTATGGTTGCAAGATTTGGCTGACGCTAACGGAGTATTAGAATCTCCGCGAAAAACTCCAATCAATGGTAGTCTAATCTAGTCTTAAAACTAAAATGACTGAATTAAATACCTTCATTTTAACGAAGCATGATTGTGAAATATTTTTGTTACCATTATTTTAACGTTTTTTTTTTTTTTTTTTTTTTTTTTTTATGTCATACCGTAGGCAAACAGGCAAGCGGGCCACCTGATGGAAAGTGGTCACCACTGCCTATAGACATTAGCAACACCAAGAGTATCGCTAATGCGTTGCCCACCTCTATAACACGTTGCTCTGGCAGCAAAAAGCAAATGCCACTCCACTGCCAAAGCCACGGTTCCCCAAATCCCCACCCCATGGAGCACTGGAAACCTTACTCACCGGCAGAAACACAATACTATTTAAAAGAGTATTATTTAGCTGCGATATTCTGTAAGGTGGAGGTACTTCCCCAGTCGGGCGGCTCCAATTCGAACGAGATACCTCGCTATGCCCTACCTCTCTTAAACGTGACATGTATTTAAATTGCTTAATGATTGATTAAATAAAATAATAATGGGAAATGACTGAATGCCTTAACCTTATGTGAAGAATTGAGATAGCTGAATCAGTTACGAGAGTCGGTTTACGACACTAGGATGACGAAGTGAAAAAAAAGAGCAGGAAAACGGACCCACCCTAGCAGAAACCGGAATTGACCGAGATGGGATGATGATGATGACAATTGTTGAACAAAGAAGGATACCAAAACTTATATAAAACTATCTCTATTGCTCCTAGTCAAATCGACAGCCTCTGTTAGTCACCTATTTAAAGTACCTACTACTAAGGCAAAATCTAGTTAGACTACGATGACAAATGCCAATACAATACAATGTGAAATAGTGAGCTATTAACTAGTAAATTATATCAGTTACTATTGGTTGCATATTTATGTTAGTTCCACGTTGGTGACAAAGTAGACTGACACATACGTTTACAATCGATATGTGCTTCAAGACGTATCTATTTGTTATTTTACTTTACTAAAATGAAGAGACAGCAAATGTTGGTGTCGGTGTCGTCTGTTTTATTAACGTAAGTTTTAAAAATGTCTTCGAATTTATCCCAACTGTCATAACTCATCGTTAGTCAGAGTGATGATGATTTGATGATTGTTGAGACAGATTTCAGCCTCTTTCTTCAGGAAGGGTGTGAAAGTAATGTACGGGCTTGGCAACTGCCATCTTTTAAATATAAAAAATACACCCGTCTTGAAAAACTCAATCTTGTACTCAGTTGCATACCTAGAGTGTTACAAATCAATCGAACTGAATATCATATATTATACCTACCCCCCAAATAGAACAGGCACTGGTTCGTCGAGTTGCGTTGCACAGAATTCTCGGATACCTGGGTGATAAATTAAGTATCAATCCAATCTAATCTAAAGGTCTCTTGATGTGCACAATCTTCAGGTTGGCAGTGACATCAGTGAAGACGCAAGACTGCTTCCCGAAGGACTTCAAGTTCGGCGTTTCGACGGCGTCCTATCAAATCGAGGGCGCTTGGAATGAAAGCGGTGAGCTGGGGCTTATGACACTCATAAATAAGTTTCGTACTGTCGCCTGCAGGGACCGGATATACATAACATAATTAGCAAAGTTTTGTGTACGCTGAATACTTCACGATTGTCCAGACGAACGTTTCAGCTCCTGTTCATACTGCTCTTTTCTAATAGGCGTGTATGCTCCATCGTAGACTGCATCTACTCTTTATTAATATCAGGTGTGATTGTGGCGGTCAAATACAAAAAATCTCCATTCCTACATCCCAGGCAAAGGCGAGAGCATATGGGACCACTTCACTCATACGATGCCAGAGAGGATAGACGACCACTCCACCGGGGATGTGGCGGACGACTCCTACCACCACACGCGGGTGGACCTCAGGATGCTGGGCGAGCTGAACGTGCACTTCTACCGGTTCTCCATCTCTTGGCCGAGGATTTTGCCCAACGGATACAGCAAGTAAGATGACCAAAGCTCTTAAATCAGATCCTACCTGCAATCCTACATCCGTAATAGTGTGTACTATTCTGGGAGCCTTGTCCAAGTCCACAATAATGGAGGATTTTCATATTTAACAATACCTAATAAGTGATCAATAGGTACTGCTAAGTAAATACATACAAACACCGAATCGAAAAAGCCCCTTAGTTTTGTAAGTCCAAAACCAGTTAACAATTAGGGCAATATTAAGTCATCATTCATCATCATCAAAGTTGACTTGACTTCAATGGATATCTCCCGATTCGTGCAGCACAGATCCGTGGTATATGAATTTATCTATGCTATTGACAGCTTCGTATCAAGATCCGTGTTGCTGCCAGACATCCTCTTGGCGTTTTGGCTTGTTGAATAAGTTAATATTATTGTGGTAAAACTTCTTTTTCAGTGAAATAAGTGACGCTGGAGTGGGACACTACATGGAATTCATAGACGCACTTCACAATCAAGGCATCGAGCCTGTAGTCACCATGTACCATTGGGACATGCCGTTAAATATGAGGGTCTTGGGAGGATGGAATAATCCCGTGATGGCAGACTTCTTCGTCGATTACGCCAGAGTAAGTTAATCCTCATTGTCAATCGGAAAAAGGTTTCAGCCATTTATTTTCCTTAATCCGATCACAGGGTTCTAGTCCATAATCTCATACACCTCTCCTTGTCCATCGTGTACTCATACACATAACGTTGTGGGCATTAATAACAAAAAAGAAAACAATATGAACACAGCCATAGCATATAAAAAGATATTGCAGGAACTGTAAATGAAAAAAAAAAGCATTTCTCAAGGTTCCAGTGCGACCTGTTTTAAGGCCTTGCCACTTTGCCTTTAAATCACTTGTTCCATATTTTGACAGTTCGACACTGACTTTCTAGGTACTCTTTCAAAAATTTGGCAACAAAGTAAAATACTGGATAACATTCAATGAGCCACTATCTTTCTGCAACGGAGGCCCGCCAAACTACTATATCGACGGTCTCGGGTCCTACATGTGTGGCCACAACATTTTGCGGGCACATGCCATGGTCTACAGAATGTTTGAAAGAGAGTTCAAGCAAACCGGTGGCGGTAAGTATGGTTAAGAGAGATGGGGAGTAGCAGGTATCTCGTTCGGATTTGCCGCCCAACTAGGAAAGTACCTCCACCTTACAGAATATCGCTGCCTAGTCATCTTGGTGTTAAAAACCTGGTTGTGCCTTTGCGCCAGGTGGCCAGGGGTTCGCCTTGAACATGTTTCTGGATTTGGCAGGTCAGGCAATTACAGTGGAGCGACTGTCATCTGACCTCCATGACCCTGCTACTAGGGGACCCTGACCAGATTGGATCATGGTTCCACATTCAGTCGCCTGAATGTGTAGGTTTCATCACGATGTTATCCCTCACCGTAATAGCTTCGATTAGTATTCAACTAATAGGTTAGGTTAGGTTAATGGGCTCCTTTTTCCGCACTTGAACTCAAACTTGGTCCTTTGTACGTAGTTAAGGCGTGCTAATTTAGCCAGCCCAGCTCCCTCCAGAAGTCCAGCAGTCTCTTCGGACGCTCGCAGATCTCTCGGAGGGACCCTGTTCCTAATGCGATTTTTACCCTGTGGTCCTTAAGTCCCTCACACTCCAGGACCACATGGGCCGCTGTTTCTTCGTCTACTAGGCATCCCCTGCATAAAGGGCTGTCCGTAGCTCCTATCATGAACAGTAGTTTGTTCAGGGGGAGGTGTCCTGTTATTGTGCCAACTACTGTCCTGAGTTCTTTCCGTTTGAGATCTAGCAGTTTATTAGTTAGTCTTGGTGATCGTTCGGTCACCACCAACTTCGACTGTCTACATCCAATTGTGTTTTGCCAACGTTTATTGTGCTGGTCCGTTGTGTGTTTGCTCACCCATGCTCGCAGTGTGTTAAAAGACAGGGGTAGGGATGGAGGGGGACCAGCAATTTCCATCCCTGATCCCTTTCTTGCCAGCTCATCGGCGGCGTCGTTCCCCATTGAATTGCTGTGACCCTTGATCCATTGTATCGTAACCCTGTTTGTCAGGGAGATATCTTCAAGCGCCTGGTGGCACTCCAGGATTAGGGCAGAGTTTATACTGTTCTTTCCCAATGCCTTCAAGACCGACATACTGTCCGATAAGATTCGGATGCCTTGGTCGCTTATACCGAGTCTCTTCACTCGCATGGCGGCCTGTGTGATTGCTACACACTCGCATTGGAATATGGTACTATGTTCCCCTAGTGGTATGGAACTCTTAATATTCAGATCCAGCGAGAAGATTCCTGCACCGGTGCCTTGGTCGGTCTTGGATCCGTCCGTGTAAATACGGACTTCTCTTATCCCAGACCAGTCCGCCTCCGTTTCCGCAGTTTGTATCTGGTATCTCTTGCCAAAAGTGAACTGTTTCGCGATTCGGTCACACTTGGCTTCAAACATAGGGTTACTCTGAACCATTGTTTCCCATAAGGTTCGATGGGAGCCAAGTTTATTGTTCCATTGTCTTGTTATCTTAAGTCTTAGAATTGCCATCTTTGCCTCCTGCTGTATATGCAGATCAAGAGGTGGCAGTCCCAGTAGTACTTCAAGTGAAGCTGTTGGTGTCGAGCGCATGCAGCCCGTTATGGCAGAGCATGCCATTCTCTGGAACCGTTGCAGCCTGTTGACCGCTGTATTGAGCTTGGTTCTGGACCACCAGGCCACCGCGCCATAGGCAACGAAGGGCCTCACCACGGCTGTATACAGCCACCTGGCAATCCTGGGGGAGATTCCCCATGTTTTGCCAAGAAGTCTGCTGCACTGCCACAGCGAGATGCTGGCTTTGGCCAGTTTGTGTTCCAGATGTTTGTTCCATAACAGCTTGTTGTCGAAAATGACCCCAAGGTATTTGACCTCGTCTGTTAAGGATAGTTTGGTACCGAATAGCTTGGGGAGTCTGAGTTCTCCCAGACTCCTCTTGTGTGTGAACAGGACCATCTCTGTCTTGGATGGATTGACCGAGAGGTCGTGCTCACTACACCAGCTTTCGACTATTTTTAATGCAGACCCCATGAGGTCGCATAAAACGTTCTCGAATGGTCCGCTAATAAGTATGGCTATGTCATCTGCATAGCCAATTGTATGGAATCTGTTGTCATTTAACCGGCTTATCAGCTCATTGACTACAATATTCCATAATAGTGGAGATAAGACCCCACCCTGTGGACATCCCCTAGCGACCACTGCTCTGGTTGTGTTATTTATCGTTATTCGAACGGCCCTGCGTCTCAGCATTGAGTCGATCCATCCGGCTATGGTATCCTTGACTCCGTGCTTAATCAGTGCCTGATTGATGCTCCCAAAGTGTGTTTTGTCAAAAGCACCTTCTATGTCTATGAAGACTCCTAGAGTGGATTGCTTAGACGCCATAGCGTGTTCGATGTGAGTCGTTACGCTATACAGTGCTGATTCTGTGCTTTTACCTGCAGTGTAGGCATGCTGATTTTTGTGGAGAGGGTACTTTATTAGCGCCGAGTCTCTAATGTCTCTGTCGCATATTCTCTCTAGCACCTTCAGCAGGAACGATGTCAGGCTGATGGGCCTGAAAGCTTTGGGTTGTGTATAGTCACTTTTGCCGGGCTTCGGAATAAACACAACCCTTACCTCTCTCCACTTCAATGGTATATATCTTTTAGCAAGACAGGCTCGGTATATACTGACCAAATGATCAAGTAGTCTCCCACCACACCATTTCAGTAGGCCGGGGAATATTCCATCCGGGCCTGGTGCCTTGTATGGTAGGAAACTGTCCATCGCCCATCTTACCTTATCTCTGGTCACAATTTTCTCAACTTGTTCCCATTCTGTTTCACTCGGGTGGTGTTCCGCTGTCTCACTCCATGTCTGCTCATTTTTAATTTCGCAGCCCGGAAAGTGCGTGCCTAGCAGTAGTTCACAAACATCCGAGTCCGTTTTGGTATATGTTTTATCAGGTTTGATTAGTGATCCTAGGTTGTGGACTTTATCGTTACTGAGTACGTTTTTTATCCTAGCAGCCTGGGTGTTCGATTCTATACTGGAGCAGAAGCGTCTCCAGCACTCCTCCTTTCGTTGCCGGATACACTTCTTGTATTTATTCTGGGTCTCCTTGTAGGTATCCCAGTCACTGTCGCATCTAGTGTTTTTGGCCCTATTGAACTGTTTCCTAAGTTTCCTTTTAAGTTTCTCCAGCTCAGGTCCCCACCACTGGTGTCGCGGTTTCGGTCCCGACCGGGGGGAAGTTAGGGGGCATGTCTGTTCGTAGGCGTCTGTTAGAGTCAACGTTATCTTGTCAACCTGTTTGTCTATGTCATTGTCTGTATGGTAGGTGGGTGGTATTGCTATCTTCGCTAGGGATTTCTCCGCACCGATCGCGTACCTAATACGGTCAGTTTTGCGAGGATTTCTGCTCACACTTCTTTCCCGGTTTTCTATGTTTAATTTAAATCTGATCCATCGGTGGTCAGAGCATGAAGCCTCGTCAGACACATGCCAGTCCGAAATTAGGTTAGATGCCCGGTCCGATGCTAATGTCAGATCTATTATTGTTTGAGCCCTTCGTGTTACAAAAGTGGGTTCTGCGCCCCGATTTATTAACGAGAGTCTGGTTGTCATAAGATAATTAATGAGATCCTCACCTCTGCCGTTCGCGGTCTCGCTCCCCCACAATGGGTGGTGCGCGTTTGCGTCCGTTGCGATGATTACCTCTAGTTCCTCTGCTTCGCAGTGCTGGATCAGACCTGCCAGCTCCGGTGTGGGTGCCTCAGCATCACTCGGAAGGTACGCCGACGCGAGCACCATCGGCGGCAGGTTGCTGTTGGGCGCGTTCCTGGTCCTGACAGTAGTCAGATTCCTGGAACAATACTCTGTTAGGAGTACGGCGCTGACATGCTTGGGGACGTATATACACGTACGAGGGTTACCCACCGTGGTGTCATAAATTAGGTCGCCTCCCAAGCTGCTCAGACCGTAGACCCTCCCCCCCCTGATCCACGGTTCCTGGATCATGGCTACGGTCGATGTTTGTACCTCCAACAACCTGCGTAGGGAAGCCGTTGCAGTCTGACTGTGTTGGAGGTTGATCTGCAGTACGTTTATAAAGTTAAGAGGAGCTGGAGTCATATGTAGCGAAGCCATCACTACCTAATAACTCCCTCTCCTCTTCGGACGAGGATTCCCTGTCCGCCGTTAGCGTAGCTTCCTGTCGCTTCTTAGAAGCATCAGGAGGCCTCGCTGTGGTCGAGACCTGGGCAGGAACAGCGGTGACGCAGCCTGGTTTCCCCTGGCTGACCTCAGTCGTGCGACTGGGTTTGCTTTGAGGATCCCCCTCGTCCCCAGGGAGGGCCCCAGGGTCGAGGTTTGGCTGTATCTGCTGCTCCTGAGGAGGCACGGGTGCGTCAGCCGCACTAGCGCTCTCCTCATCCCCGTACTTAACGTACACGGAGCCGACTCTGTAGCACAGTCGTCTCCCGTTCTTATCTAGAAGGGCTACGTCGGCCTGCAGTATACCCAGTATCAGACGGAGTTGCCCCTTCTCCTCCTGCACCTCCGAGTGATACACGGCCCACTGGTCGACGGCATGCCACGGGTTTTGTCCTACGAGGCGACGCCGGACAATGTCCAAGCCTTCGCCCCCGTACTTCGGTATTAGGACGTACGCTTTGACCCTTTTCGGCAATTCAGACTGGCGTTTGACCACCAGTCTGGTACCAGGGTATGGTGTTTTGAACGTCTCCACATTGTTGCGGAGCCATTCCACCGAGCGATCGTCCCAGCACCAAAGCTTGACAACCCCCTCGCCTAGTATAGGTCGTCCTCTAAAGCCTGGGGCCGAGGTCGTCGAAGCACTGCCGCTGGGAATCCCCAGTTGCCGGTCAATTGCCTCGTCGATCTCAGCCTCAATGGCCTCGAGGTGTTCCGCCTTGAGTTCGCGGAATGGCTCCGTGAGTATCGCCATGCACAAGTCTTTTGACTTAAGCGCGTCGGCGTAATTCACGGAGCCCTCCGGATGGCGTTTCGTCTTTGGCCGTTTTGCAACGTCCTTTGGTGTTAGCGAATCGTCCGGGCGATTCCGTTTAGCGGGCTTGCTGCTGTCGTCTTTCGTCTCGACGACCGGGGTCGACTGACGTGACGCCACTTGCTTCCCTGCTCTTTTGCCTCTATACAAGCGGGCTTTAAAAGGCTCTGGTCCTCTGGCTGCTGGCACTGCCTTAGCACTGGCTGTCGCTGCTACCACTGGGGTAGCTGCGGCCGGCATCGCGCTTGGGCTCGGGGTCGCCTCCACTGATGAAAGCGCCCTGTTGCCATCTGCCTCAAGATCCCTAGCCTTCTTAGCCTTGGCCTTCGCCTTCTCGCGCCTCACTTTGCTAGAGACTCGCTTTTTTTTCTTTTTTTGTTTTGTTAATTTGGCTGATGCCGCTGTCGGCTGTGGTCCGGGTCCGCCCACGCCCGAGATATCCCTCCTTGGAGACGATGTCTTCCTCGGAGTGACGCTCGGCATGGCCTCCTGTAGGTCGGATAGGTCCATTGCCGTACTTGCAGCTTCAGCCGCTGGTGATGTAGGTACATCTCCTGGTGCTACCAAAGTTGGCGCAGGAGCTGCTGATGTTCGTAATACCGAGCCTGTACAGGCTGCGGTTGTTGTTGGCGCATTAAGGGATGCTGCCAAAGGGTTTGGGTTGGTTTTGCGTTTACTTTCCATAAAGGGATCGATCAAAAATTCATCTCTGGCGGCGTTCCACCCTCCTTGGAGCCCGCAAAGTGGGGACGGCACGCGAAAAGTTCACGCACCGCCAGAACTACCCCAGAGATATAGGTCCCTTTTTGCAGAGAGTGTCGGGCCGGAACTGGTCAGGTGCCCTGACGCGACTACCGCAGTGGAACCGCAGCTGTCGCACAGAGCGCCCATCCGTCCGTCCGTCCCCCTACAAACCGGCGACCTAGCCTAGCGGCCCTCTTACGGGATGCCTCAGCCGATTGATCATAGGTGGCTAACCTACAACCGCCCGTTTGAGGAGAAATCCAGGCCGAAGAGGAGTGTTGCGTTTGGGCGGGCACTTAAACCAACGACCGGCCCACCCAACGCTCAGCCTCCAGGATCCCTTCATCCCCCCGTACGGGTCTCCACGCACGGCACAAACACGTGGGTGGCACAAGTTGCCCTACCTGCTGTCAAGCTAGATGACGCGACAGAAGGCCCCCGACTGTTGTGCCACATGCCAGTCGGGGTAAGGACGAGTTGGAGGGGACCGGTTATGGCGCCGGTTGTTCGCCTTCGCCACATCACATGTCCGCTACTACGGCTCCGAGCGGAGTTTGAATCTCCAGGTGTGGACTCGTTATGAGCCGCAGCATTACCAGGGTGGACGACGCGGACGTCATGTGAGGACTTGATGATAGGTGCCATTGCCCGGGTCCACTTCCCGGGCATGCACTGGGCAAGATGTTGTTTCCTGGTGCTTACTGGTGGCTCTCCCCCCAACTGGATTACCACCCCAGGGCCCAGACTATCACCCCCACCCCCACCACCAGTATTCAACTAATGTACAACTCAGAATAGAGTCAGTGGGATTAGAACCCGGTACCTTTCGGTCACGAGTCGAACACCTTAACCACACGGCCACCGACGTTCCTATAATAGTTATTGTTTAATACAGCATTGTGTTCCTGACGGTAAGTAAGGTCACCAGTGCTCCATGTGGTGAGGCCATTTTCCTTTTTGCTGCTGGAGTAACGTGTCCCGTGATTTTATGTTATAACAGCGTTGCTTGTAACTTTATAATATATGATATAAAGCTGTTTAATTTTGCATTGTTGCATAACCTACCTAATTATTTGTTCGCTGTATAGCAATCGGTATTAGCCTAAATTTTAACTGGAGGGAGCCAGCGTCAACTTCTCCTGGTGATGAGAATGCAGCAGAGGCTTCCAGGCAGTTTGAAGTGAGTAAGGTTTACCTACAACTATTACTTAGAAAGCAAAAAATATACATTGCAAACATCGGAAGTCCAAAATTCATTGCATCTCAAACTAGCCGTTCCCAGCGGCTTTCATCCGCGCGCAATTGGGATGTTTGCAAAGTCAACTATCCCGCGGGAACCTTTTATTTTCCCGGGATAAAAAGTAGCCTTTGTTACTTAGTGAATTCAGAGATATAGCATATATTATGTAGCATTATATTGGCAATTTTTTTTAATGTTTCAGTTATCGTAAAGTTTATTTATTTAACTGTTTATTGTACACAATAATGATACATACAAAAAATAAACATACTTATTGTTTTTTTATTTTTATGATATTAGTATTGATATAGATAGATGATTGCCGAGCTTTGGCCCATTAATAGTACCTCATCATATCAGCCATAAGACGCCCACTGCTGGGCATAGGCCTCCCCCAGAGATCTCCACAAAGACCGGTCCTGTGCTTTCCGCATCCAGCTGGTACCTGCGACCCTTACCAGGTCGTCGGTCCACCTTGTAGGAGGCCTACCCACGCTGCGTCTACCGGTACGTGGTCGCCACTCGAGAACTTTACTGCATTACCCATTAATAGTACCTACATAAAATTATTTCGATGGTCCCATCTGCCAAAGCCTCATCATACTAGTATAGATACACCAACCACTACGACCATTAGTGATGTAGGGCAATGCTTCATTAAAATTTTCAAATTACATAAATTACATGTTGAATTAAAGCTGTTATGATAATGTCATTAATGTAAAAATGGCATGTATTTTATCTTGCAGTTCGGCTGGTTCGCCCACCCAATATTCTCGACAGAAGGAGATTACCCTCAAGTCATGCGACAGAGAATCGACGAAAACTCCCGCAAACAGAACTTCCCGCGGTCCCGTCTCCCCAGGTTCACCGAGGAGGAGGTGGCGATGATCAAGGGGTCAGCCGACTTCCTTGGCCTGAACCATTACACCACTCGTTTAGCGGGGGAAATAAAGCACAATATGTCTAGTCCGTCCACTTATAACGACTTGGATGATGTCTATACAAAACAGGATCCTGCCTGGCCCACGACTAACTCTACCTGGTTGAGAGTATGTTATAAAAATATATTTATCTTTGTTTGAAACTAAACTCACTTTATTATATTAATCGGGACTCACACAGAGACTCTCGTGACGACGGTGGGTGTAACCCTAAAGAAACGTCGAGAAAACAAATCGAAAAGGTATAGCGCCCTTTTACGAAACCCCAGTTTAATCGAACTAAAACAACGCATAGACACCCTACATTGCATTTAACCTAAACAAAAATAAGGACCTTATTCATACATGTCATTCGTCCATAGGTGCGGAGACTGTTTACCATCAGGCCGGCCGTAACATTGTCTGCAACCTTGTGGTATAAAAAGAAAAGGAAACATGTTTTCAGGTGGTTCCATGGGGTTTCCGCAAAGCCTTTCAATGGGTGAAGAACTCCTACAATAACCCCAGAGTCCTGGTGACGGAGAACGGCATGTCGACGCATCCAGGACTGCAGGACACCAAGAGGATATACTACCTAGCTAGCTACTTGAGGGTCATGCTGGACGCGATCACCAAGGACCACTGCAACGTCTTCGGCTATGCCCACTGGAGTTTGATGGACAACTTTGAATGGTTGAATGGGTATACGTGAGTCTCTTTTTTGTTTTGACTTTTCACATCTCCATCACTCTCACAGGCGTGACACACCAAGTCCTGGTGGCGTTGTGCTCCTCGCAACTAAGTAGCTATCAGGTAATATCAACAATTCCTTCGTCACTTACAGGGAACGTTACGGGCTGTACGAGGTGGACTACCAGTCCCCGGAGCGCACGCGCACGCCGCGGCTCTCCGCGCAGTACTACGCCACCATCGCCAAGACCGGCTGCATGCCAGAGCATGAAATATCTAGCAAAACACTTAACTAAATAAACTTATGTACAAATTGAAGAGAGCATTTTATTCGACCGGCCGCATGCGGCTTCAGACTATGGAATATAAATCTAGCAAATGATGTAAATAAATATATAAAAAGAACTTTTATTGCAGACAAAGTCCATAGTTGTTAGTGTGTACATGGGTGTTTTAAAGGTTATGGAATTTCACAATAACTGATACCGCAAAAATAGTTTTTAACTTTGTACTCTCAGCAGGTACTAGCCCAAACAATTTCACTTCCCTTCCCGTGATATAGGCGGTGAAAGATGCACAGAGACGCTACATCTTTCCGTAGAGCCAGATGGTCGAGGTGGCGAGTTAGAACTTCAGAGTTAAAAATTCGGACCGGCCGAGGTTTTTTTTTTCTTATAAATATTGTTGCGTGTTTGATCAGATCAGATGCTGAACAGCATACCTACTAGTAGGGTTTACGTCAGGCAGGCCGCCTTTGGTCATAAAATGAAGTGATGAAGATGGGACAAGGATAGTGGAATGATGATTCGGATGCTCCTTTTGCATCGGGTAGGGGCTTCTATATTAAATCTATCTATACTTCTATACTAATATTATAAAGAGGAAAGATTTGTACCTATTTTTGTATGTTTGTAATGAATAGGCTCAAAAAGTACTGGGCCGATTTAAAAAATTCTTTCACCAATAGAATGCCACATTCTTCCAATTTGACATAGGCTACATTTCATTTTGAAAAAAATTAGGGATCCTTGGTAAAATTTGAACAATGTAACCGAAGGTGTAGAAAAATACCCAAAAAATTCCTTACATCGCGTGCGCTGCGAAAACTATTGATGATAGAACAAAATAATGTACTACGACTTTGCAGAACACATCATTATCTACAAAAAGTGTCGCGACAGTATATGTCTAACTATTATAGTTATGTCACAATAAGTGTTCTTTTATTTTGAAAATTTAATTGAAATGCCGCCGCTAAAAAACGCTCTTTATTTGTACCTTGGTATTAATCCTTATCAAAATCAATTACTTCATATTCACGACTACTTCAATACCTTTATATAACTTTTTGAATTATTCAATTCAGACATTCCATTCGAAAGATATCACGAGTTTTAAAATGTGAATATTAGAAAAAAGTCGCGTGTTCGCCGCTCAGTCCGCTCGGCTATCTAGGCAGCACGGGATACGTACGGGAGGGGAGTCAATGTCAAGAAATACGGCCGTCAGGAGCCGGGTCGCCCCCTTCCCTCTAAAATGGTTGAGGAGACGGTTGGAACTTTTGTGATCGTAATATGGTGTCCTGTTTGTAACGGGACACTACTCAGTACATACTTAAGTATAATATAGTTACTTCATATTATAAACACGAAGTCCCACGGCGTGTCTTACTGTCAGTCTGTACGCGATAAACTCAAGAACTACTAAACGGATTTTCATGCGGTATTCACACACAGACTACATAGTGCGGTTTTAGACAACGTGATTCATGACGAAGGTTCAGGTGTATAATTTGTTAAGGTATAATATATATATAAGCGAAGCCGGGGCGGGCCGCTATTAGTCATATTTTCGTTAAATGTCCGGTGTGCTCTCGCACTCGAGGGCCCGGGGTCCGCCTTAACCATGATCCAGAATTTGGCGATCAGGTAATTACAGTGGAGCGATTGCCATCTGACATCCGTGACCCTGTTAACACATCTGGCCAGATTAGATCATGGTTACACATTCAGTCGCCTGAATGTGCAGGTTTCATCACGATATTTTCCTTCACCCTAACAGCATCGGTTAGTGGTCAACTTAAGACCATAGATCAGAAAAGAGTCATTGCCTCATGGCTGCACCAGAATTCGAACCGTACCACTTCCGGGACTTCTATTACCTATACCCTTAACAATTCTAGATAAAAATACATTGAAGTAAGAATAGCGGGCGAGCGAAGCCGCGAACTAATGCTACCGCGAACAGATAGTACTCAATTTCCAAGGATACCAATGAATGTCAATGACATTAGATCAGTCGGCGGCTGATAAACTGCTGTCACACATTAATAAATAATTGGTCCCACACACATTGACTGTGTCCAAAGTCTGGTTCATAATGAAGTGTTATAGTATCACTGGTTATCAAGGCAATACATCTTTCGTTATTGTGTTGTTGGATGAGTGATGATGATACATTTACAACTGTATACTATTCACTACGTTAGGTACAATATGATCGATAATAATTCATAAACCTAATTTCCCGACTAAACGACTGAACCGATTTTAATAAAATAAAGCTAATCATAACGGAAACGAAACGAAAATCTCACGTGAGAGTGGGGGGGCGCATAGGGGTGTCTTCCAAATTAACGTACGGTCCCTAGTGGGGTACACGGTCAGACGGTCCAATGAAAAGCGGCCATGTCGTCCCGGACATCAGCAACCAAATGGGAGCAGAGGCGGTGCCGGCCTTTGAGATACCTATAGACATTCCTTTTGAAGAATCCCAACTAATGCAATGGAAGATCTTGAACGTGCGCGGTAAAAAGGCCAGCCTTTGAGAATGGTGTAGGGTAAGTATGTTTAACGATAATTACAGGTATTTAGTTAAATATAGATATTAACAGATAAGTAAATATAAATAGATAGGCGAACCCTGGGCCCTCACGATAAGTTAAATATAGATATTACTTAATGATTAATTAAAAATTATCTTGTTTTATATAGACACAACGGAAGCACCCCACTTAACTCAACATTTAGGACATCATCTCAGCCCATATCAGTCCACTGCAGGACTTAAGGCCTCCAACGACAGAAGAGGTTATTGCCATGGTCTCCACGCTTGGCAGGCGGGTTGGAGATCGCAGTGTTATAAATATAACAATGGAAAACGCTGCTGTCCATTTTCCAGTCTATGGAGTTGGAGACTCTAGATCTTTTGCCTCGAAAACATTAGTCGCCCTGTACGACACCCACGAGTGAAAGGGGTTTTATATTTAGGTATGTTTACTTAAAAGGTAGTGTAGGTACATAAGGAAGGTCCACTTCACCCACATGAGGATAAAGTCCGATGTAGTATTACTATCTCCCAACACTATTTTTAATAAGTATTACGTGTTAATACTGCTTTAGTTAATTGTAATTATCTGATCTGCCAAATCCTGGATCATGGTCAAGGCGGACCCCAGGCCGTGCCGCTACATTAACGCCAAGCTGACAACAGCTTTAGTTAATTAACGGTGGAATAACAAAGCGTAATTATTTATGTTATGTTGCACACAGAGTCAAAAGGTTATCAGTGGCTAAGGACAATCGGTGTTTGAGTCTAGCGTGGAGCAGACGTAACTCATTTCACTTTTAACTTGGGTTAGGTTAGATATTTCTTTTTCATTGAGCGATCAAAATAGGTTAGGTAAAAATTATTTCGCGTTGAGTGATAAAAGTATTAAGCAACTCGTGTGAAATGAAGGCGCGGCAAATGTGGACCTTGGTGTCAGGTGTGATTTTTTTAACGTAAGTACTGTTCTTCCTACTAGGATCTCATATTATCTACCTAGAGGTGGTATAAATTAAATACGCTTTCTGCTTCTGTCTGTCTCATCATCATCATCATCTTGGCGTTAAATCCCGATTACGCTCCCGCGCGACACGCGGGGGCCCGGGGTCCGCCTTCCTGCTTTTATTAGTCCACCTTGCTCGGTCTTCGGCATCCTTAGTGGTGAGTCCTTTGGCACGCATGCCACTCTTAACGACGTCCAGTCAGTCTGTCGGTATGTATTTCCGTTTATACCTAAACTAGGCGACGGATTTTGATGCAGTTTTCCATCATCGGTTGGAGAATTTCTTCTGAAAAACTGAATAATCCCTGGATCGACAACTGCTTACGTAGAGACGAGTTAGTGCTAGCATTTCGAATTCGTTCCGGACACATTCCATTAAATAAGTTTGAGTATACGATGGGAAAAGCAGACTCTCTATCTGCAGTGAGTGTAACTCGATTGAAAATGTTAATCATATTAACTGTAATTAATATGGAATGTGTGCAGAACTAACAACTTAGAGTAATCATGCCATTTTAGAGTAAATTTTTTGGACAGTCGGTGGACGTAATAGTGCTCTGACATTTCCTTTGTCGAAGGCCCGACAACTATATAAATTGGTTAGGGTGGTTTTGAAGCAGGTCTTCGCTCAAATTTTTTATTATAAAAGTTTAACAATATGGAGCGGCATAGTCGCTTTAATGTGATTAAGCTCTCTAAATAAAGATTAAACAATATTTCGGAAGGTTGATATGTTTAATATGTGCAGTAAAACCAGGGTCGGTCGCTAGTTATGTCGCTATAATTATTTACCACGCAAAAAGTACTCAATGGGTTTTGATAAAATTTTGTAGTGGTGTGGCTTGTTTTCTAGGATTGTAGATACTCTGTGCCAAGAATAAAATTCAATGTTAAATAAATTCAATAGGTCCGTTGGAACACTTCATAACCGGCATAATGCGATCAAGTTTGTGATGTTGGATGGTTGTTCAAAAAGTCAAAAACATGATCAGACTCTTCTATGTATATCTATAATAACTATTCTGTCAAAATTTTTGACTAGACTAGTTCAAAGTATCTTACCTAGGTACTCTATAATCGGAGTTCACGCGGACATAGCCGCGGCCGGAAGCTGGTTTATTAGATTTATTATGACTTACGATCAGACCGACGCGCGCGTGTCGATCAAAAGTCATTGCACCTCGTATAGGGGAAAATTCAGGGCTATTCTCGTGCCGTGACATCTCAAATTTAACTTTTTCTCTATTCAAACATACATACATACATAAAGCTCACGCCTGTGTCCCACAGGTGGGGTAGGCAGACACTATGGACCGCCACTTTGCTCTGTCCTGACACAATTCCCTAGCCTCGCATATATCCACAACTCTTTTCATACATCTTCTTTTATTCTTACCACTTCGGACCCCAGCTTTTTTGAGAACATTACCGATCGGATCAGTGAATGTTTTTCTGGGTCGTCCTCTAAAGGGCCGGTTTTCCAGATTCGCACTATATACCTCTTTCGTCAATCTTCTTTCATCCTTTCGCTCTACATGCCCGAACCATCTCAACATCCCTCTTTCTATTTTTGTCACTACATCATCTTTCATGCCACATCTTTCACGGATCACTATATTTTTTACTCTATCGCTCTCTATTAAAAAACTGTATTAAAACGACACTGTACAGAGTAACGCCATACAGGCAATTTTACCTACAGCTGTAAGTAGGCCAATGCGCGCCGAATGTATCGCAGCGTAGGTACATTACTTGGTCGATTACTTTTTACAATAAATTTAGTGTTTAAACAACATCCAACGGGTTCGGATATTAACATCCCCCGCCTAACCCCCCTTAACACTCGCGATAACTGTACACTACAGTTTATGGTCCTTCGAGCCTTAACAAGACCAAAAACATTAAATTAATCTTTGACAATATACGACTGTCGAAGATAGTAGAAAAATGTCGAATAACAGATGTCACAGAGAGCGTGTCGGTGGCCGAGCGGTTAGATTATCCGACGCGTAAGCCAGAGGTCCCGGGTTCGAATCCCGCTTCGGCAATACCAATGACTGTTTACTGAGTTATGTACATTAGTTGAATACCAACCGATGCTCTTACGGCGAGGGAAAATATCGTGATGAAACTTGCATATTTAGGCGACTGGATGTGTAATAATGATCCAATCTGGTTCCCCTGGTAGCAGGGTCATGGAGGTCAGATAGCAGTCGCTCCACTGTAATTACCTGACCTGCCAAATCCTGGATCATGGTCATGGCGGACCCCGGGCTCTCGTGCGCGAGAGCACAACCAGGACACTAACGTCAAGATGATTATGAGAGATGTCACAGCGCTATAATTAGGCCCCTGGTCGAACACCGAAAGCTGCCGCGCTTCATACAAACGAAGTTCGATCATAATTTCCACATTAACCAAACTTACGGGCTTTTTAAAGTTGACTAAGTTACTAGTGAAGAGAAGGATTCATCATGTATCAGATGGTAGAAGTCTGTCAAGCCTGAGGAGTCCGCCTGGGTGAGTACCACCGCCTTATCTATTTCTGCCGCCAAGCAACAATGCTTGCAGTGTTCCGGCTTGAAGTATAAGGTAGCCAGCAAAATGACAGGCATGAGGCATTTCATCTTACGAGTAGTCCTCACAGTGACAACCTGCGGTTCTGCATTGTTAATTGCAACCTAAATGTATGAGTTGTAGATGTTATGGGCTACAGTTACCACTGACCTGTGGTCTGTCTATTCGTTTGTCACTGAGTAGCATAAAAAAACAGATTTCAGGAGTGCTGTTCTGCTCTGCGGCATACCTACGGCACTAATCAATGGACTGTTTCTGAGAATAAATTGTTTGACAAAACTTGGTCACATAAACAGGATATTCCAGCCGTTTCCTCCGTATTGTTCGAAGAAAAAAACGAGTGATAGTGTAGGTGGCACTTATGTATACATGGCAAGCTATTTTAAGTAAGTTATGTATTGATGATTTACCTCACCCAAATTCTAATGATGAGCGGGGGGATTACCACCATCCAAGGCAAACTCTCTTGTACATGGTCCCCCTGCTGACAGACGGACGAGGCTCTGGCGAACCGTCAACTCTCTAATCACGACCAGGTTGTAGCAATCGCCGCACGCCGTGTACTAGAGTACACTGATAGATCAGACATCACACGGCGAAAGTCATTATCATCATCGTCCGACAATCCGGCCTATGCCAGGGCCCGCTTTAGTACTTTTGTTCCTCCACTTCACCCGGTCTTCAGCATCCACGTTCTCGCATCCGACTCTGCGATGGCAATACATCGCTTTACCCCAGCGATGGTCGGTTTTTAGGCAGATTTGGCCATTTTTAGGTATCATCATCCGAGTGGTGAATCCCGGCTTATGCCAGGGTCCGCCTTCCCTTCTTTGTTTTCTCCACTATACCCGATCTTCGGCCGCCTCACGTCGTAAGCCGTAGGCTCTCGCGTCCGACTCGGCGATGTCAATCCATCGTTCCTTAGGTCTCCCGCGGGACCTCTTTCCTTATACCGGTAGGTTTAGGCACCTATTACCCACGTATCACTGGGGCTTAGGCAATACCTACGTGACGAAATCTGCGCAGCCGTGCCTCTTCGATCTTCACCGCGACATTTCGCATAACGCCACACATCCACCGCAGCATTTTCATTTCTTTGACGTTTAGTTCGCGGACGTGCTTGTCAGCGTCGTGGCCGGCCAGGCCATTGCCATTTGACCATTTTTAGGTATATATTTGAAGAGCTGTTTGACATGACATTCTACCATCGCACCGCTCGCCACCGTCAAGAAGTTCATCCATGGAGCCAAATTGATAGCGATCTGTGCGGTTCCAAAGGAACTTTTTTTACACACACTTAGCTTGTGGAATGAACAACCTGGAGAGGTTTTCCCTGGAGAGTACATGGAGTTCTTCAAGAAAGGTGAAACGGTTTTTACGCGGTCGGCAACGCGTGGGTGATGCCCCTGGTATTGCACCAGGATACCGTCCATAGGCTGCGGTGACTCCGTACCATCATGCAGGCCGTAAGCTTATTTGCCACCTTAGTGGTATAAAAAAACTCTTTCTGTATATACCTAGATGGTTGTAACAAAAATTCTTAATTAGTTACTATTTAGGTTTACATGTAGTCTTACATGAGTGTTACTTACTCTACATGTGTAGTACTTATGCAGTGTAAGTACTGCTACATATGCAAGTAGGTACTTATTAAGAGTTACCTATTAATTACCCAATTCCCAGGGTGGCTGCCTCGCACAAGCAAAAAACAAGGACGCCTACGCAAACTAACAACTGCTTCCCGAAGGACTTCATGTTCGGCGTGGCGACGGCGTCTTATCAGATCGAGGGCGCTTGGAACGAAGGCGGTGAGTCCTGGCCTACCTATTAATCACATACGCAAAGTAACTCTTCTATTACTTTCGTATACAACGAGTCACGGAGTCATCATCGTCATAATATCGGCTGAAAGACGCCTACTGCTGCTACCCCAGAGAACTCTACAAAGACCGATCTCCAAATTTATAGGAATTAAAGGGAATAAGTGAAGTATTTGATAATGATACGAGTGACACTTCGGTTTTTGTACCAATAATGTAGCAAACAGGATGAGAGCAAGTTGATTGGGAAGGGGCCTACCACCATGTCATAGGTCCAAGATGAGATTCTGGCGAGTTGGCTTTCCCCAATGGTTATGCGGCTCGGATGGTAGTCGCCGCCCCTAACTATACCAGAACATTTTATAACCTAGCTGAATATTATAATTATAAAAATAAGACCTTGATTGTAAATTTTTAAAGTTTCGTAGAGCTCGTCTTATCTAAAATGACGCGCCCCACTATCGCATTAATGCACACAAGTAAGTTTAAAATATGGACGCAATACATATACAAATGCCGTTGTAATTGGTCATTCATTTGCCGGTGAAATTCAAACGTAGGAGCACGCGTCGTTCATTGGCTCCCACACAGATGAAGTGCCGTTATCAATATTTGCACTCACTCATCGAAATCAACTAACTAAGTAGTGGGGCGCGTCATTTTAAACTAGACGAGCTTCTACGTAGTTGTTACTTCCTGAATTATTTCCTACCTGTTTTTCTGTTATTTTATTTTAATTATTCTACTATTGTACCTACGTCCAAAATAGATAGCGCTGCATAAGTAATTATAGTCAGTATTTTTTACAATAAAGATTATTCTACTCTACTATAAAAAGGTGCGAAAACGTGCAATGCTCAGGTATCCCTCTTTCCACACAGGCAAAGGAGAAAGCATATGGGACCGGTACACGCATACGCATTCTGAGCGTGTGTTTGACCACTCCAACGGGGATGTCACAGACGACTCTTACCACCGGATGCGGGATGACCTCAAGATGCTGGGCGAGCTGAACGTGCAATTCTACCGGTTCTCCATCTCCTGGCCGCGGGTGCTGCCTGACGGGTTCAGCAAGTAAGGCCTTAAAGCTTTTCAGAAGTAACATAAAGCAATAATTTATCCTATAAAGAGATGTCGATGATGACGTCCTGTAGGATGCTCGCTGCAGGACTTGTCTTTCTCTTCTCTTCTACGATTTATTTTATTTCAATGTCCCACCAGTCCTGTAAGGTCATCAATCAACAAGCAAGCATGATTCAGTAACAAAGTTTCTGGGTTTTTCGAGCTAGAGCTCTACTTACGTAGCTGAAATATAGCACTCCAAGCCCATAACATTCCACTGCTGGGCTTAAGTCTCATCCATAAGAGTGGAGGAGACTTAAGCCACTGTCTCAAATTATCCACGCTTTGCAGCCGGAGGGTAATAACCATGATAATCGAGATTACTTATTCTCTAACTTTCCAGTACAATCAACGAGGATGGAGTGAAATACTACATGCAGCTTATAGACGCGCTCCACAGCCAAGGCATCGAGCCTCTCATCACGATGTATCATTGGGATCTGCCACAGAGTTTGCAGGACTTGGGAGGATGGACGAATCCCCTAATGGCTGACTACTTCGTTGATTACGCTAAGGTAAAACCACATTTGATGGCCAGACTGTTTTAGGAGGAAACAAGCAGGAAGAAAGTCAGTTTAGATAGTTATTATTGTATATGAGCCTACTGCCGTGCAGATGAACGTAGGGCTCCCACAAAGAGTGCCTCTCTTGCCGATCTTGGGCGATCCGCATCCATCTACTGCCTGCCACCTTTTTAAGGTAATTGGTCATCGTGCCCCATATTGCTGTGTCGTAATATTATTAAGAGTTACATAAACTTGATACTTAAGTGCTGTAATTAATGGTAGGTACCTCTTCGATGGGTTTGATCTCTAGAAATTAACCCCTTCAGCTACTTTCGAAGCTAAAGGTTCGTTTCGTATTTAACTTATAATTACTCGTTGCAGGTCACACGATAGTTCGGGTTCACAATAGCGGTCTGGTGAAATCAGTTCCTTCTTTCTAGATCTGCATTCGAATTAGTAGTTTCCGCCTTACTCATTCTGTTTCATACATATATAGAAGTTCGACAGTGAAACACATTAGTTGAATGCTAACCGATGTTCTTACGAAAAGGGAAAACATCCCTCTGAAAAAATCAGGCGTATGAATGTATAACCATTATTCAATCTGGTCAGGTTCCCCTGGTAGCAGGGTCATGGAGGTTAGATGGCAGTTGCTGCACTGTAAATATCTAATCTGCCAAATCCTGGATCATGGTCAGGGCCTACCTGCGCGAGAGCACAACCAGTACATTAACGCCAAGATGAAGATTTTTTGTAGAAGTTCGACACTGATTTCCTGTTATTATTTCCAGGTACTCTTCCAAACATTCGGCGAAAAGGTAAAGCATTGGATCACATTCAATGAGCCGCTATCTTTCTGTGAAGACGGGTACGGGGGTACCGACGCGCCTGGCGGCTTGGCCAGCGGTTTGGAGGACTATATGTGCGGCCATAACGTGTTGAGAGCGCACGGCATGGTCTACAGAATGTACGAGAGGGAGTTCAGGAAAAAAGGCGACGGTACGTGCAAGCGAGAAACAAACAGATTACCGGCCTGTATTCCGATGTTTTGATCCGATGACTTTGTCGTCTTTGCTCCTTGTCTTACTTCTGTGTTCTTGTCCAGGTACATCAATCGGCATCACTCTAGATTTCTGCTGGGAAGAGCCGGCGACGACTTCGCCAGGTGATGAGGAAGCAGCTGAGATAGCCCGACAGTTTAGTGTAAGGGTCAATTTCTATTTTATTTTTACTTCAAGCGGCTCGCTGCTGACCGCCCGTACCGTAGGTTGAACAGATTCTCAAAATTAATCATTCAAAAAGATATTGTCGGATACTTAAATACCTGCCGTCAGACGATGAGCTACCCGTCTCCCGAAAAGTCCCTGACTTAGAGAGTGGACCCGGATGCTACAACTAAAACGGATACCAGTAATAAATAGGTACCACCGTGTACTTAGTGATATTAATACTCACCACTTTGTAGTGGCTTGGGTCAACGGATGGGCAACAATTATTGACATGATTTATGATATTATAATTTTCTTGCAGTTCGGCTGGTTCGCGCACCCAATATTCTCGACAGAAGGAGATTACCCTCAAGTCATGCGACAGAAAATAGACGAAAACTCTCGCAAACAGAACTTCCCGCGGTCTCGTCTCCCTAGATTCACTAATGAGGAGGTGGCGATGATCAGGGGGTCAGCCGACTTCCTCGGCCTCAACCATTACACCACAAGATTGGTGTCGAAAATAGACCACAATATATCTCTGACACCGTCATTTTATGAAGATATGGGTGTTCTATCAATACAGAAGCCGGAGTGGCCCAAGAGTAACTCTACCTGGTTGAGGGTATGTTATTTAGTTCGTTTCTTTTACCTACATATATACAAAGGTACACATTTACGCCCGTATCCCATAGGTAGATAGGTAGAGACTATCAAGTGTACAAACTACGATCCTGATACACATCTTTCGCCTCTTCCACATTAATAATACACACACCACACACACATTAACATAGTAATAGACGACCTGGGTGGTTCACTTGCCACGGAAAGGTCCCGTATTCGATTTCCGGCCGAGCAGAAATTTAAATTTCTGTTACGGGTCTGGGTATTATATTTATAATCAGTACACATGTAATCCTTTATCCCGGCCTCTGCCAGGGTCCGCTTTCCTACTTAATCATCTCCACTTCGCCCGGTCTTCGGCATCCTCGCGTCGTAAGCCGTTGGCTCTCGCATTCGACTCAGCGATGTCAATTCATCGCTTCTTGGGCCGCCCACGGGGCGTATTTAAAAGTATATAAGTAGTTTATCAGTTATCTAGCACCCATAACATAAGCTTTGCTTGGCGCTGTGTAAATTGTCCAAGTCTAATCATTCACACATAATTCGTTTCTTAACATGATAAATTGAAATTCTCTAGACATACTCTCACACTTCTCATACCCTGACCGAATCAAAAATTCTCTTGACAGGTGGTACCATGGGGTTTCCGCAAGGCTCTCCGATGGGTGAAGAACTCCTACAATAACCCCATAGTTCTGGTGACAGAGAACGGCGTGTCGACACAGCCAGGACTGCAGGACATCAAGAGAGTTAACTACATGTCGGGTTACATGAAAGCCATGCTAGACGCGATCACCAAAGACCACTGCAACGTCATCGGCTATACCCATTGGAGTTTGATGGACAACTTTGAATGGATGAGGGGCTTGTCGTGAGTGTTTATATATAAATGTACCTGTCACGGGATGCCTCGATCCCGAGGCTGTTCAATCAATCTGGTTCCCCAGCGCAAGGCGCTGTCCTTTATGGCCACTCTCGTGCGACCATGATCGTGCGTGTTGAGATCTGCTATTGGTCGAGCGACGTCCGTCGTACGATCATGGTCGTGCGACGGGCAGTTTTGAGGTCTGCTGTCTTGTACAAAATTGTAATGTCGACAATCCTTCTGTCCAGGGAGCGCTTCGGGCTGTACGAGGTGGACTACCAGTCCCCGGAACGCAAGCGCACGCCGCGGCTCTCCGCGCACTACTACTCCACCATCGCCAAGACCCGCTGCATGCCAGATTCCTGGTCCACTTGGTGGAAGCACGTATTAGATGACGTCACCATAATCGCTAAGCCATTGAAAACCTAGTAGCTGAGTAAATTTACAAATAACCGACGGCATTGCGTTTTAATTTCTTTCCTTTTCTTTCGTCAATGCATATCGGCATACCTACACAGATACCCGAAATATTAAATGTCTGAACAGTGATTACTTACGGAGTAGAGACGCTCATTGTGGGCCTTTTCTTCACTGTCACCCAAACGGCAATAGAAAGGTGTTCGGAATCTCATTGCGCGATTGAATTAGAAATGAGGTCCGCAAGCGTACCAAGGTCACTCAAGAAGCCTACCCCAGTAGGCCTGCGACACGTCATGTATCACATGATATTTAACAGCAATAATACTAAACAATTATGCCAATAGGCATAAAAGCAAAACAAATTTGGGGAGTCGCAGAACAGATACTCTACTCGATAAGGCAATACGGTTTCGAGTGGCGACTAAAGATCGCAGATACTAACTGAATGCAGAAGGCCTTTGTGTCACAGTCGGGCGTGCTTAGTTGCCTTACGTCCAACAGCTATTTCCCATTGCTGACGGACCTTTATCTTTTTGGGAAATAGATGAACCCCTAAGTTTTTGCATTTAGATACATAACATTGATGCATATATTTAATTTATTCTCCATAACACGAGATAAATGAACAATACGTTCAATCAATAACCAAAACAAAGTCCCACCCAAAGGTAAACAACTGTTTGTAGTTTGTTGGTTGATGTCATTCATGTCAAATTGACAGTTGCTGCTTTGTTTACTTTCCATACGACATCTAGTGAGTAGTCCTCGAACGAGCATCACCTTTGGCACGATATTGTGGTATTTAGTAACACTACTCGACACTAGAGGGCAGCACACGTACCATGGTATTACCCAACTGTGTATAGTGGACAGGTTTCTACAACAACGATCGCCGTGTTTACGTTCAACTTGATTCGGGCGTATTCTCGAATATTGTCTCTTGAATTTTCTAGATTCACGCTAAGTAATGTAGGTGGCGCCAATCGCAGCGTATATAAGCTGCGTGAACGAGCGGTGAGAGACAAGTTTCGACGATACAAGATTGCTAATTCGACTGCGAAGTACCGCACTGCGAAGAAACCCTTACCGCGCAATTTAATCACTTTTTCCGTGACTTTTTCCGTAAAAATGTCGTTAATTCCGTATTGGGGTGACCTCGAGAGACCGCTTCGTCATTTGGAGCGCGAGTTCTTCAGACCCGGCAGCTATTACGACCCGTTCCACCAGCTAGTGCCGAGAGACTTCTTCGCGCCAGAATTCCTCAAACCCTGGGAGAACGCCTTAAGGCCATGGGAGGATCAAATGCGGCGGTTCGAGGATGTCTCCAACGCGATGAGCCGCCTTGCTTTGGACGAGTTGCATGGAACTAAGATCACGAGCGACGACAAGCAGTTCCAACTAAACGTCGATGTCCAACATTTTAGGCCCGAGGAAGTCAGTGTGACGGTGAAAGATGGTTACGTTGTGGTGCAAGGAAAGCATGAGGAGAAGAGGGATAGGCATGGCTACGTCTCCAGACAGTTTGTTAGGAGGTACGCGCTTCCTGAAGGTTGTTTGCCCGACACAGTGGAGTCAAAGTTGTCTTCTGATGGTGTCTTGACGGTCACCGCGCCTAAGGTCCTTGCACTACCCTCTATTGGAGAAAGAATCGTTCCAATTGCCCATACTGGACCCGTAAAGAAGGAAAATACTAGTCAGGAGCTAAAAAGCATTAAGTAAGCCGTAGCTAGATCTCAACCATTGTTAATTCGTCATTAATAATAAGGTATTTGTTTTTTGTAAGACTGATGCTCCAAATAAGTTTTAACCGCCTTACCTTTTTGCTTTAATGTTATTTTTAAAATAAATTTACCTTCCAATTATTAATGTACAGTGTAATTAACTGGAATAAACTAAAATATTTAAAAATTTATAACGTTGGTTTCTTTGTCCTCCCTCGGTAGAATTAAAATCACAACTAAAATGAAGGTAGTGAAATTTATAATTTTCTATGAATAGAACATTATGCCTACTTTTCTATTGATCAATCCAATGTAGTACAAAATTTTGCACCTTTCCTAGTCATGGATGAAAGAAATCAATGTTTCATTCAATCGTGCTTGCTACGATAGTCTATTTATAAGAATACAGATGTTAGGATTCGTCATACCTACAGCTACAATTATCCATCGTCAGATAGGATGTATTGTCTACTGCTCATAGTTACGTATTCGTACACTCTCGAAAAATACTTTCTATGAAGCAGCCACCAATAAGTGATCAGTATCATCTCAGTCTACTGCTGGATTTGAGCCACATCAGTTGGAGAGTTTTTCAGTAGGCTGCATGTGTTGAAAACACGCAACACAGCATCGGAGGTGTTTAGGTGTTTTATAACAGACTAGCAGCCGCCCCGGCTTCGCACGGTTACCACTACGGGTACACGGGTATTATAGCCTATGTCACCCGGGGATAGTGTAGCTTCCCAACGGTGAAAGAATTTTTGAAATCGGTCCAGTAGTTTCGAAGCCTATTCAATACAAACAAACAAAAAATCAAACCTTTCCTCTTTATAATATTAGTATAGAAAAAGAAGCAAGTTCATAGTCTGCCTGTCCCTCCTATAGGACAATGGCGTGAGCATGTTTGTTAACCTATGTAAGTTAGCTACGTAAATAACTATCTGTGAAAATAAAATATACACGTATTTTAAGTAGATAATACCTCGTACACTAATTTATTCAGTTGTGTGTATTGTTTCTAGTGCCACAAACAATATAGTGGCTACGTAATACTTACATCATATATTATTGAGCTATTGCATCTATTGTTCGAGATATTTATGAACGGCCAAGTCTAAAAATAAACAGCGTCACCATAGATTTGTAATAAGGGACGTAACACAAATAAAATAAGAAATAGTGGCTAACCTGCCTGAACTGCAGTTGCCTTAAATAAATAGGTGCAGTGCAGTATATTATATACTAGGTACATAGATACACATACCGTCACGTCTTTTTCCGGGTAGGGAGAGACCACCTCATGGTCCACTTGCTATGGTCCTGTGTCCTGTAGCCGTTATTCACAATGGCTCGGAAATCGGATTCGGATACGGAATCGACAAAGGACCCCGCAAAAGTTCTTAGCAAAATGTGGTTTCAGATAATTTTGATGAAATTTTCATATGTTTAGTAGAGAGTAGAGTTTCCGTGGAATCTATCGGGATTCTGAATAACAGTTTTCGAATAGATCGACACGGATTCGCAGCTTACGAATTTCGTGTCGAATCTTTCGGAAACGGTTTCGAATCATTGTGAATACGGCTACGGAGCTGACAGATATCTGTAGCTTCTTCCACATTCGTTATCCTTTTCTTAAATGGACGTCGGTTTACGTCAGATGAAAAGTGTAAATTGATGTTGAAAGGAGAGTTATTGTAGGAAAAATGGTGAATAGAGCACTACTATGTACTTGGCCGTATGGTGTCCGGCAGAGTAGAATAGCACCAATCCCTTACACTCGTGGGTGTCGTACAAGGCGACTAATGTTTTCGAGGCAAAATATCTAGAGTCTCCGTAGGCTGGAAAATAGGCAGCAGCGTTTTCCAATGTTATATTTACAACACTGCGATCTCCAGCCCGCCTGCCGAGCGTGGAGATTATGGCAATAACCTCCCCTTCCGCAAGAGAGGCCCTAAGTCCTGCAGTGGACTGTTATAGGCTGTGATGATGATATATACATATCTATACATACGAGTGAATGGAATAGTCGGGAGGGGAAGGACGAACCATACTTATCACGAACAAATTATACAGTGAAGCATAGACCAATTAAAATAAACATCTAGAGATGATAGATTTATTTATTTATTTATTTATTTTTAGGAATAATGTTTACATTACAGCTTAAGCCTAAATTATGTAAACAATATTAAACATATAAAAATAAGATCAACAAAAATAAGAATAAGTACAAGCATAGCCTAATATTGTAGGTACATTAAGGTAATAAAATATACTTAATTTGTACAGGTTTCTGAGAAACTTAGGGTCTTTCGCATAATTTCGCCCCATGAATCGGCGAAAACATCAAGACTTGGTGTTGCTGTCAGTAGGGCCTGGAGTCTCGATAGCGCGAGCGGTATCGGGGAGCGGCGATGCGCGAGCGTGCGCGCGGCGGGCGGCGCCAGCAGGTGGTGGCGGCGAGCGCGCAGGTAGCGGTCCGGGACGTAGAGCCTACACGCCTTCGATACCAACTCCGGACTGTTAGATTCGCCGCGCATAAGACGACAAGCCAGTTGAATTGACTGCTGAATGCGTCTAGTCTCAAGCGAATTAAATCTTAGCATCCCTAACAAGTATTTGGTAGGATATAAGAAAGGGTAATAGCCATATACTTTTTTAAATAGGAATCGTAAAAAAGCTTTTTGGATCTTTTCTAATAACAGAATGTACTTGCTTTCAGCTGGGTCCCATACCATACATGCACATTCAATTTTACTTCGCACCAAAGCTAGGTACAAGATTTTGATTGCGGTAGGATTATTAAAAACTCTGCAGTTACGTATGACGAATCCCAAACGGCGATAGCAGTCAACTGCAATAGATCTAATATGATCATTGAAGGATAAAGCAGCATCAAAAGTGACACCTAGGTCTTTTACTGAATGGACCCTCGTAATGAGTTCTTTATCCAGATAATAATCCCGATTTATGGGTTTTAAAGAGCGAGTAAACGTCATTGCGGAGCATTTTGTGATGGTAAAATTCATTTTATTGTCCAAACTCCATTGAACTAAAGCGTTGAGGTCTTCCTGTAGCAAATCACAGTCTTTTAATTCTTTGATGGGTCGAAAAACTTTAAGGTCATCAGCATAAAGTAAACACTTGCTGTGTTTTACTACTTTGTTTAGATCATTAATCATCAAGTTGAACAATAATGGTCCAAGAATAGAGCCTTGGCTTACTCCTGACCTGGTATGATAGGGGGCAGACATATAAGGACCATGTTTGACAAATTGTTGTCGTTCACGTAAATAATCTGCAAACAAATTTATTAATGTAGGACTAAATCCTATATCAATGAGTTTAGTCAGTAGGATGTCATTGTCTACTTTATCAAAGGCTTTTCTAAAATCTAAGTATATGACGTCTGTTTGTGTGCCTGTATCCATAAGACCTGAAATAGTATCCGTAAGAATTAAAAGGTTTGTGTCTACAGATCGTCCATATGTAAAACCATGTTGTGCGTCGGATAGATAGGGTTTGATTTGGGGATATATATTACTGTAAAGAATTGATTCAAAGACTTTTGATAAAGAGGATAATACTGCTACCGGTCTATAATTATCTACCATGGTAATGTCTTTTGCCTTTGGTATTGGTGTAACACGTGACATAACGATATAACGAGTGGCGAGCGAGAGCGCCCGGGGCGTAGTGGTTATGGTGTCCGACTCGTAAGCGAGAGGTTCCGGGTTTCGACTCCAGATTTGGCGGACTGCTGTGCGGCCAAATTCAGTCTGCTTTAGGTAAAGTGCTTATAAACTTGGTAGAGATAGACCCGAATAGTTGGAAACCTACACGATATCTCGACTTTAGAAATTGTATGAAAAGAAAACATACTTTATCTTATACATCGTTGAGTAGCTACCTGTGAAGTATAAAGTCTATTTCCTTTCACACATGTCTTCAAACCAGCGGGCGAGCTCCTGGCTTTAAGAGATGAGAGAGTGCCACTTTCTATAGTCTGCTCAATTAATAAGTACCTAAATAGGTGTCTACATACTCGTAAACACCCACCCCCGTATCCCATAGGTGCACAGAAATAAAAACACGATAAATACCCAAACCCTGTTGCAAAAACATGGGCAATTTTCAATACAATCGAGAAAATATGGAGACCTTGAATATTCCCCTGCGAACTTTTTGGATGCACAACTGTGCATGGAGGAGGTCTAGAGTTCTAAGGTACATAACCAATTGAAAAGAACATGTCCGGCACAGCGGGAAAGGGAAATTTTGTGTCGGAATTTCGATTTCGTACAACCGGCATATGAAACCGCAAAATTTTCCGCTGGAGTAAACAGTCTTTTGGATCACAAGTATATTAAATCTGTGTCAGACAAAGAATGAACTCTGGTAATCTGGAGCACTGGCAGTATTACCAGCCTTACCAGAACCCGTCTTATGTTATCAAATGTAAGACAGAGTCAATTAAATATATTTTATTTTCATTTTCAATTATGGCTCAGCGTTTTTACTTGGGTATGACATTGTCAGTTTGTTGAATATTATAATCATAAAGTTGGTACCTATACCTAGCCAATCAGAAGGACTTCGTCCACTTTCCAATTTCGTAATTTTCCCCACTTCGTCAACTTGCTTTGTTTATTTACTTTATGATTGTAACTATTAGAGATTATTAGAGAGGGCATTAGAGTAGCAATTACAATTCAAAGGTTACATGAAATAAAAATTATTGAATGAACACAGTTTATGGTTTTTCAATAAGTACTAAAGTACTTTATCAACACTATAATATAATTCTTTTCATGAATTGAAGAATCACAGGTATTACAAGGGTGTACAATTAATCAATTCATCATACAAAATAGGCACGGGCATTTAACTTAGAGCTAATATATTCCATTCAATTGGTCTTAACTATAAACATTTTTAAACGGTACAGTTCATATTTGTGAAAAACGTTCAACGTTTTTCATTTAAATGCATCAATCATATTATCATTCGAGCTAACAGTTATCACAAATGTTACAGGTACGTCCCTATGTCTTTGGTTTCACATGGCACTATCGCATATTCTCCCACTAATCACTATCATTAGATTCTTGGTCTGTGGCATCTTCTTCCATATTGCTGTCCTCGGACTCTTCGTCTCCCGATTCACACGCGTTTTCTGATATCTCGTCTATGATTTTGTCTATTGCTTTCAAGTTATTCTCTTCCGCTTCCGCGGTCCTACAAGCGAGTGACCAATCACTCTCGTCATAAGACATTATCTTCTCATTCGCAATTTTCATCACGCTTTCGACACTAATACAAAAGTCCTTCCCGATGTAGCTTTTTAGTGCAGTTAGCACAGTTTTAATTGGATTCAAGTCGGGATGCTGCGGAGGTATCCTCAACACTGTATGGCCGTGTTCCCTCAAAATAGTATCAGTCTTATAATCACAGAATTTATCTTTGTTCATCAAAATTAGTTGGTACAGTTGGGACTTGTACATGTCGTTGGTGAACGGTACGTTCCGAGCGGTCAGATATTCCATCATGTCCTTCTTACGCGACTTAAAGTGAGGTGCAGGGTTCCATACCCTGTTGTGGAAAGGCGAGCCTCCGTCGACAACCACCACGGAGTTTGGTTTCAATGTCGGCATCAAATGGAACTTAAACCAGTTCTCGGACTGTTCGAAATTTTCCTTTTTCGTATCAACCTCCTCTTTCACGTCTCTCTTGATCCCGTTGTACATAAACAGCGTGTGATGTAACAGCTCGTCCTGAGCGCCTCCTAACAAAATATTCATTTTCGTTTTAGCCGGTTGTTTCAACATCGTTATGCTGCCATCCGGCTTTTGCTTCGAGGATATTCTGCTACTCTCCACGGAAGTCTCACCGGTGTAAACAATGTACCTACCCTGAGCCCTATAGCCTTCTAATTTGGTCAAATATTGAACTCGTGCGAATCGCACGTCATGTTTTTCGATCAGTATACAATTATTATCTTCTTTCTCCATCCATTTGAATCCCATTTTCGTTATATGCCTTCGCAATGTACACAACGAGCCCTGATAGTCCAATTCACCTTTCAATATGAGATACAAATCCTTCATGACTGGAAATTCGTCGTCTCGCATGTAAAAACTGTGTATAATCCGCCGTATCGCTTGCGAGTCGATATCTTCCGGAATGTTCTTCTTCCATCGCTTTCTCACGGGTCTGTATTCCTTTTTATGTGGCGCAGCGGCCTTGAACTCTGTTACCACGCGTTTGATTGCATTCGCTGATACTCCTGTAGCGTGTGTAACGAGCTGCGTTGCCGTGACAGTCGAATTGGGGTCCCTGTCTATTTCCGTCTCGAAATACCTATGCAGCTTATATAACAGCTCTTTGGTTTGTATCTTTAACACTTGGCCACGCCCCAGTTTAGTGCTAGGGGCCATTATAACACCATTTAACAATGATTACTAGTAGAAAATGTCCACAATAACAACACAAACGTAATACAACTGTTATTGATAATGCGGGGCGAATGACTGCTGACACGAAAACTGTCGAGTGCACGCGGGCGCGGCGGATGGAGAAAGGGAGACGCAATGATGTCGGCGGGCGTGTGAGTGAAAGAGCAAGGTAGCAAGCGTTGTTTCGCCGGCCGGTGGAACTGTTGCGTCGTCGCTTCGTGTCGACTCGTGTTATTTTTTTTTATAAATTGACTGACTGGCTACATGCCGAGGCGGGTCGTACAGCCACTACAGCTGAGCGAGGATTATTTGTTTGTGAATTTGCTTTCTTTCCTTTTTTTGCTGTTTTATTATTGGCAACTGGAAGATCATTACCACAGGTTACTCTTTGTTAAGTATTGGTTAAATGGTGTCTCTGTTGCCTATGAGAGCTGTGAAGAACACCTATAGTCCAAACTGACTTGTCTTATTTGGTTAAGGAAATTATGTATTTAAATGGATAATGTGCAGCAGAATTCGTTGAAATTCACATTCTATGTGTTTATTATATAATTCTCGACATCTATACACAATATACGTAGCGTGACTGATACGGCAAGTCGTGATTTTGGGCATTGTTTGTTCACCAAATAAGACAAGTCAGTTTAAACAGATCATACGTTACCTATATTTATAACATAACAGGTTTACACATACCTACTCAAATATTTACTAAACTACTGAAAATATTTTATGCAACACAGCTATGAGCCATCTCCATTTAATTGCCTTTCCAATAAAAAAAACCGCAACGAAATAGGTTTATCTGTTCGGAACTTCGATGCCACAGACAGACAACAGAATAACAGATACACATTAAGTTAGAATATCGTTATTTTTCATTTGTCGTCAACCGCATATACACTATTATATCCTGTGACCACGATAAGTCCGTATTGACTGATAGTAGTAAAAATTATAATGTGTGGATATGGCAATAATCTGGGGATAATCTGTTCTTGTCAGTCCTTCTTGTAAACATTCAGTTATTTGGCTTGAACTTGTCTTTTGGTTTGACTAAGTTATTAAATTGGCCGAAAATTATCTCTCTCCGTTCCTTTTTAATTGTTTTGCTCATTATTTAATAATATTTTTCATAACTCACGCAAATAAACAATCCTACACAAAACAAATTGTTTGTTATGACTTTTACCAATGACGTTCTATGACGTATAAAAAACTTGACATAAGTTGCCATACAGAGATTTTTTTTAAAGCGATTCGGACTTAGCGTGGTCTTATTATAATTGTTTCTTTAATTCAAAATTTACTTTAATTTCAACCGCAGGTAGTACAAAAACAAATGAGTACAGAATTTAATAGATAAGTACAGAGAACGCGCGAGTTCATGTTCATGGGACCCGACTGTCTAACTTGAACGGACACCATCTTACTCGCTCAAACCGCTACCGAGTGAGATGGCGATGTATTCAGCCTTCAAAAATTGCTTATCGAAGTATTTAAGCGGTCGTGCCCACAGGTCGTGCCCGTTTGACGTGAACTCGCGCACGCACAGTAAGTACAGCGGTGTCTGTTTTCTATCAAGTGGACCGCCTAACCTTCTGCCCTCTAGGTCATAACAAAAACCGTAATCTTATACATATATTCATTTGAAAATTATAATTGTTAAAAATTAATCTTCCTCCTTTATTTTCCACCCTGCGAAGTCTGGTGCACTGCTCGTTCCTGGTTGAAGAGGATCACTATCCAGCAAAGAGCTTTCGTGAGTATTTGACGGTGAGGGCTTGTAGTACACAGTTGGCGAACGATGGTTGAACGTATGTCTCGTTGCCATTATTTCATAATCGGAGAGAATTTCTCCCAATTGCTTCTTAGCTTTAGCTCTAAGATACGGAGGCAGCTTCCGCAATACTAGACTAATATGTTTGCAGAACAAATCCACGTCATCGTCCACCTTTTCGACTATTGGTTTATACAATTGCTTCCTATTTTCCTCTGTTTGTTTCCACATTTGCAGCAGACTGTCCTCAACCTTATCATCGACTGCTACTTCAACTTCAACAGCTTCGTTATCGGCTGATAACAAATTATCATCAGCAATATTATCATTATCATCTTCGACATTTTCATCAGGCAGGTCAGTTGCACGGTTGCACGGTCGTTGCGGGCAGTTGTCTAGGAAACCTAATAGTTGATACCTTTTGAACTTGACTTGTTTGACGACAGTTGAACCTGGACGAAAATTCGATTTCCTTCTAAACCTGATGTATCCGTCGCGCATGAATTTCCATTTCCTTTTGCAGTCATCAACTGCAAACAAAAAGTGTTATTGAAGAAAATATTGCTGGTAAATAATCATATCAAGAAATTAATTAAATAAGACAGTAAATTATCAGTTAAGTATCTAATTACAGATAGCTGCCGAGCGTCGGTAGCCGGGCGGTCGAGTATCCAACGCGTAAGCGAGAGGTACCGGGTTCGAATCCCGCTACGGCCATGTACCAATTACTCTTTTCTGAGTTATGTACATTAGTTGAATACTAACCGATGCTCTTACGGTGAGGGAAAACATAGTGATGAAACCTGCAAATTGGTAAACTATGATCCAATCTGGTCAGGTTCCCCTGGCAGCAGGGTCACGGAGATCAGATGGTAGTCGCTCTACTGTAATTAATTAATCGCCAAATACTGGATCATGGTCAAGGCGCACCCCGGGCCCTCGTTCTCGACGGCACAACCGGGACATTAACGCCAAGATGATTTTTTTACAGATAGCTGCCGAGAGAACTGACCCGCCTACAATACTACTAAGGTAAGTTATGTGGGGTCCATTCTCTATGCAGCTGACTGTCCCTACGTAAATAAAATTGTAAAGTTGATATCGTCTGAATTTTTATTAAACGTGTTATTGAAATGAAAATATCGACAGGCGAGTGTGCATGTAAAACAAGATCTTAAAGGTTTCGTACTTGTATGTTAAAAATGAGACCCTATTAATAACCCTAAAATACAGTTGTCTGTATGTCAGTCATATGTACGCCCATGAAATAAGCGCATTAGGTAGCACGTTTTCATCTATACGGAACCCTAAAAATCGACTCCAAAACTTAGGGCAAATGGCGCATATCACGGCACACATGAACGGTGAACAAATTGTCATGGAAATGTCATTTGGTTTTGATATAACCTCAGATAAAACTAGTAAAGAATCACTTCGTTTCTTTACCCTCAAATCCAAATAAAAATAACAATAAAGCGAAACAGTTGGTAGTTAGTAGTTACCAACAATAAATATTCACGAAACATCTTACTCACTGCTTTTATTCATCTCCGTTCCTATAGATCTCCAAATGTTTTCTTTTACTAAAACATTCTGATAAAGTTTGTGGGCTACATTGTAAATGGCCGGATGTTCGACAACCAAGCTTATCAACTTCTCTTCTTCGGCATCCGAGAAATTCATTTTGTAAATAATAATAATGTCTTGGAACGGGTAGAAAAGCTGTATTGTCAACTGCCAAGTGTCGCGATGCCGTCTGGGCGTCGGCCTGCACTCACTGCACTGACGCGACGCTCGACCGCAACGGCAGGCGACACCGCCGCCATCTACGGAATTTCAATGGAAGCAACCTTTAGTGTTGCTGGGTGCTGCAATCAGACACTGCAGTTCGTCCGGCGGCACTGTCGCCGCTGCCTTGTCGCTGCGGTCAATCAGCAGGCGATGCATGTAGCGATTTTTGAAATGGGTAAGGTAGGTAGGTAGGTACCTGCCTATAAAAAAAAAACAATTATTTCAAGTTTCACAGACTCATTTATTCTCATTACATTTCATTAATAATTATACTTTAAAATAATAAATACATTCATCTTCAGCATTACAATGTCACTTTACTATGCCTCCTCTGCTCCTCGCTAAGGCTGTAAGTACCAAAAATGTTGCATTTCATGCAATAATAATGTAGGTAGTAGGTAGGTACATAGGTAGGTAGAGCTCGTCTAATCTAAAATGACGCGCCCCACTATCGCATTAACGCACACAAGCAAGTTTAAAATATGGACGCAAACATATACAAATGCCGTTGTAATTGGTCATTCAGTTGCCGGTAAGATTCAAACGTAGGAGAACGCGTCGTTCATTGGCTCCCACACAGATGAAGTGTCGTTATCAATATTTGCACTCAAACATCGAAATCAACTAACTAAGTAGTGGGGCGCGTCATTTTAGACTAGACGAGCTCTATCAAGATATTGGGTAGGTTCACGTAAAATCACGTAGGTTCATATATAAAAGATTTCAAGGCAAGTCAACAATATTGATTCAACAATCGCTCAACCTTCCTTTTGGCACAGAATATCTATAGGGAGTTAACTACTAGCGTATGCCTGGCTTTCTGTCCTTTTAGTTGCCTTACTATAATTTCAAACCTGGCTCGTATTCCGGTATATTTACGTTCTGTACCTAATTAGGTACCTATGTTAGATTTACGGCTGTTTCTATTGAAAATTTAAATGGTAGGTACCTATAGTGTTTCTAATTTTCAATATTATATTGTGATTTGTTATTCTCCCTGTGACTGTGGCGTATCTCCGCAAACCATGGATCACCTCGTCTAATGCTCGGCGTGTCCTTAAACTTGCACAATGGAGGACTTGTTCGAGGCCAGTCCAAATGCTGTATGCGTCGCCGAATACTGAATAAGGGGGTGTTAATTCCACCGACTCGATAAAAAGAAGAATTTGAAATAACTTTAAAGATAAATCCTGGTACCTACATAATGTTTTAGATTATCACAGAATTCTAACATAGAAATAGTTGACGGTAGCGCCACCTTGTATTGGATAGCGCACAACTACTGCAACCTAAGCCATCTAGTGTCGGGTAGTCCATATTACTACGATGTGAGTACTAGAAACGTCTGAGCACTGGTGTTCGTTCTGGATGTTTCCTTGGGTAGCTATTAGTTCAGATATAGGCTGTTAGATGACGTTGAACTTATATTGTTATTTTTAACCACCGACGAAAAAAGAGGGGCGTTGTAAGTTTAATGTAAATGTATGTCTGTCTGTGTCATTGTACGTTCCTAGCTATATGGATAAAAAAAGATTTCGATGCGGTTTTCTGAATTGAGAATAGTGTAGGAAATATTTAAGTAAGTAGGTTAGGTAATTTTATGTAAACTTGGCCCGGGGATTTTTTCTGACGTATTTCGGTCGGAATGTCGTCTTATGTCGTTGAAATATCATGTCCCGGTAATGCACCGAGGGTAATTAAATGAAGTAGGTACCTACTTACTATTAGACAGCTGGATCAAACATTGCCTAAGTAGGTATTTTGTATTTTAGTAGGACCTAGGTGCCTAACACTTTCACTACACATGTTATCGGGTTTGGTACCACGGTTAGTATTGTTTTTACCTCGATATTTCGACGCAGTTGCAACAAACCCGATAACATGTGTAGTGAAAGTGTTGTGAATAACCACGAAAGTCTTAAAACCTAGGTACCTACGTTGACAGAGTAGAATAGCACCAACCAATATGGGTGTCGTAGGTATTAGGCGACTTACTTTTCGAGGCAAAGTTACTTGTCTAAATAGACTAGAAAATGGGCAGCAGCGTTTTCCATTATTATATTTATGCGATCTCCAACCCGCCTTAGAATGATCTTCGGGATTATGATCTTTTAGTCAATTGTGGCACACCGGGGCGCACTCTCTAATTTTGAGCTGCTCGTCTAGAGTCCAACTGTTTTCAATTTTCAGAATTAACATTAGCAATACCTAAAGCGAACGGTCCAAAATTATAGATAATCAGCGTCATGCTTGCATCAAACGTAATTTTGAACTTTTCATGCCATAAATCAAAATTGTAAAATGTTCGACTCGCTCGAGGCAAACGGTTTTAAAAAAGGACCAAATACGTGGTGCGTGCATGCATGATAGTGAGTGTAAAATAACAACAACGTCTCAGATAACAGTTTAAAACATAAACATAGTTACTGGGACATCATTAAATTCTAAGAAAATACAGTTTGTAAGTAGATAGTAGAGGTACGGTGTTAAAAGAAAAGAAATAAGGGGAACTCCTAATGGATCACTTTGTTGGCCGTCTATCTGTCCACGTCCATATGTCAATAGTTATTTTATCTTTAACCTATAGGCGGATTTTAATAAATCAAATAATAATATAATGTTTTAAACTATCGCGGTTATTATCACACATTTTAAGGGTATCTTCCGGGTTTACTATCGCGTACCTTTGTTGACTGCAGTCGTCCCGTGACCATGATTCTTACAACTGCGTCGAAACATCGGGCTACTACCCGGATCATACTCTAAAAATGTCAAATAACATTACCAAGTATGACGACATGGTATGACAATTATTGTTCTCAATTCAAGTGCATCCCAATCCGCTTTCGGACGAATGATCATATCCTCTCTACCCTCTATAATGTCCTTCGTAATCCTTCCGCTCCCTCATACCTCCGCCCGTGACTGATTCCATTTCTCTCGCTTCACTAGACATCCCCCATCTACCATTCTGACTTCTACTTCTTCACTTCTCATGCTGCGAGCAATGGCAATTACTATTATATCAAACAAGTTGTAATAATATCAACAATTATAGGTATAAATTGTAAAACTAACTAACCTTCAATTTTCAACAATTAAAATTCATGGTGAATATTGTAGTGTCATGCCAAATTAGAATTCTTCTTTTCTTCTTACAATCTTGAAGCTTGTAAAGAAACGTTATATTTCTTTATGTGCCTGAACGTACTACAATGCCTGTATATATTTTATATTTTAGTATTTTTTTTAATTGTCAATAGGCTTGCATTTGACCTCAACTCACCTGATGGAAAGCAACGATGAGATCGAAGATGTAGCATGCGTGCCTAGAAGATACCTATTCACTCTTGATTTGAAGACCCCCCCAAGGTTATGCGCGTATTACGTATTTCTAAATTCAGTGACTGAATTCAGAAACAAAAAGTGTGAGAGAAAATCAAAGTGGAATGTATTGCTCACAGAATAAGGTCCATTTTTGTATTACTTATATTAAGTCACGCGTCGCCCCGCTTTACAAAATTCGAGTCACTGAATTTAGGAATGTCTAGCTGTACTATCTGACCCGGCGCGAATTCGTTCACGCGGTGTCCTCCTACCCAACCTGTAGGTAGGGTTGCCAACTTGTTATAGACCAAATATAGTATTTTCGGGTTTAGAAGCCATAAAAATATAGTTGGTAGGGAATTAATCATAAAACATATAGTAGGTTTTTTAAATAAGATCTACGTACCTATATTATTTCTTAAATGTATATTTTTTGCTACATTGAGCTTCATAGCTGGGGGTCTAAAAAGGCCACATTAGCGTTTCATATTACGATTCATATTAATGTGTGACAAACTTATCTACAGCGTCGCTGTTGTTGACAATGACATGACAATTCAAAATGGCGTCACTTAGTTCCAGTACTGGCCACCTAATCAGATAAGTTTGTAGTAGAGCTCGTCTAATTTAAAATGACGCGCCCCACTATCGCATTAACGCACACAAGCAAGTTTAAAATATTGTCGCCATACATATTCAAATGCCGTTGTCATTGGTCATTCAGTTGCCGGTAAGATTCAAACGTCGGAGCACGCGCCGTTCATTGGCTCCCACACAGATGAAGTGTCGTTATTAATATTTGCACTCACACATCGAAATCAACTAACTAAGTAGTGGGGCGCGTCATCTTAGACTAGACGAGCTCTACCTAGTCTAATATGAATCATAATATGAAATGCGAATATGGCCTTTTTAGACCCCCTGATTTGTTTTATTTGACTTGAGTTTGACGTCACGTCATACAAATGTCAAGACTCGATCGTTCTCAAATACTCGATTTGCATCAGGATCTTTTTCTTTTGAGGATCTTATGGACGCGTTCCGGTATGCGGTAAGTGGTAATGTTGTGCTAATTAAATATAGTAGTTTCGCCTACTATATATTAATTTTTAATTTATAGTAGGTAGACTACTAATATAGTATAGGATACTATATTATATAGTAGGGTTGGCAACCCTACCTGTAGGGTACACGAGTATTTGCCGAACACTAACCTAACCGACTGGTGCTGCGACTGGACAGACACAAAGACGAGAGACCCCTCTTCGGGGCGGGGGCTTAAAAGCAAAACCGTAGGCGCGTTCTCTTTTTTTTATAGCAAGGAGGTACACCTCATAGAATGCGGCCACCGTCGTCCAGGACATCGGAAACCTAAGGGGAGCGAATGCAGTGCTTTTCTTTCAGGTAATTGTAGACTTGGTTTTTAAGGAACCCTATGTTATACAGTTGGCCGTGTGATGTCCGGCAGAGTAGAATAGCACCAACCCCTTACACTCGTGGGTGTCGTACAAGGCGACTAATGTTTTCGAGGCAAAAGATCAAGAATCTCCGTAGTCTGGAAAATGGGCAGCAGCATTTTCCATTGTTATATTTAAACACTGCGATCTCCAACCCGCCTGCCAAGCGTGGAGATTATGGCAGTAACCTCCCCTTTCGTGGGAGAGGCCCGAAGTCCTGCAGTGGACTGTTACGGGCTGTGATGATGATGATGTTATACAGCAAAGGAAATACTTCGAGAGCGAGATCAATCCACACCTTGCACGTGCGCGGGAAAGATGCTTGCGCGTTGCCCGTACGTTAGTTGGTTGCCAAGAATCTAGATGGTGTGTAAAGATAATTTGTCTCTGTAAGGACTAATGCCTCATGTCTGTAATGTGCTACCTACCTGTGATAAGGCGGTGGTATCCTTCCGAAGGTGCTGAGGCTAGGTTGTTTTTCGGCAATATGTGTTTTGTGTGCTTCACTTTATCTATTTTTAGTCTGTAGTTATCAGCGAGCACCTATAATTGGCTCGACTGTGTCTACTTATAGTATTTAATTTGTTTTATAAGTTGTTGGTACTCCTACAAATAAATAAACCATACGGCCACATTGATTTACGCTAGTATGTTTATAGAAGTCTTTCAACGGCACCCGTGCGAAACTATGGTCAAATGCTAGGTACCTACAATCTACAAAGTCATATTTTCCTTTTTGATCCTAATTCTCTATCTACATCACGTGGTAGGACTCTGTCAAGCCTGAGAAGTCCGCCTGGGTGAGTACCACCGCCTTATATATTTTTGCCGACAAGCAACAATGCGTTTGAAACTGCGTAGATTAGAAAAAAACTCTAATGTAGTATTGGACCTTATTATCCTGTAAACAGATGATAATTTTTTGTTTGTTATCATTACTTACTCATTAAGTTGGTAGACAAATATTATGATGGCCAACTTAGTAGGTACCTAAATAGCTAGCTATCATAATTCCGCGAAATAATTATAAGTACGTTATTATGATGGAGACGAAGTAGCGGTTTCAAACCAATATAGTCTTTACAGTCCAAGAACAGGACTCACAACTGCTGATCTTCCTTGAGTCATCGTATTATTTCACTTTGTTCTCGAACTGTGCTGATAAGCCGTCGATAACCTATGACCGCGCTGTCGGTATAAATACGACTTCGTCTGTCGTTCGCGGTAGTACTTACATTTTCTTCATCGTGAGTTTGTGAACGTAATGATCGCGCTATATCTCTTAGGGCTGCTGGCCTTAGCTAGCGGAGCACCGCAGTTCTACCACCGACACCACGGCCACCACCGCCCAGCCTACATCCAGGATGACCTGTTCCACGCTGATCAGTTCTGGGGAGAGATGGCGGACGAGATGAAGAGACTAGACGACATGCTAAAGGAGTTCGCCGTTTACTTCCCGACGAATGCGCCCACCCAAGGCGTCGTCGGTAACGAATATGTGATCACAGTTAATTTAATAGGATACGAGGAGAAAGACATCGTTGTGAAAGCTAGATCCAAAGCTGTGATGATTCAGGCAACACACACCAGCGGCGCAAGCCAAATGACGTATATGGATTTCAGGACGTTGCCGGACTACGTCAACCCTGCTGGTTCCTGGACGTATCAGAAAGATTTATTGAAAATCACCTTCCCACTGACAAGCACTCCCACTGAAGATGCGAATCAGACTCCAGCAGTTGAAGACCAGAACCGCAGTCGCGAAGAAATGGACAACAACAACGAAGGGAACCGTAACAACGTGGATGAAGACATCGATATCGGAGTAACTGTATCGCCAAACAACGAGGAAGAGCTTAGAACCAACTTTATACCAACAGAAAGTAACGTTGAAGGTACAACCTATGCAGTGGATATTAATAACGAAATAGAATTTGTGCCAGTTAAGTATTAGACTAAGTATCGTGTTGCAATGTGAGGAAATAAATTATTTTTGTAATAACACTGCAAGTTTCATTAAAACCTTTCTCTGTGCCTGTTTGTGCCCGACGAGTTAATTAGACTTATTATCGCTTTTGTACACTGCTGTGTTATGTCAATAGTTACTAATAAATGAATGCAGAAGTGTGTCAGTTTGTCTGTATAACGTGACGAGTTTTAGTCAGGTTTCTTCTGGTTTTTATATAGCCATTCCGTGAGATTTTAGGACATCTATTTAATAGTGAAAAAGGATATTTGCCCAATTTTGTATCATTTTAATTAAAATCGTTTATTTCAGTATCATTATTCCATAATTTGTTAGAAAATGAACAATAATATATGCTACGTTAGTAAAGCATTTTCTGATGTCATAAGATTTATATTCATAAACTTCCATAAAATTCTGATTATTCATTTCACACTTATTCTGATACCAAAATAGATGTCCAGTGAAAAAATTATAAAAATACCATGTCAAAATAAATGTCAAATTAACAATTTAATGTCAACCTTAATCTGTATCTCTAGCCTTTGTAGTGGCCAAGATATTTGACTGTGATGGACGGGCGGACGGACGGGCAGACACCACTTCGAGACCAAAATTTAGCATTTAGCATTTTGGTTCGAAACCCTAAAAACCAAAAACTTTACGAAGCTCTATTCAAAATTTTAAGTTTTCACCCTAGAATTAGATTCCTTTTTTTAAACAAATATTATTTGAGAACCTTTTTACATAATAGTACGTGACAGCTCCGTATTTATTTATTTATTTATAACTCTTTATTGTACATACAAAGACAGTAAAACATAGTAACCGTAAGATAATATAGTACAAAGGCGGTCTTATTATCCATATTATAACAATAATTATATAAAAAGGCTAAATTCAAAACTAAACATCCACGCAATTATTTCCCAGTAAAGACGAGCGAATACGCATCATCATCAGAGCCCATATCAGTCCAATGCAGAACTTAGGACCTCTTCCACGAAAGAAGAGGTTATTGCCATAATCTCCACGCTCAGTAGGCGGGTTGGAGATCACATTGTTATACAACAATGGAAAAGACTGCTGCCCATTTTCCAGGTTACGGAGACTCTTAGATTTTGTCCCTCGAAATCATTAGTTGCCTTGTACGATACCCATAAGGGGTTAGGGCTATTCCACTCTGCTGGACACCGCTGCCGCAGAATACGCATCGCCTGAAAGCAAATAAAGAATAATTTCTTGCCCTGCTCAGTACACGGATACGCTAACAATGACTGGAAATTATAATTTATTTGAGCTCAACAGTAACGCCTATCCAGTGAGAGCAAGGGACAGATATCAGTCAAGAAAAAAAGATGGTGTAGTGAAACAAACTTAACAGATTCGGTGACAGCGTCGCTGTTCTTGTTATTGACATGACATCTTTAAATGGCGACTCTTAGTTCCAGCTTTGGCCATCTGTACGGCTAGCACGAGTTGGTCTCGCGCGGGATTAACGAGAAAAGGCATGACTAGATATTGCTATCTTTTTCATCTTAGTATTGAGAGAAGGAAACAAACGCTCTCTCGCGGCGCGAGCTGTGTCGCGGACACACTTGTGATACCCGTGCTGGCTGGCTAGCACAAGTTGCTCTCGCGCGCGATAAGCGAGAAAAAGCGCGACATAGGTAGTGCTATCTCTTTCATCTTAGTATTGAGAGAAAGAAACAGACGCTCTCTCTAGCTAGGTCTACTGGTCTGATAAGTTTGTGGCACTGTAAGTTAATCTTCAACCGTGGATTAAACAAAGTCTACTTACAAAACAAAACCATACATACGAAATACATACAAAGTCAATTAAGTTCAAAACATTATAACTTTTCCTAATTTTCGCATTTGGAATTCAAAGTCGGACCGTTTTGCTAGCTAGCTGGTATTTAAACGAAGTATAGGACACGCTTAGTGACTCCGCTATCACCAATCGTCGCGCGCCGGGGTAAACAAGTCTGTGTTATCTGCCATGCATACTGCTAATACGCCTACTCGGCCTAATGAGCGGTGCCACGCAGTAGTATCGCTGTACTTTGTAGGCGGTTCAATTAAATATATCAAATTAATAAGTACATAGGCTTGTACAAAGTCACACAGCGCCATCTAGCCCAAAGTTAGCAAAACTGTTAAACTACTTATATACTTTTTTTAATTTATAATTATTATAGACACTATACCCAGATTTGTAACAGTAATTAAAATTCATTATATCAATTTCTGCTCGGCCGAGAATCGAACCCGGGACCTCTGCGTGACCATGTTATACAACTGAACCACACAGGTCGTCAAATTGCAGTACGTAGGGGAAGGAAGGGCAAGATGAATATAGCGGGCAACACGAATCATTCTCGTAGGATCTTTCTACTTGTTCCGTACACGAAAGTACCGGCGTGGCGGGACGCGCGGGGCGGGCCGACTTCACAAGCCAATGCGAACTCGGCTGTCGTGAGGAGAGCGTGCGTTTTAGTGACGAGAAACAGAATTGACGCAAGAAAATAAAATATTTTGTCACGATAAGTTATAACATTTTCTGTTATATAATTCGTATATATTGATGATAAAGGTTGCTTCTGTTGCCTTATTTTATGTAAATTAAGCTGTAATGAAGCATCTTTCATCACCGAAACAAATTAATTTTTAGGATATTTTTTTTATCTATCAAATGCCAAGCGGGCAAGACGAATATGACCATATTCACTAATAGGAACTAATAGAAAACAATCGGCTCTCGCTGGTTCTGACCTCGGCCGTGATTATTACTGCACACTTTGCAAAGAAAAATATATCTATCCCCCTGAGGATTCCTATCGCGATATGCTATTCATCGCTATATTCATATCGCGATCGCTATATGAGGATCCCTACCTGAGGATTGGATACAGTGCTCCGAGTGCAAAGAGTGGACTCACGAAGCGTGCTCTTCGTATATTGGGTCTGGAACATACTTTTGTGACGATTGTCAAGACTAGTAATGATTATTATATGCCGGAACCATCTTGCCCTATATGGACGGGCAAGATGGCTCAAAACAATTATTTTACATGATGATCTCATGCCCAGGTTGTGATTTCTATTTTAAGCATTTGTAAAATTATTTTGATAGTCTATAGTACTGTTAATTATTATATAAATAAAAGTTTAGTTAATCTCTGTAACATGATAGCTTTTCTTACGATTCTTGTTAGATGAACCAACTTGCCCTCCCCTCCCCTAAGTAATACATTTATGCGTTTTAAATTCGAAATCTGAAAATTGACGGACTACCATAGTCAGGAGTACCAGCTGGATACGGAAGGCACAGGACCAGCCTTTGTGGAGATCTCTGGGAGAGACTATGTCCAGCAGTGGGCATCTTCTGGCTGATATGATGATGATGATGGTGATGACAACGGACTATAGAAAATTCGTACATAACGCGGATATCCTCTCATATTCTTGTACAAAGGTATGTCATTAAGCCAAGTGGTGACCAACGAAGCTGAATATTGCATCAATCGGACTTCTTCCGGTTTTCCTACAAGGCGACTTAAGTCTTAGGCGCAGACCACCAGAGGCTATGACTTCCGTTACCCAGAAAATTGGCCGCAGGGGTTTCTGTCTGTGTGTCCGAAAATATGGCAATCGAAATAAATATTTACTAAATAGTGTCCGAGCGAAACGAAGCGGACCCTGGGCCCTCGCGTGCTGCGCGGGGTCGCAACTGGGATATAACGCCAAGATGATGATAATGAATGTCCGAGCGAAGCATCTGCTTCGGCCACCATCGGCCAAAAAATCACCTACGTCATTGGTCCGTTTTTATGATGTTTGACAAATAAATTGCGAAGTATTTGTTTCATTATCTCTCTGTCAATGATTTTATTTACCTTACACAGTCAATATAAGCTAATATTAAAGTTAAAATCATTTATATTGTTAACTTGTAGCTTGTAATATCTGTCCAGACAGACTTGTCTTATTTGGTTAGAGAAATTATGCATTTCAATGGATAATGTGCACTAGTATTCGTTGAAATTAACATTCTATGTGTTTCTTGTATAATTTAAGACATTTAATACACAAGCGTGATTGATACGGCAAGTCGTGATTTTGGGCATTGTTTGTTCACCAAATAAGACAAGTCAGTTTAAACAGATGATAGCTAAATTTTTAACAGCCTTCAACTTCGACTTCGGAGCGAAATTAACCTTCGGTCGGACACTAATACAGCTTATTTACATATTTAGGTACTTATAAATACATAATTTGTATCGCTATATCGCAAAAACATGGTCTTGTTGGTTATAAAATATCAATCAGGACAACCCTCTACACTCCTCGACTTTGTGCTCGTTGCATCCTTTAGCCCATCATTGCACCAACCGCTTACGAGATTCCATGTAGCATTGCAGACTGATTTTATGCCCGCAGAGATTCCTGAGAAGCCTGAGCGCCCCTTTACATAATTTAAACAGCAAAGTCTGTGAAATAAAACGTGCAAGAAAGAACGAGCAAGCGTTGGCTCAGATCCTATTTCGCTGGGGGTGTCTCCGAGTAGCATTGTACCAGGACAATAGTCCCGTGCCTTGAGCAGCGTAGCTCGCGCAGTTAATACTAAGCTCCAGACACAATGCCTTTGTACCTCGGATACTTGTTATGTGTTTATTGTAGACGGTTCCTAGCTGAGCACAGCGTAGAAGTCGACCTTATGGACTATCAAGTTTATGGATCGTGTGGAGTGTTAACTTCGGAATTCTAGCGGGGTATCCTATATATTTTAAGTATTTTGTGGTGGCTTCAGGGAGTGAAAGAGATTTCGGTGCTTCGGAGAATTCTTCCAATGTAATAGAACTCATAGCACGATTATGATTATGGTGGTTAATGATCACTGTCACTTTAAACTACAAACCCGTTTCTTCAACAAAGCCCACACACTTCATAAGCAACAGATTGTTGCATCCAAAAAGATTAGAAAGTTTGCTATCTTCATGGTTAGACTGGGAATATTTTTTTGCTCTGTGGTTGCAACAGCTGCCAGTAGCTTCAGCAAGTAATGTTTGCCAACTTAAAAGTTGGATGGATCTTTATACTTTTATCAAGTGGAGATTTATTGAAATAATTTCAGGTTACAAGCAATTAAATTGTCCAATTACCTGTCAGATTATAATGATGGGACATGGTTAAAGCTCACCATTGTTTCCAGTCATGAAATTTTGTTACATCGTCATGGTCTGTGTATTTTCAAGTTTGTTTGCGAAGCAAATATACAAAAGTAGAAAGTATGTTCTTTCGTTAGGCGCGTTGTTCAGTTTTAACGAATTAATTAACGGTTTAACTGAACTTTTTATTTATTGTATCGCTTATATAAAAGAGGATAAATTGCTAAAGGTTTAATACCTTTGAAAGAGAAAAGTGAAGCGTCTTACAACCTTGTCGTATAATTTAACTAGCCATCAATAATATTTGAAATGATGGCTGGTTCCGCAAGAGAACTGAAATTTACAGTGTTTACTGCGGGGTGGCACGTTATTTGCCCAAAACATTGAGACGTTTTCACTCACGAATCGCTCCACCAAACTTCGCCTAGTCACCGACCCACCGAGCAACACATCAGCTCCAAGCATATGCCTACACATTCCTTATTTACATAATGAGATCAGCACCTCTATACCTACAGCCTTCGATATGCGAGACCACTTTGTATGCAATAGCTTCCGTACATACACAGCGCAAGATTGGATCTGGGATACGCGCGGAGCGGGATCAACAGATAAATTTGCTCCCAATAAATGAGGGAAACTTCGGAGGTGTTACCAAGTTCGAGCTGTACTTGATTTCATTTGTACGTACGACATAGATTGCATGCTGAGTTCGGAGGATTTCTGAAGGATAAAGCATGCAATGAAGAAATCCAGCATCAATAGTCTACAGTAAAGGTGCGCGGATCCGTTATATTCATATAACATAACGTAACGTTATGCTATTACACATTATTATGTTATTTTTAAAGTTTTAATATAACACAGTAATATAATTTTATGTACCGTATAACGGTCGCCGTTTTTCAGTTTGTATTATTATTTACAGTTGACTTAGTACCTTGTGGAACAAAATATTATTAATCAATATATTTGTATTATCACGTGTAAACATTAGTTTTGCGACTTTCGACGACATTAATCGCATAGATAACAGAATATAACAGAAAAAATAACACAACAATATTATGGTGATCTTGTGTTATAATAGCAGAAAATATTATGTATTAATATTAGGTGTTATAAGTATTTTTTATACCGTTATAATATACCCGTTATCTAATATAACGAACACCTCTAGTCTAAAGTAAGTGAGTTGGCCATATTTGCCGAAGAATCGCCAACTGATGAGGTGATTTGATTATGTGAATGTTGATTATTGACAAATTCGCAATGAAATATACTGCGAAATCGGTTTTTAACCTAACTTCTAAAAAAGCAGGAGGTTGTCAATTTGTCGTAACTTTTTTTATGTATGTTCCCCGAAGACGCTGATATTTTTCATATAATACTCAGGTGTTCTGTTCAGGGTGTCATCATTTGATGCTGAAGCCACAGAACTCCTTAACGATTAGGGGTTAGGGAAGTGTACCTACTGTAATTTGTCGATAGCTTCTCAGTAGTATCTAGGAGTAACATGATAATAAGCTTATTTATTACTATTGTGTTCTGAAGTTTCTTTTTTATTATATACATGTGAATGTGTGTATGTGACGACCTGAGTGATTCAATAGTTAACATCTGCCGGTCTGCCACGCAAGAGGTCCCGGGTTCGATTCCCGGCCGGGAAATTGAAATGATGAATTTTAATTTCTGTTACGGGTCTGGGTGTTCTATGTATAATAAGTATGTATGTATTTAAAAAAAAAAAAAGTATTTAAGTAGTTTATCACTTATCTAGCACCCATAGCACAAGCTATGCTTACTTTGGGGCTAGATGGCGCTGTGTGAATTTGTCCACGATTATTTATTTATTATTTATTATTAGTCCCGAACCTTCCACGCCCTTAAACTTCAGCGTTTAGATATAGACATTGTGTGCGCTTATTTCGCAGTATGCTACGTAGATACGTTTTATTCTAGAATTAAGAAGGTTTCATCTATATGTTGCCATGAGAGACAAGTTGTTAATACCTCAACTCATAAGTTTCGGTGTGAAATACGTCATACGTCAAGACGTAGCCGATTCCGCTGCCGCCGCTTCAATTTGTTTAAGATAATCTTAGATCAACTATATTATTATACAATGCCGAAGATAGTAATGTATGAAATGGGGATAACTGTAATAATTAATTGGACGATGGCTGGACCCTGCGTTATACTCGTGAACGGGTGCTGCCTTGGTGGACTGGCTTACTCTTGCTGTAGTTTTAGGTGGTTTTTTCTTAATTATACTAGACATACCTATATAATATAATATAGCGTTCCGGCTCTGCCTGGCATTGTCGAGCACGGTTCGGTTGGCGAGGGATAGGTACGTTTATCTACGGCCATAGGGCGGTCAGCGTGTCACTGTGTGTTTCCTTCCTAGTTTCCTTTTTGACGATTGAAAGAGATATTTATTGTCCTAATCAATAAAAAAAATTTGAATTTTGAATTTTGAATGACATAGCATGAAGAGTTATTTATTTCTGAAGGAAACCAATAATGCTTGCGATTTTTTTATTAATAGATAGAGGAAGCGCTCGCGCATGTGATCAAAAACTGAATAAAAGATTATAAACCTAATGAAGTTAGTATGTGATATTAACGACTATAAGAATAACGTCGGACTGTTTTTTTATGTGATACAGTGAACAGGCAAGCGAGTCCCCTGATGGAAAGTGGTCACCGCCGCCATTGGACATCAGCAACACCAGGGGCGATACCAATGCGTTGCACTAACATATCATACGCAAATATTTTCTATACTATCTACTGCACCGATTTCGATTTCGATTAAGCTGCCTTTCAAGTAAAGAAAAATTGCGTCGAAATCGGTCCACACCTCTACACATACACAGAGCCATAGATACACACGTTCAACATATAATACTCCTTTTTTTTAGGCGAGGATTAAACATATTAAACTCCCCCCCTAAATTGTGATAAATTGCTTACCTAGTTTTGTGATAAAATGGCCGTGTAGAGTCCGGTAGAATAGAATGTACCAACTATCGACATCGACTGGGTGTCGTAAAAGGCGACTAATGCCTTTACTAGAAAATGGGCAGAAACGTTTTATGATGAGCATTTTGGACACTGATCTCCAACCAGCCTGCCAAGGCTGGAGATTACAGCAAAGTCCTCAAAGGATGTGGAGGAAGCTCAAGTCCAGGTGAACTGTTGACGTGATGTGATAAGCAGATATTATACAAACTTAGCTAAGTCTTTTGGGTTTCAGGTTTAAGGATAAGTTTTTGTATTTGTCTATCCAATTCTAAGCAGAAAGTTATACAGAGTGCACGATGGGCCAAAACCTATCTTACGCTGTGCAATTAGTATGCAAGTACATTGACAGGGGGCGAAATTTTACACCATGCAGTTCGCCGCGCGGCGTAGGTACTGGACGATGGGGCTTTGGCAGTGAAAGGTTATAAGATAGCCGCCAATGTTGGCAAGCGAAGATGGAGAAGGTGGAAAAGGGTATTATTATTATTATATTATTATTAATTACCCAGCTGGCCGGGTGTTGTGACCAGGGGACCAAGGGTCCAACAGTTGATCGTCGGAAGTTGTATATATGTCGTAGATGTTGGCACATTTCTCTAGCGCGATGTAAGACGGTTAGCGCCATCTATCTCTCGTGCAAACCAACACCACCGTTTTCTTTGTCTGTCACCGTGACGTGGCACCGCGTGCATTGCATTGGTGCGCGTTGCGCTCGCACAGACATAACAGACTAGACACAAATCACAAATATTGCCTATTCGCTCACTCTACAATGATTTTGAATCTTGCTATCCTGTATTTCCACCCGTAGCAACGAGCTGTCAGAAAGTGAAGCGCGCAATGTTTTGAACGTTAACCATGTTGCTAGAGCTCCTGAAGACCAAACGTTTCTTTTGAAACATCTATGTAAATTTTATAATTTCTTATCAAATTTAAATCAAACCAATTAAAAGACTGTGTAATGTAGTGCACATTTATGTGAAAGCGCAAAGTATGGAAATACACCTGGATTATTTTTTCAACGGTAAGTAAACACTCGTGGTTGTGGCTATTTGTATGTACATTTTTTTCCAACAATGCCTTGGGAGGGATTCAGGGAGAGCAATTCCAGAGCCATGGAAGAAATCTCTTAGCAAACATAGATCGGAGGCCATACTTTCACAAAGCTCCATTAAACGCCTGACGCTATAAGAAACACGCAGATTGTGACAAACAAATAGAACGACAGAACGGGCTGTACTTTATATTTACGATCCTGAATAAATAACATAAAACACTTCTAGCCGAGGTCAATTACCGAAAATGTATGTCGGCGTAAGAGCCTGAAATACGGCTTCTCCAATAACAGAATATAAAGTTAAGATGGTCGGTATTATTGTTTTGATATATTAGTTTGGCGGGAGGAATAAGGTAGCCGCCAATGTTGGTAAGCGAAGGTATTTTTTATTTTATTTTATAGGAAAACAAACAGTGCTTAACCACTAGATTATATCAATTATAGATATTTCTATGAACCATTTAGATGTTTTCACTTTTAGAAATCTGAAGCTTGACTTGCCATTACAATAGGTTTCCAAATTGTTAATTGAATATGAAGGTGGAAAAGGGGGTATACCCTGGCCGGTTGTTGTGACAATTACATAACAATACGCTGTTGCCAACAATACTCTTTTTTTATGTCATACGGTACGCAAGCGTGCCACCTGACGGAAAGTGGTCACTACTGCCTATAGACAATAGCAACACCAAGTGTATCGCCAATGCGTTGCCCACCTCTATAACACGTTGCTCTGACAGCAAAAAGGCAAATGCCACTCCGCTGCCAAAGCCACAGTTCCCCAAATCCCCACCCCATGGAGCACTGGAAACCTTACTCACCGGCAGAAACACAATACTATTTAAAATATTCTCTGATTTAAATTTTCAATTTATCTATTTATACCGAGTTGTCATTGCTCGGCCGCCGAAGGGCTACGGTGCTATGTCCGAGTTACTGCCGGAACTCGGCTCGGACTCGGTACGGTGTTACATGAGTCATCCTAAGGCAGCCATAGCCGTAAGCGACGGTATTACTGGTCGTACCAACCACGGTACCAATCCAACAAATACCACAGAACATTAATATTAGGTCCTATGAAATTGGCATGGCGAAAATGAAGGAAACTAAAATTTTAATTTTTTTATACGTCTAAGGTGGCAAGAAGCTTGCGGCCTGCCTGAGGGCAAGCAGTCACCACAGCCTATGAACCCTATCTTGAAGAACTTCATGTTGTACTTTTGTTGTTAATTTTCTTGGAATTGGCAAATCCGATTACAATGAAACTTTGTAGGTAAACTAAATAATAAATAAGACAACATTACACCAACTCTTGGAAAACGTTTTATTGTAATAATTAGTCATAATCATCATCATCATCATAACAGCCAGAAGACGCCCACTGCTGGGCATAGGCCTCCCCCAGAGATCTCCACGAAGGCCGATCCTGTGCTTTCCGGATCCAGCTGGTACCTGCGATCTTAACCAGTTAATTGGTCCCTTAATAAAATTATATATCTTCTTGTTACCTAGTCGATGGACTTAACTCCCCCTAACACTTTGTTAGCCCAGTATTCAGTAGTTATACAAGAGAAGGGACTCATCGAATTTTTTATTGAAATCATATTAAGAAGACAAAACAAACTAAAAGATGCCCATTTATTATAAAATCCGGCTATTAAAAAGCCTACGTGGATAAAAGGGATAAACTGCAACGTAAGCCATCTTTCATTGGCCATTTTCGCGAATTATGCTAATTGGCGATGAACCAATTCCTCTCCTGTACCCTTAATAATGATAGAGAGGCAAAACTGTCGACAAATGAAAAGGGGTATTTTGAAACCCTCATAAAAAGAAAATGTTTTTCATTTAGTTTTGGTGGCCTGCAGGCTTCTGAACATACTCAATCTTCGAATAAAAGTTTAAATTTTGATATGTAATATATTAATTAAAATTATTTCAGCAAATGCATAGATACTAGCTTCAAAAACGTCAGTTTCAAGGACCCAATACAATACCAATGCACACGAGTGATACCTATACGACGTTTTCAGTACACATGGGAATATCATGTCACAGTCCAAAGACGACGGCGTTGTTGTGGTGAATGGATTTCAATTTTCATAAACGTCACATTTTTCCTGGTGGTCATACAAATAATTCAAAGTCCAAACTCTTTGTGGTCATACTAGTTTCTCAAATCAGTACTACTTCGAGGATATAGATGCCATCATCATCATCACAGCCCGTAACAGTCCACTGCAGGACTTAGGGCCTCTCCCACGAAATGGGAGGTTATTGCCATAATCTCCACGCTTGGCAGGCGGGTTGGAGATCGCAGTGTTTAAATATAACAATGGGTGTCGTACAAGGCGACTTGGGTGTCGTACAAGGCGACTAATGTTTTCGAAACAAAAGATCGAGAGTCTCCGTAGTCTGGAAAATGGGCAGCAGCATTTTCCATTGTTATATAGATGTATGTACTTACATTTCTGCACCTCCTGTTGAAACAACCAACGCCAGAACATAGAACCCAACAAATAGAGCAAGAAATAACTAGACGAGAGCCCCGAGAAAGTCTACATAATACTCAAATCTTTCCCAAACGACTGAATCGATTTTAATGAAACGAAGAACCATCTCGTTACGTGGTTCTTAAAAAAAAAGCATCGAAATCTGTCCATCGGTCCTGAAGCTACGATGCCACTGACAGACACACAGCTACAGACGTAAAACTAACAACACCCGTATTTTAGTGTCGCTGGTTTAAACTCCTATAATAAAACGAAGGCTACAAATAAATGCAATTAAAACGACATCACCTATTCCGCCACGAGACAGCATCTTGAAATGGAATATGCATACTGTCGGAAATACTGATTACACAAAGTTGCGCAAATGGCATCCGCAAAGGGGTAAATTCAAATGCATCCTTGATGGCGAGATCACAGCGTAATTACCCTCGCAGACGGCAGCCACTAGAATTTGCATTCGCTGTCAATGAACAACGGATTAACACAAATGGGTGTGCTCAGGAGCACGTCTGTTTGTCTAGTACTATTGCAAAGGTCTAGTACTACCACGACGGCGACGATCTTTGTTGAAAATGGCGCTTCACTTGATGTGTGCGAAATGACGTCTGTCGCAAGCAACTACAATTAAAAGGAGATTGTCTGCAGTCTGGTTTAGCACTTAAACGCAGACTTATTAAAAACTTACGGTCTTATTCCTTAAAAGTTTTTGGTGGTTTATGGAAGGTTTTAAGTTTGATAAAATGTGGTTCTTAAAAAACTTTATTCATAAACGCAGATTAGCTCTAAAACGCTCAAGTACCCAACATCGACAAACATGGCCGCCGTCACACGAACAGCTGATTTTATTCGCTTTGTGATTGATTGTGATTGGCTCGTAACTCTATTCTTGACTTTTATATGAAGAGGATAGGCAAAGGGGATGCATCCATTCCGCCATACTTCTATCATTTTCCTTGGAACTCCGTTTTGATATGAAATTTCAGAATTAGAATTAGAATCATTTATTTGCTATAAGTTCATTAAACTTTTTTTCGAGACTTGGTTACTAGCGGTTTAATGTTTTTGGTTCCAAATTTATCAGAGCGACAATATGATGATGCCAATCTGTATTTTGTCAGATCTTTAGATAATAGAGGATTATGGAAAACGAAATTTTAAAATACCATTTAAATACCTAATTAGTGTTTTAAACTTACGTCATCTAGCCCCAAAGTAAGCAAAGCTTGTGTTATGGGTGTTAGATAACTGATAAAGTACCTATTTTTCTTTTAATACCTACTTATTATACATACCAGACCAGTAACAGAAATTAAAATTCATCATTCCAATTTCTGCTTAGCCGGAAATCGAACCCGAATCGGACCTCTGCGTGGCGACAGGCATGTTAACCAACTGTACCACTCAGGACGTCAAGTGGCAGTGGCCTCTGGGGCGGTAAAGTTCTCCTGCTGCAACCACGTAACGGAAAACGCAAGTTTGACCCGTGTCCTGCTAAATTTCGCACGTGCCTGCTGCATGCAGATAGAACAGGGCCGGCCTTTCTGAGGATCTTTCGGGGAGGCCTATGTCCAGCAATATCCGCATCTTCCGACGGATAAAATGATTACGATGACTTATTAAGGTATCTACACTAACTACTACAAAATAAGTACACAACAGAGAAGTTATTGCCTCCATTCGGGTCTGCGCTTAATAAGACATTAATCGTGTTTACTGCTCGATCACCACACGGCCAATGCCGACACGCGAGTGTCTGTTTTTTATGTTGCAGGAAAATCTTCCATTGAAAGACTTGTACTACGACTATTTCTTACATTTCCTAGTTATTTCCCACAATAATTTGACTTTCATAGGAAATCCTGTTACTGTTATAAACGACCAATTTTCGTATGAATATTAATAATCACTAAAACAGTTCTAACGATTTAGTACGTGGTAGGACGTTTTACGGCAATCTATCTAGATAGGTTTAATTTATACTGAACTCGATTTTTCTTTTGCGCCAACCGCATGGGGTATAATGGCAGTCTCCGAACTCCCTCTCTCGAGGGAGGGAGGCAGAGAACACTCATGTGTACCAGCGCGGTCGGCCCGCTGGCTATGCTTGACTCGCAAGAGACCTAGGCACTCTGTCTTGGGAATACCTATAGCCGGAAAGCCTTTTCAGGTTTAATGGAAAGCGACACCCCATAGAGATGGGGTTTTTAGGCGCAAATAGTGATTAAACTCGCCACCGCGTGCTATCAACTGAGCAGCGCCATCTATCGTCTGCGTTACGTTCCTTTACCACCCGTGCTAAGCTCGATCTCTCAGGTACTGTATAGGTAACCAGTTGCTTTACAATTCTGCATATTCAACTTTTTGCAATCTCAACATTTTGAGAATTTAACTGTCTGGACCAAAAAGCATAGGACATGCTTATTTATGTAGATAGTCTTCACTTTATCTGGCGAAACGTGAGGGGCATTACCGTTTATCGTCAAGTCGAATGCCTCCACATTAGCAGACGCATTCTTATCTTGGAAATAGCCAGAATCATAATGTCCGCAGCTTGTCATGCCTACTTGTAAACGCCGCAAGGCTTGTCGAGTTGCTGTCGCAGCGGGATGGTTAAATTAGCCGTTTAGTTAAACGGCTACATTATTAATCAATTATTCAATTGAACTCTAAATTCATAGTCTTTGATAGTAATGTCTAAAAACCGAGGAATTTGTTATAGGTGCCTGTGTTAGGTTTACTCGTATTTTAAACAACGTCACTTAAACTCACGCAGGTCAGATGGCGATCACTGCACTGTAATTACCTGATCTGCCAAATCCTGGATCATGGTCAAACACCGGGTCCCCGATAGCACAACCTGGGAAATTAACGCTAAGATGACTACTCGTATCTTCAATACTGCCGCTTTGTTGCGCTCTGGTTGTCGCAATTAGGTATGAGGACGCCACGTCAGCCGCTGACAGTTCATATCCTAGCGCGCAGAGGCGAAAATAATCGAGAGCTGTGTGCGGCCCTAAGTCAGAATGTCTTATATTCACGAGTATCTGCACTGTGATATAGTTTTCGAGACAACATTCAACCTCTTTCCAGACTAAAAAGCTATTAATTGATGGAGAGTAGAGATGAAACGGATATCCGATTACTATCCGGTATCCGGCCTATCAGGCCTTAATTTACTATCCGGCCGGATACCGGATAGTGAAAAATTTATTAAAAGTCCATTAAAGCGATTTTACTTATCGAAATAAGTCGTCCCAAAATCTATAAATATTAATGAAAGCACTGTTGATTATGTCCCTACTGTACTGTTATTGTTTAATTGGTAGGTTAGGTTAAAAAATATTTTTCAAAAATCTCTTCTTGCCTTACACCTTTTTCCTCCTTTATCTGGGGATAGCTCTCCTTATCTGCTTTCTATATTTCTCTTATTTGAGCAGTATCGGCGTCAATAATGTTGTCCTTCCTTTAGGTCCTGTTGGACCACAAAGCCAGGTGGCGAGGGGTCTTTTGCGGCGGCCGACTTTATCGGCAAATCGAGGACTAGTTGCAACATGGTGGTCTGTGGGGCGACGGAGCACATGCCCATTCCATCGCATTCAGATTTTAATAACTTTCTCGAGGATGTGTGTGACTTTGTAACTTCAACGAATGTGGAGATTACATACTTTGTCCTACCGGGTGATACGCGCTGACCAGCGTAACATGCGCATTTCTGTCGTATGTAGTTTTGGCAAGTGTTGTTTATTTTAATAATGTTGTGTAATCATTTTTCCAAAGTCAATACAGGTAAATAATACTGCATTAAAAATACACATTTCTCTCTATTTAGAGGTAGAATTGACTGACTGTGCTCCACTATTATGGACGAATCTGTCCTAGGTAGGAAGAATCGTTCAGTTCAACGTTAAAATTAATCACATTGAACGATGACTAATGATATCACTTAAACACATACAGTCATCTAATTCTCTAGCCCTCTATCACAGCTTGCACAAACTTGTCAGACACGATGTCCTGCTAAATATCCGGCCGCCGGATATCCGGCTTGTAGGCTGGCCGGATATCCGGTATCCGGTATCCGGCTAAACAACTATCCGTTTCATCTCTAATGGAGAGTCCGCAATATCTTTCTATAGCTCCCGCCGCTAAATCGTATACCTATATGTGGTAAGTCTCACAAAGCAGAATAAAAGTCACAAACACAACAACTTCAACTCATGGGTGTCGAACGAGGCAGCTAATGTCTTGGCAAAGCGCCTAGGACGTCCGAGGACTAGAAAAATGCTGTGTGAAATCTCCCCAATAAATATCTTATTCTATTCTGTTCAATTGTTTATTTTCAACACTATCTAAGCGTATGCTAAGTAGCGGACCTTTAAGTTTATAGCTGAATATCTTGTATCATATTATTGGACAGGGATAGCGAAGCTTTATTGACCAAAGTGCCATATTTTTAATCCCTGACCAAAGAGCGGTGTTATCACTTTGACGTGTATATTTGTGGCTTGTATATCTGTCTGTGGCATCGTAGCTCCGGAATGGATAGACCGATTTGGATGTGGTTTTCTCTATTTGAAAACCAGTTTAATCTAGATAGTTCTAAGCTTTGTTTCATTAAAGCCGGTTCTGTAGTTTAGAAAATATTGGAGTTTAAGTAAACTTGGTCGGTGGTTATCCGACTTTTTCTGTGGGTTATTAGTAATTTTGTATTATGTACATGAACTTAATATTAACATAATGTTTTAAACTATCGCGGTTATTATCACACATTTTAAAGGTACGCGGTAGGAAACCGTAGGGAACACACCTTTAGAACTTGAAATTGTTTAAACAAAGGTCAATAATAACGCAAGCTTGCGGAAAGGATACGGAATACATTATCGCAAGAACGCATGCGATGTCGCGTCTTATATCGCACCTGTTTTGTATTATATTAGTCTAATTAAATAATAGTATAATTATATGCATAATCTACCTACACTTCCATTTAATTTGACCAGGTTTCCATAGTGATTTCGCGCAGATTTTACCATATTTTGAGTACCAAAGTAGGTATACTGTGTAAATCTAAAATATGCCCAGAGCAGTATTTTACTGGAGCGATAAATATCTGGGTAACAAAATGCGGGTCGGTGTTTCTGGCCGCAGATTTACCTGTAGGTACGCATGGAGCGAGCAAGGGTGTTACGCGCGACCGTCGTACGGTTCCGTAGAATACTTTTAACGTTTTATTGATCGTCGTATGTTGTCCTTTGTGAATAAGTACCAATAATTTCCTGCCAAAGGAATTAGCAAGAATTTCGTTGTAATGAAGGTACTCTGCGCAAAGATATTGGATATAGAGCATAGTTGAGCCACGACGGCAAAGAATGTAGGTTTGTCATCGCGGATGCGACATTAGTATACTTAGAGCCTACTAAGAGCAATATATGGATTACGTCGACGTGATTCGCTCAAAAAATTGTTTAAAGAAATTGATGTTTTAACCTTATCATGTCAATATATATTTTATAATATTATGTATGTTAGAAAGCATAATACCCAATTTGCTAAAAACACCGATGTTCATAATGTCAATTTAAGAAACAAGAATAAACTGGTAACACCGTTATTCAGACTTAGTAAAGTAAATTCATCTTTCATGGGTAACTGTATAAGATTTTATAATCATATTCCTGAATGTATTATTAATTTGCCTGAATCTCAATTTAAAGAAAAGGTGAAAACAACTTTAATGAAAAAAGCCTATTATAAAATTGATGAATATATCAATGACAAACATGTATGGTGTACTAGTAGCTTTTCGAAATAGGAAGATATTCATATTTAAATGCTCCTGTGGGTTTCTTGCCGTTTCTTTTTCCCACAGATGGTCATTTTCCTAACTGAAGCGGCGTACTGACAGACAGACGACATTCTTTTAACTTTATTGTTCTCTCAGGGGAAAAATAGAAAGCAATTCAATTTGGATTTACTTGCAAGGCAGCTTGCAAGTCAAGTTTTCTCGCTACTGTCCGATCGGTTTACACCACTGTACTTACCTAATTTGTTAAACACCGGATCAATGTAATTCGGGCATAAAATCTGTGAAGGTGCTTGGAGCAAAAATAGATAAGGCAGTGGAAGAAACCATATATGCGGATTTATCTGACTTGATAGAATCCTACCACAGATGCAAGTCTATGTGGTAGTGGTCATTTTGGCTTTAATGTACCAGGTTGTGCTCTCGCGCGCGAGGGCCGGGGGTCCGCCTTGACCATGTTCCAGGATCGCAGATCAGGTAATTACAGTGAGGCGACTGCCATCGGACCGCCGTCAGCCTGTTAACAGGGGAACCTGACCAGATTGTATCATTGTTACACATTCAGTCGCGCATACGAACCCCGTAACCATATTAGCCAATAGACCTTAGATCAAATATTTTTGGTGTCATCTATAAACATCCTTGTATAAGTCTTATAAACAGCCTAAAACACTTTCCTCCTTACTTAAATACACCTGCTTATTCCCTCACGCATACCGTCAATTGAATCTTTCGTTCGCCTTTGTTTTATATCTTGAGAGGGCGATAAAATTTTAACTGCCAACCGTTACAAATTGCCAAGCGGTACCCTAAAGTGTAAAACAGTGTTTTATGTGGCAGCTAAATGAAAATTCAGTGTTTCAGTTTGCTCATATTTTTACAAGTTGCGTGCCACTCTGAACATACATGAAATATGCATTTCGTGATTATTTCGGTGCTCGCTTACGTACCTCTTGTGGGATGAGTTTGTACCGCTGCGGTGAGTGTGAAGGTTTTTTGAACAGTGGATGTAAGTTGTTGACATTTCAGGCGTTAATTTGCGAGACTCATTTTACTAGTTGTTGATAAATAAACATTTGTACCGGTATGTACGAGGAACAGCGGAGCGTTTTTACTCACGCTCCGTGTATCCATCCCAAAGGTGGCAGCAGAACCTAATCCATTGAAGACCGAATTTGTGCTTGTTAAAGTTATTATTGTTATTATTTATTAAGTAAACAGATGCACGATCGAATCAGAAATGAGGAGATCCGCCAGCGAACCAAGGTCACCGACATAGTTCTAAGGATTGCCAGACTGAAGTGGCAGTGGGCACGGCAAATAGCTCGAAGAACGGATTCCCGATGGGGCAGTAAAATTCTCGAGTGGCGACCACTTACCTACAGGAAGACGCAGCGTGGGTAGGCCTTCCACAAGATGGACCGACGACCTGGTAAAGATCGCAGGTATCAGCTGGATGCGGAAGGCACAGGACCGGCCTGTGTGGAGATCGCTGTAGGAGACCATTGCCCAGCATTCTTCTGGCTGATATGATGAAACAGATACAATAGTAGTGACCTTAGAGTCGGTCTGTCAGACTATTTCGCAATTTTAGGTCAGAGTACTCTCTAAGTAAACCATAACACTATTTTGTATACAGTTTTACATAACATATAAAAATTCAGTAAGTGACAACTCAACGTGGTGGCAACGGTGAGTGATCCGGACAGAGCGCGATGATTATACACTGCCCAAGTCACTCATCGTCCTCCCAGAACTTTAAATTTAAATTTGCGCTTCATGGCGGCAATGGATTTCGCGCCGGTGATCTCGTCTGGCAGCGGGTTCACCAAGCGCGACAGCAACCACCGTCTAGTATGCTCCCCGTAGTAATTAAGTAATTAATGGCAGCATGTTCGCGGATGTTGGCTGTGTGGTGTCCGGCAGAGTAGAATAGCACCAACCTCTTACACTAATGGGGGTCGTACAAGGCGATTTATGTTTTCAAGGCAAAAGATCAAGAGTCTCCGTAGTCTGGAAAATGGGCAGCAGCATTTTCCATTGTTATATTTAAACACTGCGATCTCCAACCCGCCTGCCAAGCGTGGAGATTATGGCAATAACCTCCTCTATCGTGGGAGAGGCCCTAAGTTTTGCAGTGGACTGTTATGGGCTGTGATGATGATGATACACTTACCGTAACATAAAAGATGTGAAATTGGGAGAGGCTTCGTCATCAAAAAGAAACTCCCGGACACCCAAGCGAGTTTTTAAGAGGTAAGGCATAGCATGCCATTCGAGTCGCATCCGCCCAACTTGTCCATTTGGCACAACCGTTTCTTTTGACGACTTGAGTGGTTCAGTTGGTCAACATGCCGGTCGCCACGGTCCCCGGTTCGATTCTCGGTCGAGCAGAAATTGAAATGATGAATTTTAATTTCTGTAGCGGGTCTGGGTGTAGTATGTATAATAAGTAGGTATGTTTATAAAAAAAACTATGTAAGTAGTTTATCAGTTATCTTGCTAGATAACACAACATAACACAAGTTTTGTTCACTTTGGGGCTTGATGGCTCTGAGCGAATTTGTCTAAGCATATTTATTTATTTAATAATTATATTAGCAGATATTATTAAAGGCTCGTTGTCTCACTCGGTTGCGGTTTGATGTCATCGGCTCCGATGAGCATGAACTCGCCCGCGTTCGGTACCTACCATCCTAATTTTTGTTGAGAGAGGTTGTTACCATACTAATGGTAACAACCTCTCCCATGAAAGGGGAGGTTATTACCATAGAAAAATAAGTAGGTTATTACCATAATCTCCACGTTTGACAGGCGGGTTGGAGATCGCAGTGTTATAAATATAACAATGGAAAACGCTGCTGCCCATTTTCAAGCCTACGGAAACTGTAGATCTTTTACCTCGTAAACATTAGTCGTACCTTGTACGACACCCACGAGTGTAAGGGGCTAGTGCTATTCTACTCTGTTGGACACCACACGGCCACGGTAAGTGTATAACCATTCCGTATTTATAAAAAAATATATATATTTTTACTACAAAATTATTTAAACCAAGTCCAGCAGTGGACTATTACGGTTTAGTGGTATCCGTTCATGAGGATGAGATACTACATTATTATCGAATCCCTGTAAAGTACCCATAATCGCCGTATGTCGATTTTATACACCCCATATCATAAATAATGTTCCATATTTTTCTCGATGTCCCTCCTATACATTGAGTACCCATGCATTTGGCGTTTTTTCGCAACTAAATACCTATTTGCTCAAATATTTTTAGTTTATAACATAAATAACAATATCATATAAAGTACGTAACATATCACAACGAATACTTGATTTTGAAAACAGGGTATACAAGCGACCCGCCCCGGCTTCGCAAGGGTAACCTTAACAAATTAGGATACACCTAAAACTTCCTCATGAATCACTCTGTCCATTGGTGAATCGCATAAAACTCTGTTCAGTAGTTGTTGAGTTTATTAGAACACACAGACAGACGCGGCGAGAAACCTTACAATAAAAAAATAAAAATCTTAAGTTTTTATAAGGTTTCAAAGTATCCCTTTTCAGTTGTCGTTGCCTCTTTAATCAGGTGTAATTTTATAAAGATAAAACTATAAAATGGTAGGTATGTTGAATAGTTTGAGATAAGAAATTGAAAGATTTGCATGTATGTAAATTACAGTTTCCCTCATTTTCCCCTTACAAAATGCTAATTTAATAGGTAAGGATCTAATAGTAATCTATGCATTTTTATGTTCAATAGCAGAAAGTGGTTTCCGTCGCCTATGGACACTAGGGGCATATAGTTGTTCAGAAGTTCTGTACAGGGCCATCTATTTACAAGGAGATAAAACTGGTTCTTTCTTTAACTGTCAAATCGAAAACCTCACATTTAACAGTGCAGTGTATAATGTGCACTTAAAACAACCAATATGCCGAACAGACTGTAAGCATGAACAAACAATGATCGAACAGACTGTACTATAGCAACACCAGGTACGGAACCAGCAATTCTGAGGTGCGCTAGCTTGGCGTTACAGCGGTCCCAGGTGGCGTGAGACGTAAAATTTGAGTTACGATTTCAATGAAGCGGAGTGGGATTGGCCCGGACTGGGGCCGCAGCGGTGGGGCCACGAAAGGGCAGGAGTAACTCGTGAGTAATTTTAACCACAAAATAGATAACTATCAGATGTCATCCTCATAAAATAAAAAATATGTAATCATCTTGGCGTTAATGTCCCGTTTGTGTTCTCGCGCCCGAGGGCGAGGGTTTGCCTCGACCGTGATCCAGAATTTGGCAGATCAGCTTTCACAGCTTTGGCTTCAGCTTGGGAGATCGGATTTACAGTGCAGCGACTGCCATCTGACCTCCGTGACCCTGCTAGCAGGGGAACCTGACCATATTGGAACATGGCTACACATTCAGTCGCCTGAATGAGCCGGTTTCATGACGATATTTTCCCTCACCGTAAGAACGTAGGTTAGTATTCAACAAATGTACATAACTTAGAAAAGAGTCATTGGTATATGGCGACAGATACTGATACTGAAGAGATAGTTCAACCACACAACAGAGCCATCGCACTCGGTGAGTAGGCGGGAGTTTCTTAAGGACTGACGTTTGGGGTTGAATCCTCCCCTCCCCTAGTTCCTAGTCCCCCCTAGCTTCCACGGGGTCGTGAGGCGAGGAGCTTAAGTGTTCCGAGAAATCCAAAGAAATTAGACGTTCTAAAAGGATTGGTGCAACTAGTAATCAGCAGGGTCACCACAGTTATGGCTAAATAAACGTTTGAAAACGCTGTTCTCGTGGCCACTGAGCGAGTTAGGTATGTCAGAGTTTGGAGACGGCTAAGTCCCCAGAATTTGCACAATGACTGTATCCTTTTGGGACTCGCCGCAGATTGTTACAACGAACCGGTTATCTTTGGGCCGGCCCTGGAGGACTGCGCTAAGCCCACACTCATTACTAGGTCCTAAAGAATATGCTTGTAGGTACCTAGATTTGTTAAGTACACATATCTCAGAAACAGTTCGTTGTAGGTGTAACTAACCACTTAATATCAAAAGTTTCTCATGAATTCCTTGTTTATTTATATAATGCGTATTTAAATAAATTGCATAATCTAAGCTTACTACTTCGCAAGACTTCGTCCGCGTGGAAATAACTTTAAGACAGTTGTATGTATGTAGTAGCTGTATGACCTCCGTATTGTATAAATGCTAGTACTATTACTACGGGGAAGTCAAGCTGTATCTCTGGTTTTACTTAGGTACCCGAATTAGATGAAAAATGGCTTAAATTTTACCCTGGACTTTAAGCTACCAAACTATCAAAACCGAATCAAAATCTGATCAGTAGTTTTAGCGTGATGCGCGAACACATTAACAGACAATATGTCCTAGGCCCTAAAATCCCATCTCGACAATTTTTCTGAAATATTTCCAAAGTACAGACACGGCTTTTTAACAGTTTTACTACTAGAATAATAGAATCAAAGAAAGATAGAATCAAAATCCGTTCAGTAGTTATTGCGTAATGCGCAGAACGAGACAAACATAGAGAACAAACAGAAAGAAAAAAAAAAAAATTTTTTTTGTTTGGCGTAATCATGTCCCTGAATCCTAACCCAACTATTTTTCTGAAATAGCTTCAATGTACTACAGATAAGCCTTTTTATAGTTTTATAAATAAGATATAATGACGTATTTAGTGGCAGTCATTATCCGGACCTATCGATTTAGGTTTAATTCGCTGCTTTAGAGAGAGAGTCAGTAGGCCACTTCAAAAGTGTGCAGAGCTTATACTCACATTGTGTCAAGGCCGCTACAGACAGTGTTTTTGAATACAAATCGAAAAGCGATGGCTTTTGGAATCGATTCCCAAATAAATTGAACAAGAATCTAGCCCAGGGGTGGCAAACCCCGAAAGTCGCACGAGGTAACAAAGTCTGGCAATAGCACGGCAGATCATGATTATGTCTGTCTACAACAAAATGCAATGCAAAGTGCAATTTTGATTGAAACATTATTTTAGGTTTGTCACAATAACATGCTACGTAACATTGTTTTAGGAGCGTAGGACTGAATTTGTAACCGTGATCCCATCTGGCCAGATGGTAGTCGCTCTACTGTAATTACCTGATCTGTCAAATCCAGGATTGTAGTCAAAGAGGACACGGGCCGGGATATTGATACCGAGATGATATTATTTTTCCGGTGGTAGTGTAGAAAAATTTAATACTTACTGTTGTAGAGATCAAGTTATATTTGACGAAATCTTCATTTTCAACCGCGTCGTCTCTACCACCAGGTGAGATAGTGGTCAAAATGTCGGCCAAATTGTGGTCAAAGCTACTACTTCTGACAACAATTTGGTAGATATTTTTACTTTGAGGTTTTTCAGGACCGTATCAATAGCAAGAGCAGCAGCACTTTGCAGCAGTAGCTTTTTTTGCAGCAGCAGATTTTCCTAAATTGTATTTTAGGCCGCTGCTAAGAAATGTTTGACACCCCTGATCTAGACTGGATTAGTGATGATGTATTATGCATTGTATTCAGTCACGTACCCGTTTTACAGACATCTCGCTTATCTACTAGTCATTGGGATTAAACATCCATTTCACGTTCAAAACAAGGATACGTTCAGTGAATACGTAAATCGAAAATCGAAGAACAGTAGATTGATTTGATGCAATCTTGTTGGGTGTTCAAATTGCATTCTTTAGACACTTTTCTTTCTTCTCTTTACTAAAATAGGTACCCTAGCTACAGATCAAAAAACTTAGATCAACAAACGTAGATTGAATGACAATGAAGACATGAAGAGTGTGCTGTTATCTCTAGCCTAGCGATATAGTTAGCTAATTTTTTAGTTCTACTGATAACCACGGAACTTAGATGAAACGCTGTCAAATTTCGCCATTTGACATTTGTTTGTGGTATTATAAAGTCAAAATGCTCATCTGACATACATAAAGGAAAGTGATGTATCTATGTGCGACCGACTTTGTTTTTTTTCCTAGGGAAGCACATAGACGGATAGTCCACCTGATGGAAAGCGGCTACCGTCGTCCAGGACATCCGCAACCTAATGGGAGCGGATGCGGTGTCGGCCTTTGAGGTACCTGTAGACATGCTTTTTGAGAACATCCTGTTGTAGTGCAGAGGAAAGACTTTGGCAGGACTTCTAATGTACATACATCTTCGACCTCATCGTCGCTTTCCATCAGGTGAGTTGAGGTCAAATGCACCTATTGTTAATAAAAAAAAAATCAGAAAAGAGTTACCGGTACATAGAACTCCCTGTCGATGGCGAGCGGTGCGATGATAGAATGTAGTACTTACTTACGTTACTCACAAAGAGAGTCGGTGGCATAGCAGGGTCCGACTGGTAAGCGAGAGGTACCAGGTTCTAACCCCAGTGCCGCCATGTGCTTTTATGACTGGAACACTAACCGATGCTCTTACGGTGATGAAATCATCGTGATAAAACCTGCACATTCAAGTGACTATAATCCAATCTTGTCAGATTTCCCTGTTCCCTGTGTGTCACAGGAGGTCAGATGGCAGTCGCTCCACCTGATCTGCCAAATCCTGGATCATGGTTGAGGCGGGCGCCAAGATGACCAATAACACACTACGAACTGACTTCCCCCTGTCCCTACCTGTGATCATTATTATCTTAGGCTCGACCAAGCCACTTGATCAAGCGGTGTGGATAGTGAGGCCACCAGTTTGCAGTGGGACAACTGCAGGTAACAGTGGGATTTGAACCCGGTACATCTCGCTTACGAGTCGCATACCTTAACCACTCGGGCACCGACGCTCTCCTCGACCGACTTTAAATCACTGAATGAGCAATCTTATGGCTCTCGCACGTTTGTCATTTCGATCAAATGGCCCATCGGAAACCCAAATGACGTTATATTCATATATGAATCTTCGATTATCTAGCGTCTCACTAATGATGTATTTCGAACCAGGGCCTAATACCGGAATAAGCATAAATACTGAGGTATTTGGAATTACAATAACGGCCTTGGACCTTACATAGTTATGTATTAGTTAGACCTCTTATCAAAATATTACTAAACAACGTTATTAAATCAGTAATGTTCTGTAGAACAGGCTGAGCTACCTACTCCAAGATATAAATCCTAGAGTAATAAATAATCATCTTAGTGTTAATGTTCGGTTGTGTTCTCAAGAACAAGGGCCCGGGGTTCACCTTGACTATGATCCAGGATTTGGCGAACAAGTAATTATTTGTGAAACGACTGCCATCTGACCTCTGTGACCCTACTTCCAGGGGAACCTGACCAGATTGGATCATGCTTACAAATTCAGTTGCCTGAATTTGCAGGTTTCATCACGATGTTTTCTCTCACCGTAAGAGCATCGGTTAGAATTCAACTAATGTACATAACTCAGAAAAGAGTCATGGTACTGTCATACCATGTACATGGCCGCGGCGGTATTCAAACCCGGTACCTCTTGCTTACGAGTTGGATACTTAACCGCCCGGCTACCGACGCTCCTAGAGTATATTATTTTTAGTGGGTGTCTAACGTTCTCTGGAAGAAATCGCTTAAAGCGACTAATCGCTTTAGGCGATTTCTTCCAGGCGGCCGGTTGTATTTCTTTTTTCCTTTGTTTTTGTTAAATTTGTGTATGAGCAATAAACAACTTTCATTCATTCATTTATTCATTTTTACGAAATAATCAAAACATAAACAAAAGGCAAACTGTACGGGCTTTGTTCTTATTGTCCATACATAGCCAAGTTCCAGACACGTGCACCTGAAATCATGAATACAGTTCATCCTTTCTAACAACAATCAAATACTCGGGAAATGTTTAGATCAAAATTTCCGTAACCTCACTGCGCTCTGGGCATTGTATTTTGATTGAAGACTGTACTGAAATTGCTTGTCAAATATTTCCCAATGTAAAGCTAAGACCTATCTATACTATCGCATTTGTACATTTAGATATTTACAGTTTAAGAAACTTTATTTTCTCAAAAAGACTTACAAAAACACTTATAGAGAAAACACTTATTAAATACAATATATCCGTCGATTGGCGATTTAAATTTGAGTCTATCAGAGAAAAACAAAAAATAAGAGTACAGGGTCTAAATTTCTTTAAGTCTACTTAAAGAAATTTAGATTAGGATAAATAAAAATATATTAGAGTTTATTTACTTTTAGTTAGATAACTTCTCATATTGTTTTGTTTCATCAAAGTCGGCCCATCCGATACTTAACATTATACCTCTACCATACTTAACCATACCTACACCTGCCTCACTATCACGCCGCTTGATCAAGTGGCTTGGTCGCGCCTAATGCGCTTATTACACATTTCTAAATTCAGTCACTAAATTCAAAAACAAAAAGCGTGAGAGCAAATCAAAGTGGAATGTATTAATCATAAAATAAGGTCCATTTTTGTATCACTTATATTATGTCACGTGTCGCTCCGCTTTTCAAAAATCCGTGATTCGAAAATGGACCTTATTGTATGTTTAATACATTCCACTTTGATTTGCTCCCACGCTTTTTGTTTCTGATTTTGGTAACTGAATTTAGGTATGTGTAATAAGCGCAAAAGATAATAATGATCGCAGGTAGAGTGGGGGGGACTAAGTCAGTTCGTAGTGTGTTAGTGGTCATCTTGGCGTCCGCCTTAACCATGATCCAGGATTTGGCAGATCAGGTGGAGCGACTGCCATCTGACCTCCTGTGATACTGTTAACAGTGAAATCTGACAAGATTGGATTATAGTTACTTGAATGTGCAGGTTTCATCACGATGATTTCATCACCGTAAGAGCATCGGATAGTGTTCCACTCATAAAAGCACATGGCGACACTGGGGTTAGAACCTGGTACCTCTCGCTTACCAGTCGGACCCTTTAACTGCTATGAAACCGAGTAACGTAAGTAAGTACCACAGCTACATTTTATCATCGCATCGCTCGCCATCGACAGGGAGTTCATTCTCACACCTTGGCGCCAAATTGGTCGCAAACTGTGCGGTTCCAAAGGAACTTTCTCCCACGCACACTGAGGTTGTGGAATGAACTACCTGCAGAGGTTTACCCTGGAGAGTACAACATGGAGTTCTTCAAGAAAGGGGTTAAAACGATTTTACGGGGTCGGCAACGCGTGGGTGATGCCCCTGGTATTGCAAACGTCCATAGGCTACGGTGACTGCTTACCATCAGGCAGGCCGCAAGCTTGTTTGCCACCTTAGTGGTATAACCTTTATTTTTGTTTAGTATTGAAATGTTCTAAAATTTTCATATTATGTAAACGCTTATGGATTTATGTGATGTCAAAATAAATCATGTCTATGTCTATGTCTATGTCTATAAAAAAAAGTGGAGAAGACATACTACTCTATTGAAAAAAATTTAAACGACATTAAGCAGTCTCGTTAACATCATCATCATAGTTACAGCCCATAACAGTCCACTGCAGGAGTTAGGGCCTCACCCACGAAACGGTTATTGCCATAATCTCCACGGCCTGCGGGCGGGTTGGAGATCGCAGTATTACAAATACAACATTTTCCAGCCTATGGAGACTCTTTTGTCTCGTAAACATTAGTCGCCTTATAAGACACCCATGAATGTAAGGGGTTGGAGTTTTTTTTTTATACCACTATGGTGGCAAACAAGCTTGCAAGCGGGCTGCCTGATGGTAATCAGTCACCGTAGCCTATGGACGTTTACAATACCAGGGGCATCACCCACGGGTTGCCGACCCCGTAAAACCTTTTAACCCCTTTCTTGAAGAACTCCATGTTGTACTCTCCAGGGAAAACCTCTACAGGTAGTTCATTCTACAACCTTAGTGTGCGTGGGAGAAAGTTCCTATTCTACTTTGACGGCCACCACACGGCCATAGACTCGTTAACCCATCACCTTAATTGACATTATTATGATTGTAATAAACATAGAGGTAGGGGTTGAAAAAACCCTGCCATTAGTTTATTTTATGAATAATATAGATAGGGTGACATAACGTCATGAGTAAGGTTTAAACCACTTGATTACAACAAAACTATGATATTTTGAAATTATGATTAAATTTATTGTAATGAAGGTAACATTATATTATGAATATGCATGGCCTATGTAATACTCGAATTAATAATTAACAATTTAACACTGACATATTTTATTCAATACCAATGGTAACGTGATATTAATTAATAATGTGTGGCCAAAATAATTAAAATGAAAATTTGCCTTGTAAATGATTATTTACCAAAATAAATTGAATTGTATTAAAATTAACTACCAATAATGTTTTTTAAACGAACTCTAGTCATTATCGCACTTGAAGCTTAATGCTTGAAGTTTTCATTATACCTTTCCTCATGTTTGCCTCGATTTCCTTATCACTTGTTTGCCACTTTGCCTGTTATTGGGACTATTATAGTTAGTGGATATCCTAATATCTAATAAGAACAAGTCACGTGCCGAGATAGGCAGGAAAGCTCGACTGAGATAACGGGTAGGGGCGTAATGGCTGGACCTAAATGTCTTTAATTCGGTTATACGTTTGATATTCAAGTGTAAGTTTTGCTCCTCAAATTACAAATTATTCGCGAGAAGATTTGAAATGGCGTTAGTTAAAATTATCATATTAATTGATTGGGAGAAATATAAAATGAGTAGGGAAACCTTTGCCCTGCAATGGGACAGCGATGGCTTATAATAAAAAAAAACAGTATCAGTAAATGTATCTAGGCCAGGCCCGGTATCGTTACCTTCTTCGTCTTAGAACGGCACACGAAATTTCAATAAACCTTTTCAGAGACGGTCCTAAATCACACGCGTCGTTACAAAAACGCACCATCACTGGCACTTGAGCTCCAAATATTTGTAAAGGCGATTGCTTTCAAGTATCCCGTGACTCCTGGCGTTTGTATGAAACCGAGTACCTACACCGGAAAGCGTAGCAGCCACAATATTTTCCGAACCAGTGGCTCTGTATACGTATTTCGTCTATAGAAAGGCCGTAAGGGTCAAGGGATTTTTCTCCGGAAAAAGGTGCCGCTGGAGCTTCTGTAAGCCACTTAGAGGTGGCCTTTTACCTATTTTTGGACGATGATTTCGGATTTGCCTGATCGTTTTAAGATGGTGCCCGGTAAAGTGTGGTTAATGTACGGAGGCTTTTATATTAACCTCAGGAATATTTTGTTATGTTGTACGGCTAAATATAGCTTATTACTTTTTGAGGAATAATAAATATTATTTGCATCAGAAGTTTGTGTTTGCGTCAGAGTTATTAGTATCTAGTCTTATTCTGTGTGTGGGTGACGAAAATATTGAGTACTATATATAGGCTTCTAGTACAATATTAATTTTCGTCTTCAATAGAATTCAAACAAAAACATTAAAGTCACTGATTTGTGCCTCTTAATAGGAAGGTTCCATTAGCGCATCCAGGTTAGCCATGGTCCTTGAAAGTCTTCCGCCGGTAGAAAGAGGGTAATATTATTATTTCAAGATAATATTATTAATGCAATTATTGTAGGACGCTTCACGAGAATTTTTTATATGCAAATTATTTCAAGTCCCATTCAAAGCTTTGTTTGTTGTACTCAAATTCTTTGCTTGTCAAACTGTAAGGCAACTATACTTGAAACGGGAAGGTCTTGGCTCTGAAAATAAAGCTGAATTGTAGATGCGCTCCTTCGCTTAGGTGAGTAGAATCTTCTTCATAAAAGTAAATTGCACTGGCAGGTACATTTTTTATTTTACTTACCACAGCCCTCCCGTATTTAGGTCGGCCCCCCATAAGGCTTTTTGAAGGCCGGTGGTCCCCGCAGTCACGCAGAAGTGACACGTCTTTATGGGAACGACGTGACGCGTGACGGGATTTTTCACTGGAAAGAGGGCGTTATTCATGGGAGTTTTGTTCCTTTTACCCACCTCTATTAAAAGAGAGTTTTAGCCTAGTGGTTACGGGGTCCGACTCGTAAGCGAGAGGTCCTGGGTTCGAATCTCACTGCGGCCCTGTACCAATGATTATTTTCTGAGTTATGTACATCTAACCGACGTTCTTACGGTGAGGGAAACGTCGTGATGAAACCTGCACATTGAGGCGACTGAATGTGTAAGCCATAATCCAATCTGGTCAGGTTTACTGGTAGCAGGGTTACGGAGGTCAGATGGCGGTCGCTCCACTGTAATGACGTGATCTGCCAAATTCTGGATCATGTTCAAGGCGGAACCCGGGCACTTGATTGTCTCGGTGTTGCTAATGTATATAGGCAGTGGTGACCACTTTCCATCAGGTGGCCCGCTTGCCTGCTTGCCTATCGTATGACATAAAAAAAAAAGAAAAAAAAAACTTGTGCGCGAGAGCATAACCGAGAATTAAAGCCAAGACGATTGTTTATAGTTTTCGTTTAAGTGTAAGTCGCTTTACTTTTTAACAGACCCCTTGCTATATTATTTTTGTGGTGTGTGTTCATATTTTTAAGAATTTTACGATTACACTGTAATGTTTTTGTTCCTATAAATACGTTTTCATATAATTTTCCTTTAAAATTGAACTTATGATTTTTCTTAGTATATTTTACTGCATATGCTTGGTCATTTATATTTTTGTACAAAATTTTCTGTAAATAAGTATAATATTATAAAGAGAATAAGTTTAAATAGTTGGTGGTACTCTCCGAAACCGAACCTTTCACTCCGAATTCCGAATTCTTTCACTATCAGGAAGCTACCATATCCCCGAGTATCACAGGATATTTTTTATTTTATCATATCACAGCCCATTACAGTCTACTGCAGGACTTAGGGCTACTTCTACGAAAGGGAGAATATTATTGCCATAATCTCTGTAAATATAACAATGGAAACCGCTATTGCCCGTTTTCCAGCCTACGAAGATTCTTGATCTTCTGGCTCGGAAATGTTAGTCACCTCGTACGACACCCACGAGTGTGGGTATGTAAGAAGTTGGAGCTATTTTACTCTGCCGGACGTGTTTAAGTCCAGAAAAATAATAGGATTGCACGGTATAGTTGATTGTTTACAGAGATTCGCACTGCGAGCGGGTAAAAACACGGGGACGAATAGAACAATGTAAAATAATACAGATGCAAACGACGATATCATAGTCTCACCCGATGGAAAGTGACCACCGAATTCCGTCTCTGTTTCGTTTACAAAAATACAATGAACGATACCCAAAATGCTGAAGGTGCCAAAGAGGCCCTAAAACCCAGTCTAAACGAACGAACGAGGTTTTAAAAAAGTCAAAACCCTCCAGCAAAAGCGCGCCGTCCACTAGGACCGGCGCGGCGTTCTCTTGACCTCTACATGCCCTTTTTTCTGGCTCATAATTCCTTTTGAATCACTCTATCTATTGTTGAAAACCGAATTAAAATCTGTTGCGAAGTTTAAAAGATCTAACCGTGCATAGACAGAGACTAAAGAGAGGTAGGGCATAGCGGGGTATCTCGTTCGAATTGGAGCCGCCCGACTGGGGAAGTACCTCCACCTTACAGAATACCGCAGCTAAATAATACTCTTTTAAATAGTATTGTGTTTCTGCCGGTGAGTAAGGTTTCCAGTGCTCCATGAGGTGGGGATTTGGGGAACCGTGGCTTTTTCAGTGGAGTGGCATTTGCCTTTTTGCTGCCAGAGCAACGTGTTATAGAGGTGGGCAACGCATTAGCGATACTCTTGGTCTTGCTAATGTCTATAGGCAGTGGTGACCACTTTCCATCAGGTGGCCCGCTTGCCTGTTTGCCTACAGTATGATATTAAAATAAAAAAGCGTGAAGCGACTTTGTTTTATACTATGTAAGTATAGAAGATACGATGCCCAAAAAACTGAAGGTGCCAAAGAGGCCTTAAAACCCAGCCTAAACGAGCGAACGAGGGTACAAAGTTAACGGTCGCATCGCCGGCGATGTTTTAAAAAAGTCAAAACCCTCTAGCCGTTTCCGCCGAGTGCAAAATCTCGTTTCCGCCACAAGAGGCCCGCGCTGCCGGGTGAGTGGCAGCGGATTACACCGTGACGTAATGATACACTAATATAGTAAAGAGTGAAGATTTGTTGCTTTGTAATGGATATGTCGCAGCCGGATGGTTAAATTAGCCGGTTCATTGAACGGCTAGTTTTTTGAGCAATTATTTAATTGAAATTTTGCCAATTGCATGAGATTTTAACATAATGTTGAAAGAACAGTATTATCCCGAGCCTACGGAGCTCCTTAATACATTGTTACAACGCTAACCTTACCACAATAACCTCAAACAATAATAATAGTTAACTTTAGGTTTTGCTTCGGTTAAGTTATTTTAATGTTGTGACAATGCATGGAGGAGCTCCGTAAAGTAGGGTAAATATCGTTCATTAGACGTTACTTTCAAAGTTCATGAAATTTGCAAATTTTTTAATTAAATTACTGCTTAGAAAGCTAGCCGTTTAATGAAACGGCTAATTTAACCATTTGGCTGCGACAGATACACTAGTAACCGATTATAAAATTTTCAGCGCGTATTTCAATGTGATTCCCAGGACAACGGGTCTGGAAAGTAGTAACCGAATTTTGCGCGTACAAAGTCGCGGGCAAAAATATAAAAAGTCAAATGAATCAATTAGGCAGTCGTAATGACTGGTGGAATTGAGAAAAATGAATAAATAACCTACACAAAAATTAATAAATAGCTGTAACTAAAAATATATTATTACGCAATTAAGATTAATTAAGATTTACCCAATTTTCTTGCCAAAATAATGAAACTGCTGCTAATTTTGTGACACACAACCAGATGAATAAAATTGATACACATCTTCTGAATCACACTCTGGATTGTAGAGCAATTCAATGTCATCACCTTCATCAAACACAGTGTTCTCTTATCTATCGATGCTTTATTTTTATGAGCCACGTTTCCTACTGATCTACCTACACCCCCTCGCCCTTTCTTTTCGAGATACAACTCGCGAAGCTTTTTATCCAATTGTTCGTTTCGGTCTGACCGCGGCCTATCTGCAGAGCTAGATGTGTCGAAGAGGCACGTTTGTCTCAAGCGTTATTCAGTACAGCAATAGTTTAGCTCTAGTGTTGCCGTTTCTTTGTATTCTTTTTATGCGCTTACGCGGTGTGGGGGAACGCTCAATCCTTTTAAGTTGTAAGTTCTCACAAGTGTTAACACAATTCAACGCTGAAACGATTACAGAGAGGTGTTTTCAAAAGCCCGTAAAAGAGTAGGATGAAAATTATTCCTCTCTTAGTTATTAAATAAATAAAGGTCATTTCGTCGGATTTGCTTTGTAGCCTATGGATAAGGGAAGTATAGTTAAATACAACATTTCCCTTTATTATTAAATTCAATTTTTAAGGCGCGGATTATATCAAGCATCAGCGACGCAGCGTTGCGTTATGTTGCCAACTCAACTCGCGACACGAAACATCATCTTGGCGTTAATGTTCCGGTTGAGCTTTCTCGCACGACGGCCCGGTTTCCGCCTTGACCATGATTCAGGTAATTAAAGTGGAGCGACTGCCACTGACCTCCGTGACCCTATTAACATGGGACTTTTAATGAGGTCACAGAGAACACATTCATTCGCCTGAATGTGAAGGTTTCATTACGATTTTCCCTCACTGCTAGAGCATCGGTTAGTGTTCTACTAATGTTCATAACTCAGAAAATAGTGATTGGTACATGGCGGCACTGGTGTTCGTTTGACCCCGGTACCTCTCGCATACGAGAGGCCACCGACATTATAGAGGCTTAATTATAAGCTCGCCGAGTCAAGGAATTCATTACGAAAGTATATTTCTAAAGAAGTCGGTGTCGCTGACCATTCGTCTGGAGTCGTCTGAAGTCGTATTTATTTTTCCAGTTTCCGAGATCAAAGGCGGGTCAACCCGGGGATTATATTACTGGGCAGGCCGCTGTCCGTTGAATTAATTAAATATAATTTTACTGTTAATTACAGGAAAAATTAATTCCGTGGGTCCTGTCGGTGTTGGTATGTACGGTAAGGGCACTTTTAATTTGCTTCCTTTCCTTACAAGAGTAAAATAAAATCGTTTTCCAGGTCGGTCTGTCTGTATATCCGCCAACTCCTCTTAATTGCATATGCAATAACGAGCATAAAATTTAACGCCGACATTATATGTACCGATGTCATACAAGCCGACAAATGTCGCAAATGTGGCAATAGCGTTCAGGGAGTCGATTTTTGAATTATAGCAATAACTTTTATAATTCGTATACAAAATATTGTTATTATCGTTGGTCGGCTGGAAGATATTTCTTTAGAAATAAGCTGTACCTGTTGTGATTTTTTTCTGTATGTCTATTTTGTATACTATTTATTGTGCACAATAAATGTTAAATAAATCAATAAATAAATGTTATTAATATTAATAAACCTTGGTTGTCATTAGAATTAGAATAGGTATAAAACAAAAAACCGTTAATGGACCGCACCTAATGTAACGTGTAACGGAACGCCAAATGTTTAATCTGCGGGAAATTAAACATTAAATTCAAAAATCGAGCACCTGTGTTGTGTATTTTCCAGACTGCAACTTTCGTCCTGCCAATCTTCAATAATGTGGAGGAGGCGCAACTCTATCACCTCGCTTTATTTATTAATTCGTATGGCATTAATAGCCGAGTCGCTATTTATAACCTAGGTATTATTAAATAAAGTAATCATCTTAGCGTTAATGTCTCGGTTGTGCTTTCGAGGACGAGGATCCGGAGTCTGCCTTGACCAAGATCCAGGATTTGACGATCAGGTAATTACAGTGGAGCGACTACCATCTGACCCTGTTACCAGGGGAACCTGACCAGATTGGATCATGGTTACAAATTCAGTTGCCTGAATTTGCAGGTTTCATCAGGATGTTTTCCCTCACTAGAGTAGTTAGAATTCAACTAATGTACATAACTCAGAAAAGAGTCATTGGCACATGGCCGCAGCGGGATTCGAACCCGGTACCTCTCGCTACGAGTCGGATACTCAACCGCCCGGCCACTGACGCTCTGTTAACCTAGGTATTACTAATGAATGCTTAAACTACAAGTACTCGTAAATATCTGAATTCTTCATTAATTGAGCTGCGTTTTCATCGAGGTTTTCAGGAGATAACAAGTCCAAAGAGTCTCCAGTGTATTGCCGCTTTGGACATTCGTAGATGATATGATGGAATGGACTGCACAGGGGCACGGCAATCGAACGCTGGAGAGTTTCGCCAATCACACCTGAACTTATACTCGTCGCAGAGTTCTAAGCCTGTTTAACTGGCACCATTGTGGTTTCGGGGCCGAGAAACCTTGGGGCTTTTGAGAGGTGTTGTAGGTGGTTGGTTCACGCCTAGGTAGGTTCAGGCCTAGGTGGGTTAGCCTTCCATTCTTTCCCCCATATCGCTCTCAGGTCGAACGGTTTACCCAGCAGACCGCTAGCTGTTTGGTCGTCAAGATCTCAGGCGGTGAAAAGGCGGATTCATAAATTCCTGATAAGCTGGTAGGTTTTTTTTATACCACCAAGGTGTCAAACAGGCTTACGGCCTGCCTTATGGTAAGCAGTCACCGCAGCCTATGGACGTTTGCAATACCAGGGGCGTCACCCACGCGTTGCTGACCCCGTAAAAACCTTTTAACCCCTTTCTTGAATAACTCCATGTTGTATTCTCCAGGGAAAACCTCTCCAGGTAGTTCTTTCCACAACCTTAGTGTGCGTGGGAGAAAGTTCCTTTGGAACCGCACAGTTCGCGACCAATTTGGCTCCAAGGTGTGAGGATGAACTTCCTGTCGATGGCGAGCGGTGCGATGAAAGAATGTAGCTGTAGGCATCATGTCAAACAGTTCTTCAGAACAAACACCGTTCTGTTTCTGTTCTGGTTTCTGGTCACACAGGTCTGGTTTCCTCTCCACTTTCTTGGCCTCGTTGACCAATGCTTGCTGCCTTCTGAGATGTGGAGGTGGGATGTGACTCAGAGTTGATAGCCCTTGGTTAGGAGTGGATTGGATAGTGCCTGATATGCAGCGCATAGTACCTTGCAACTGGACGTCGACCTTTTCAACATGGGCACTGCTGAGCCAAACGGGGGTACAGTATTCTCCCGCGCGGAGTAAACCAGACTAAGAACCGTTGTGCGTAGAACATCTGCACTAGCACCCCAGGACGTGTAGTTTGTGGAGGATATTGTTATGCGATCCCAGCTTCTTGTTTAATTTGCTGAGTCAGCTAGCGATCAAGCCTCGGTCAACACCCCAATTACTTATAGGTACTCTTATTAGCAATCCTAACCCGAAGAAAAAGAAATACTAGTACCAAGCCATGTGTGTGATATGTGTAATAAACAATTTTTGTTTATTGATTATATATTTAAGCCTCCGCTGCTTGTCTGCCACTAGGCTATATCTTTAGAATATAATATAATACCTCTGTAATAGCTTTTTCAAACAGTATGTGACAAGCAGGAGCTCGGGGTACCCTTAACGACGTCAATGTAATAAATAAGTAAATAAAAGTGCTTGGACAAATTAACAAAGCGCCATCTAGCCCCAAAGTAAGCAATGCTCTGTTATGGGTGTTAGACAACTGATAATGGTACACTTCTAACTGTCGCGTCCACTCAGTCTAATATAAATAATGTTCACGGGCTCCACTGGCCCTCCCATGCTCACTTACACCAGGGACTCCGCGCTAAACGCATCGTCGCACATTAATTAAATTGGTTTGCAAATGAGAATAAAAATCTTTGATCCGTAATTCTGCGAGGGCATTAAAAAGTCCGTTCGGATACCGCCGGTGAGCAAATAAGGGCTGCTTAATGGATGTGAGAGTGGGTCAGTTGATTTAGAATTTGTCAGTATTGACATTGATTTTAGAATCGAACGCGGCCCAGAGACGTGATCTGGCCGTGATCGTGACCTGAAAATCATAATCATTTATTAATTTGTTTTTATAAAGTATAAATCACAAGGTTTTTGCCATTATTCAGGGTGATTTTTTGTTATGTTATACGGTATGTAAACAGGCAAGCGGGCCACCTGCTGGAAAGTGGTTACCGCTGCCTATAGACATTAGCAACACTTTAGGCTTAGGCTTCATCGCAGCTTTGATTTCGTAGACGCTTGTTTTCGGCAGGTCCTCAGTAAAACGCCTCTAAGTTTCGGGTCTCTATTATTAGGTAAATTTGGTTATTGAGTTTTTGACAGGTATAGGTCACTGTAGAATAACCCTACAACTTTTCGTATACCTACCATCTTCGTTAGTGACAATGTTACCACAGTCATCTTTGGTTTGTTCGTTAGATAATTTTGATCTGCAAAATACCATTCTCCTATTCTTTTCAATACCAAGCCTTTGAACAACTCTGCAGTGGCTAATGTCGTATGTAAAAATAAGACAAACTTCGGATATTTTTATCAGAAAGAGCGAGTTAAATTGATGCTATCACATAAGAGTTTGAGCTTGCACTACCAACTTTTTTTTTTGTATCAGGCTACAGAGGCCCATAGATATAATACATATAACATACATAATAAATAGTAGTTACATGGGCGTAGCTACCGCCGTATCAGCCGTGTCAATGATACGGGGGCCTAACAAAAATAATTACCTACTACCCAGAAAAAAGTACAGCCTTCCTTCGTCAAAGCAGCAATTGAAATCAAGGGATACAACCGTTTTTTCATACCCCAACTTAGGGCTCTCCACGCTCAGTCATTACTTCATTAAAATTGCTTAAAAATTGCGCCTGTAAAATGGTAAAATAACGAAAATTTTGAGCTCTCTTCGCTTGCCTATATTTTTACGATTACGAATAACGATTTTATTATGGGTCAGATAGGGGCTCATAATAAAATCGTTGTGCCACACGCTCTTATGATCTTAGATTTTTTCTGTTTTTAAGTTATGCATGAAAGCTTTTGAGAGCCAAAATGTCAGGTAAATCGAGCTAGTTGCGCTCTAATTAATCGCAAAATTTATTCTCCGGTATTTATGTACATTGGACCTCTGTGAGTTTATTTTATTATACAATCTCGCCACACAACTCCGAGATCACCGCTATTGCCCATTTATTGATTTTACGTTACTTTTAATTAATATTCCAAGTACCGAGCTCGAAATTTTGGATATTTATCCCAAGATATCCAAAATTTCGAGCTCGGTACGCTGCTCATTCAGAGACTTCCATTACTTTTACAAAAATCACATAAGATTTAGGGCCAATGTACCAAAAACACCGAGCTGGCCTAGCGGACTACACTTCGACCATGTTAAAAAAATGTAAAGGAGCGCGGTCGATTATTCAGTAATAATAAGTTATTTTTATTATTAACAAGAGAATGTAAGAGAGCTCGAGACCAGGGCTCGAACAATTATTGATACAGAGCGCCTGTAAGGCAAGCTACGCCACTGATTATTTAAGGGCACTTTAATCTACGCGTATCCTAAATCTACAGGAAGCATAATTAATTTATTCGGAGACAGGAAAACATAGCAGTATTAGCTTGTTCTCAGGCTATCAAGACCAATTTTTTCTTAGATAGACCCCTTTGTAGAACTCGTCTAAACAGGATCTGAAGCAGGGAAATGAGAGGTGGCCTTTGCCCGTCCATAATGGTATTCATAAGTTTATTAAACTGAGAAGGAAGAAGCTGAGGAGTGTCGGTGACAGAGTGGTTGAGGTATCTGACTCGTATGCGAGAGGTATCGGGTTCGAATCTCACTGTGGTCACAATGAGTCTTTTGTGAGTTATGTACATTCGTTGAATGCTAATCAAGACTCTTACGGTGAGGGAAAACATCATTGTTGTCTTAAGGCCTTAAAATACCACATTACTGCTGAGTTCGAAACCCAGTACCGCTATGTTTCTACATTGGTACATGGTCATTCTACTCTGTTCTAGTTGATGAAACCTACACATTCAGGCGCCTGAATGTCTAAATCCAATTTTGTCAGGTTTTCCTGGTAGCAGGATCACGGAGGTCAGATGGCAGTCGCTCCATTGCAATTATCTGATCTGCCCAATCCTGGATCATGGTCAAGGCGGACCCGGGTCCTTTGTGCGCGAGAGCACAATCGGCACGTTAACGCCAAGATTACTATAATATTATTTTTATTTATTAGCGGAAGAAACTGAGATGATTCAGACTCCTTCTCATCCTACAAGTAAACCGGTTTAACTACCTAGAGTCCGCTCTTTTGCAAGGATCTTTTGCTAGAATCTTTGATGTTCTAGCTTTGTTACGTGCGGCGATTGTCACCAGTCTAGCCATAACCCATTAGGATGTATGTTACAATGTTTGTTATTCCTTCATGCAAAATCTACTGAACCGTGAACGGATTTTGATAAAATTTGGCAATAGGTTCGAATTTATCCGTATTCAATACCTATACGTAGTTTCCGCGGGAACGAATGTTGAACGTTGTAACCGAATTTTACGCGAACGAAGTAGCGGGAAAATCTACGTTACGTTACGTAAAACGGGTCACGTTAGGGAAAGCCTCGTCCGTTTCTTAGCTGAGACCGATGAGGTTGGCTTGGGCCCGTAACCCGCAAACAAACCAGCCTATTACCGAAGTAGAAGCTCATTAGTCGGATATATTGAGGCGAAAAATCGTGTAGAACGCCTAAATGAGCACTATCGCTCGCGACGGGCACTCCTATCGAAGCGCTTTGGGTTTATCGAATAAAAGGTGGCAAGCCCATACCACAATCGGGTCAATGGAAATTTGAATCCTGTCCTTTCAGATTTGAAGTTGATTTTCCTTTGGCCGCACTCGTACTAAAATGCATTTTGTGCCGCAGAATACCCTCGTCATTTTTTCGGAGCATTTTACGAGAGTCTGCTTGAAAAGTGCACGGATTACGTTTGAGGGAAAATAAAAATTAATACCATTTACTCTGCGGTGGGGCTTAATTCGAGGGCTCCCTAGGTACTGAAGTTTTATTAGGTCTTGTTGGCTTCGCACGTAGATCGCGCTTTCCTGGCTTATGTTCCTAAGTAATATATACATTAATTCAGTTTAACGCGGTATAATTTGCTTTACTGGTGTGCGGTTACGCCTACCCTTACTGTCGACTTACTACTATGCAACTGTCGTGCATATGCTGAGTGTGGCTCCATTGCACTCTCCATGGTAACGAGATGAGAGTATCTGTTTTTTTTGTTTATGTCTCTGTTTTACTTTTTTATTTCTATTAATATTTTTGAACTTTGTGAAAACAGACACACTGTGTGAGTGGAATAACAGTGTTTTACTTCACTTACTTACGCTTGAGGTGCGTAGGTGCAATTATTCTGTATAAGTGCATTATCACTTTAAAATTCATGTTCCTGTGCAGCTGTTAAAAGGTTTTATAGCAAGTAGCATACTGTTCGAAAGAGAATAAAGTAGGAAACATTTTAAAATAAAAAGAATATGAAAATGTAATCGTTTTACTTGAAGGAAACTGTACCTAATTAATAAATACCAAGTGATTTATCACGGCCCATAACAGTCCACTGCAGGACTTTGGGCCTCTCCCACAAAAGGGGAGGTTATTGCCATAATCTCCACGCTTGGCAGGCGGGTTGGAGATCGCAGTGTTGCAAACATAACAATGAAAAACGCTGCTGCGCATTTTCCAGTTTACGGAGACTCTAGATCTTTTGCCTCTAAATGTTAGTCGCCTTGTACGACACCCACGAGTGTAAGGGGTTGGTGCTATTCTACTCTACCGGACACCACACGGCATACCAAGTGATTACTATTTCAAAATTGCTTGTACTTTTTTGCTTGTAATTTAAATGTCACATTGTCAGTTTTCATTTCAAAAGTAATGTTACGAGTTAAAAAATTTGAGGCTGTATAAAACAAAAAATATTTTAGTTTTAATTTATAAGGCAAAGTATAAAAATTCATTAATGCAATTTTCATTTAAGTACACAATAGGAAAAACACCAGAATAAGTTATTGGTGCCTAAGGGACAGCTAATGGGTCCTTCTTTTAGGCAATTATAGTAGTTTAACAATGCACCTAATGCCATGTGGCATGGTATTAGGTGCATTGTTAAAAAATAGTATATGGCAGTAGCTCCAAAAGATTTTTTCCTAATAATGGTAACGCACTTATGCAGTCTAACTGTACATAAAAGTATACTCCTTTTTTATGTCATGCTGTAGGAAAACAGGCAAGCAAGCCACCTGATGGAAAGTGGTCACCACTGCCTATTGACATTAGCAACACCAAGAGTATCGCCAATTCGTTGCCCACCTCTGTAACACGTTGCTCTGGCAGCAAAAAGGCAAATGCCACTCCACTGCCAAAGCCACGGTTCCCCAAATCCCCACCCCATGGAGCTCTGGAAACCTTACTCACCGGCAGAAACACAATACTATTTAAAAGAGTATTATTTAGCTGCGATATTCTGTAAGGTGGAGGTACTCATTTCTTCTCAAGAACTTCTCTCACATAAAGCTTACCCAACAAACAAACGTACATTAGCCTAACAGAGAAAAACGTCGGTAATTCCCCGACGAAGTATACATATTACTCTACGAAATAGGTTGGCAATTTAATCACTGCGCCATACATACACAATTTGGTACAACCTTCGTACAGTAACCTAGGTACGGTTCGGCTAAGTTAGAACACGTTGCCTTCGGGTATGTTCCCTGATAATTACAATCTAGACGCCGTCAAGGCTAGAATAAATTGGATGGTCCTATACAGGCCGTCTTCGACCGCACCGTCACTTACCACCAGGTGAGATGGGGGTCAAATGCCTGGATATATAGATATACAAATAATAGTAATAATATGTTACAGTCGGAGACTCGGCCGTAAGTGAGAGGGCCGTAAGTGAGAGGTGCCGGTTTCGAATCCCACTGTGCTATGTACCTATGACTATTTGTTAAGTACATTAGTTGAATGCTAACCGATGCTCTTACGGTGAGGGGAAACATCGTGATAAAACCTGCTCATTCAGGCGACTGAATGTGTAACCATGGTCCCATCTGGTCAAGTTCCTCTGGTAGCGGGGTTGCGGAGGTCAGATGGCAGTCGCTCCATAGTAATTATAAGATCACCTAGATCACGGTGTATTGAATTTGAATTAGTATTGAAATTATTCAACACCGAAATTTTAATTATTATTCAGATCAGAAGTAATTGAATTATTGTGGTTTACATAATTAGGTGTGACATTATTTCATATTATGTTTTAATTTGTATGCCGATAGGTCATAGAGGATCAATTTTTGTATAAACCTTACTACTACATAACTACAACTAAATAACTTGTGTACCACAAATTAATAAATGATTATTGATGATTGATATTGACGGTCAAGGCGGACCTCCGGTCCTTGTGCGCGAGAGCACAACCGGTACATTAACGACAAGATAATTTTTTTTATAATATTTTATTAATGCGTTGCACTCGGCGGACCATAGCCCCCTACATTGGCTCGAACTCGACTCATGCAAGTTTGAAGCATTGGAACCTTAATAAAGCAATGAGATATTGGAGCAAAGTAATATCGTAGCACTTCGAATGTTTCATATTTGCTCTCGAAAATACACAAAGATCGACAAGTCCATATAGTTTCGTCAGAGACGTCATTGGGCGGGGGTCTATGTGGCCCCCCATGATATATGTAATTTAATTGTAACATGAAGACGTTGTTTCTACATTACATATAGATGATTAAAGTTACCATCAGTAATATTAGGTATAATACATTTTAGATCTTTTGAAAAACTTTTCAAAAACTCTCTTTACGTATAAAATCAAAGTAATTTTAAAGAGAAGATCTTATCTAGAAACGGCAGTGCTTACGAAACTGATAACGAAGGTTCAGCAACGTTCCCAGAGTCCGGGAACTGGATGGGTGATCGGTTCCTACTTTGAGGCTAGTCGAATTCCAGCACAGCACCGAGCTTGTCACTTGTTAGATATGCCTCTTAATACCGTTGATGAAGCGAGCAAGGTCTTCCAATGGGGACCCTAAAGCTGATTGAACATGAACAGTCGCCACCGACAGGGAGTTCATCCTGACACTTTGGAGCCGGATTGGTAGCAAACTGTGCGGGTCCAAAGGAACTTTCTCCCACGCACACTATGGTTGTGGAATGAACTACCTGGAGAGGTTTTCCCTGGAGAGTACAACATGGAGTTCTTCAAGAAAGGGATTAAAAGGTTTTTACGGGGTCGGCAACGCGTGGGTGATGCCTCTGGCATTGCAAACGTTCATAGGCTGCGGTGACTGCTTACCATCAGGCAGGCCGTAAGCTTGTTTGCCAGCTTGGTGGTATAAAAAGAAAGTCTCGAGATCTGATTGGATTGATATAATAATAGTTCAAATAATTTTGTTACGTTTTCACATCTAAACCGCTGAATATAAGAATATGTTTTAAAAGACGTCGTTTACGCTTCATACATCTTTGGTTAAAAAGTGTAAAAATTTCGGCCAGAAGAAAAAAAATATTTATTTACGATAGAGCAAACAATTCAATATGTATGCCTAGTGGTTCGGTTGTTATAGGCTATTAGAATAACGATATTTAATACCTATTGTACTATAGTGGTAAATAGTGGTGGTGGGAGTACAGGTTTGGCTCCATAGTAAATAATGTTAGATATTATATAGTCTATCTGAAAATAATTACATGACGGAAATAAATTAAATAATGCTAGTACTAAATTATAAAATAATATTTACAAATAAAAAACTTGCCCCAAGTCCCTTGTTAAAGGAATTGTTCCCAAAAGGCTGGCCGCATTGCCTCGCTGTATCGCGAGGCTAATCCTTTGGCCAAGGTATTGGCATCCTTTTGGTCATGCGAAGTGTTAACCAGGCTCTTAGACAACTCTTTGAAGAGAGTATGAGCGCCTGGTCCCCACGGCCCAAGCGTTTCTACGCCAAATGGCGCAAATAGATGATTGAGGCCAGCATATATGCTCCTTTGAAATGCTATTTGCTATCGTTTGAAATGTTGTGCCAAAGCGGCAGCGGAACCGGCATCTGAAAATTAATATTTTTTCTGGCCGGTAATTTTAGTCTTTTGGTCCAAAAATGTATGTCTTATTGATCGCTCTACCAACACGTGTGGCACCCTCAGTACATCTCTGTCGATCTTACTCCAGTTTCAAGTTGGGTGTTACAGCACTACTTGAACTTGTTACGAAACGCTGAGCAATTTGAATATTTTAAACTCCACAATTCAGTTTCGAATCAAATCGTCAAGTCATCGGTATTTCGGTACTTGAACTGTCGCGCTTGGCTTCGGAGGGCAGGTGCTTGGGAGCACAAAATAGAAAAATAAGTCCTCGAAAATTATGACGTAAACTTGTCGACTTGCTAGGGTTACTATTGCATTTATTCTGAATATTGAAACGAGTATTCAAAGATCGAATACAATTTTAAAGATCGTTAAAAATAACTTGTCCCTTCCCAAGGACCAATATCTAATCCTTGCCATAATGTGATGATAATTTCTTCTCAAGCTGTTGTTATCAGATTTTCCATACCAGCTTTGATAAAGCCCCATGTCGCAGCTCTGACGTCATCATTTCCAGACGATGTACCTACATGAAGGTCAGCCGGAGACTGCAGTTAACAGCGGAAATTGTCAAAAAAATGCTTGTCAGCAAATACGTATTACACTAATTACGAGCCGGTTTTTACTTTGGTTTGGCAGTATCCAAAGTAAGTAAGTAGCAAGTAGTTGGCAGTGTCTTGCCATTAGGAATTTACGCTTTCGGCAAGATTTTTTTTATACCACTAAGGCGGCAAACAAGCTTACATCCTGCCTGATGGTACACAGTCACCGCAGCCTATGGAATACCAGAGGCATCACCCACGCGTTGCCTTTCCGTAAAAACCTTTCCACCCTTTCTTGAAGAACTCCATGTTGTACCTATGCTCCAGAGGAAACCTCTCCATGTAGTTCATTCCACTACTTTTGGGAGAAAGTTCTTTTGGAACCGCACAGCTCACGACCAATCGGAAAAGTTGAGCGAGAGAAACTAGCTGTGCCCTCGTTTGCGTGGACTACAGGATGTTTGGCATGACTAATATTAAGCAACACTGGTCTGATGAATCACTCTTATAAAGAAACGGAGCTTTTTACTTTGGATTTGAAAGTTCCGACACACAATAATAATAATAAATAAACAAATATTCGTGGACAATATCACACAGCGCTATCTAGCCCCAAACTAAGCAAAGCTTGTACTATGTGTGCTAGATAACTAATATATTACTTAAATACTTTTGTTCACACAATAAATGTTGAAGTGCGCACAATAAATATTGAAGTACGCAATACAAAGTGGTTTGTGTGAGAAGTCTTTGTAATTTCGACTGTAAAACAGTATCGTTTAGCCGAGGGTGGTGGAACGAAGACGGGGGTATTAGATTGAGCAGTTCCATTGTAGTCTCCGAAACGTAACGTCCGGTAACGAAAAATTTACATACATACATACGCTCGAAAAACATAACCCTCCTTCTGTCGCAGTCGGGTAAAAAGTTTAGACAAAAAGGACTGATTAGGTTTTAGATTTAGAGTTTTATCTAAGCGTAAGTAAGCGTCTCGTTTACTCCTGTCCCGTTGGCCAGTAAGTTTAGAATAGAAGGAATAGGATTTTCATGGAAAAATATCATTTTGGCAATATCTGACTTCTTTGGAGTGGTCAGAACTTAGGCCTATTTATTTTAAGCCTAAACTAAACAATGAACTCAAAAAGAGTGTTTCTAATGCAATTTCTAAAAGGAAACGTAGCTGATTTCAATCAACACATAAATAATAATATTTCTTCTCCTAAGCCCCAGGCAGGAAAAGTGAATCTGTTGTAGGTACTTGACCATCTCTCTAATGCCAATCATTCGCATTTCGTTGACGTACCTGGCCAAAACATAATTCCAACATCATATATCTTCTCATTTGAATCTGCAGAAAAAGCGACGTGGTTTTCTGTTTACAGCCAGTTGACGACGCTCTCCTATTGAAGATCATAAATTCTTTAAAACCAATGCAACTGGCGCTGATAGCTCGTCATTGGACGGACATGCGTAGGTACACTGTTACAGTTATCTGGTTTATAGTCAATTGTTCATTAGCTGTAGGTACCTTTTCTCAATCTTTGAAGACAGCCCAGGTTACGCCCATCTCTGAAAAGGATGACCATACAAGTTTAAAAATCTGAGACCGATCAGCATATTCCCATTACTCTCAAAAGTCTTAGAGAGGGCAGTTTATTTGCAACTGGTGGACTATCTGGAAAAGTCTAATATACTTCCCCTCTAGCAGTCTGGATTCTTTGATTTGAATTGTAGATATCACCTCTACGCCGATGACACCAAAGTTTACACTTCGTTTGACCCACAGGACACTGTAAATGCAGATCCTTAACAGAGGAGGATTCATGGTGGATTGCTGCCTGGTCTGAAACTAATGCGTTGGTACTTAATCTAGCAAAAACGAACTACATGATTCTGGATTCTAAGTCTCAGATCAGTAAAATATCTAGTCGTAACCCTGGTTTGACTTTGCGTGGAGTATGGGTGGAGCGTTTCTGAAGCGCGTAACTTGGGACTGATTTTCGATGAATGAATATTGAAACTCATTTGCAAGAAGTTACACGTAATTGCCTGTACCATCTCAAAATTTTGTACCGTATACGTGATACCTTTCGACTAAACTCAGGGTGCGGCTGTGTGATGCAATAGTCTTGTCAAAATTGAATTATAATCTTTAGTGGTGTTCAAGTGAAGATTCGAAAGAACATTTTTCGCTCGTACGATTTGGATGTGGAATGAGCTTCCAGCCACAGTGTTTCTTTTGCACTATGACATGGAATCATTCAAGAGATGGGAATGTTTGTGCGATGGAAAAATTCCTATAACAGTTCGCGATCGGCACGTGCTTCGTGCAGTGTATTGGTTTCATTTAGGCACAGTACTATGGCTTTTAGCGGTAGCTTTCTGTACTCGGCGACCAGATGCTGAAACAATATCCCGCCACCAAATCTCAATTTGAAAATTAGGTATACTTTTTAAAATATTTTTTTATATATTTTTATTTTATTATCAAAAAGATTTACGGCCTTATTGACGAGGCGAGGATCATGGTTATACATTCAGTTGCAACTGAATGTGTATATTTCATCACGATGTCACCTCTTGCTTATGAGTCCGATATCTTAACCACTCGGCTACCGAGGCTTCTCTTATTATATGCTTTCCTTGTCATTAGCGAATTAATGCGCCGAAGCGCACTGTGTTGCTGTTTCTAAAGTAAATGTCCATTTTTCAAGGTTTAAAATCGCTTGCATTATTTTAGTGTAAACTAAACCATTGTTTAATTAAGCCAATTAAGCTTACGCCAAAACGTTGCGTGCACCTTTAAAGCCAACCGCTGTATTCCCTCCGACTGCCTCTTTGCCCATTTAGCTTGTAGTAATGCGGGGTAATTCGCCAACTAGACTGCTTTGTGGGCAATTCTGTACACTGGAATAGGTGCCAGGGATGCAACTGTGTAACTCGGTCGTTTCATATCGGTAACGCGTTGTCATCAGGGCGTTTTTGTTGTGCTAGTATTTCGGTGATGAAGCCGCCGGTTGATCAAAGAAAAGTTATTCTAAAAATGTAGAAGTGGTCATGAAACACATACGAAATAAACGTGCTTGATAGTACTTTTTAGTTAATTTTTTTATTAGATGATGTGAGCTGAAAGCGTTTAGCTACACATGCAAAAAAGTTAAGAACTTTTGAAACATCATTACTGTGATAAACTGGAGCATAGACTAGCAATTGACCAAATGTATGGAAATGTTGTAAAAATTCTTACTACAGCTGCAAAAGAAACATGTACTGAGGTGAGGGCCAGGGGACGGGCCAGGGTGGCCGGCTGGAATAGTATGTGCAGGACGCGCACAGAGAGGCCAGGCTGAAGTATAAATGCTGGTTGTTCAGCAATAAGCCTACTACAGGTAAGTTGAACGAGTATATGTGTACAAGTCGCAAAATGTTCAAGGGTCGTTTGAAATGGTGTCAATACCATAAAGGACAAATCAGAATGGATATTATTGCAGAGCATCACTTTTCTAACAACTTTAATGAGTTTTGGAAGTCTACTGGTAATATGAATAAGCCACCTGGCCTGCCTGTGTGCGTGGATGGGTGCAATGAGCCGGAGTCAATAACCAACTTGTTTAAGGATCATTTTCAGGTAGAATATCCGTTGGGTCCCTCGCGGGAGGTGGGCGATGCTGAACCCGACGGTGGCGGAGGGCACGTTCGTTTCTCGGCGGCTAAGGTCGCAGCAATTATAAACAAGATGAAACGAGGAAAGTTGCCGGGCCACGACGGGCTCAGCATCGAGCACCTTAAACACGCGAGATTTCATCTCGCTAGGGTTCTCTCTATGATCTTCTCGCTGTGTTTGGTTCACTGTTACTTGCCTCATGATCTTATGAAAACTTTAGTGGTCCCTGTTGTAAAGAATAAAACAAGCGACCTGTCTGACAAGACAAATTACCGGCCTATCTCGCTAGCGACGGTGGCTGCAAATGTCCTAGATGGGCTGCTGGGCGAGTCGCATAGATCGATACCTACATCTACAGGATGCTCAATTAGGCTTTAGACAGGGGCTCTCAACTGAGAGTGCCATATTCAGCCTTAAGCATACGGTTAGGTACTATACCGACCGAGATACTCCTATCTATGCATGCTTCCTAGACCTCTCCAAGGCATTTGATCTTGTGTCTTATTACAAGCTGTGGGAGAAAATGAGGGGATGCCAAGTGACTTGATTGGGGTGTTTCGGTACTGGTATAGTAACCAAACAAACCAAAAGTTTAGTTAATGGTGGATAAAGTTAAGTTTTTTGTTATTTTTTATGTTATTTTCTGCACCACGGCAATCTGTTTCGAGAACAATAAGTCATACCACTGTCATACCGAAAATGTAGTCTGGAATGACTTTAGTAAAATGAGTCGTGTTTCGGTATCGGTCTTTAAGGGTAGGTATACTGTGTCCTTTCAACCTGATGTATTGAAGACCTAAATTGCCACTAATTTTCTGGGCAAGTTCATTTTGGTGTTTCGAGATTCCCTTTTGGTAATTTGTGCTATGATGTGTTATCTCCTGTTTAACCGTTTTGATTCCCAGGTCATGGTAGATATCATCATCATCATCATCATATCAGCCAGAAGACGCCTACTGGTAGATATACCTGTTGCTTATATGTTAAGGGATGCCAAACATTGCTCTCAGCGTTTTAGTTTGGAAAATTTCAAAAATTTCGATGTTGCTATTGCTAGCTGTTCCCTACAGTTGTATGCCATAGGTCCAGATGGGTTTTATTATGACTTTATAGACTGCCATCTTACTCTTTGGGCTCAGTTGCGACTGTCTTCCAATTAGCCAGTACATGTTACGGAGTTTTGTGTCCAGTTGCTTTCTTTTGGACGATATGTGTTTCTGCGACGTTAGGCGTCGGTCCAGATACATGCCGAGATACTTTGCGTAATCTTCTTGAGGGAGCTCCATATTATTTAGTTTTATTGGCGGGCAGGTCTTTCTCCTAAGAGTAAAGGCCACATGCGTTGACTTGCTGTGGTTTGCTCCATGTCTTAAGCCATTTCTCCACTGCATTGAGATGATTTTGAAGTATGGCAGAGGCTACATCCGGGTCGTTATCAGTGCACAGTATGGCTGTATCGTTTGCGTATATGGCGATTGTAGTGTTATCCTTTACGGGAAGATCGGCAGTATAGATGGTATACAAAATAGGTCCTAGTATACTTCCTTGTGGTACGCCTGACTGGATTACTTGCTAATCTGAGAGTTCGTTGTTGCATTTCACTGCAACAAAGCATCGTTTGTTGAGAAATGATTTTAATATATGGAAAAATGAGTGTGGCAACAACTTTTTAATCTTATAGAGCAGGCCTTCGTGCCAGACTTTGTCGAAAGCCTCCAATGTCCTATGCCCAAGAAGACTGTAGAGCAATATTGTTTATTCTCCAGTGCCCCACTTATGACGTCAACTATGTGATGAACCTGCTCTACTGTGCTGTGATTTTCCCTGAAACCAAATTGATGGCTAGGTATTATGTCCTTTAGATGTTCTTTCATCCTGTTTAAAAGAATCCTTTCCAGGAGCCTACTAATAACAGATAGAAGGCTTATGGGTCTATACGAGCCAACTTCTTGCGGTGGTTTGCCGGGTTTAGATATCATCACTACCTGCGCTATCTTCCACTGTCCTGGAAAATAGGAGTGTCTTAAACAGGCATTAAATATCTTGACTATGGCCATCATTCCTATTTTTGGTAGTCTTTTCAACACAGTTGCGTCAATCATGTCATTTCCAGGTGACTTCCCTTCTTTCGATAATTTTATCTCACTAATTACCTTTTTAGGACTTGTACTCGATAAAATTAAGTAAAAAAAAAAGTAAGGCCGTAAATAACGCTTATGGACGACTCACATAGAACATCGGAGGATACGAACGGCGTTATTCTTTAAAGGCCCATCGACCACAACTTGCAACGACATTCCTCTATGTACCTACAGTTCAACTATTCATGTTCCGTCTTTCCCAAGCCAATGCATTCGACAGATTTATTGAAATAACGAAACGACGGAGACGCACCAATAAGAAAGATACCTCCACGGATGGACTAACCCTTAGTTAATAAAAAGGCGGTTTGGTGTGTAACATTTCAGACTAGACACGACCTTCAGTAATGACGATGCCGACTAGGAAGGAAGGTTTGGGCCAATTGGTTAGCGAAACGAAAACATTCATAAACCATTCCGATACCGACGCTAAACCACTGAGTTACAGAGTCGCTCCTCGGCTTTGGGTTTCAGGAGTTTCGGTTTGCCTATGCACCTCGTGGTTTGATTGTGCCCGGAATGGTACGCCTAGCTGATTTGATCCGTTTTATCTCTTTGATATATCTCTCCTGTGGAGGGAGGCTATTTGCTTTGTGTACGATAAAGAATTACCAGCTGGATGCGGAAAGCACATGACCGGTTTTTGAGGAGATCTCTGGGGGAGGCCTATGCCCAGCAGTCAGTCTTCGGGCTGCTTTGCTTGAATTTGAACATAGCTGTTAGTGTTACGAGTTTGACGCATTTATTTAACATCGAGATAAGAAACGAATATACACAAAAGTCCCCCAAAAATGTATGTTTCTTGCAGGTATTGTATTTATTGCTTGTTGTATAATAACATTTGTGTAACGCATAGCGTTCGTGGTGATATGTACCTACTCTGTGAAATTTTAGGTGCTTTCCTATTAAGTGTACAGGTTTAGCAATATTTAGGAGGGACACACCGAAATAATCGAGAATAATAAAAACCAAAGTACATTGCGACATTAAAATAAACAATATAGTACTTATCGGACTCGTCCTGGAATAAACTGTACACGTTCTGTCCAGTTGAGAATTCGTCCAGATGAGATTCTGTCCAATTGCAAATCTGTCCAGGTGCTCCAAAGTTCGGCATGATAAAAATATAAAACCACTTTTCTTTACGTAGAAAAATCATTAACATTGTAAGTACCTAGGTAGTGCTAGTACTACCATAGCAAAAAATATTGGGTAAATCAGACCCAAGTATCTACTGAATTCCCGTTCATTTTGGCGGACCCCTACGGAACCCTAAAAATTACTTTCTAAGTACTTCTCTGTGCAGTATGAAGGACAATTAAAGTACCCTCATTTCTCTTTTAGTTTCTAATCTTTTGACGGTCGATCGGCAAATCTTTTAAGCTATCGAAAGAAAGTCTTTGCAATGATGTTGGGGATTTATCCCAGAAACTTGATATGGATGAATAATGGCGGTGGTAGGGTTGTCAGATCAAATTAACAAATATAAATTAAATTACATTAAAAATGAAATCAAAATTAATTTATTTCATGTATTTACCAGAGACTCAATTAAAATGAAATATTTAATTATCCATATATAATTACCGATCATTCTGGGGAAGAGATTTTGTGTGTGATTTTGTTGTGTATGTTACAGAGGGTGAATACAAGTAAATAACAACGTTTTTTATACTATCAGACACAGAAACTAAATTAAATGGACGAAAAATATGACTACGACTAACAAACAACAAAACCTAATTTTGCTTTGCTGTTTTTACAAATCTATCAATAATGGGAAGAAATAAGAAGTCAACGACACAACTCTTATCTCTTATATGTTATTTATAAAAACAGAACAGCCAACAAATAGCTAAAATACCGAACGGTCTCGCAGAAAACCTAACATCTGGCAAGCCTAGGCGTCGGCCGGATAAAATTAGAGTCCTAGACAAAGTTTCGAACTTACTCCGCGAAGGAATTCCAGTGAAGTTCTAACCAGACAGTAAGTTCTGAATGGGGATCTACTAAGAAATCTATATAGGTATATTCAATGATTCATGGACGCTGTTATTTAGGGCTGGATTGTTTAGGGTACAATGATTTTTATTTTATTCAAGCATTGCAGGCGACCAATACGCTGTAAAATTAAAATATCTTACTTATTTACTTAAAATTACTTTACCAGAAAATTGGCTCATTCGTTGCCAATATCACACTCGGATGCCGATACCAGGAGCGCGTTGAACATATCTAAGACCCGGACAACGTAGAGTTGGCGTGGGACAGGCTTCGGGCTGTTGAGGGGGTTAGGCCGAAGTGGTCTGAGTTGCAATCTGGGGACCCCCAGGGGGTACAAACAGCTGCACGACTGAGTTTATCAGTTTCAAATAGTCCGATTCATCACGCAATATGCGACACAATATTATCAAAAGGTAGAAATAATGTACAAGCGCATAAATTAGGACTGTGATACTCTACAGCTGCGAGGCGATTCGAGAGCCAATGGCTTATGACACGAGGACGTCCAAGATCGGGCGAAGTAGAGACGAAAAAGTAGGTATCGCATCATTTTCAAAGTAGGTACGAAGCTTTGAAAATGATGCGCTAGATGTGCCGAGCTATGCGACTTGGCCGAGTACGTAACGAGAGAGATTCGAGTGCCAATGGCTTATGACACGAGGACGTCCAAGATCGGGCGAAGTAGAGACGAAAAAGTAGGTATCGCATCATTTTCAAAGTAGGTACGAAGCTTTGAAAATGATGCGCTAGATGTGCCGAGCTATGCGACTTGGCCGAGTACGTAACGAGAGAGATTCGAGTGCCAATGGCTTATGACACGAGGACGTCCAAGATCGGGCGAAGTAGAGACGAAAAAGTAGGTATCGCATCATTTTCAAAGTAGGTACGAAGCTTTGAAAATGATGCGCTAGATGTGCCGAGCTATGCGACTTGGCCGAGTACGTAACGAGAGAGATTCGAGTGCCAATGGCTTATGACACGAGGACGTCCAAGATCGGGCGAAGTAGAGACGAAAAAGTAGGTATCGCATCATTTTCAAAGTAGGTACGAAGCTTTGAAAATGATGCGCTAGATGTGCCGAGCTATGCGACTTGGCCGAGTACGTAACGAGAGAGATTCGAGTGCCAATGGCTTATGACACGAGGACGTCCAAGATCGGGCGAAGTAGAGACGAAAAAGTAGGTATCGCATCATTTTCAAAGTAGGTACGAAGCTTTGAAAATGATGCGCTAGATGTGCCGAGCTATGCGACTTGGCCGAGTACGTAACGAGAGAGATTCGAGTGCCAATGGCTTATGACACGAGGACGTCCAAGATCGGGCGAAGTAGAGACGAAAAAGTAGGTATCGCATCATTTTCAAAGTAGGTACGAAGCTTTGAAAATGATGCGCTAGATGTGCCGAGCTATGCGACTTGGCCGAGTACGTAACGAGAGAGATTCGAGTGCCAATGGCTTATGACACGAGGACGTCCAAGATCGGGCGAAGTAGAGACGAAAAAGTAGGTATCGCATCATTTTCAAAGTAGGTACGAAGCTTTGAAAATGATGCGCTAGATGTGCCGAGCTATGCGACTTGGCCGAGTACGTAACGAGAGAGATTCGAGTGCCAATGGCTTATGACACGAGGACGTCCAAGATCGGGCGAAGTAGAGACGAAAAAGTAGGTATCGCATCATTTTCAAAGTAGGTACGAAGCTTTGAAAATGATGCGCTAGATGTGCCGAGCTATGCGACTTGGCCGAGTACGTAACGAGAGAGATTCGAGTGCCAATGGCTTATGACACGAGGACGTCCAAGATCGGGCGAAGTAGAGACGAAAAAGTAGGTATCGCATCATTTTCAAAGTAGGTACGAAGCTTTGAAAATGATGCGCTAGATGTGCCGAGCTATGCGACTTGGCCGAGTACGTAACGAGAGAGATTCGAGTGCCAATGGCTTATGACACGAGGACGTCCAAGATCGGGTGAAGTAGAGACGAAAAAGTAGGTATCGCATCATTTTCAAAGTAGGTACGAAGCTTTGAAAATGATGCGCTAGATGTGCCGAGCTATGCGACTTGGCCGAGTACGTAACGAGAGAGATTCGAGTGCCAATGGCTTATGATGCGAGGATGTCCAAGATCGGGCAAAGTAAAGAAGAAAAAATAAGTTTTGACTGGGATTGACTTCTCGAATGATGATGACGTTCAACATCAGTAGAGCTCGTCTAGTCTAAAATGACGCGCCCCACTACTTAGTTAGTTGATTTCGATGTGTGCTTCTACGTTTGAATTTCACCGGCAACTGAATGACCAATTACAACGGCATTTGTATATGTATTGCGTTCATATTTTAAACTTGCTTGTGTGCATTAATGCGATAGTGGGGCGCGCCATTTTAGATTACACGAGCTCTACCTTTGTATTCTGACGCAACTGGTACTAAATTGATTAAACAAATATTAACATATGACCGATACTCTTACGGCGAGGGAAAACATCGTGATGACACTTGCACATTAGCGCCTGACAGGTAACCTATCAGATACCAGTCGATACACTATAATTACCTGATCAGCAAAATCCTAGATCATGGTCAAGGTGGAGCCCGGGCCCACGTGCGCAGGATCACAATCGGACATTAAGCTGATATTTTTAACATATGACCAGTATGTTGATTTAAGAATAGACGCCTGAAACAGCCAACTTCACCGGTTCTCTGTACAATGAGTGTTGTTTGGCTGACAGTGAATTTTAGTTCTTATACGACGAAAAAACGTAGTGAAAGTAAGTGGTTTCCAACTCCAACTATTAGTGCTGCCGAGCAAGATTTGGGACACGACAAAATGTTATCTATTCTGTTACATACAAGTGTAACAATTTTATTTATGTTCATACAAAATACCTACAGTATTGAGGTCACATCTCATCATCTAGGCGTTAATGTCCCGGCTGTGTCCTCGTGCACGAGGGTCCTGGTCCGAATTGACCATGATCCAGGATTTGGCAGATCAGATAATTACAATAGAGCGACTTCCATCTGACCTCCGTGACCCTGCTACCAGGGGAACCTGACCAGATTGGGTCATGGTTATATTTACCGTATTTAGGTATCAAGGTTTAAAATGAATTGGGATTGTGAAATAATATTGTAATAAAAGATTCCAAAACGTGCTCAAATTCCTTAAGACGTCACCCTTTACCCAAGAACGTGGCACACTGAGAAACTACTTACTTTTAGGACTTTACGTATTCCATGAAATGTGTCTTATCCCACCGCTCCGTAAACTCCCACTAACTTTTAAGTGTCCGGTCCCGCAGCTAACATGATATTCTACGGGACAAGGAGGGTCAAGTGTTGCGGGACACGGGACGTAGTACCAAGATGCAATATGAAACTTAGCTACGAGAATTTACATAGTTTCGAGTTTATCAGCTTCAAGATGTTTTGGAGGAATTCTAAAATTTCTTGAAGCTCGCTTAAAGGCTTCAAAAGGAACCCTTGAAACTTCAAAATAACTCCTTCAATAAGGATTGCTAAGAGGAAGGATAACGAGTGTAAAATAAGCGCTCAATCAGAATGCGATCGGCTGGAACCTTGTCGAAATCATAGCTCTCGGGCGAAATAGCGTCAGCTTTCAGTTTGGGATGGAACATCAACTGCCAAGCAACAATGATACAACTGCCAAGCAACAAGATAGACATGAGGCATTTCATCTTAGTTCTCACAGTGGCAACGTGGTGGCAACGCACCTGCGGTTCTGAATTTTTTGTTGCCTGCAACCTAAATGCATGAATCGTAGATGTTGCCGCCAGTTACTGCTTTCCATCATGTGGGCTATCTGTATGCTTGTCACTGTGTGATTAAAAATAACTTTCATTTCAAATTACGTCGACAAGGATTCATTCCATTCTGATTACGCGCGCTTACTTTTCTGTATTTATATACATCCGCATCCGAGAAAATACTTAATATCATAAGGGCGTCAACTTTAAGTTGACATTTCAAAAGGCGGTGCATTCATCAGAGTATGAACTGTACGTAAATTACCTAATCGACAGATAAACTCGGATAACCCCCGACCAAGTTTACTTAATCCCAAATATTTTCTAAACTACATAGCTGAAAAACTAATGCAACAACGCTAAAACAATCTTCATTAAACTGGCCTTCGAATAGAGAAAACCGCATTTAATTCGCTCCATCCGTTCTGGAGCTACGAAACCACAGACAGATACACAAAGCCACACGTCAAACTCGACGATAATATTCGTCGGGGGTAAAAAAAGAAACGAGCCGTCTCTGTTGCGAAATGCGGTGGCAATTATTATCTTATAATCGTCATTGGCCGTGTGGTGTCCGGCAGAGTAGAATAGCACCAACCCCTTACACTCGTGGGTGTCGTACAAGGCGACTAATGTTTTCGAGGCAAAAGATCTAAGCGCCTCAGTAGACTGGAAAATGGGCAGCAGCATTTTCCATTGTTATATTATAACACTGCGATCTCCAACCCGCCTGCCAAGCGTGGAGATTATGGCAATAACCTCCCTTTTTGTGGGAGAGGCCCTGGGTCCTGCAGTGGACTGTTGTGGGCTGTGATGATGATGATGATGATGAATCGTCATCGTAGATTGGAGTTACTTTGATTTGCGGGGAGACATTAGTCACTTACTTTTCTCTGTTAATACGGGAAAGTGTTGTCACATATATAACATGTTTTGTTTGCATGAAAATAACACTTCATTATTAGAGAACAGTAAGTGGTCAATGTCTCCCCGCAAATAAAAATAACTACTACTATGTACCGAAATAACCTGAACGAGAAAACGAGGTAATCAAAAAATGCCCCTTTTAAAACATTCCTGTTGAGCTATGGGTTCCACTAATATATATCTCGGCCTATCCTGGGAGTATGCGATAAACTCTTCATATTACATTAGCCTTTGTAAGCGCTACCACTTGGTATCGCTGGAGAAACGCAGTGAAATCGCAGACATTGCTTTGATGCTGAATATCTTTAATAGTAATACCGACTGCCCAGATTTATTGAGTTGTGTCTCCTTGACTGTTCCACCGAGAATTATCAAATCGTGTCGTCCTATTGCCGTGCCGTCAATAACAGGCGAAACAGCTTCTTTTGCAGGGCTACAGGTTTTGATAATGCTACAATCGAGCTAGATCTCGACATATTTAGTTGAAAAGTAGCGTAGAAGGTCAAGCATAGAATGGTCAGCAGTTGGCTTACTTTTATACGATAGGCAAACAGGTAATTGGGCCACCTGGCGAAAAGTGGTCATCAGCGGTTACCTAATGTGCAAATTCATACATTAACATACATACATAGGTAGCCACTCACGCCCGTATCCTATAGGGCAGGGATGGCCAAGAGGTCGACAACTTAAGAAGGCAACTTCGGTAGTCTGCGAGAGTTAATTAAAATGAATAGAAAATTATCAATAATCACATTATTTTAAAATTGGACAGGGCTAGATGTTAAACTGCATTATTGTGCCAATAAAGCTAATCGCGGCTTCTCTACTTTTCTTCACTTCGCCCGGTTTGGGCAACCTTGCATCGTAAGACGTACGATCTCAGATTCGACTCGGCGCTGTCAATCCAGTGCTTCTAGATCCCCCCTTGGAACAACTTTCCAGATACCGGTTTAGGTATCAATTTCTAACGTACGAGGGTGAATCAAATAGTTCTTAGAAGTGCACATGAATATAATATTTTTGTGGGTAGTTTAATATTTATTTTAAAGAGTGCCAAGCATACAATATTTATGCGTAATAACACTCGAATTGATCGTACCGTTTGCAAGTAATAAATTATTTAGTACAAGGCGTTTCTAAAAATCCTTAAATATGGAGAAGCATGAGTTACGTGCAGTGATAAAGTATATGTCCTTGAAAATAATTTCCACTAAAGAATTTTTTTTCGATATCCAGCAGACATAAGGGGATAATGCTTTGCCATATTCTACCGTCGCTTACTGGGTTGCTGAATTTAGAAGAGGTAGATCGAGCTGTGAAGATGATCCTCGTTCAGGGCGGCCTTCAACTTCTGTTACGGAAGAAAATGTCAAGAAAATTGAAAAAATTGGTTTTGGAGGACAGAAGAATAACCATAAAACATTTAGCAGACATCCTAAAGATATCATTTGGCAGCATTCAATCCATTTTAACCGATTCACTGGGTTTCAAAAAGGTGTCAGCAAGGTGGGTTCCACGAATGCTAACCGAAGAAAACAAAAAACGTCGTTTGGAAATTTCAAGGCGCAATCTCGAAATGTTACAGTCCGATCCGGATCAATTTTCCGTCGTATTATTACTATGGATGAGACATGGGTCCATCATTTTGATCCCGAAACAAAAAAGCATAGCATGTCTTGGAAACGACCATCCTCACCGCCTATAAAGAAATTTCGAGCGGCTCCTACCGCTGGCAAGATTATGGCCTCTGTGTTCTGGGATAATGAAGGAATTATTTTTATTGATTACATGCCGAAAGGGCAGACGATTACTGGACTGTATTATGCAGGTTTAATCCCAAAAGTGCGTGATGCAGTTAAACAAAAACGTCGTGGAAAACTGGCATTGGGTGTGTTGTTTCTTCACGATAACGCTCCTGCACATCGGTCGGAAGTTGCGCTGAAGGCAATCCAGAATGCTGGCTTTGAAATTCTTGAGCACCCACCATATTCACCTATTCCCCAAATTGAAGGAACATATCCGTGGCACAAAATTTGAGGACGATGACGCAGTTATGGCTGCCGTCGACGAATTTTTTGAGAGCCAAGAAAATGATTTTTTTGCGGAAGGAATTAGAAAAGCGGTATTCTAAATGTATTGAATTAGAAGGAGATTACGTAGAAAAATAAAATAATGTTGTTCAAGTTTTCTTGTATTTTTATAGCGATTCTAAGAACTTTTTGATTCACCCTCGTATACCTAGAGCATACGCAAACAGTTATCAATCAAGTGCAGATGAGCCTCGCCAATCTTCTCCGCCATTAAAAATACTTACAAACTTATCACAAAATGACTCTCGAGTAAACTGCAAGAAATATTTATGACCACAGACCTTACAGCTCAAAAGTTTGGCCACCCCTGGTATAGGTGTAAGCAAATATTATCGAGTGCCACAAGCTACGATCCTGACTCCTCTCTCGCCTCTTCCACATTCATATATCTTTTCATGCACAATTCAATGTGCCCAAAGGCGTCTTTATTTGGCCGCATAATACGGATTGTCCACAACACTGCCAACAGTTGTTTCGCAGCGTTGTCACTGATCTGTATTGATAGTGGACGCGGTTAACCGTACCGTGCGACTGCGGTGACGGACGACAGCACGTCACGCCATTGTTGGACTACCCGCTTTGATCATACCATAAATCAAACGAATAGCTAGTGAAATATTACAACATACCCGTCGGGGTATCACGCGATTATTTGCGACGTGGACGTAGTACGAATATCGATAGTGTGTTTGGAATGTTGAGAGGGATACTTGTCGCGGCCTGTATGAGAGATGTAAATGGTTAGGCGCAGTCCTAACTGGCAACGGTCGTGCGACCATGGTCGTACGACGGACGTCGCCCGATCATTAAGAGACCTCAAAAGCGCCCGTGCCATGGTCGCATGACCGTTGCCTATTATGTCTTATATGCGCCTTAGGCTTTAGATTACAGATATTTATCTCTTCAATTTAATCTACCTGGAGGTACGGCATTGCCCCTGCTAAGCATAACAAAAAGTAGGGGACACTACCTACCTTATCTCGAATCGTTTGGTCGAATTTTCAGACCCTCATACCTCGGTCTCGATAATGTCAGAAAACTCTAATTTTCAAATGTACGTAACAGACTTATAAAACTTTGAATTTTATTAGTACTTAAAATACGTCGATTTCAACACTCAGTCACTGATTCACTTAGTGACGTCTCATCAAAACCTCTAGGGAACTTCCCGAAGTCTAGGTAATGAAATGAAATTTGGTTGCCAAAGTCTCGTAAGCTCTTAACGGTTTTACTGAGAAAAATTTATAAGATCTCATGAAGAGCGACGCTCGTAACTCTATAAAAATTAATTCTCATTCTATTTTTTTTATTTAGTTTTTTAATTAGTTCTTCATTTTAGTCAGAACCTAATACACCTGGGTACTAAGCAGATGGCCCTATTGTCTTGGGATAGGTAGCCTTTAGTCTAGTAGTCCAGACCTGTTAACGATAAATTAGGCTCTTGGTAATAAATTATGAGAGACACAAAGCAAGTATAATAGCTAGTAGCTAGTAGAATAGTTACGTAGGTAAGTAAATACACTGCTATGTCTGAGCTGAGACGAAAAAGGAGACAGAGGACGCACTAGGATTTTATCTTTATTAATCTATAAAAACTAACAATAAACCCAATTTGTTTCAGGCTGATTGACCCATAAATAGCATTGCATGGGTAATATGCCTTTTGTTCTTTTTTATAATATAGGGAGGCAAAGGAGTAAGAATACCTGATGGTAAAAATGATCACCACCGGCGATAGACATGCGCAACACGAATTGCGATTGCAGTTCCAACCTTAAGAAAGGTACAGACCCTTTTGCTTGACAGCCCCAATGTGGTATCGCCTCGGGAATACTGCCGTAGTAGCTATCCTAAAATACGAAATCCAAAAATAGTGATATGAGAATTTTTAGAAGGATTACACATGGCGGAAGTAATACTCAGGGATGATGGATCGCCCTCTCCATGCATTTTCGCTCTACTTCGTTCACTCGCTTCATTTGCTGCCAAAGTCATATATCAATTTGTAAATCGACGATAAACGAAGGGAAATTATGAAATTCTTAAAAATAAAATTTCACTGTAAACGTTTTTGATTGATATGGTAGACAAATAGATAGGTAAGTGAGGCACCTGATGACAAGTGGTCACCGCCGCATATGGATATTAATCCAATGTTCCAAGAATTTTCTGGTTCTAGACTTTATGTTGTAATAGACGATAATGAATCTATTAAATAATAAAACTTGGCTTTGGTCCGTGGCAATAATTAAACCGGGCCAATTTGTCATTGATCCCGATATCCAAAGACACCAGAGACACCAAATAATAATAATAAATATAAACAGACTATGGAAAACCCATACTACAATAATTCCAATTAGAATAGGTGCAACATGTGTAATAGGAAATAGTTCAAATAACGTTGACGCTCGATATCAGAATCGTCTTTTAAATCTTAGGTAAGGATAATGGCCAAGGTACTTGAATTTGTTTACTATTTTTAGAGTCTGACCACAGACGCAAACATTTGTAATATGCTGGGGGCTCCTTCCTGAGGGCCTATCGGCTATCTCAGTGGATGAAGGAGGCTATGCAGTGGACAACTGAATTTGACATAAAAAAATCTGACACTACTCTAATTTGGTAGACGCTATTGCCAGTTTTCAACGTAGATGACGTGGTGTAGAATTATCTAGTGTCAAATACAGTTGTCATCTGAGTTAGCCAATAGCCCCGCTGATCGGAAAACCAGATTTTCAATTTTTTCGCATTATACTATAGACAATCTTCGCATATTTTGTCATTGGCGTATAAATTAAACATATCGGGAGAGGTAAGTCTACCCAGCCTAACACCACAGGATAACCTGAAGCCATTAGACAAACAGTCGTATTCGTTACAGTTTAAAGAAATAGACATAGGTTGCTTTTCCGAAAAGTGTGCGAAGCAGTTGCATGACCTCATTCCGTCGGCCCCTTTCCGCCATCGGGAGACGCGATCCGGGCGAGCGCTTCATCCTTATGTAGTGGATCTCCCAGCTATCAGCCGCTTTAGTTCAACCTTTATAACGCGTACGGACAAGGAATGGAACGCATTACCCGCGAGTCTGTTCCCTGATCATTATAATCTAGATGCCTTCAAGGCCAGAGTGAATAGGCTGTTCCTAGGCAGGCATGGTCTAAAATCGGCCGCATCGTCACTTACCACCAGGTGAGGTGGCGGTCGAATGCCTTGCTAGTCAAACAGTAAACAAAAACAGAAAACGAATAGTTTATAACAATTTTCATGTATTTTTCATGAAATAATGCCAGTAGTTGACTAAGAGATCAAGGCTTAAATAAATAAATAATCATGGATAAATTCACACAGCGCCATCTAGCCCCAAAGTAAGCAAAGCTTGTGTTATGGGTGCTAGATAACTGATAAACTACTTATATACTTTTAAGTACATACTTATTATACATAGAACACCCAGACCCGTAACAGAAATTAAAATTCATCATTTCAATTTCTGCCCGGCCGGGAATCGAACCCGGGACCTCTTGCGTGGCAGACCGGCGTGTTGACCACTGAACCATGAGTGGTCATGACCTGAGGGTCGTCTTGCTATTGGCAATTTGGCACGAACAGTACAGACACAAAGGGTCTGTACAGGCATATGAGATTCGTACGTTCCTTCAAGGGCTTCACAAAGTTCCAAAGCTGAATAACGTTTTACATATTTGAAGCAATGTTTTCGGGAGAAAGACTCTAATATATTCTTCAATCAGAGGTTTTCAACATGTCTAACGTATGAATATCTAGATAGTCTATGTTGTATACTCGTCGAATAATAAATTATACGGGCAGTGAGTTATTATGAAGCCAGGCAGAGATTTGGAAAAATAAGGTTGCAATTTTCGTGAAATTTTACTTAAAAGTGACGTGGAGCCACCACTCCGAAACTTTGATACACTTTATCTTTGTATATTTTTATTGATTTGATAAATAACAAAATATGTGTCTAATATGTGTGTTTGAATCTAACTGACGGACTAATTACAATTCAAAAATATTAACCCATTCATCATCCCTATTGAAATAGGGATTTCAGTAAATATGATCAAAGCAAACTACAAGCTATTTATTTATTTATTTGTAGGAGTACCAACAGCTGTACATTACAATGTATAAAGTTCTAGTATAAAACAGTAAGCCAATTATAGGTCCTCGCCAGTAAAGACATCAAATGCAAAAAGCTACACACAAACACGCAGTAGCGCGTACAATAGGCACTTAGGTAAATTATCAAATAGATTTAAAACGAAAAAATTAATAATAAGAAATAGAGAAGTACATATCTAACACCTACAGTTATAGTAGGTACAAACAAGAATCACACAAACAACATACACCTTGACTTCATGGAACGCCGTCAAAGAATGACCGCGTTAACAACCGCCGCACAGATTCGAGTTTACTATTAAATAAATCCAAATCATGATCCTTGCACAAACCATTAAACAAACTACATGCACGCCACAATAATGTATTACGCCGATAATTAGTACATGGATTCGACAATGTTATTATACAGTTTGAACGCAGGGCTCTGTTTGGAGATCTAAGTGATATTGCCATCAAAAGATGTGGACAATCTATGATACCCGAAGCAATCTTAAAAAGGAACCCCACATCTGCAATTTCACGCCTTTACAAGCTACAAGCTACACGCTATACAAGCTACAAGCAAAGTAAGAGGCAAATATCAGGCAAAAAAAACGTATGACGCTCCGTGTGATACACGTAGGGCACCCCATATTTTGCGTTGATGCTAAAATAAGTTCATGTTGAAATAATATATTGAAAGAGAAAAGAATAAAAACAAATAAAAACTTAGACAGTGATTGGTGTAAAAAGGACGAAGTATACTTTGTAACCGCTCACATTTTTCTCAATGGTTGCACTTACAAGCAAGCTCCTAAGTTGGGTTGGGTTTCACGGCCCAGGGGCATCATCACAGCCCGAAACAGTCCACTGCAGGCCTTAGGGCCTCTCCCACGAGAGGGGTGTTCGTAGTTCGTGTTCGCAGTGTAGTAAATATAACAATGGAAAACGCTGCTGCCCATTTTCCAGCCTACGGAGACTTTAGGTCGTTTGTCTCGAAAACATTACTCGCCTTGTACGACACCTAGGAGAGTAACGGGTTGGTACTATTCGGCCGGACACCACACGGCTGCCAAAGGTATAGCGGTTAAAATTATTTTCCAGGTCGACATGGCAATTTTCTAACGCCAGTGGTGACCTACGGAACAGAGACGTTGCCGCTCACTATGGGCCTTATAAGAAAGCTCACTGTCACCCAAAGGGCAAAGAAAAAGCTATGCTCGGAGGCTCATTGCGTGATAAAATCAGAAATGAGTAGATCCCCAAGCGAACCAAGGCCACCGATATAGCCCTAAAGATTGCCAGGCTAAAGTGGCAGTGGGCAGGGCACATAGCTCGAAGAACAGATGGGCGATGGGGCAGTAACGTTCTCGAATGGCGACCACGTACGCAGTGTGGGTAGGCTTCCTATAAGGTGGACCGACGATCTGGTAAAGATTGCTGGTATCAGCTGGATGCGGAAGGTACAGGACCGGCCTTTGTAGAGATCTTTGGGGGAGGCCTATTCCCAGCAGAGGACGTCTTTCGGCTGATGTGATGATATAATTTTTTTTATTTTTTATATCAATAAAAATTACAAAGGCAAAGCGTATCAAAGATCAGGGGCTCGTGACGTCATGAAACATTTCAACGCACTGTATCGTCGTTAATTCATTTTTTCTTTAAGTATTAAAAAAAAAGAACAAAGAAGTGTCTAATGTTTTTTGATAACCTATCTGATGAACTAAAAAACATATTTCTGTCCATATCCTTTTTGAAACTTAGTTCGTAACTTTTTGTATACCTTGTTTAGTCAGCAACAAAACAGCTAAGCGAGCAAACCAGAAAATATTTTACTTTTGATTTTGACTATTGCACTGATATATTGAAGACATTTGTACCTGTAGTAAATTAACGAAGTCGCGGGCTTAAGCAACTGTGTTATGACTTTTATTTTTATTATTTAAAAAGCCCCTGCCGCCGTCTCTGCCGTCGGTCGCTACAAGGTTGATCAGTATTCGGGGCCGACCTTGCCGTGAAATTTTCAAGCCCACTGATTTTTTCCACCATGTAGGTAGGTCATCCGGTTAATGAACCTTTTAGGGTTTAGGTTCTAATGCTTGGGCACCGAGGCTTAAACACCTACCGAGATTCAGTTATGGGTCTTGCTTGATTTAAATATTATCTATTATTTTTTATAACGCTAGGACGATCACCCACTGTATTTTTCTAGCGATCACAGCAGTCACAGGTTTGGCTCCTTTTATATTTGTTATGGGTAGGTCGACATGCTGTATGTATATTGCATCAATTTATAGTATTACAGGAAATAAAAAGTCATGCTGTCTCCTGTATTTTCCATTAATAGCGACAAGGTCCCAACCCCTACTTATGGCGCGTGGATTAATACCCACTTGGAACGCATCTCCACCAATGCAGTATCGATTGTACATTTGCAGACGTGGTGCAGCACTTATCACTCTCCAGTCGAGTGTAGACCATTATTTCCGAAAACCACTGAGGCGCACTGAAAATCTGTCGGCTGTGGTATTATGCTGAGTGCAGCCCATTGCACTTCTTCATGGCACGGCCAATGACAATTGGCGTATTTTCTTGTAAATATTTTTAGTTTTTCTCTTTTTGGTTTTGTCTTTTATATCTTTTATATACTTTTGTGCCTTTGAAGTAAGTGCAATACCATTGCAATACTCATATTTTACGATTACTATTACTAAAATCATGCCCATCAAACCGTGGCCTGACTCCTGTGGCATTGATTGGACTGGAATGATAATGATGGTTGTACCTATCACGCCATCACCAACATATACCTTCCAAAGTTGAGTCCAAAATTGTTCCAATTTTATTTGAAAAACTTGTCCATTCAAATCATCAGGCCCATTATACTGAACTGCGTCACGTTATACGTAAAATTCTGTGTAAATAAAAGGTGTGACGGTCGTAATGTGTACCATTTAGATATCTAGTAAAATCTAGACTGGGCGATAACAGCAGGCATAGATGCAATGATCTTTTTGTGTCATTCCTGTCCATCATGTAGGTACCTAACTATCCCAGGGAATTACGTAGCCATATAAATGAGAGCAGTTTCAGTGGTTGAGCGGTAAGGGTATTCGACTCGTAAGCAAGAGATACCGGGTTCGAACCCCACTGCGGCGATGTACCAATAACTCTTTTCTGAATTAAGTACATTAGTTACTCTAACGGTGAGGGAAAACATCCTGATGAAATCTGCACATTCAGGCGACTGAATCTGTAACCATGATCCAATCTGGTCATGTTCACCTGGTAGCAGGGTCATGGAGGTCAAATGGCAGTCGCTCCACTGTAATTATCTGATGTGCCAAATCCTTCTTCATGGTCAAGGTTGACCCTGGGCTCTCGTGCGCGAGAGCGCAACTGGGACATTAAAGCCAAGATGATCTTTGAGAAACACGCAGTTTTTGTAAAAAAATCTCTATTATCCTACATTTGTTACGAAGTTGGTCTGGAAAACTACCCAGAAAAACATTTACTGATCAGATCAGTAATGTTCTCAAAGAAGCCGGGGTCCGAAGTGGAAGAATAAAAGCAAATATATGAAAAGAGTTGTGGATATATGCGAGGCTAGGGAGTTGTGTCAGGATAGGGCAAAGTGGCGGTCCATAGTCTCTGCCTACCCCACCTGTGGGACACAGGCGTGAGCTTTATCTATGTAAATAAATAAATATTCGTGGACAAATTCACACAGCGCCATCAAGCCCCAAACTAAGCAAAACTTGTACTATGGGTGCTTACTAACTGATATACTACTTATATATATTTTTAAATACATACTTATTATACATAGAACACCCAGACCCGTAACAGAAATTAAAATTCATAATTTAAATTTCTGCCCAGTCGGGAATCGAACCCGGGAGTTCTTGCGTGGCTGACTGGCATGTTTACCACTGAACCACTAAGATCGTCAATATATGTAAGTATGTATAAAATGTATGTATGTTACGAGGTTGCGCCGGTCGATTCCCATTCAGCCAGCAGCATTTATGTGTTGTTACTAACACACAATGATGAAAGAAACCCCTTACTCTGTAAGAAGGACGGTTCGTTCAATTCATCGTTCAATTTCTGTAGCGAAGTTGTGCTTTATGATTCTAGGAGTTATAAATATTATCGTAATTACCAACACACCACGTACACACACATACACAAGTATATTCTCCTGATGCGATTCTTATTCAGCCAATGACTATGCATGAGCGGTAGGTATCATTTTGAGCGAATTTTGTATGGCAACATTGTTTCGTCTAATTGCTTTAATTTTATTGTTTCCGGTCGACGGATCACCGAGATGACAACCGATGCCACGGACGGCGCTAGGTCTATACGTCCCTTGGTAATTGAAAATCTGATGAAAAGTAATTACGAAAACAAGGTTTAGGCGCTCTCCTAATTGGCAACGGTCGTGCGACAGGCGATTGTGAGGTCTCCTATTGGTCGGGCGACGTCTGTCATACGACCATGGTCGCACGACCTTTGCCAATAAGGACAACGCTTTATACTTATTAAAACGATGTGTATGGACTGTTATAATCATCCTCCGTCATTGGAGTTGGAAGGATTGGTAATATTATATACTTTACTAAATATGTATCTAACATTTTTAATTACAAACGGGCGTGTATGAGAATTAATGTAGAATTAATAGAGAGTCATCATCCCAGCGGTCTTCTGCCAGCTAAGAAGCTGGAACTAAGAACAGTAGAAAGAGTAAGAACTCTTTCTTTTCCACTTCGTTTGGTCTTTAACATCCTCGCGTTTTAAGCCGTAGGATATCGTATCCGACTTGGCGATGTTAATCCGGGCCTCCCGTGGGACCACTTTCCTACCCCGGCAGGTTTAGCTATCTATTTCCCACGTATTTATGGAGCTTACGCAGCATGTGACCAAACTAGCGAAGGCTAGTCTCTTCTATATTCTATTCGCGATATCTTTCACGCTAATACTGTCATTGCCACTGGCGATGAATCTCTTTTCTGATACCGGGCACCTATTTCCAGGTAGCCAGGGCATACAGAGTAAATTCAGTGTAATAAACAACACTATGCGATATATTTCATATACAGTTTATACTAACTTTTTTTTTTTTTAATTATTTTATTATTATGTACACATATCTAAGAGGGGTACATAACACAGGTTAACCTAGTTAAGACTCCTGTCTCCCAATCAACTATTTGATATTTTAAATGTCTTTGTAATTATTTTTGTGAGAAATTAAATAAATACATTAACTACATGTGTGATCCTGGGGCGGATCACACGACATTATTTAAACTATCGAACTTATTCACTATAATTTCAACGCAGCTTCCGCAACGCCAATACTCCCTAGCGCGTTGACTAAACGGTCTGTGACGGCACAATATAAATTATGGGCGAACCATGAATTATGAATAATAAAACATCAAATATCATTTCCGGAGGTTGATGTAAATGAATGCCAGTTTCATTTCAGTGGCGGATATTGGAGCTTAAATTGTGATAGAACGGCTGTTTATTGGTCCGTTAATCTTGATTGCGATAGCTTTAGTTTAGTTTGCGACTGAGCAATTACAAAGGTCCAGTTTCTGATTCAGTGGAGCGATGTTTACGCACTTTTATTGCCTCTTAAGAGTCAGGTTAACAATGTGAGTAAAAGAATGTGCCGTGGAAGCTTCGAAATCGGTTCAATACTTCCGAAGTAAACTATTACAAACCAACAAAGATTCCTATTTATAAATTGTAAAAATCTCACTTCAATTGTTATAAAATAAGTTGCGTTACCATTCATTATGGTCAGTCAACTGAGCGCAGTTGCATTTCAGAGGAGTGCCTCAAATTAAAAATTAGCTTCTAGCTTTGTTTCGTAGAAGTAATATTTCTAGGTGGAATAAATATATCTGGACAGTAGAAATTATCCTTGGTCAAATTCATTCGTTTTGTGTTCAAACAAATAGTATTAAAATGATTTGTATCCCTCTCCTATTAAACTTAACCGTCCTAAGTTGCCAGTCATAAATGATACGTGTCCGATACGTGTCAGAATGCAACTAAAATAAATAAATAAATAAATAAAAAGGTATTTATTTAGCATTTAGCTGACATATAAAAAAAATTAAATAAAATTAAAATAAATTAAACCAGAGAAAAAAAAATAATAAGAAAAAAAAATAAAAAATTATGTAATCACTAAACGCTAAAGAGGCCAAAGCTCAGTTCCGCAGATACGCGAAGGTGCCTACGGGCCTGCTATTCTGCCTTGGCCTACAAAATTACACAGAATAAAATTTGTTATAGACACAGACACTATAAATAAATAAATTTAATAGATAAAGTACTTCTACCGATTCTAATATTATAAAGAGGAAAGGCATATTTGTAGGATTGCATTTTCGGATTTTGTGGGTTACTTCCGAAACCGTTAAAAGGTTACAGAGACCCGAAATGCGTGCCGATGAAAATATCGCGTATCGGCTACATACTTACAAAAATACCGTAGGCTTTCGCTGCCAACTCTCCGTCTATAAGAGTCAAAGTTTTTGAGGTTTATTTGGACGGTGTTAATTCGCTTCAGCTTCCCCAGTAAAATTCAGTTATAGCATGGTCTCGTGGGAACTATTTCGAATCCGGAGATCACTTAGGGGTTATTTTTAGCTATGTATTCTGGTACTTTTATACGCTATATCATCTTTATACACGCGAAATCCGAAGTTTGTGCGAAACAAACATCAATTCATCAATCTATCCGAACCAACTTTCACGAGTAACCAATATTTAGAAGGAAGACTGAACTCTGTTGTATCTTTTCAAGAAAGCATCTCAGCATAGGATCATTCTATCTAACTCAACGTATACGTTATCCGATAAACCTTACCATGAATACTGTATCCGAGTAAAGGGAGGGAACTTTTTTATCTCACAGAGACGCTAACAAATGGCCTTTGTTAGGGACAGATGAAAGTAGCCGTGCTTGCGTTTTAAGCTTTGTTGCATTGTCGGTATGTCTACATTCTTGTACTCTGGCGCTGAGCGTTCCCTTTAGGGGTGCGTTATAAATCGGTAGCGGACATTTTTATAGAAAAATTAAAAATATCTGAGTTAAGCTCTTGGTTTGCAAGGATTGTTTTTGATGGAGACGGTAGTGGTAATAAATGGGTCATCTTTTGTGCTCTCGCGCGGCAGGGCCCGGGGTCCGCCTTTACCATAATTCAGGGTGCGGCAGGTCAGGTAATTATAGGGGAGCGATTGCCATCTGAGCCATTTGAGCTCCGCCCATGACTTGGTCAACATAGGAACTTGACCAGATTGGTTACACATTCAGTCACCTGAATGTGCAGGTTTCATCACGATGTTTTCCCACACCGTAAGAGCATAGGTTAATGTTCAACTAATGTACATAATTCAGAAAAGAAGATTTTATAGAATATCATGAGCTCTGTCCGTCCCGTCAGTGATCTCACAACAAAATCTAGATGATGTGGGTGATGGTGTGAAGTAGCATGTAAATGTTCGTCTCTGTGTGTCAGTTTTTTTATAGACAGAGTGACCCAAAGTCCCATCTTCTTTTGCGATCACCATTGAGTTTATAAACCTCCAATTGCGGGGTATTGCATAGAGTGAACTCCAAACAAGTCATATGACAGTTTGATAGTCAAGCCAAGAATAAGAAATAAATGCCGTCACGTGTGTTTTGGAAGTGTCACGGAGGTAAGATTCATTCCGCTGAATTCCGAGATTACAGTCCGCCTACTATAATAACTTGATTAGCCAAATCCTGGATCATGGTCAATGTTTCTGTATCACAACCTAGATAGAGATTTTGACGACATCATATTACTTTAACTTTTTTAAATTACCTTTCTTACTACATACCTAATTATATAATGGATTAAATTCCAGGTACCGCAGTTATTCACATAAATATTAAAGAAATAGTGAGGAAAGCCTATGTTCACTTGGCCATGGGAGGCCACTTAGCTCACAGAACCGATGGCTGATGGGGAAAGATCTCGAGTGGCAACAATATACCGGCAAGGCATAGAATCGATCGTTGTGGGAAGCATGGGGAACTATGTTTAATAGAGATTTCTTTTAGAAATAAGTAGCGCCTGTTGTGCCATTTATTACTTTGCCTGTTATTCGCTATGTATTTCCTGTGCACAATAATCTGTTAAACAAATAAATAAGAGATGTTCCGAGATACCAGCCAGCTCCACAGGCCTACGAACGTTCTGACCGATAGTATCCGACTGTTCGTCAGTAGCTTTTTTGCTCTAAAGCAGACCGCACTTCATGCCACCGATAATATCAAAACGCGCTATACTTAATGGAAATAGCTGTGGCAGCTATATTAGTCCCTAGGAAAGTCTCTATATAGATCCCTGCATAGTTAAATAGGAATATTTGTTACTAGAATACCAGTGGACGTTCTGCAGCTGAGATAATAATGGAAACTCAAACTATCACTCCCAATCTAAATTCGACACTGATTCAAATCGAGTAAAAGCAGCGAATTTTTTTTACCACATATGGCACAGCCATCTAAAATAAAAGTCCACGTTGTAAATGGAGCTTGTAAATCACTGCGCCCCGGCGGGCGGCGGGACGTTGCGACATGTTTAAACTTCGAGCAACAGTTGTATGAGCGCGTGACAAGGCACGTGTGCCGTGACCAGGATACAAGAAATTCCGCTCCCCACCTTTAGTTTCTATTGTATGCTTGTTATTATAGACATTTTCAGGCTTATGATTTTAATGGGTATCCTATACTCCACGTTGCGACATGTTTAAACTTCGAGCAACAGTTGTATGAGCGCGTGACAAGGCACGTGTGCCGTGACCAGGATACAAGAAATTCCGCTCCCCACCTTTAGTTTCTATTGTATGCTTGTTATTATAGACATTTTCAGGCTTATGGTTTTAATGGGTATCCTATACTCCACGTTGCGACATGTTTAAACTTCGAGCAACAGTTGTATGAGCGCGTGACAAGGCACGTGTGCCGTGACCAGGATACAAGAAATTCCGCTCCCCACCTTTAGTTTCTATTGTATGCTTGTTATTATAGACATTTTCAGGCTTATGGTTTTAATGGGTATCCTATACTCCACGTTGCGACATGTTTAAACTTCGAGCAACAGTTGTATGAGCGCGTGACAAGGCACGTGTGCCGTGACCAGGATACAAGAAATTCCGCTCCCCACCTTTAGTTTCTATTGTATGCTTGTTATTCTAGATATTTTTGAGGTTCAATATTTTAATGGGTATGCTATACTTAAATTTGTCTCCAGAAACTTTTATTATATACCTATAGACTATGACGGTGACGTAGGTTATTCTATCCAACGTATAGTGGGTCTCCTAAACGTCTACAAAGTGTTTGTTTTTGGTGTTCGATGACGTTGAATAACATACGACGCCATCACAGTCTACTAGAGATGAAACGGCAGTCGCTCTGCTATAATAAACATATTTTTAGGTCATGATCACCTAGATCATGGTCAAGACGGACCCGGAGCTCTCTCGCGCAAGAGCACAACCGGGATAATTGACGCCAAGATGATTATGCTTTAAATGTCTCCAAAATATAATGTAACGTAAAAATTTGGGTCGCATCATATAAAAGGGTTAAAAAAAGATAAACCTTGTTACTGGTAGCCTATTGAAATTTTATGTAAATTTCCACTTGACGAGTTTTGTGCACGATTTAACAATTAAGGTACTCTCCCTAGGGCGTGTTGCCACCTTTTGAAGCCTTCCATAATAACACCAACACCACTTTGATCTCTAGCAACATTTTGTAAAAAATATACTACTAACGTGGTAAACAAGCGTACGGGTGATGCAATATCAGGTTGCCGATCCCGTAAAATTCTTGTTCCTTTTTCGTCATTAATTTACTTTTTCGTTGAAAACAAATGAGACGATTACATGATCATTAATAATCAGCGTAGTCCACAATGTAATAATATACATAATTTATGGTAATGGTAGATGTAGTCAACTTATATTAAACTAATAACATGTATTATATAGAGGAAAAGTTTGTCTATTTGTAATAATAATACACCAACATCACTCCACCACTTTAGTTACTTTTAATCCCGGAAAAACACTTAACCTCAGGTGAGATGGCAGTCAAATACATTATAACCCGCGTCACGAAAGCAGAGACTTGTCAAATGGCAGTGGAGGGGATTTCGCGCAGGTAATCTTATGCAGCGGAAGTCGAACCACGTGATCCGCCAAGTCTCTTTTCATTTGACACTAGCTATAATATTTTCTATAAAAAATATTGAATCCCGCGGCACCTTTGAATGTTAACAGAGATCATTCAAATTGCGCATAAGACAAAAGCGGGCAACAGCCAGTATCTCGTAAATAAATAATTCACTTACAGTCTATTAAGGTTTTGTCTCAATATTTATTCTCTTTCTTATGTCTTTTGTTTACATACTCGTAAATCGTAGACGCTTCTAATATGGATACGGTCGCTCAAATAAAAGTGGTTAGTTTTATTATAAACTTGTTTTAAATGTAATAGAGTTTTAAAACTACTTTTAAATTAGTAGAGTAAAATGTTTTAAACTTAAACTTGTCTTAAAATGTAATAAGTACTAAACGTCCTAAAAGGCCGTGTGGTGTCCGGCAGAGTAGAATAGCACCAACCCCTTACACTCGTGGGTGACGTACAAGGCGACTAATGTTTACAGGAAAAAATCTAAGTCTCCGTAGGCTGGAAAATGGGCAGCAGCATTTTCTATTGTTATTTATTTACAATACTGCCATCTCCAACCCGCCTGCCAAGCGTGGAGATTACGGCAATAACCTCGCTTTTCGTGGGATAAGCCCTTAGTCCTGCAGTGGACTGTTTATTGGCTGTGATGATGATGACTAATGTCCTTACCACCTCTTAGAACTTACGTAATTTAACTTTGTTACAAACTAACACCCTATGGACCATGTTGTCTGAAAATAAAGTATTTTTATTTTATGTACCAGTAGGACTTCTTGCCTCTAGCACTATGATGTTAAATGCATAATTGTCTAAACGTAACAATAAAATATATTTTTAAAGATCTGTTCAATAAGTTAGACTTTATTAAACTTCTCAAAAGCTGTAATAAGAATAGCATTCGATGAGAGTATTAAAAGAACCAAGAGAAGAGTGCTGAATGAAAAACTATACTGCCACTTTAATTTAATAATTAAAAAGAAAAATAACTGAAAGCCAGCGATATTTATGACAAGACAGTGGAAAGAGACAAGAGAGTTTTCTTTAAGTTACTCTCAAAGAAAACTCTGACACAGTGATGTGAACGTTCCGGGACTTTTTATGATTTCTTTATTATTCTTTTATTAACAGAAGTTACAATAAATAATAACTTTATGACCCAAAATATGTCGCTTGCTTTATTCAAGGTTTGCTATAAATTTAAATTATTAATTCTTTCTAAATAATTATTTCTTGTTATTATAATTAAATATTTAAGAAATACTGAAATAAAAACGACGAAAACAACTGTGTTTAGTTTATCTTTAAGTAATTCCAAGTAATTTAATGGCTCATAAATAAAACACCATTAAGTCATTACCACACATAATATTTCACACCCGAAAAAGAACGTGGCAAAACGCAACCGTCTTACACCCGGAAACTACTAGCGCTCGAAGTTGGTATCACGGAGACCTTTAACGCAAGGAGGCAGTTGTAATAGACAACCTGGCCGCCTTACAGAGTACGGGCCACCCATAAATAACGGACAAGGCGGCCCGTAAAGCCGTAAATTAAATAGAGAACGCTACAACCCCATTTACCTCTAATAATTCGCAACATGCCGGATAAAATAACTTTGGTGAGGGCGGAAAGGAAGTGCAGTCTAACGTAATTTAGGAGATTTTATTTATTACATGAAGGCTTGGTGTCGAAGAGGTTAATGTTCTCAGAGTGATATGGGTTGGAAACCCAGTCGCGTCCCGTTGTAGGTCTTTTAAAGTATGGCACATTATTTTATGGCGAAAAAAATGTTAATGTCCCGGTTGTGTTCTCGCATTCGAGGGCTCGGTGTCCGTCTTGACGACACCCAGGACGACGATCCAGGATATGGCAGATCAGGTAATTACAGTGGAGCGACTGCCGTCTGACCTCCGCAACCTCCGGCAACCTGACCAGATTGGATCATGGATACATATTTAGTTGCCTGAATATGCAGGTTTCATCACGATGTTTCCTTCACCGTATGAGCATTGAAAAAAAAATCATTAAGAAATCTAAAGCATGAGTGTCAAGAATTGTTATACAGTCTTTAGAACAATGAACGTTTTGTATAGCGAAAATGACTAGAAGGTTTGCACGTTGTTCACATATCGTATTGCCAAATATGGTACACGTGCAGCTTGTTATGCAATTATACTAAACTAGATTTAGATCAGTATGGCTTTGTCTATATTCCACGCTTTCCATTAGCTTATTAATGAAATCAGGACAGAATATTTGGAATCTATTTCAGTAGGAATTACTGTTTGGCATGCAATTTTTTTGCTACGCAGTGACAAACGCGTGGACAGCCCAACTGATGGTAAGCGGTAATAACACATACAATTCATTCATGGATGCTCTACATAGTACTGAGAGGCTTACTTGTTAGCTAGAGGTAAATTCGGAATATGGCAGTCTTCGTGAGCGTGTATTGTTTTTTTTATTGAGCTATTTACTTTTATCTTTGTGGCGTGATGTGGTTGACAAAATTTTGATTAATTAATTCTTTTAACTTGTTTGTTTTTTGATAAGTGATAATCTACTTATATACTTTTTTAAATCCATACTTATCGTACATACTACAGCCCGACCCGTAACAGAAATTTTAATTCGTCATTTCAATTTCAGCTCGGCCGGGAATCGAACCCGGGACCTCTGCACGGCAGACCGGCCGACCGACCAGATGTTAACCAACTGAACCACTCAGGTCGTCAAAAGCTTGAGCGGATAAGTTCATTTAATTTTTTTTATGTGTACGCCACATTCGCAAATTTCTTACAGGTTGTTTACACACAAAAACGCGAAAGTTACTGGGAATTTTTGGTGCAGAAACTACAGGACGGATTTTAATAATTTTAAGTGTTACCTAACCCCAGTTGAGTTGTGTAACAACTCATGTTGTCTTGGGTGCCGATTGGCATCCCGTGACTGTATACATCTCGCTGGGAATATAAGATTACTAGCTGGCCTAGCGCGACTTTGTCCGCGTGGTGTCCTACCATACCACACTCCTACCCTATCCCACCCTACACTACCCTACCACCCACCCAGCCTCAAATGGTAAACTATTAGATGAAGACACTATCATATCGAAAATTCTTCTTGGCCAAATACGTAACTTTTTCACGATATAGCAGAAAGTACATCCCCAAATTAATGCAGACAGCGACCGTTCCCGCGAATACCCGGGCTTAGGCACAACACTAGTTACCCAGTATGTATGGCTACCAATAAATAAAGCGGGCGCACAGCTCTAGGTCCGCTGTAAATTGAAAGCGCTCACTGCACTGTACCAGATGCGGCTAAGACGGGCGCTGCATTTGATTTGTTGGTTCCGTATGTCAGGGTGAGGATAGAATGTAGTAGATATGAGAGGTTTACGACGACTGCTCATGTCGGTCTGTGTATATTGGTAACTAAGGGACACATTAGAAAGAGTTATGCTTGGAATCTCTTTAGCTCATATCCTATCAGTAATAGGATCGGATGATATTATTCGCACATTAGCAACACCAGAGGTATCACCAATGTATTATCTACATCTAAAGACTTATGGTTGAACCATAAGTCCATAACCTGGTGTTTGATCTTATATTTATCCTGCGATATCTATGTATTTTTAATGGAATCATAATATTTCTTTACGACTATTTTTCGTAGTTTTGATAAAAACTATGATATACCTATACTTTTTATTAATACAAGTGTTTAATCGCTGTAACAAAGGTTTTAGAAAGCACTGACGATAGTCACGGTTTTGGTCGAAAATAAAAAAAGGCTTTTCTTATTCCAATTTGATATAAAACTATATAATATTCATATTTGAATTTTTAATGAACTATTAGTAGTTTACAATATTGTATGTTATGAATAAATGACAAAATTATTAAAAAATCTGCTAAATAAATATTACATAGGAAATGGAATGAAAACTACATAGGAAAATGGCGTGAAATTGTTACATTAACTACGGGGAGGGGTCAAAAATATCCGTTTTTTATTTTGAGATCTTGATGCGCACAGTGAGCGTGTGCGGCCCTCGACCGATCACCAGTAAGAGAAACTCAACAACTCCAGCTACTGAGAAAAACAGCGACGTTGCTTTCATAGTTTCCAGACTAAAGGTAATTTGTAACGCCTGGGGTGATTTTGACCCAGCCCTATGTCGACAGGTTAAAAAAGGCATAGTCACGTATTTACCTATTGTGTTAGGTAGGCGAATAACCTGAAGCCACAGTCTCTGCCAAAGCTAAAACCCACAACTTATAGCTTCTATTTACCTAATTTTAAGTATTTCATGCGGCGAGCATATTTTCCCGCAATATAAAAGGTTTCCGTCACTTCACTACGGATCTCCAAAACTAAAGTATCTGCCGATAGTAAAGAGTGTCGGTCGAAATGTTTTGCAACTGTGCTTTTAACTTGAATGCAAATGTTTTTTAGTTTATTCCGATTTATTTTTATCTCCCGACCAAAAAAGACGGTATTATAAGTTTGACGTATGTATCTGTGTGTATCTGTCTGTGGCATCGTAGCTCCGGAACGGATGGACCGATTTGGATGCTGTTTTCTTTATTTGCAAGCCAGTTTAATCGAACTGGTTATTAGTTGTTTTATTAAAATCAGTCCAGTAGTTAAGAAAATATTTGAGTATTTGTGAACGTTTTCTGTTGGTTAGGTGATCGTAGGAAGCAGTAAAGTGGCTGACAGACGGGCGAGTAAGTACGCGTACTTGTGGCTCGACGACCTTGCTCGCTCGTGTGTCAGCCTAAGTATGCGTACTTTAAAACCGCCGAGTATGTTCGCCGGCGATCCAACATGATTGATTTATGCTCGTAGCTCGTGGCTCGCGCATCTGTCAGTACCGCTAGCCGATTGTTTTGTTGTTGTGCAGTTGTGTTTTATGCATAAAATTAGTTTAAGTTTATGGTTTTCTGTTTCGGAAGTGACCGATTTTTGAAGCTATTGACTCGAATTATTTATGGAATTCATAAAAATCGAGCTGGATAAGTTCGTGGATAACTTAAACCACTTATAGCTCGTACGTCTATCGCCCATGTCGAGCCGAGTAAGTTCGCGAACTTAAAAACCGCGTACTTTCAGCTCGTACGTGTGTCGCCTACTTAAAATAGGCCTCTTGAAATAAAGCATCACTCAAACCTATTAATTTGGTTGAAATCGATCCAAATGCGTCAGTTGAGTTATTTTTAACTAAGATATTTTTTAGCTATTACACCCAGGAAGGGAAATTTGAAGTAAAAAATGTATATTTATTTTTAAAATTTCCAGGTATTTTTCTTTAAATTCCTCGCCGTCATCTATCTTTATACTTTATGATGGTAATAACCGTTCCTTCATTTAACACTGGAGCTTTTTTATTTGGCATTTAACACAATTTTCTAACAACTTACGCTTCGAAACGAGGCTTTGAAACTGAATGAGGGCAATAACCTGCCAAAAGTTTCAAATTTGCCACCACCCACATGGATTAAAGAAATATAACTTCTCAAATGGAAAGAGTTATAAATGAGAAGGATTTTAACTTAAGAACGGCTGATAAAATGTTGCATTATTATTTTTCATGATCCAGTCCCTGCAGGACTCAGGGCCTCTCCCACGAAAGGGGAGGTTCGGGGAACTTCGCAGGCGGGTTGGAGATCGCAGTGTAATAAATATAACAATGGAAAACGTTGCTGCCCATTTTTCAGTCAATGCAGACTCTAGATTTTTGTCTCGAAAACCTTAGTCGCGTTGTACGACACCCACGAGTGTAAGGCGTTGGTGCTATTCTACTCTGCCGGACACCACACGGCCACGGTTTCTTATAGGTATCACAGAAATACATAATTTAACAATGATATTACGCTATTATGTTTATTTTATTTTATTATTATTATTTTGTTTCTTTTACTAACTATTTTGATTCTTAATGATAATATATTATACTCTGTTGTACATACATACCTACTGGTGAACTGGTATTCTGTACCGGATAGTATCTAGGAGAAGAGCGGCATCGATGGACACACTACACTCACTACTTGAATATACACCACACAATACATTAAAGACACAACTATCCAATAATGATTTCTATGATGTGTAACTATTTGATAAGTAATGCTTTTTTCATATCGGTGCCTTCTTTCTTTGTTTGTGTGAAATAGAAAGTAACATAGTGTGAATCTGTTACTGGCCTATTTGTAAGTAACTTATTCTTTGTTTACTTATAATGTAATGTGCTGTAGATTCTTGTTGAATAAAGAAATAAAAAAAAAATAAAAAAAAAAAGACCTGGCGATCTGTGCTACAGGTTTGATTGTCAAATCTACTACAGACGTCAGTTCTCTCACATTTTGTGTATATTATTTGAGTTGGTTATTTGGCAGTTGTGAAGAAAAATAAAGAATATATTTATATTTTTTTATTATTTTTATATAACATAGTATCATAATCTGTTTGTAAATAACTATTAGACCTAGCGCGACACCCACTTTACACCTATCTACCCTTTTGTCTTGCTTATAAATAAACCTTCCTCTTAAATCACTCTATTCACTATACATGTTATCGGGTTTGTTACCACGGTTAGTATTGTTTTTACCTCGATATTTCGACGCAGTTGCATGCGTCATGGTCACGAGTTGAGCGATCGACTCTATCGATTGTTCAATAATATATTTCTTTCATGTAGAAATGCGTGTCCAAAATCCTTTACTCCCAGTTGTTACTATATATACATAGTATAAAACACAGTCGCTTCCCGCCGTCTATCCGTATACATATCCCTGTATATGTATGTGTACGCTTAGATCTTTTAAACTGAGCATCGGATTATAATTGTTTTCAACAATAGATAGGATGATTCAAGAGGAAGGTTTATAAGCAAGAAAAAAGGGTGGGTAGAGGTAAAGTAGGCGTTCGCGAATGAAGTCGCGCCCGGTCCACTAGTTAGTCTTTTTTTTCTTTTTTTGTTATGTCATACGGTAGGCAAACAGGCAAGTGGACCACCTGATGGAAAGTGGTCACCACTGCCTATAGACATTAGCAACACCAGGGCAGTCACAACTGCGTTCCCCGCCTCTGAAGAGACCTAATATACAATATACCTCTTGAACGATCCCATGTCATAGTCCAAAGGAAACACTGTGGCTGGGAGCTTATTCCACATCCGAATCGTACGAGCGAGAAACGTTTTTTCGAACCTTCGCGTGGCAACCAACAGAGGGTCTACGTAGCATATTAATTAATTGGCTCTGAATAGCATTTTTATGAAAATAAGATCAAACTTCGTTTGTATAATATTTTCACTAGTAACAAACAGAAATAAAAGTGCACATTAGTTTCCAACGGGAAGTGGGATATGAATAGTTTAATTTGGATAACTCCCAAGGGTTTCACTCATTAGGTTATGCAATATATGTATCAATATTTTATAATTTATTCTGCTTTTCCCATATTGGCCTCTACTAACAGCCATTAGAGAAAGTGCCGGACCATTAACAAGGACGCTGTTTAAATAATGTATAGGTAATAGATGTCTGAGGCCAAAGATGATCAAAATTCTGTGTCAGGGCCCAGATAAATATTATTTTGTTTCGAGTTGTACTGATGTGGTACCACACTATATACCAAATAGATAACTCAATCTATTAATGTTACCCCATTTTTTTTTAAATCAAGAAAACTCCATCTCAGGACTCTTCAAAACCGACCTACTTTTGAAACTTTTTCACTCATCAAGAAATAATTTCATAGCGCTAACTTCTGATTTCTATAAGGCTTAATTGCTTACCCGCCTCCGACAGCTAATAACGATGAGGTCGCATTGTCTTATTCTTCTTTTTTATTAGAATGCTTATAATGCTCTGCGTGTTTAATGCGTGCATGTTTAGTGCGATTGCCGTGGCGCTGCAGCGCCTCTGGCATGTTTGCCGAGGCGCGAACAAACAGATTTTTATGCAATCATACGCAGAAAAGTATCTTCCCTGATGAACAGAGTTTGCGGCAGTCGCAACACCACCCGCCATCATCCGCCTATGCTAGTCCACTAGAGCTCCAATACACCATTTGCAATATTCCCTTAACCTCTTGCCGTTGACATTGCCACCTATGACAAGATTTTCTAGACTGTTGCGCTTACTTCAATGAAAATCGAAAGAGCTCTAGCTTCAGTTTTCTCCCTTTCGCGGGCAAAGTACGGGATGTTACGGGTGCAGAAGTGGATGTCATAAATGGATGCCATCATCTTGGCGTTAATGTCCTGGTTGTGCTCTCGCGCACGAGGGCCTGGGGTCCGCCTTGACCATGATCCAGGATTTGGCAGATCAGATATTTACAGTGCAGCGACTACCATGTGAACTTCGTGAGCCTGCTACCAGGAGAACCTAACCAGATTGGATCATGGTTAAATATTCATCAGCTAATATTGAACAGTAAACAATAACATAACTTAGAAAAGAGTCATTGGTATACGGCCGCAGTGGGATTCGAACCCGGCACCTCTCGCTTACGAATCGGAGCCTCTCACCACTAGGTCACCGACGCTATTATTATAAAAATGCTGCGTCTTCATTCTAGATGCTCCGCTTTCACCATAAATACATAAAAAAAGTATAGCTAGCAACATTCCCAGTAATGAGGTTGGCTTGAAAGCTACTGATTACGACTGATGAAGGTTGAACACGCATTCGTGGATGGGAACCTTTCAATCTCTATATTAGATTGCTAATCATTGGCTCCAATGAGGACCCGTACGCATTTGCTTTATTAGATTAGTTTTTAAGTTACATAAGTGCGTTTTTAGAGCCTATAAGGACGTTATTTGCAGGTCTCACTGAAAACCATGGCCGTGTGGTGTCCGGCAGAGTAGAATAGCACCAACCCCTTACACTCATGGGTGTCGTACAAGGCGACTAATGTTTTCGAGGCAAAAGATCAAGAGTCTCCGTAGTCTGGAAAACGGGCAGCAACATTTTCCATTGTTATATTTAAACACTGCGATCTCCAACCCGCCTGCCAAGCGTGGGCATTATGCTGAGTGAGGCCCTTTTTACACAAACACCACCATAACACATTATCTATTGCACTACACAATAAATAAATAATCAGATAAGTATTTACATCGGCACTGTGTAATCTGTGTTATACTTATAATTGTATTATAATGTTTCCTTGTATCTTTATCAATGTTGTGGTGTTGTTGTTGTGTTAACAAATGTTTTTTCTTTCTTTCTTTCTTATTGTTGGACCACAGACGAAAAAAAAGAAGTGTATCTGTTTGAAGTGTATTTGTGGCTTTGTGTGTCTGTTTGTGGCGTCGTAGCTTTCGAACAGATGAATCGATTTGGATGCGATTTTCCCTATTTGAAAGGCAGTTTGATCTTAGCTCTGTTTGTTTGTTTGTTGCGGGACCCACGGAAGACCAGCGTCGCGGCTTCGCCCGAGGCTCATGCTGAGCGAGGTCTTATTATCAACTAGGAGGGCCACAGCACGGCGATACCAACTCGACACTTTTAATATGGCAACAATTTTATGTGTTGATGTAAATGCCTTTTTCTTTTTTTTGTTTATGTTGTGTTGTGACATTTCTAGTTATGATAAATGAGTTATTTATTTATTTATGTTTCGTTAAAATGGCTTCAGTAATTTAGAAAATATTTGAGTAAAAGTAAACTTAGTAGGGGGTTTTCTGACTTTTTCTGTCAGTTAAGTTGTGGTTTCGATACTTATGTCAGAAAGCTTATTTTATTATACATAAACAAACGTCCAGTGGCCGCAGTCCCCGCACAGTAAAGGGGTTAAAAGGTTTTCACGGGGTCGGCAACGCGTGGGTGATGCCCCTGGTATTGCAAACGTCCATAGGCTGCGGTGACTGCTTACCATCAGGCCGCAAGCTTGTTTGCCATCTTAGTGGAATAAAAAAATAAAGTAGTCGTGGCGCACCCGTACAGTCACCGCGTCGTGTGCGCGCCAGTAGGGTATATAGACTACACGTTTTCTGTCCGGTTGCTACGCGGTGACTATGCGGGCACGACGCATACCTACGCGTTTACTGTCCGGTTTGTAAGCGGCGACATATAAACGGGCGCTTATGAAGGCTACTATTTATTTATTATCGCACCAATTATATTTTCTGGTCTCATACTTGTATCGATGGATAAAAGTGATAACTGTCAAGTGATCGTGACGTCCGGATAAAATTTACAATTAAAAAGTGCCTGTTGTGTCGTTAATAATTGTATTTTTTCTTTGTTTTATTTTGTACAATAAAGAGTTCAATAAAATACATAAAGAATACGTTATGTTTTATTTAGAATCCTTAATATGAAAATGTATAGTTGTATATTTGCTACCCTACCATGAATCCATAATTTAAAAATAGTTACGTAATTATAAAAGGAAGTGTCAGTCATCTAGTCGTGACAAAAGCCGAAGTGTCTCATTGGCCACGATCATCTATAGCTACATGACCAACATTCAACTGAGTGGTTCAATGGTCAACATGCCGGTCTGCCACGCAAGAGGTCCCGGGTTCGATTCCCGGCCGGGCAGAAATTGAAATGATGAATTTTAATTTCTGTTACGGGTCTGGGTGTTCTATGTATAATAAGTATGTATTTAAAAGTATTTAAGTAGTATATCAGTTATCTAGCACCCATAGCACAAGCTTTGCTTAGTTTGGGGCTAGATGGCGCTGTGTGAATTTGTCCACGAATATTTATTTATTTATTTTTATGTATTTATTATTTCTCAATGCATAATGGCAATTTTAATACCTCGAGTCCAAGCATGTGCCCAAAAACCGTATAAGCCAAATGGTATTTGAACATAGCAGCCCAAATATGCCAGGGCCTGTGCTAGGGCTATTATTATTATTATATTTATAACTCGGAATAAATCTTTAAATAGTATTAAGATCTAATTTGACAAAACAACGATTTGTTTCGTGGCGTACAGGTTTTGACAATTCCTTCATATTGTGGCGATCAAAAGGTTAATAAAATACATTGAAGATATCAACATATATTCATGTGTTCAAATGCGGTCGGGCCATAGTGTGACAGTCAGCTGATCGTTCACGGAATCCAGCGCGGGAGACGGTGAATATTTTCTCCAGCAGGAGTTCTAGTTTATCTAGACCTAGAGAGAGTATCGAGAGAGACCTAGAAAAAAATGTGTCTCTACGGGGTACTCCAACCCGACGCATACTGCTAAGCTCAAACAGTTCTATTGATCAGTGATATTAACGCCAAATTGATTATTTATTACTCATGGCCGCCTTAAACACAAAATTAATTAATTAATATTACACAATGAATAACTGTGAGCTTACAAGAGCGAGGGTCTTAAATTTATGATTTATTTATTTTTCGGATGGCATTCGAGTCCCGACTGTTACTTAAATTTTTAAATTTGAAATTTACATTTCAAGTAGGCGAGAGCTTCAGTCGAAAGGGGCTGAAAATCTTCCGCTATGATGATGATGACATAATGAATATTAATAGTGAAAGAAAAAATCACAATACAGCGTAATCTCCTAAAAAGGTAGAATCCTCCGCCTATTGTCTTTCAAAGCATGTTAATACGGTCTAAAATAGAATACCAAGTCACGGTCTAAAATAGAGGCCAAGTCATTTTTATGCTCTCCCTTAATCCGACAGATTGTACAAACGATTTAAATGTGACGTAGCTTGGAGAAAATGTATTTTTTTGTCTCGCTAAGTTTGCCTCGGCCCAGTAATGTGTTAGAGGAAATGGTACAAAGGGAATTTTTTCTTTGACAATTTAGCGGGCACCAAGTAATTTATGTCTATTAACTGTCTGGAGACATAAATCGAGTCAAATTGAACCAAAAATGTCTGGCTTTAATGTAGGAGCAGTTCTTTGAGTCCAATGGTAGGCGTATTACGCCTACAATCAAGGAACTAAATTAAAGTCTAGCGTGGGGCGTAAAATTAGGTATTTATATTACGAGACTTACCCGTGTTGTACAATAGTATTAATATTCTGTGATTGTACAATAAAACCAGATCTTTTTTACAGAGATTGGCGATTGTTTAACACGAAATACATTTCAAATACAAGTTTTGAAACGTTGGGATAAAATGAAAATAAAAAATAGAGATTAATTAGATTAAAATGTTATATTTGAAATGTTTGGGCATCGGTAAAATGAAATAAATATTCTCAACCTGGGACTTTAAATACAAATAACTCATCTACTCCAGCTGCTATGGGATAATAATAATAAATAATAGTGGATAAATTCACACAGCGCCATCTAGCCCCAAATTAAGCAAAGCTTGTATTATGGGTGCTAGCTAACTGATATACTACTTATATACTTCGAAATACATAGTTATTATACATAGAACACCCAGACCCGTAGCAGAAATTAAAATTCATCATTAAAATTTGTGCCCGGCCGGGAATCGAACCCGGGACCTCTTGCGTGGCTGACTGGCATGTTGACCACTGAACCTCTCAGGTCGTCAGGTTGGATTTTGAGACCATATGGTCAGTTTCACTTTGCTAATTCTGTAAGCTATGTTTAGTTGGATTACTTCGTTATGAATTTTGTCCACTCCGAGCATAGCGCTACGATAAGACTGATATTTTTATCACGTGCGCGTGTTTTCATTTTTCCATCCTAATTTTGGGGTTAGGTAGTCTGCATCAGGTTATTGAAATTGGTTACCGCTGCCTAATGGTAATGGACAATAACACTGAGAGTCGAAAGTCCCTTAGAACAGCCAGTGGTTAGTAGTACTTGCCAGTTAGTATGGGATGGCTTGACGTAGTCAAGAATGACATGCGTGTCAACAAGCTAACCACCAAGGATGCCGAAGACCGAGAGAAGTGAGCCAAGACGAGTAGAAGGCGGACCCCAGGCCCTCACGTGCCGCGTGGGGGCGCAACCGGGACAAAACGCCGAGATGATGATGCTTATTAGTATGGGATCCCATAAGAACTATTAGCAAGTTAGAACCATTGGCTGCTCGAAGGAACTTTGGCTCCCCGTGTGTGTTCTACCGGCTGTCAATGGAATATTGGACAAGCTACACGAGCGGAGACAACGTGGAGACCTAATAGAAACGTACAAAATCTTAAACGGACATTATGATGTAAAGAACATTGAACAACTATTAAAGCGAGATCAGAACATTCGATTAAGAGGTTTTTCACCACTCGAAATTGGTACGAAGTTTCTCCAACAACAACCCGCACAAGCATTTTTTCAGCAACAGAGTCGTGGCACCTTGGAACAAGTTACCTGAGCAAGTTATATCAGCACCGAGTACCAAGTGCCTTTAAGAATCGATTGGATGAACATTGAAAGAAAACCAAAATTAATTAATTGAGATTGTCAATGGGTTGAGGATAATGAGATACAGACATATCAGTTGTTCCAACTGCCTGTCTGTTCAGGAATAATAATAATAATAATCTGGCGAACTTATTGATCTGATGCCCATAGCACAATTCTGCCATCTCACCATCTTCCGTGGGCTGTATACTTATCTTCACTACGCTGACCCTCCTGGTGTCCACGCGAAGGTCGAAAGAACGTTTCTCACTCGTAATTTTCGTGAGTGGAATGAGCTCGCAGCTACAGTGTTTCTTATGGACTACACCATGGGATCGTTCAAGAGGTAATTTAGAGGTCTTTTTAGAGATAAGCAACGCATTAGTGATACTCTGGTGTTGCTGATGTCCATAGGCGGCGGTGACCACTTTTCATCAGGTGGCCCGCTTGCCTGTTTGTTTGTCGTTACAAAAAAAAATTACCTGTGACCCAGTGTAAGATGTCCTGTGACTTAGTTTTTCTCAGCCAAGGAATTGAGGATAGTCACACAGTTTAGCACCAATCTAGAACTCCCGAAGTTTGATGCCACTAAGGTAAAGAAGACTACAGCCTGCCTGATGTCGCTGCGGTAACCGTAGCCTATGAACATTAGCAGTACCAGTGGTATCACCGTCGTGGCTGACCCCGTAACATACATTGCTCTGGTAGCAAATGTTTGCAAATTGCTTTCCGAATTTTGACTCAGACGAGTCGACAGATGACTTCGATACTCAGGTGGCTGAATGTATCACCATAGACAACTGGTATATCGCTATTAAGAGGTATCGTGAAAATTTCTTCATAGTTATTCATAAGCTACTAAAAAGTTACTTAGCAAAAATTGTGTTAGAAACTTTGCTGTTATGTCTTTGATAATTACTTCGTTAGGTTAATAAAAATATTAAATATTTAGGGGTTAATAAAATTAAACATAGGAATTACGTATGGTACTTTATTTACGTTACCAGTCGTTATTTTCGTATTTATAATACATTTATCGTAATTATAATTATAATTCAAATGAAGAAATTACAATAATTCCAAAATCAATCGCTAGTCAATTATTTATTTTATACTAATTTCCATTCTCAGTTTAAATTTGAAAAGTCGCAAGTATAGTGGCGCCATCTACGTCCACGAGTATTTTAGTTATATCAAAGAGTTTTACTTGAATATCGAAATTAATACTTTATTAATTGATATTGTCGAGCAGAAATTGAAATAATGTATTTTTTTTGTTACGGGTCTGGGTGTATAATAAGCACGTATTTAAAATAAAAGTATATAAGTAGTTTATCAGGTATTTAACATCCATAACACAAGCTTTGCTTACTTTGGGGCTAGATGGCGCTGTGTGAATTTGTCCAAGCATTTTTTCTTTATATTAATTTGATGATTTATTATGCTTAGACACATATATAAGTGTCGCTGACACTTGGAAGACGTCCTCATTCAAATAATGAGCCGAAGAAGCTAATTAACTAGGTAATATTTCATAATTACAGTAAAACCGGTTAGGAAACCCGGAGCGCGGCGTATCTTTGGAGATCAATAGATACGTCTTCAAAGGTTCTATTGACACCAATTTAATTGATCAAACAAACCCTAAGCCTATTTCACGGGTGGCTGCTTCAAAAGGAAGAGGTTCTCGCCTAATAGAAAAAAAGGACACTAAAATTAATTTGATTAATCTGCAGAGTAAATTATAAATAATAAAAGGAAATGGACGACAATGAAACGTAACGAAACGGTCGGAAGGTATAGTTTGACGACCTGAGTATTTCAATTGGTTAACGTGCGGATCGCCAAGAGGTCCTGGGTTCGATTCCCGGCCGAGCAGAAATCGAAATGGTGAATTTTAATTCTGTTCGCAAACATACAAGATGGAAAGTGGTCAGCGCTGTCTATAGACATTAGCAATACCAAGGGTATCGCCAATGGGTTACACACGTAGCAAAAAAGCAAAGCATCGGTTCCCCAAATCCCCACTTAATGGAGCACTAGTAACCTTACTCACTGGCAGAAACAAAATACTATTTTAAACCAACGACGAAAAAAGGGGTGTTATGAGCTTGACGTGTTGAGATCGTCGGTGGCCGAGCGGTTAGAGTATGCAACTCGTATGTCCCGGGTTCGAATCCCGCTCCGGCCATGTACCAATGACTGTCTTCTGAGTTATGTACATTAGTTGCATGCTAACCGATGCTCTTACGGTGAGGGAAAACATCGTGATGAAACCAGCACATTCAGGCGACTGGATGTGTAACCATGATCAAATCTGGTCAGGTTCCCCTGGTAGCAGGGTCATGGAGGTCAGATGGCAGTCGCTCCACTGTAATTACCTGACCTGCCGAATCCTGGATCATGGTCAAGGCGGAGCCCGGGTCCTCGTGCGCGAGAGCACAACCGGGATATTAACGCCAAGATGATTATTATTATTTATTTTATGAGCTTGACGTGTGTGTGTATCTACGGCTATGTTGGTTGGTGTATCGGTCTGTGGTATCGTAGCTCGCGAACGGATAAGCCCAATTTAATGCGGTTTTCACTATTTGTAAGACAGTTCAATCGAGATGGTTCTTAGTTTTCATTAAAATCGCTTCTGCAGTTTAGAAAATATTTGAGTTTAAGTGAACTTGATCTAACTTTTCCGACGTTTTTGCTGATTTTCGATTAGGTTGTAAAGTGTCTTCACCATATTTTCAATATTTGTCGACACTGGGCGGCCTGAAACTGACAACAAACTGGGACAGCAGAAATTCCAACACTAATATTAGGTATTAGGAAGGAATGCGTGAAGCTACCTTTAATATTAACCCAACTAATCTATAGTTTGTGTTAATGTTGTGATAGAAATAAATAAATAATATATTATATTATTTAACCTTATCAATAGACAAACATATTTAAATATGTATTTATTACTTTCTAATACGTACTATAAACTGCTAATTTAGTTCTTCCCTTCATAAAATATTATTAATTACGGTAGAGCCCTCCACTGATTTGAACGAGGCTCAAGTCAATTAGTTAATTAACTCTTACCAAATGGCAAACAAACAATAGCCTGCTAATTTAGCTATCTACTTAACAAAATATAATATAATTATGGCAAAGCCCTGAACTGTTGAGGAGAAAGCTCCAGTCAAGTACATATTACCAACTAATTGGCAAACGAACAGTAACATAGCCTTTTAACTATATACTTAATTAATGTGGTCAATCAATAACTTAATACCTACGTACGTAGGTACGTAACTATATTTATTATTTATAAGTTATAGAACTTTGTACCTATTTGCAGCTCTGCGGGGCTATTGGCTAACTCAGTTGACAACTGTTGACACTAGATAATTTTACACTACGTCATCTACGTTGAAAACTGGCAATAGCGTCTACCAAATTAGAGAAGTGTCAGATTTTTTTATGTCAAATTCAGTTGTCCACTGAGATAGTCGATAGGCCCTCAGATCAGATAACTACGTTCTCGTGTATGTCTCAACTATGTTTATATTACTTTTAGAATTTGGCTTAAGTTATGTACCTATTTTTATGTGAAATAAATAAATTTGAATTTCATTTTGGGTCTCGCTTACTTCAGTGAAAATCGAAAGAGCTCTAGCTACAGTTGTCTCGCTCTTTCGCTTGCGGCCAAGGACGTAATGCTATGGGTGCCGAAGTAGACGTTATATGCTAATAATAATCATCTTGGCGTTACTCTCCCAGTTGTGCTCTCGTGTGCGAGGGCCCGGGTCCGCCTTGACCATGATCCAGGATTTGGCAGATCAGTTTGTTACAGTGGAGCGACTGCCGTCTGTTAACAGAGGAACCTGATCAGATTGGAAATGATTACACATTCAGTCGCCAGAATGTGCAGGTTTCATCATCATCGGTTAGTGTTCAACTAATGTCATAACGCAGAAAAGAGGCATTGGTACATACATAGACCAGAAGTGGATGTTATTGGTAATTAATGAGTATACTAGAGATTATGGACATTATCTAGAAATTCATTCGATTCTGATTCTTAAATTTAACATAGCTATTCACATTGATTTTTATGAAGTGTTATTTCTTATGCGTGGAATTCGATACTAAGAACTTGCCCATTTTCCAAAGGATTGATATAAGTATATATCTGTTCTTACCAGTATCTACGTGGAATAATTTCAAGATTATAACTAGTTATAATACCTATCCAAAACATATTCAATATTGTCATAAATTATATATGATTTTGTTGTTTACTATCAACCTGATTGCCAATCGAGATAGAAGCAAGAAGATACGTCTGTAGATGTGTAAATTTAAAATAATCCTTTTGTAAATACAACTGATACTAAAGAGATAAACGAATACTTGCCAAGATGCGAACATTGTCTCGGCGAGCCAGCCAGTTATCGTCGGGCAGAGGACAAACATACAACTTGATAATGATATATCGCGTGTTTTTAATTCTGTGTATTTCCAATAGTGTGTTCTCTCACTATCACAGTTTCGATCGTCATAATTACGTTAATAGCAGACCTCATAATGTTGGTAATACAAGTCAACATCGCCATTTAATTTGGAAAAAGCAAGATGACGAACGACTCTTTTACCAAATCAGCGGAGAAGTAGTCGCCAGGGACACTCAGATACGAAAATCTTGCCCCCGAAATAACACGACGAAGGAAATTTACGGTTATGACAATTATAAACTCTTAGTGCGTTTGGGTGAACTATCAGACGGATTTGTGAAAGTGAAGGGTAAACACAGAGTGGTGTACATTGCAGTAGAAAAAGTCGCTTCAAACGGTACGAAGGGGAGCTACCAAGAAGTGAGAGTGTTGCCGGACATTGTAGATGAAAAGCAACTAAAATGGGATGTAAATAGTGGTGGAGTTTTAGAGATTACAGTACCTTATAGAATAAAGTTTGGAGAGACAGTAACCCCATATTGCGGATCTAATATTGATTACAAAGTGAGAATGATACCGAAAGAAGGTATACAAATACCAACAAATACTGCAACTACTACGCCTCGCCCAAGAAATGCTGGAGACAGAATATCAATCAAACCAACAGAAAAAAATACGACATTAAACTGGGAACACTTCAGAGGGTATCGGATTAGGTTCTAGATTAATAGTTTTTACGTTTTAATTCTTTGTAACAATTGCAACAAATTTCAACTGTCTTAATTCTTATAGTAATAAACTAATAATGGGAAGAAAGTAAAATGTGAAAATAAATTGATATAGTTTACAATGTATGTTTGTGTCTTTTTTTTATGTCATGCGGAATGCAAACAGGCAAGCGGGCCACCTGATGGAAAGTGGTCACCACTGCCTATAGACTTTTGCAATACCAAGAATATTGCCAATTGCGTTGCCCACCTATATAACACGTTGCTCTGGCAGCAAAAAGGCAAATGCCCCTCCACTGCCAGAGCCACGGTTCCCCAAATCACCACCCCATGGAGCACTGGAGATCTTACTCACCGGCAGAAACACAATACTATTTACAAGAGTATTGTTTAGCTGCGGTATTCTGTAAGGTGGAGGTACTTCCCCAATCGGGCGGCTCCAATTCGATCGGGAGACCACGCTATGCCCTACCTCTCTTAAATTGTGTCTATAATTATACAGATCAGGGACAGAAGCCGTGAGGTATCTGTGTCAGTCTGTCAGTCAGTGTCGGTGTAGGATAGTACCAAGATAGTTCAAGACGACTATCTAATTTTTTTTTTTTTTTTTTTTTATGTCATACGTTACTAATATTGTAGAGAAAAGAATACTACGCGTGATATCAAGCTTGGGCTAGGCTCTTGGGGTTGGTTGAAAGCTGCTTTTTGACACCACTTTCTAGAAAACCGCTTTCTATCAATGAGCTTTAGAGGTAGACGAGCTACAACCTCCGCGGCAGATCAGAATGATATGAACAATGAAAGAAATTTTGACCTTATATCCATGAAGTAAAGTTCGTTTTAGTATGAGCGCAGTCACGATAAATGGTATTCTAGTTAAAAGTATATTATAAAAAGCTTAATATTCCGTGTTTGGACAGATAACTCTGAACAGTCTGGTTGCTTAGTTACTTCTGATGATGACTGTAAACACTTATACTTCGATGTACTTGTATGTATCTTCTCTTTACGTATTCTTCTGTACGTGTGTTTCTCAAACACCTCCTACGTCTGGACTGATTTGAGTGAAATTTTGTATGAATATTTGCGTGGTCTCTGGATGGTTTGAACATACAAATGAACCCGGACATCACACGAACGAAGTCGCGCCGGGCCAGCTAGTAAACTATACCTACTCGTAAGTTTAAACTCACATGTACATTCCACAGCAGATACTATACATACTATAAAATACATAATGTAACATTTTATTTATTTCACAGTTTTACAGCATATGCATTATTTTTAAGAAGGTTACATAATTAAGTTGAAATGCCAATTACAAAACTGAAATTTGTAATTTAAGTAATTAATATAGCCAACACGCCATATAAAATACTGAAAGACAAAAAACAATCATAATAATAGAAAAAAAACTTACCTTTCTAAAATAAAATATAAGATAAGAGAGAGATCTCTGTGTGTGTGTGTGTGTGTGGGTGGGTGTATGTGTGTGTGTAAGTTTGTGTGTTTGTTAATGTATGTATGATTGTGTTATCCTTCACGTGATTGGAGGTACTGGATAACTTTTTTTATAAATTGTGCTCGGTTGAGGTGGAAAACGTCAGCACTGTCAGAGAGACACTTTTCATACCCGTCCATAGCCCTATTGAGCGGAGAGCCCAGGTCGTAGCCGTAGTACGTAATGTAACATAAATATGTTACATTACGTATTTTGTATACTTTTATAAATATTAACCCTCGATGAAAAAAGAGGGGTTATAAGCTTGACGTGTGTATCTGTGTATATGTGGCTTTGTGTGTCTGTCTGTCGCGTTGTAGCTCCCGAACGGATGGACCAATTTGGATGCGGTTTTCTCTATTTCAAAGCCAGTTGAATCGTTTTTTTTTTTTTTTATGGCATGCGATAGGCAAACAGGCAAGCGGGCCACCCGATGGGAAGTAATCACCACTGCCTATAGACATTAGCAACACCAAGAGTTGATATTAGCTATTTGCTGAAACAAACCATTGTTTCATTAAAATCGGTTCTGTAGTTTAGTAAATACTTGAGTTTAAGTAAACTTAGTCGGGTTTTTCCGACTTAATCGGATTTTTCCGATTTTTTCTGTCGGTTAGGATAAAGTATTTCAATAAGTACATAATACACAACATTTGACGTGTATTAATATTATATTTAGGCTAAGGTAGTAACAACACGAATTAAAAAAATCGTATCAATTTTAGTGAACCTTTTTATTGTAGATAGGTTTAATTAATGGAATTGCTATTGAACAGAGGACATAATTAATTAAAAACATATTTAATATCGGTAACGTTTTAAATATCACTGATAATATTATTACAGTCCGTATAATTGTTTTTCAATTGTGACCTTTATCAACAAATATTCATTTTTTTATGTTTATAGAATGAAATAAATAAATAAAATCCCCACTATCGCAATCACGTGCGATAATGCTCATAGCCATGTTAATTATTTGGCATCGTAAACATAGTATCATCTCCACATCCCAAAACTACTTCCCTGTCAAGTGTAAACTTGTATGGGCACTCTATTATTATATTTTTTTCTCCAAGCTTTTCTGTACAATTGGTTTCAACATATTCAGGTAAAACATGTATTTCATTGAACACGTTAAAGTCTGAACCCTTGTCCTTGACGAAGATGACTCTGCCATTAATTTCCACCTTAAGGTCGTCTTCTTCATCTATGGGGATATTTATACTATATGTCAAACCATAGCTAATTGAGGTTTCCTCGTTGTTTTTCCATTTGCAAAAGTCATAGCGCTTCTTTTCCGATTTCGTGAAAGCCATTGAAAATTCATAGAACAATTTTTCAGGGTCTCTAACCGGTCTAAATTTGTATGGGTCATCTTTGCACACTTTACACTGGTTATTGTTCGATTTGAATCGAGATTCACAGTAACATAGAAATGTAACAATTAAAACTAATCTGTACAAAAACATTATGAAACTGTAAATTAAATTATGAATGCACACAAAGTTAACACGACCGATGTCAGTTTACTAATGTGAAGTGATAAAATAATACAGTTCACTTATGAGCTCAGTAAATACCGAGTAGGTATTAATACAGCGTAGTAATTATTGCAATCATATACAAAAGCGTTCCTACACATTAACACTGCTACACATAGCAAGAAATCATGTTAACCAGTTTGAACTTTCAGAGTTCTTATGCTCTTCGTAATAAGGGTTAAAATCGAACTGCATATGATAACTTGATGCTTCTGTGTGTATATACGAATGAAATTACATTGTGTAATGAAATTGATTGTATATGACGACCTGAGTTGTTAAGTTGTTCAGAGGTTCCGTGCTCGATTCCCGGCCGAGCAGAAATTGAAATAATGTATTTTAATTTCTGTTACGGGTCTGGGTGTAGTATGTATAATAAGTATGCGATAAAAAACTTAATAAGTAGTTTATCAGTTATCTAACACCCTTAACTGACGCTTTGCTTACTTTGGGGCTAGATGGCGCTGTGTGAATTTGTTAAAGCATATTTATTGTCCAAGCATGTATAATTAAAATATCGTGACTCTTCATTACCCTAGAAACGATGGATTGACATCGCAGAGTCGGATGCGAGAGCCAACGGCTTGCGACACGAACCCTGGAAAGGGGACCTTGGCAGAGGCCGGGATAAGAGCTAGGACAATGATGATGACCATGTCTTTTTCAATTAAAACTTATTTTTTGGTGAAAAATGAGATATAAAAAGATGACATATTGGAATGACGAGACGAGATATTATCCCCAAAAATTGAAAAAAGCCATATCAGAGAAGTCTGTAGGCCAGGCTACAGGGCGGATTTTTATGTAATAAGCATGAACTACTTCTAAACAGTCTTCAAAGTTTAATATTACGTGTGTTTTAGAAGTGTGTACACACACAAACACACACAAGAATTTCCATCTTGTTTGAAGTTCTATTTGCGGTAATAGTTCGTACTTATTTAAAATGTGGTCGTAGGAAATCCCGTACACACGGCATATTAATATTTATAATTATTAATAGACACAATTATTTCTCCATATAAGTCTATTTACTTGTAAAAAGTTCTTATTGGACAGTGGTAGAAATCGTTTAAAATGTAAGCCGTTAAGGGTAGGTACCAAAGAGATTGGAAAGTTAGTTCTTGCCAGTCTATGAAGGTAGTTTTCCAATCTCTTTGGTAGGTACCCATGCGCCCTAAGTTTTGGTTTGACGTATTAGGTAGGTAGCCAACGATTCCTCACCGAAACAGCACACTAGTCGTTCTGTACTTCTTGTGATATGGTAGGTACATCTCTCCATACCAGAAAATATGCTGTATCCTATAAAATAACGTAAACAACAGTACCTACGTATTTCCTTTTAAGGTGGGGAAAATAAAATCACTGTTATCCAATGTATTTGTCTGTGAATAATTACACTGTAAGGCGTTGTCCTAATTGGTAAGGGTCGTGAGACGGGCGGTTGTGAGATCCTATTGGTCGAGCGAGGTCCGTCGTAAGACCGTGGTCGCACGACCGCTGCCAATTAGGGCAGCCCCTAATGGCCAATGAAACATTGTAATAAAAAATATTTAAAAAATATCTATACGCATAGGTACTATACAAGGGTTAAAAAACACTTATTGAAATTACACGAATCAGCATTAGCTAGTTCAGTGTCTGTGTTAAAATAACTGTCAAAAATCAGGACCAGTCTTTAACTAAACTGAAACTAATTGTTTAAAACTATCGCGGTTATTATCACACATTTTAAGCCCGGTAGGAAAACCGGAACATACCTTTAAAAATGTGTGAAAACAAATGGTCTAAAACAAGTGAGATTTTAATTGAGAGTGAGAACCCTAAAACTTGCGATAAATCCTATGCATGTACGTGGGTGTATTGTATGCGGGGTTTTGTATACGAGTATATATGTCGCAGCCAAATGGTTAAATTAGCCGGTTAATTAAACGGCTAGCTATTTAAGCAGTTATATCATTGAAATTGGCCAAATTTATGAACTTTGAAAGTAAAGTCAAATGAACGATATTGCCTCGAGTTTACGGAGCCCTTCCATTCATTGTCATAATGCTAACCTAAACTAACCGAATAGAAACATAATGTAAACTATTATTATACTTTGAAGTTATTGTGGGTAGGTTAGCATTGGAACAATGTGTGGAAGAGCTGCGTAAACTCGAGGCAATATCGTTCTTTCAACATCACTTTAAAATCTTATGAAACTGGCAAATTTTCAACTAAATAATTGCTCAAAAAGTTAGCCGTTTAGTTAACCGGCTAGTTTAACCATCCGGCTGCGACATATACATGTGATTCATGTGTGTGCGTATGATAAAGAAATATAGGTAGTCAGACAAAATACAATTGACTTGGCGCACAGTAAGCAAAGCCTCGTGAACGCGTAATCGTTTAAAATGTACAGAGTGTTATGGATCGTTTTAATGTTATCACTGTGCGAAGTTTACGGCGGGAGGAAAAGTTCATGGGGGTCCAGGAAGTGCTGTGAGGATGCAAGCTTTTGGTATAGGGAGTATTTTACGAAATCAGAACATTTCGATGGCAAATTCGTCGGTGAACTAAAGAGCCTAGACAGAGAATACAGAACACTATGCAAGACTGTAAACGACAAAAAAACAAAAGTGAGGTTCGGAGCTGAGTTCAAAATAATTACTCCTCTGCAGCAGTTCGACGCCGAGGACATTACTGTCAAGGTCCGGCATCGTGTCATTTTAATTATGGCTAGAAACAGGAATAGATATAAAACACATTCGTTCTTTGAGATCAGAATCCTGCCCGAACATGTTGATGTTAATGAAGCAAACTGGACCTTACATAATGATAACATTGTGATAATGATACCATATAAAAGTGACAAGCATTTGGAGACCGGAGCCTGTGGTGTGGTACCGTCCGATGAAGTGATCATAATTAAGGAAAAACAAATGAGTATAGAAGAGCGCTTAGCTGAAAGTCCTCTGATAGTAGAAGTGGAAGTTAATCATCATGTAATGAAAATTCAGCCAACAATGTCTTGAGTGTTGAGTGTTTAAGGTGTTGTGTCCGCGTTGAAAATTGCAATTGATCTTTTGTAAAGACTAAAATATAACGTCACCAAAAGTTTTGTAATTGTAAAACGCAATGAAGTGAATATCCAGAATTTTAGTTTTTATTGAGCTTGAATGTATTACAATATAACCGTTACTAATACATAAAACTGTAATTTATACTTTAAATAGGAAAGAATGATTATGTATTTAGATAAAAAGTTCTCATATCGTATTTTTGTCCACATATAAATTATATTACTCTAATAAATTGACTTTTGATCTAATGCTGACTTCTGTAGTGCATTAAGAACCTTCCTGAGAACAATATAACCATTGACTTGGAGATCGATCAAATTAAAATAGAAATGGTGATGTTTATTTATTTATTTATATATTTATTAAAGTTCACCAACGACTGTTTACAATATTGTATACATACTTATCTTGCAATATAGTAATACATCTAATTGCAACAACCACTTAAAGGTAAACATCACTTTCAGAAACTAACTACGCTTAAACAATTTAAAAATGTATAAACAAAATGTGTTCAAACAAAACTTCTATTTAACATGTTTGATAAAAGAGTAGAAAAATAATAGAGATTCTCGATTAAAGGATTGAACATTAGTTATAATTGTATCGAACATAGAAAAATCACTCAGTCAAACATTCGTGGGCCGATCGAAGGATGTGTTGATGTTGTTGATGTTGTGTTGTTGAGGCCGATGTTTGTTTTTCCTGGCTTTTTTCTCCCATATATTCGTCGCTTTTTACGTGATTTCCGTCCATTGATGTACCCGTCAATGGATGGCGTTGGCGTTATCTACTCTGCCAGTGACTAAACGGTCTGTTATGCCCAAAAAATTGATTATTAGTTGGCGGTATTCCAGAGCCGGCACGACATTCTGGTCGGATTCTGTCATGCCTGAAGAGTCCGCCTAGGAGAGTACCACCGCCAGCCATCGCTTTATCTATTTCCGCCGCCAAGCAACAATGGTTGTGTTGTTGTGTTTCGGTTTGAAGGATAAGGTAGCAAGCGCAAGTGCACAAACATGACATGAGGCATTTTCACAGCGACCTGCGGTTCTGCATTCTTGTTGCCAGCAACCGAAATGCATGAATCGTAGATGTTATGGGCGCCATGGGCTTACCATCAGGTGGGCTGTCTGCTCGTTTTTTACCGCGTATTGTGGATGTCTATACGCAGCGGTGCCCACTTACGTTGGCTGGTCCAAAAGATTTTAGCCAACGGCTTGTTATACATCCTATTGTTTTAATTTTTGTGTCGTTTAATGGCAAATTTTATTACAAACTCCTTGACCAAAAATCAATAGCCGGCGACTATTAGTTGCTTTTTTTAGCGGATATTTAAAAAAACATGTCTGTCCATCCATACTATTTTGGTAATATGGGAAGCATTTCGTGGCAGATGTATTATGATTATATTTTTAGGGTTGACGTTTAAAAAATTACTTGAAAATAGCATAGTACATTTTGGTCACCACCCACTTTCCGCCATTTGGAAAAAATATCGATTTTGCGGCCACTCATAAAACTTATGCCAATCGATAGGAAATTTAACTATCTCTCCATCACTATGTTCGAAAATGTTGAAAGCGGTATATCTTGCGAGATATCGCGGGTCATAGATGTACATTAACTACCGGCACATGCTGATCAAACACACTCTACTAAGTCTACTCATAGTCAAATATCTTCTAAACTACTAAACCGATTTGGATTAAATAATGCTAGGAATAATAATAAATTAAATGAGCTATCAAAATGAGAAAAACTGCATTCAAATTGGTCCATCCGTTTGGGAGCTACGATGCCACGGACACACAAAGATACACAAAGCCATTCAAAGCCACAGATACACACGTCAACTTATAACACCCCTCTATTTCGTCGGGGATAAAATACTTAAATAGGTAGCCATTCTGAAGTTCATTTATATTAAAATAGATACATTTTAACACTGTGTTGAGACTTCGACACCATTATAATATTATGAATTAAATAACCTTTTGCACACTAGTTCCACTATGTTCAACAATTTGTTAAATTGCAACCGGTTTCGAATTATTCATCTTTAGGCAATATTTGTAGGATTATCACGTGACTGGATCAGAAATGAGGCCGCATATCTAGGATTGTTGACAAACGTTCTAGAGTCGCAAACTGAAGTGAGAATGTATCGTAGTGAAACGTATCTCGTAGAACCGATGGGCGATGGGGCAGAAAGTTCCTCGAGTGGTGACAACGTAATCCCACGAGATGGTCGTAAAACTCTAAGGGAGCCCTATGCTCTGGAGTGAACATTATACAGTTAAGATGATTATTACATTATAACCTTACTCTAGCGACCACCTACTGTGCTTACTTTCCATTTTTTACGTATTTTGGGTAGGTACCTAACATTAGCCTCACCTCATAATACTCATTTACAAAGCGTAAAGCTACAACTATCTATCTTATCTTTCAAACCAAAACAGAGCAGCATGTTGCTATGCGGCAGAAATAGATAAAGTGGTGGAATGGAACCCATACAGGCGGACTCCTACGCTCCTACAAGTTATCCATATCTTATTTTGTATAATTTCGACATGATATTAGTATTGATATTCTCATGATATTCTCCGAGCTTCGTAAAAGCAATAACAGTTTTCGTAAGAAAAGATGGCGCCCGAATTTTCTTTTTTCGCGCGCGCCATTCCTATGTATGAAATATGTAGGCGCGTGCATGTGGCAGGAAGAGCGCCAATAATATTAATTGGCGGTATTATCATGTGTTTTTTTTTATCATACGGTAGGCAAACAGGCAAGCGGGCCACCTGATGGAAAGTGGTCACCGCTGCCTATAGACATTAGCAACACCAAGAGTATCGCTAATGCGTTGCTTACCTCTATAACACGTTGCTCTGGCAGCAAAAAGGCAAATGCCACTCCACTGCCAAAGCCACGGTTCCCCAAATCCCCACCCCATGAAGCACTGGAAATCTTACTCACCGGCAGAAACACAATACTATTTAAAAGAGTATTATTTAGCTGCGATATTCTGTAAGGTGGAGGTACTTCCCCAGTCGGGCGGCTCCAATTCGAACGAGATACCCCGCTATGCCCTACCTCTCTTGTTAACGTTATGTTCGTCCTTTGACCTCAAAAAGTATATCAGGACATTTTTAGTTTCCAATTTATAATAACGTAGTGTAGTAATTACAAAAATTATGAATAATATTTGCAATATATATTAGGCAATTTATCTTCATTCTTATTGTCATGCTGTTGGAGTGCCACAAACTTATCAGTGCCTATGGCCAAAACTGGAACTAGTGTTGCTATTTTGAAATGTCAGTTTTATTTCTACAAAAGCCGGTTCAAATAAGTTTGTGGCTTTTTATTCGTTTTCTACTAATTCTCATTGACGTTCACGTTGACAGAATGAGAATTCATAAATATATGTAGTAAATAAACTCATCTTGGCGTTAATGTCCCGGTTGTGCTCTCGCGCACGAGGGCCCGGGGTCTACCTTGACCATGATCCAGGATTTGGCAGGTCAGGTAATTACAGTGGAGCGACTGCCATCTGACCTCCATGACCCTGCTACCAGGGGAACCTGACCAGATTGGATCACGGTTACACGTCCAGTCGCCTGAATGTGCAGGTTTCATCACGATGTTTTCCATCGCCGTAAGAGTATCGGTTAGTATTTAACTAATGCATATAACTCAGAAAACAGTTATTGGAACATGGCCGGAGTGGGATTCGAACCCGCGACCTTTGGCTTACGAGTCGGATACTCTAACCGCACGGCCACCGACGTTCTCGTAAATAAACTAAACTGTAAATAAGTAAGTATCTGTATTATGCAATTTAATTATCTTATCCATACATATTATAAAAAAACAGTAAAAAATTGTGTCTGAATTTATTGTTACATTTACATTGAAGAATTTTAAAGAATTCTGTCTGTTTGTCTGTTTACTACTAAACTGTTGTAAACTACTGGACGGATTTGAATGAAACTTTTTTGTAGTATAGCTATTAAGCCTGGGCAACTATAGCGTACCTACAATTGACTTTGTAAACTGGAAAACCTTATGTAGATCCATAATAGACTAGCTAAACTATAAGTAGTATAGAAATGGCGCTAATCTAATTCGGTTGGGTAGAACCAGAGATACAGCTTGACCTCTCCATAGTACTAGCTTTGACACATTTAGGGAGGTCATTTAAATTGGTTGTTGGGAAAAAGATAAGCTGCCCTAAAACGATTTCCACGCGGACGAAGTCGCAAGCAAAAGCTAGTTTTATAAAATAGTTTCGTCTATAGGCTGCGGTGACTGCTTTTCATCAGGCAGGCCGCAAGCTTGGTATAAACTTGGCCACTTTAGTGGTATAAAAAATATTTAAGGAATATAAACGAGAAGGTTAAACCGAAATCCTAGATTAAGCAACGTTAGTCGAGGAACTGGATGGGTGACCGTTTCGAACTTTCGAGGCTAGTTGAATTGCTAAGGCGATGCCAAGTGAAGGTTTGCCAAACGCCAACAGTATTTGGCGAAGCGAGGTTGACCAAGGTCTACCGCTGGACCGGAGACTGATTGAACTGTCTCGAGAGCCGAGTGGCATCTCGTGTTGGTATATTATTATAAAATAAAGTATTTTGCATGTTAGTGAAAACATTATCTTACAAAACACTTTGTTTTAGTTTCATTTTTGTTGTGTATACGTCTATCTGTAGATCCCAAATGGATAGACCAATTTCAAAGCGGTTTTTTTGTTTGAAAAATCTTTTAATTAAAATTATTCCTCGCTTTATTTTAACGAAATCAGTTCAGTAGTTCAGTAGATATTTGAATATTAATAGACTTAGTAGGGGTTGTTTGTTCGACATGTGTCGGTAGTTAATTTACATCTTTGACTTGCGATATCTCGCAAGATATACCGCTTTCGACATTTTTGCATTTAAAGTGATCGATAGATATTAAAATTAACTATCGATTGGCATAAGTTCTATGAGTGGCCGCAAAATCGTTATTTTCTCAAAATGGCGGATAGTGGGTGGTGATTTTCTCCATAATAAATGTTCAATGCTCTTTAATCAGCGCATTTAGTGAATTGCTCCTATCATATGCTATTGTCATTTATTGATTTTATAAGTAAAAACGTGGTCGAGGCGACCTCAAACATGAACTTAGATTAGTCTAGTCCAACTGCCGTCACTTCAGAAAACGTCATCAGGGTGAAGTCGTTATTAGAGAAATGTCACAACATTAACAAGCATTAGATTCAGGATGAAATGAGGATTAGATCCCAGATAGTTTCCACCACTTTACATGAACTTCTTAAGGTTAGGAAGGTTGTATCTCGAATAATAGCCCACTTTTTCAGAGAAGAGCATAAAGTTACTTGTGCCAATTCATGATTTATGATTTCTATGGCCCGTAAAAATGATAGAAACTACATGGGTATGAAACTATATTTCATACTGAATCTCACAGCTAGAAATATTGTGACATTCTTTTATCAGCGACTATACGCTGATGACGTTTTCTGGAGTGACTTACTTGGGCGGCTGCCCTGGTTCATGTTTCAGGTCGCTCTGGCCTCGTTTAAATCCATAAAATTAACAAACGACAAAAGCATAGGCAAGAGACAGTTCACCTGATAAAATATTCATGTAATTCTATAAACGTTAACCCATATTTATAATCATATATAATATATCTTACCACGAAATGCTTCCCGCATTACCCGCGTCGTAGAGGTTGATATGTAGCAGACATGTTATTTTTAATAGTCGATAAAAAATAACTAAAGGTTGTCAGCTAGTGATTTTTGGTCAAGGAGTTTGTGATTAAATTACCTTTTAAACCTTACCAAAATTAAAACAATAGGGTGTATAATAAGCCGTAGGCTAAAAACTTTCGGACCAGCCTAGTATCATCAAGTGACCCGCTCGCTTGATAACCTCTATTACTGTGTAGTATAAAAATGAAACCAATATTATCGGGAATTCGTCGTCGAATTAACGGCGATCCGCGTAATCTTTAATGGGTCAGAGAGCAAAGCCACAAGAACGAATTTATAAATCTATCTACTTAGTACATACTATCTTTGTTTACGTACTTATAAATAGAGTTAGTAATGTTAACAAAAAATTATTTGATCCATGTGTGTTACTAGGTTTATGTGTCTGTTTCTTTAATCTTCCGCTGGGTACCCGGAGACTAGTTGAACAGTTTAGGGCCGGAAGGCGGTATTTTTCTGAACTTTCGTTATTTTAGAGGAAATTTCAAAATCCCGTTCAGATATGTAAATACTTACCGTTTTTTAACCCCTGACGAAAAAAGAGATTATAGTAAGTTTGACGACCTGAGTGGTTCAGTGGTCAATATGCCAGTCAGTCACGCAAGAGGTTCCGGGTTCGATTTCCGGCTAGGCAGAAATTTAAATGATGAATCTTAATTTCTGTTACGGGTCTGGGTGTTCTAGGTATAATAAGTATGTATTTAAAAAAATATACAAGTAGTATATCAGTTAGCTAGCACCCATAGTACAAGCTTTGCTTAGTTTGGGGCTAGATGACGCTGTGTGAATTTGTCCACGATTATTATTATTAATTGTATATCTCGTAGCGTCTGTGGCATCGTTGTTCCTGAACGGATTTACCGATTTGGAGGCGGTTTTCTCTATTTTAAAGCCAGATTAATAGAGATAATTCTTAGTTTTGTTTCATTAAAATCCGTTTTGTAGTTTAGAAAATATATGAGTTTAAGTAACTTGGTCAGGGTTATCCATTTTTTTTCTGTCGGTTAAGTTATTTCTTCTTTCGCAATGCTTGCATTGTTGGGTTTCTGGTTGATGTTGTTGCTGGCATGTTAGGGCTATATTACCTTATTCTATTTTAATACCACAAAAAGGTCGTCCCTCATGCATACAGTAGCTTGTCTTGGGGTTAATGTCCCGTTTGTGCTCTCGCGCACGAGGCGGGATCCGTCTTGACCACGATCTAGGATTTGGCAGATCAGGTAATTACAATGAAGTGACTGCCACCTGACCTCCGTGACCTATTAACAGTGGAATCTGACCAGATTGGGTCATGGTTACCATTCAGTTGCCTGAGTGTGCAGGTTTTATCATGAAGTTTTAACTTGAGAATTGGTTAGTGTTCTCTCTGAGAGTCTTCAAAAAACGAGTTGATACCTTTCTCATATGCCGGCGACGCATTCTCAACGGCCCTGGTGTTGCGGATGTGATCATGGGCGGCGGTGATCACTTACCATCAGTTGACCTGTTTGCTTGTTTCACTCCCTTTTATATAAAAAAATACGCATAGAAATCATTACAGGTATCTCCGTTAAAATTGTGGAGGGATGTAAAGATTCTATTTTATTGTTTGAAAGGGTGGCATACTCTTGAGGTTGTATCAGGTCAGGGTCTGAAAATAGAAGTCCTGAATCCTGACACCAAGAACTGTGAACGGATTTTTTTATTAACAGATATTTCATTGTACCTACGATTAATTTAGACTTAGGTAAATACTTGTCTTAAGACTCATTTTGGGTCGTTGCATCAACATAGTAAGTACAACATATCAACTACTACTTAAGTAGTAAATACTTAGCTTGGAGATGTTGTGTATCACGCCGATTCCCGCCAGACTATAAAAAGAAGACTCTTTGTTCTAGTGTATGTGTATTTCTTTTTCATGACACATCGGAGAAGCTTGTTTTCCAGTTGATGTACAAAAAATACACGCCAGTATTAAATCAACTATTTTAATTAGTACACAACAACCTAATAATAATTATTATTTTACCACGAAAACTTGGAACGCCATAACAATATTTCCGTTGTGTGCGAACGAAACACATGACCAGCAGTCCGGGTCACTAGACTACGGAACGACGGATCTATCATACCACAAGTTAGACAGAGATAAAATATACTATGTTTTTAATCCAAAGGCTTCAATGGTGAAAATAGGAGTTCTGAACCAGAGCCGACACACCACATATCAAAGTCCGCTGTGAACATCTGCGCTTTTCTAATTACACAGTAGCATTGAAACGAGAAATCGCAGCGTGCTAGGATTACCGTTTCCATTGCCACACGTTTAATATTACCATCAGGCAGGCCGCAAGCTTGTTTACCATCTCAGTGGTATAAAAACTAACTAGTTGCATCACGTTTTGGCGGGTGTGCTCCAAAGGCCGGCTATCTTTTGATAGCAATACTAATTTTTGCGGTTTCTATATCAAGAGGTTACTTGAAACTACTTGAAAGACAGATTTTGGCTAGGTATACAAGTAAGACAGTAAACCATTCATTTATTCACGTAAGGCTCACACGTACATTTGATATTCGATATTGCGTACTAATTTCGTACAGAACAGTGTAAATCCCCGCTAGGCACAAGGTGTATTGAGCTGGCAGGTCTAAAGTACATAGGAACATATGTGTAAAGCGAATGGAGATATACCGCATATAAACCGAGGATGGTGTTAGTTAAAATCCAATTATCTCTTGTGCAGCTGTAGTTGGTTCGTTGAGATTTCTCATTGGAGACGGGACTTTAATCTGTTGTGCTAAATACTCGCACAGCACATTATATGTTCAAGGGTTCCGTTTTAAAATAGGTGGGTTTTTCTTGATGCTGTACATTAATCGGCAGGGTAGATCATAGAGTGAACTTCTTCTGTCGATGGAAGGCGACTAGTGTCAAAGAGCTGGGGCTCTTCCTGAACCCTTGTTATCCGCTTTTGGTGTGTTGACCCTACTTACCACTATAAAGTTGCACCAAAATCCGTTTCTAAGGTCTAGTGAACAACAGACTTAGTCAGGCACGGATCCAGCCCCTAAAAAATGATTTTTTTATACCACCAAGGTGGCAAACAAGCTTACGGCCTGATGGTAAGCAGTTACTGGAGCCTATGGACGTTTGCAATACCAGGGGCATCACTGGTATTGCAGATTTGACGACCTGAGTGGTTCAATGGTCTGCCACGCAAGAGGTCCCGGGTTCGATTCCCGGCCGGGCAGAAATTGAAATGATGAATTTTAATTTCTGTTACGGGTCTGGGTGTTCTATGTGTAATAAGTATGTATTTAATAGTAAATAAGTGATTTATCAGTTATCTAGCACCCATAACACAAGCTTTGCTTACTTTGGGGCTAGATGGCGCTGTGTGAATTTGTCCACGATTATTTATTTATTTATTTATTACCCACGCGTTGCCCGTAAAAACCTTTTAACCCCTTTCTTGCAGAACTCCATGTTGTACTTTCCAGTGAACTACCTCTCCAGGTAGATCATTCCATAACCTTAGTGTGCGTGGGAGAAAGTTAGGTTGTGGGCGTGACCACCTGATTTCACAGCAAAATGTTTGAGGGACTTCACCTTCTTCTTGGGTGTCGTACAAGGCGACTAATGTTTTCGAGGCAAAAGATCAAGAGTCTCCTAAGTCTGGAAAATGGGCAGCAGCATTTTCCATTGTTACATTTAAACACTGCCATCTCCAACCCGCCTGCCAAGCGTGGAGATTACGGCAATAACCTCCCCTTTCGTGGGAGAGGCCCTAAGTCCTGCAGTGGACAGTTACGGGCTGTGATGATGTGCAGGTCATTACGATGTTTCCCCCACCGTAAGAGCGTCGGTTAGTGTTCAATTATAGTACATAACTCAGAAAAAAGTCATTGTAGATGTTGGTCAGACAAGTTGGACCCAGAATCAAAATTAGGGTAAGTACAATAAAAATTCTCATCTGTCTGCCTTCATTTATATCGGATACGAACACAAATTTGAAACAGGATAAGCCTGACTATATTACAAGGGAATCTAAATAAATTTCCGTTTAAGACCCCTGTTTTGTTTTTTTCGAGTTGTTTAGTTATTCATAAGGGACTAACACACGTGTGCGTCTCCTACGCATTACCTTCATTCAGATACATACATACATGCTACAGTAGTTCCGATACCTCAGTATGTATTGAATTTAATTTTATTGTATTAATGTAGTGATTCAATTGATTTATATTATGAATTCATTTATATAATTTTTTTTGTTATGAAATATGAATTATGTTTTTAAATGTTAAATGTAAACGCTTTGGATTATGTCTGTAAGTTTGCATTTAATTCAAATAAATAAATAAAAAGGATACGTACGAAAGATAAAAATTGCGATGATAGATAATTTAGTGATGCGTCAAGTCTTGTAGGTTACATTCTCCGCTATTGACTTTAAAATACTTAAATTTTTTATAATTCTATAATTTTATCAAATAAAAAACGTATAAGGCAAAAACGTATGTACAACACACTCATGGCAGGTAGGTAGTTTCAGGTAGATTGTGAATGATTTTGTTATTGTGTATCGTTGGCAGATAGTATCTGCTATAAGTGTATGTGTATTTTGTGTTGTGAGCTTGTGATGTGGTGTCTTAAGGCAACAATAAAAAAAATTAATGCCTTCTACACGTAAGGGTAGGCCGAGACCATGTGACCCATAACAGATGTGGAAGAGACGAGAGAGAGAGAGGTTTGCCAGGACCGTAGCAAGTGGAACGATGTCTGTCTAGTTGATAACTCATTATTTCTGTATTTTATTTTATAAACTTGGACAAATCACACAGCGCCATCTAGACCCAAAGTAAGCAAAGATTGTGTTATGGGTGTTCGATAACTGATTAACTACTTATAAACATTTTTAAATACAAACTTATCGTACACCCAGAACCGTAACAGGAATTAAAACTCATCATTTAAATTTCTGCTCGGCCGGGAATATAACCCGGGACCTTTGCGTGGCAGACCGGCGCGTAAACCAACTAACCCACTCAGGTCTTCACCCCAGTTGCCTACCCCATTCTCAGATATATGAGAAAATATCTAAAATTAAAAAAAAGACATAAAATTCAATCTACTCCGATCCGATCATCCGATCCGAAATGTTAAGAAACACTTCACCTACAAACTAGGTTACTGTGAAGTCGATGAGTACCTATAGCTGCTGAGTTTACAACGAGCCACTCGAGGAAAACTTTCAACCAAGACGTATTGGATATCGCTTATACACCTCGCTATGGTGTTTTGCTTGGATATTTTAAAAAGATATTACGCCATGTCCGTTATGCAAGCACAAGTTTTATAAACCATTACGGGGCAAACCAGTGGGTAAATCCATTTATTATCATGTTTTGCACAAACGTGTATCTATAAATATATTTTCCTCGAGACTCGTTTGAGGTAAATGTTCAATATTTATACCTAAGTAAATGTTCAATCTTAAAGGAAATAACAATGTATATATTTCATATACCTAATCTGAATAATTATTTGTTACTAGCCGTTCCCAGCACGCAGTTCGGATCTCATGTAAACATTCAAGTGTTACCCTATTATTTTCCCTGGATAAAAAGTAGCCCATGTCACTCGGGAATGACATAGCTAACAAGTGAAATAATTTTAAAAATCGCAATAGTGTTTTTTTTCGTTTTTTCTTTATAAACAAAAATACAAATACTTTTCTACTTATTGGGATTTTTAATAAAGAATTTACGCATTAACTATCATTACTATCATTAACTATATATTATAATTTTAATTTGCTGGGGTTGATTTTTGGGGTTCAAAATTTGTGGGAACATAATATGCAAAAACCGTGCGGTAGAATATCTACATTATACCTTTGAAAACCCTTAACATAACCTATATACCTTATTGCTATTTACGTCAAAACCTATCTATTGCTTTTCCTATAGCTACTACATCTTGGCGTACTACAGCAGCAACATTAGTGCGAATGCCACCTGACATCCGCGACCCTGTTATCAGGTCAGATTGCAGTCGCTACACTGTATTTACTTAACACTACACGGTATAAACATATGAATGAATGAATGATTTATTGCTTCAATATGTGGTATAAAAAAGATTTACAATAAGACACTCGCTTCTCACACTTTACCAGAATCTGGCATGCAATATTAAAAGTAATTGGTTAATCTAGTTAATAGTAAAATGTTCGTAGGTAACAAATTTCGTAAATAATCATTAATCTACAAAATAAATATGTCATTCCAAATAATCAATTATATAAATTTAGTCTTTTATAAAAATTAATTAAGACGAAGAGAAATAGATATGTCATTACAATTATGCTAATTTTCAACGTCAAAATAAGAAACAACGTTAAAGCAGCAACCAAACGCTAACATTACACTGGCAACATTTCCCTACGTCATAACCACTTCAGACCGATGTCATATTGCTAACGGTCATTCTGACTCTTCCCAAACGACAAGCGAAATATGGACATAAAAAAGTCATCTGATACCGTGGTCAACAACATGATCATATCTACGTCCTGGGTGAACCAAAACTGGGATTGTAAAGAGGAAAATTATAAAGAACACGCCAAAAGCTAAGCTAATGTCACCTAAGAGCCTTCCGAATTAGAGTGTAACAAGCCGAAGCGTCTGAAATGGCCTCGCGAAATTCTCCTTTCACGGTCCATAATTTAGATTTTAGACCAACAAAGGAAGCATCTTGGTGACAAACATCTTTGCTTGCCACAGCCGTTCTGATTTACCCATCGGACGCGTAAAAGGAAACACTACTTTGAAATATAGACCTAGATTGAGTAATACTGTAGCGAATTGTTTATCTTAATCGTATTTTCGTTAGGTTTTTAGGCCACAATGTAGGAAAGATTTGTACAATGGTAGTCCTTAGTTTTTAGGCCACTATGTAGGTATGCAAATATATTTCATCAAAAGCGAGACACTTTTTTTAAGTTGGGGCGCAACAAACTACTATCTAAGTTGGTACTTATTGCTAGTTCTTGTGTAGTTTACTACACTAGCAACAAATAGGTAGGTATGCAAACATTTGAGAGTGTCGGTAGACGATTGGTGAAGGTATCAGATTCGAAGTGAGATGTACCGGGTTCGAATCCAATTGCGACCATGTCGCAATGACTCTTTTTTGAGTTTGAGTGAGTGCAGGTATAGTTGAATACTAACCAATGAGGTGACGATACCTGTAAATTCAGGCGACTGAATGTGTAACCATGATTCAATCTGTTAAGTTCCCCTGGTTGTAGGGTCACGGAGGTCATATGGCAGTCGCTCCATTGTAATTAAGTGATCTGCCAAATCCTTGATCATGGTCAAGGTGGACACAAGGCCCTCGTGCGCGAGAGCACAACCGGGTCATTAATTCCAAGATGATTTATTTATTTATAGCTACGCACCATCGCATTTGTTTTATTTGACCGACGCAAAAACATGTCGGGGTATCTTAAGTTTGACATGTGTATCTGGCTGCGATAACTTTTCATATCATTCTTTGGTCCATATCTGGTTTGGTCACGTGTTGCGTAAGCCTCAGGGATACGTGGGAAATAGGTGCCTGAACCTTCCGGTATCAGGAAACAGGCCCCGTGCGCGACCCAAAAAGCGATGGATCGACATCGCCGTGTCAGATGCGAGAGCCAACGGCTTACGACGCCAGGATGCCGAAGACCGAGCGAAGTGGAGAAGAATGGGTAGAAAAGCGGATCCTGACAGAGACCGCGATAAGCGCTAGGACGATGATGATGAATTTTTCATATCATTTCTATCCTTCACAAAAATATTTCGGTTTTCAACCCGTTCCCCAAGCTAAGAGATTATGCTAAACAAACTATATTATTGTCATTTTTTAAAATTTTCTTGATTGTGATCTGTCTAAGGCACGTCAGGGTTTGTAGCCTGAGATTACCTACCGGACCACGTTACCCCTGGGAAAGTTCCAAGTGAATTACCATGCTAAATTTATGGCTTCCACCATTGTTGGAGCATTATCATAACCCGACAAAAACCCGCCAGAGCCTCTGGGGCTGACGTTTGAATTATAACCGTTGAAACGGATTTATCTTGCGATTGTATTGAGTTATAGCATGTTGTGGTGTGGCAATTTGTATCCGTCTTCGCTCGTTCAATTGTTTGGAGTAGTTGGCAGGTATATAAACTCTGGTGGTTAAGGTATCCGATTTGTAAGCGACAGGTATCGCTACCCACTGCTGTCATGTACCAATGACTCTTTTCTGAGTTATGTACTCGTACATACATTAGTTGAATGCTACCCGATGTTATTTTTATTAAATCTTTATTTAAGGAGTTTTGTCAAATGCAATTGACAATGTCACTCAGTAATTTCTACAACAGTAACTCCTAACGTTTTATTTATGATATCTAAGTTAACAGGTTTGTACAGAGCTCTGGAAGACTCCGATGGAGGTTATGCCAGGGCGCTGTTATATCACCCAATGTCTTATCTACATTTGAATATAGTATACAGTTGGCTCCTAAAATTATGATTCCGCGCACATTCCATTAAGATATATAAGTGCTCAACCACCCCACAATCTATACAATTCGCCGAAGATTCTTTACCCATCATATGACCAAAGTTTAATGGAACGTGTCCAGAACGTATCCTCATTGCCAAACTAAGGTGAATGAATGAATGAATGAATAACGCTTAATTGCACAATCAAAAGAATACAATGCTTCCTATTAAGTGTACAATAATTGATCTAAACACATGTAGAGGTCCGACGTAGCTCTAAAGATTGCCAGGCTGAAGTGGCAGTGGGCAAAGTTCTCGAGTGGCGACCACGTACTGGAAGACGCAGCGTAGGTAGGCCTCCCACAAGGTGGACCGACGACCTGGTAAAGATTGCTGGTACCAGCTGGAGGAAGGAGGAAATCTCTGGGGAAGGCCTATGCCCAGCTGTGGACGTCCTTCGGCTGATATGATGATGATTACATGTAGAGGTTCAGCTTGAATTGTTTTATAGCAAATTCCTTTTTGTTAGGATCTCTCATCAAAATGTTCCTTCCAAATCTCAGCACCAATAATTTTGATTTTAGTGAAGCAGTCACTGTAAAAAGGAAGCAGCTGTTACCTCAATACCGTCAGTAGTGGAATACAGATTACACCCGCGCTTGGCTCTGTAGCCGACCGCTTGGCTACAGAGCCAATGTGCGTGAAAGCACAACCGGGACATTAACGCCAAGATGAGTTTTTAAATTATAAACAACTATGCTCAGTTGCCATGTCAATCGGTTAAGTTTTCTGCGTGCGCTCAAGAACACAACATGGTTGAAAGGTTGGCTGTCACTTAAACAATTTTAATGTTAGAAACTCTAGGGAAGATTAGGCAAACATTTTTGAAGTCTGATACGGTATGTACATGATCGATAATACTTGTAAATTTTTATTTACTAATTTGAATTGGTAAATTTTTATTTACCTACCGAAATTGGAATTGAAATAAGCCTCCTCCACATGAAGAGTTTTGCCATAACCTCCAGGCTTTGCAAGCGAGAGAGTAATTAACACACAGAACGTAGAAAATAATCAATACTATTGTTTATTTTGTTTCTACATTGGTCTTGATTGTACAAGAAAATGGTTCATAAAAAGCTATGTTTTATCAAAGTGGATACCTATACAATAAAAGAGCAAAAGTGTACGTGATAATTTGATAGATATAGGCAGGTACAAAAGCGCAATTTAATATCGAGTACGTGCTGCATGTTTGAACAAAATGAAAGCCTTTGCAGAGGCAAACATTTTTGGCACAAAAACATAGGAATGCAGTAAAAAACAGGTGCCGAAGGATCCAATATGGCTGCTATCCCCCGGCTATTGGGAAAATGGCGGGAAAACGTATTGCTTAATTGACAACCTCGTTTAGGAATTGGATCACTTTGTTTTGCTCCCTGCGAAGTCCAAAATAGGAGGGAAATTTTCTAAACGTTATTTCATACTGTTTCTATTGTAACGGGTTTCTTGAGTTAAGTATTTCCTTGAACTTACTTAGTTATACCTACCTACCTATAGGATTTTGGTGGAAGCTGTTGAAGTATTTTTTTAAGCTATTTAAGTGGCAAACAAGCTAACGGCCTTCCTGATGGAAAGCAGTCACCGCAGTCTATGGGCGTTTGGAATACCAGGGGCAGTCTTTAAATGATACCACCTACCATAGTACCTATCGTAAAGGAAATTGAATTTATTGTGGGCTTTCGCTGCTGTTTTCAATAAAGTGGACTGTCTGCTTGATAAAACATTTTATCATACTGATATTTTTATCAACAAACTTTATGATCCCTTTGAAAACGAATAATGAAATGAAATATATTATAGGTTTTAAGGCTTTCGTGTTTATTCACTACACTTTCACTACATCCGGTTTTTAACAACGGTTAGTATTATTTTTAAATCGATATTTCGACGCAGTTGCATGCATCATGGTCACGAGTGGACTGGTGATTGGTTGAAATATATTTATTAATTTTGTCTGTTACATATATTATGAGTGGCTGGTTCTGGTAGGCTATCGCCTGTGCTACAGATTACCAGCTTACATTTAGAAATACTAAAATATCGATAAAACACAAAATAACTTGATTAATCCATATAGGGCCAAGAAACTTAAGCTCCTAAAGTGGTACATAGACTCTGACTAAAAAGTGAAGCGACTTCGATTAAAGATTGATCGAAATCAACAAGCAAACAAATCTGATTAAATAATGAAGACAGCGAGATAGTAGCTAAAAGATGGACGTCTTCATTATTCAAAATCAGGTTGCTTACTTGTTGATTTCAATCAATCTTCAAATTTTCCATGTTGCCAGACTTTTTCCTCGGTGTCTATGAGAGTTTGTGTGTTGTTTATGTAGAGTCGGCTGTAGAGAGAACTGACACACCTATCATACACTAAATATATTCGGTCCATATAGGGGTCCAGTCACTCTGCAGCTAACTGTACGTGCGTGCGTGTATGTGTGGTTCTTTAGCACCTATGTTTATTTCGAATAAAGGACCAGAATACTATAATCGTAATAACATATTCCTACTGTATTAAACCCGTATCCGAAAAATACGAGGCGATGCAATAAAAAGCACGTGACGGCAAAATCAATATGGCGACCGCCGGCCGTGGCAAGCGATTGGCCAGGGCGAGCTCTGGCTTTTTATTTGATGTAACCAAACGGCTTTTACGAAATTTAACAGCATTCGGCTGGAATCTGAAAAGCGTAGGTACCTATGTGTAGGCACATAGGGCCTTTTAAAAAACCTGCACTTTTTCAGTATACTTGCTCGTAAAGCGGTCGTACTGCGTCTTGGCTATTATAGTACAATACAACAGTGTTAATGCATTACCTTGCAGAATCATACTGTTTTACTTTTCATATTCTTAGTAACAGCTTAAAATATGAATAAATCAAGGATCAAGGATAAGTTCTTGTGCTCTTGTTTTTTGTTCATACTTATCGTTTTCTAAATTAACATTTTTCTATGGGGGTAACGCGGAGGGTGGGTGTTACCTTACAGTTGTGTATTTCAATGTAGGTACTCATCCACAGGTACAACATTATGAATCATATATTTCGGAACCGGACATGAGTGTCGACGATCGACATTGCGTTTTCGAGTAATTAACTCGAAAACGCAATGTCGATCGAAGCGCCACCTCGCGGTTGAAAATACTAGGAAGACGTCATATTCGGCGCACGGCCGTAAAAACACTTTGCATTCGACCACGGACGAGTTAAGAACTGGAATTTGATGCTCCGTTGTAGAAGAGTGAAGAAGGAAGTGTGGTAGTAGCCGTGAAAGTCGTCCAGAAAGGAGAGTGTTAGTACAAAAGGGACCTTAGAAAGATGGTCGCAGTGGCAATGATTAAGAGAAAGATGGCCTGGCGCACCTTAAGATTTGGTCAGGCAGGATGACCATGCGTGGTGGCGGGTCTGTCAAGTGACCCAAGGGTTTGGTAGTCCCAAATTGCGTCTGCTACTGTAACTAACTACCTTAAATTCATCCTATTCTTTTATTGTTTGCTTTTTTATTTTTATATCGCTTAATTATCCCAATACACTTTTAAACTGTTCGGCTGAATCTTTATTTCTACGACACTATCCCGGAAATACCTTCTGATAGATCTCTCCATCCCTCCCTGCTAGAGACTGCCCTAATTTCCCGACATAGGTATATTTTGCGCTTAAGCCCATATATTGAAATCTATATTGAAAAGACTACATAATTATAGGCTTTGTAGGAAACCGTTTCCGATGGCAGCGACGGAACATGTGCGTCGATAGTTGGCCGCGTTTTGAGTTTATTGTCGATGTGTGATAATAGAAGGTAAAGTTGAGGGAAAGAGAGGACGAGGAAGGCCAAGATTAGAATATTGGAAGGACGTGAAGGAAAAAGTGATCGCCGGGGATTACAAAGAGATGAAAAGGTTGGCAGACAGGAGGGAAGAGTGGCGATTGCTCCACCGACAAGAGTCATACTCTTAAATATATGATAATGATGTCTGTGTTTCTATCTAGGGAAGCCACTCGAACTAGATCAAAAAAGCTAGTGGCAATTCTTTGCTTGTTCAATGAACACGAATTTATGAACAAGGTCCATTGTACCCCAACCAATTTGATGGAATTTATGATAAACAGCATCATCTCTCTAGCAGGGCCCTCAGTTTGGAATACATAAAAATAATACTGATCGTAAATTGTCCCAATGTACCTCTTCATGTTTTAAATCCATGGAATATATAACAACCTGACGACTTGAGTAGTTTAGTTGGTTAACACCGGTCTGCCACGCAGAGGTCCCGGGTACGAGTCCCGGCCGAGCAGAAATTGAAATAATAAATTTTGTTTTCTGTTACGGGTCTGGATGTTGTATAATAAGTATGTATTTCAAAGAATATAAGTCGTTTATCAGTTATTCAGCACCCAAAACATAAGCTTTGCTTACTGTGTGCTATGTGTGAATTGTCCAAGCGTATTTACTGTTTAAGACCTGTAAAATATTCTTTTTTTTTGTAATTTTGTGTGCAATAAAGAGTGTATATATCGAGTCTGTCTGTTTTCTTATAGTTATTTATAATAGAAAAGAAATTCAGCAGGAAAGTTTACTAGTTTGTACTGTTTCTACTCGACGCTACGAAGATTTTTATCTTCGTTGGTATTCGTAAATAAGCACCATATTTTTATATTAAACTACTTTATTTTCCCCGCACAATAAAATAGAATTAAAACCGCACGCTTAACACGTATGGAGCAAGGAATAACCAAGTGTATGATAAAGCTCATAACAGCAGCCACACAGCGCGCTGAGGAATTTTAATAGGCCGTTAAATTTTAAAGCCACCTGCCACTGTCGGGTTCACAAGCCTGGATGTGCCTGCATGGTGTTATGAATGTCGTTCGCAGGTTTATGAGAGCGCTTAGGTGTTAGGTTACTACCTGCTATTTGTGAGCCGGCTGTATGTTGAAGAAATCGCTTCGTTTTCTAGCTTAATGTAACTGGGAAATTAAAGAAATGATTTTTCAACTTCAACAACATTCTATTTACTTAAACTAATGCGTTAATGTCCCGGTTGTGCTCTCGCACTCGAGAGCCCTTGATCCGCCTTGACCATGATCCAGGATTTGGCAGATCAGATCATTACAGTGGAGCGACTGCCATATGACCTCCGTGACCCTGCTACCAGGAGAACCAGATTATTCAGTCTCCTAATATGTAGGTTACATCATGATATTTTACCTCACCGTAAGAGCGTCGGTTAGCATTCAACGTTCACAACTCAGAAAATACATGGCCGCAGTGGGAGTCGAACCCAGTGCCTCTCACTTACGAGTACATTTGGCCACTGGCTATTTACTTAATTACCAAAAGCAAGTAAAATAAAACTTAAAGTTATCTTATTCGCTCTTATATTCATATCATCACTGGGTGCTCATCGGCTCCCGAGACTTCAACGGCCTGCTTCCAGCGGAAGACTTTGGACTTTAAAATCAAAATCAAAATCTGCAGGCAAGAAACTTAGTACCTATCCTCGAGAAGACGAGATAGTATTTCACTTGGTACCAGTTACTTCAATTATATCAAGCACAAGTGCGATCCTGCATGCGGTACTGCGGCCGTCTGAGCTCAGCTAAATATCAACTAGCCGCTTTAGATTCGGTGGAAAAACGTGCAAAGCGGGCAATTTGGTACCTTCATTGATTGAAGCTGTAGTGCCTCGAGCATCGGCGTTGAGTTGCGCTGTGGATCTCCTATAGGTTGCATTTCGGGGAGTGTGCGAAGCAATTGCACGATGATATTACGCCGGCATATTTCTGCCAACAATATCCGGGAAGACTTTCCCTCGTTATGTCGTGAATCTTCTCAAACCGCTGTGGTTCGACCTTTATAATGCGTAGGTACAGCTATGGAGTGGAACGCGTTGCCATCGAGAGCGTTCCCTTAACATTATAATCTGGACATCTTCAAGGCTAGAGTGAATAAGATATTTTTAGATGGGTATGCGCTAATTTCGGCCGCATCGATACTTACCACTAGTGGGCTAATTACTCTGTTGCTAATAATTATTTGATTTCAATGATTGAAATTGTTTGCAACAGAGTTATGTAATTAGCCTCAGGTGAGATAGCGCTCAAACTTCTCGCTTGTTCTTTTAAAAAGAGCTCGTTTCGCCAAAGGTATTAGGATTATGCGGCAAGAATAACGATTCGCTAGCTCATTACGTCGCTGAAGTTCGTTTAGCCTCAAAGTGCGAAATGGCCACCCTCCACCCCGGCAACAGCGCGCCGTTTCTTGATTTTTGTTATCGATTACGCAAGATACTGCCACTAGGCTTGGACCGCGTTTAATAATACAACTTAAAATTACAACATATCCCTTTGAACCTCATCTCCAACCAACCTTAAATCAAAACATAAGTTACGCCGCATGCTGGCTTATAACTTCCCCAATACGCTGATGTGTAAACTAACTTATGTGGATTTGTCGAGTGTAAGCTGAAGATGGGTTGCTCTAGATGTGTATAGGTCTGGACAGCGGTTCGGAAACTTTACAAGGATTACGGCCTTACCGCTTTTAGATTTGGCCTTTAAGTGAACTGTAAAGTTTTGTGTTGTGTCTACACCGCCACGTAGAGATATGTAAATGTTTAGTGCTCGGAATGTTCCCTGTGTTCTCTTTCGTTCTGTATGTAACGTGTTTTACTTCTCGTAAAAAATCATCTTGACGTTAATGTCCCAGTTGTTCTCTCGCGCACGAGGGCCCGGAGTTCGCTTTGACCATGATCCAGGATTTGGCAAATCAGATAAAAACAGTGAAGCGACTGCTATCTGAACTCCGTGCCCCTGTTACCAGAAAAAAACTGACCACATTGGAGCGTGGTTTCATATTCAGTCGTCTGAATGTGCAGGTTTAATGTTTTCCCTGCCGTAAGAGCATTTAGAATAAAAAATAAAGAATAAGAAATATTTATTTACACAAACAGAAACACCACAACACAACAATATGGAAAACACGACATTTTGTAACACAGAAGAAAAGAAAAAGTACATAAAAATTAACAAAAAGCACATAAAAGCAGAAGCAAATAAAAGCTAGCACAGTGTCGATGCGTATAGTAGTAGATAAGTGGTGTGTGTTAGTAGTGTAAGTAATGCATGTGCAAAAGGGACCTCACTCAGCATTTTGCCCCGGGGCGAACCGGTTTTCAGTGGGACCCGCTCTGTTCGTATTCAACTAATGTACATAACTCAGAAAAGAGTAATTGGTACATGGCTGCAATGGAATTCGAACCCGGTACCTCACGCTTACGAGTTGGATTACTTGGGGAGGAATAATGAGTGCGAAGACATGCGAAGTCTGGTCGAGGATGGCGCTGCGTAAGCTAAAAGAATCAGGAATCAGGAAAGTGGTATTGCGGGAGGTCCAAGTGGCAATAGGTTCACTTTGAATTCGATTAGGTTCGCTGAGTCAGATGCGAGAGCCAATGTCTTACGACGCGAGAATGCCGCAGTTCGGGGGCTGAGGCGGAGAAAGAGTACTGAGGCGAACCCTGGCAGAAGTTGGGATTGACTGCTTAGATGATGATAAAGATGTAGCGACATCTATCGCTCCACTAGGGAAACTCAACGATACTCACATTACGAGTACACGAACACAAGGTTGGCAAGCATCCGTACATAGATGGCGCTAACCGTCCTGCATCGCGCTAGAGAAATGTGCCAACTTCCACGGCACATATACAACTTCCGACGATCAACTGTTGGGCCCTTGGTCCCCTGGTCACAACACCCGGCCAGGTGGGTAATTACCCTTTTCTACCTTCTCACCATCTTCGCTTGCCAACATTGGCGGCTACCATTATCCCTTCACCGCCAAAAAGATAATACGAAGCCTAGGGTTGCATCACATCAACAGCCCTTGTCAATCCACGGAATTGAGCTTTTTGAAATAATGTCCACGTTTGGCAGGCGGATTGGAGATCACAGTAATTCAACAGGTACAAAAGTCTTCGGGTGCGGTCGCTCGCAAAAAGAAAATGATGTACATAATATACGTTTTAAAAAGCAATATAAACGTTATAGTGTCGTATCATCCTCTCAGTCTGATTCCTAATATCGAACGTTATAATATCTTGCTTATTTTTATAGATACTGAACAAACTTACCTTCTTTTATATTCGCTATGCTAAACTCTATCAAAAAAATTAATAAACAATTTTGGATTAAAAAAGGATTAATTACATCCAGTACGTATATATCAATATATATCCAGGTCACCGAAGTAACAGTAAACAAGTTACATTGTTACCTGAATTGCATTTAAACAACTAACACAATGAGTACACTAGTGATCCCTTGCACCGTAATGGAGTGTCGGGTTAGACTTCGCCTAGAACACTTTGTTGCTTAGTTTCCTGCACTACATCTTATTCACAGAATATATTGAAACAATATATCCGCAGAGAAAGTATCCTAAACATTTTCTTCATTCTACGCAGACACAAACGAGCGGGCAGCCCACTTAATGGTAAATAGTAACTGTCGCCCATAAAAAATATTCGTTTCATGTACTTATATTGCAGGCAACAAAACTGCAGAGTCGCAGGTGCGTTGTTACTATGAGGACTAAGATGAAATGCCTCATGGCAGTAATACGCTGGCTACTTTATTCTTCAAACCGGAACACAACAATACAAGTGGTACTCGCCTTGGCGGACTCCTCAGGGTTTGGTAGCCAAAGATTTTATTAGAAAATAACCTATCCGACTGAAATCTAATACAAGCTGAGAATCATCTCAATTAAACTAGCTTCCAAATGAAAGGAACCGCATCAAAATCGGTTTAGCCGTTATAATGCTACATAATATAGAATCATATCAACCATTAAAATAAATTGGTGCAAACATCAGTCGCAATAAATAATTTCAAAATTAAAAATCTACTTAACTATATTATTATATTGGCAGATCCGGTGACGGCGGTGCTGTTGTAAACAAAAAAAGGACATTTCGTTTAAGAGGTATTTAATATTGTAATCCATTATATTTTTCTTATCAGCTGGCGCCACCGGTGGGTATAGTCTTGTTACTGTCAAAATAACGCCATTTTCTAATAGCTGTCTACTTTAAATGCTTCCTTGAATAATTTTGATTTATTTTTGTTGAACGTTTGAATTCGAAGTTGATTAATAGTATATCAGTTATCTAGTACCTATAGTACAAGCTTTGCTTAGTTTGGGGCTAAATGGCGCTGTGTGAATTTGTCCACAATGAAGTATTTCAGTACATGTTTTAAATACACACTTATTGTACATGCAACACCCAGAACCGTAACAGAAATTTAAATTTATCATTTCAATTTCTGCCGAGCCGCGTATCGAACCAGGGTCTGCGTGGCTGACCAATTTTAACTGACTAACCCACTAAGGTAGTCGACATATTTACGAAACCGGTATCATGTTGACAGCGTTCCATCTTTATTTCTGAATTGGTTTGAGAGGAGAAGTGGCTAGTACTGAATTGTATTACAAACTACGGATCTCCACCAAGTACTCCCAACATTCACTACAACTCAAACGAAGCTACCATTACTCGCAACATAGACATCTCCCTCAGAGTTTAATAACTACTTAAACCTGCGTTAGTAAAATAACTTGTAAAAGCTGGTTAATGCCAGCTGTTATGCCCCAACATTGTGGTTGGTAATCGTTAAGTTAACGGTTAGCAACTATTTTGTTTTATGAATGGCTGAATGGCCATCTTGAGTCGGGTCCAGACCAGACTTAATATTTTACAACGTTGTAAATTTTTATTCAACCTTCAATGGAAGTTCCATATATGTGAGTAAGTAGTCGCTTTTCTTGCAATAATTTTAAATATGAATACATATCTTTCAATTTAACGGATTTATTATTTTTTAAGGAACTTTTTGTAAATATCATCAAGGCGTTAATGTCTGGCTGTGTTCGACCGCACGAGGGCCATTATCTAGGATTTGGTGGATCAAATAATTACAGTTAAGCGACTGCCATCTAACCTCTGTGACTGCTACCAGGGAACCAGATTAGACTGTATCATGGTTAGCATGGTTACACATTCAGTGGCCTGAATGTGCAGGTTTCATCACGATGTTTTCCCTCACATTTCGCATTCAAAAAATTTTTCTGTAAATACTTTAGATAACAAATCCTTCTTAGACGAAGCCATGGAAAAGATTGAATAATCTTCCAAATTTTTTCTTCATTAGTTTTTTCTTTGTTCGAAGGAAAACAACGAAGAAAAAACATAAACCTCTTTAGTTAAACCCTTTACAAAAGCAAGCATAATTAGTTATTTTTCTGGTGCTATTGCAGCAAGAAACCTTGTTAATGAATGGTAAGAACCATTTCTTATAAAAATAAGCAGGTTCCGTACATGTGTTATAAAAGATTCGCGTTCGTGAGTCTATATTTTAGGACTCAACCCTTAATCACATGGCTCGAATGATTACGACAGAGACTACTGCTCGATGTATTTAGATTCAATTTCCGAATAGACTCGAGTTCGAGATTAGTGCTCGAGTGCAGACTCGAGTTCATTTAACGAGTCCTCGCTCGAGTCTTTTACTGAGATGTGGTATGGTGTGTTAAACTGTAGTAAAATATGTTGTGGTTTCTTATATGAGGTAAACATTTTAAAATTTAGTGCATGGGTTTACCTTGGCTAACGAGTAGACAGATATGGTCACGGGACGACATGTACAGTCGCGATGAAAAGACGTGCATTACCACCTTAAAATTTATATTCCTGTGCAGCTGCTAAAAGGTTTTATAGGGATTTAAGGGTCGAAATATTGGGCTACTCGTTGTCCAAGATACCTATGTGGTATAAATAAATAGTTAATAAATATGCTTGGACAAATTCACACAGAGGCATTTAGCTTCAAAGTAAGGAAAGCTTGTTCCTTTTTGACGATTGAAAGAGATATTTAATGTCCTAATCAATAAAGAAATTTTGATTTTGATTTTGAATTACATTTAGTACATAAGAACGTCGGTTGCCGAGCGGTTAGAGTATCCGACTCGTAAGCCAGAGGTCCCGGGTTCGAATCCCGCTCCGTCCATGTACGAATGACTGTTTTCTGAAAATACTAACCGATGCTCTTACGGTGAGGGAAAACATCGTGATGAAACCTGCACATTCAGGCGACTGGATGTGTAACCATGATCCAATCAAGTTCCCCTGGTAGCAGGGTCATGGAGGTCAGATGGCAGTCGCTCCACAGTAATTACCTGACCTGCCAAATCTTGGATCATGGTCACGCCGGACCCCGGGCCCTCGCGCGCGAGAGCACAACCGGAACATTAACGCCAAGATGACCATTATTAATATAACATACATGACGAAGATTTTTGATTAATTGTTGACTAATTATTGTTTTTGAATTTCACGACTCCATCTATGTAAAATTGTTTAGGGGACGATAACTATTTTTCCCTATTCAGAAGAATGTACGAATGATTTATCATCACGCATTACTAACTTATATAATAATTATAGTTAGTCCCCTTCAAAAACTTCTAAGCGCATACGAAATTGTGATTAGACAGAATCTAAAGACATTCACACCCTCACAGGTATGTAACTAAGAGTACGGCTAGTGGCTCAACAAGCCAAAGATTAACAAGTTACCAAGTAATCGTGCCAAGTACCCCCGAGCTCCCATAATCCGGATAAAAGCGGTTCAAACCAACCAAATCCGGTAACAGAATGGGAACATGGCGCTATTGGTTGCCTAGCCCCTGTGTTGAAGAGCAGCTTTAAAGTTATTGACAGACTGACAGAAAATAAATTTAAGTGTAGCTAGGAGGGGTTTTCCCGGCGATTCCCGGCCGGGCAGAAATTTAAATGATGAATTTTAATTTCTGTTACGGGTCTGGGTGTTCTATGTATAATAAGTATGTATTTATAATAAAACAGTATGTAAGTAGTATATCAGTTAGCTAGCATAGCACAAGCCTTGTTTAGTTTGGGGCTAGATGGCGCAGTGTGAATTTGTCCACGATTATTTATTTATTTATTTATTATTATACAATATGAGTAAGTAAGTTCTCATTAGAAGACTTTTGGCAGCTCTTGAATTAGACTCTGACGAAACGCAATAATGCTGGCTTACCACAGAAAGGCTAACTACTACGCTAAATATTAATATTCTAACTAATTTAAAACAAAAGTTCAGCTTTATGAAGTTTTGGCCTTTATTGCACCACAGAATAATCGCGCTGTTTTCCTGTTCACTGCACAACGTAATCTTGGAGTTGAAAAGTTAATTTTGTGTATTTTTATTTTAAAAAGAAGCTTTAATTTCGAACACAAGAGAAAGATACAGTACCAGGTTATCTTAACTTTAGGGTTCAATAAGAAAAGTTTTTAAGACACCTGCTCGCGAGGAAGCCATTATTGCACAGGTTTTTTCTGAAAACATGTGGGCAATTAAACACACGTGTTTCTTGTTCATATTATCACGGCCCTGTGGTAATATTAGAATGACATTTCAATAATGCACGGCTTCCCAGCCACAGACTAAATTTAACTTGAAATAGAAATAATTATTTTTCCAAGCCCTTTTCAACAATAAATCAAGGGTTTAATCAGGAGCTCAAAATACGGCAGTAAATCAGAATATGTTATTCAATATTTTAAATCTTTTTTTACGGATTAGTACCTGACGACCCTCGACTGACTGAGTTTGACGATCTAAGGTTCAGTTGGTTAACATGCCGGTCGCCACGCATAGGTCCAGTGTTCCCGGCCGAGCAGAAATTGAAATGATGAATTTTAATTTCTGTTACTTTTCTGGTTACCAAATGTAAGCCCGTTTTTACACGAAATAAAAAGGATGACTTGGTTGGAAATGTCATCGTAGATTTTGTTAAAGTTTCAGTAATAACAATATATATCATCATCATATCAGCCGGAAGTTGCCCACTGCTGGGCATAGGCCTTCCCCAGAGAGACAAAGGGCGGTCCTTCCGCATCCAACTGGTACCTGCGATCTTTCCAGATCGTCGGTCCATCTATTGGGAGGCCGACCCACGCTGCGTCTTCCTATATATCAACAATAGATATCTATAGATACAAATAATTATGAAAGAAAGAAATACATAATTGTATCCAATGATACGACAAGCACAGAAACAACTAACAACAAACCACCCACCTTTAAAACAATTTGAAAAATAACGAAAACGATTCCATTCAATCCTATAGAACCCGAGCAAAAATGGTTTTCACGCAACTTAATTCCAAGACAAAGATGTAATTTTAAAGAGAAATTTCCCCGAATTACCCCCGCCACGGGGTGAATCACCCCCATGGGTCGTATGACGTATTATTATGTTAAAAACTTGGTAATGAGTCCCCAGGCTTTGTTAGGTGAGTTGAGGAAATGAGTCTCATGAGGGTTCAGGCGGATAATTTTTATTTTCGGAAAGTTTTACGGGTTTTCGAGACCTCGTTGAGTGGCGCTGGGCCGATAAGGAGTTGGTAGTGAGTTTTCGGTATACATATTTATATGTACGAAGTGTTCATCATCATCACAGTCCCGGAAAGTAGTCCGTTGCACTAGTCCAACAAGTGGGGTGATTATTACCATAATCGCCCATGCAATGCTGGCGGGTTAGGGATAGCAGTGCTGGAAATATAAAAGGATAAAAGCTGCTGCCCATTTACCAGACTACAGAGATATATTTTGCCTCGAATATAGTTGCTAAATACACATAATGTATGCTGGGGTCCGTAAGGTATTGGTGCTATTCTACTCTGCCGGACCACACGACTATCAATGTAAAGTAGGGCCAATTCAAAAGATCAAATTTGACAGCTGTTATCATTTCCTTGCGAGTTGCGTCCACGAGATAAAGATCATTGTCGTGGTCGAGGGGTTGCACCTAGTATAAAATGAACCTTACGTCGGGGACATAAGGAAATTATGACAGATGCCAATGTGATATATAAATTGGCCCTATATACGAATATATACTGAATTACATATAAATTATTAGGTTTTGCTAAACGATTTCTTACAAGATGATTTGCTCTATCATCGGTGGCAATGAGCAATAACAAGCCACGTTTCTCTTCATCGCCAGTAGACCTTCAGAACCTAGGCCGGTTGGGGCTAGGTCATTCCTTCAAAGGTCATCTCTGGGGTGTTAAGGTGCCTAACCGTGGCCTGAGCATTGTAGCCTGGCCTTGAGATAAAGCTGGGTATAACTCTAAAGGTGGGGCCACTAATACGTATACCTATTTGCTAATTTCTTGAATGTGTACGTGGTTTTTGTAAATAAAGCATGAAAAGGGTAATATAATATAGAAACGCTACGCTGGTAAACGCTAAGAAGCCTTTAACATAGGGTTGTGCGTCTGACGGTATTTTACAGTATTACATTATTTTCCGCCTTATATCTTAAAGTACCAGCTGTCCAGACGTCCAAAGTCCAGCAGTGGAGGTCATTGTGCTGAAATGATAAGGAGGATAAACTGTCCAATGTTGGGTTTTCACCCATTCATGTTCTAATCTCGAAAGGCTGGTACAGCAGAACAGTATTCTGCCTGTAGGCTAGTGCAATAACTATTTATCACTTCTAGCATTTACTTGCTTGGTATAATAAAACAAATTGACTAGCGGAATTGAACGCAGCGCCTTAGCAGACGAGCACTGTGAAAACTTACTTAGACAAGTATTTTTGGGAATACTGGTGTTAGAATGCTCTGAACGAAGACAGAATCACGAGTGAATACCTCTTTTTAAACGTATCAGTAAATAAATAGGTTGCATTTAGGAGAGTGTGCGAAGCAGTTGCACGACCTCATTACGCCAGCCCCTTTTCGCCACCGAGAGACGCGATCCGGGCGAACGCTTCATCCTTACCTATGTTTCAGTTCAACATTTATAATGAGCACGGCTAAGGAATGGGACGCGTTGCCTGCGAGTGTGTTCTCTGATCATTATAGTCTACACGCCTTTAAGGCTAGAGTATATATAGGCTGTTGCGAGAGTTACCAGCAGATGAGATGACGGTTAATTACGTGGTTAGTCTAACTATTAAAAATAATAATAATAATGTCCATAGGCGGCGCACTTTCCATCAGGTTACCGTCTCGCCTGTTTGACTGGCAAAACCGCAGTAATAAATATGAGCATTCAAAAAGCGAGCTTAACTCGTCATGAGACGAGTCGCCTACGATGTTCGCATATACAAGCAGGAGCTGAAGGTTCAGCTCCTCAATATCAAACTGTAGAACGCTAGAATCGCCAAGTTCCTGACCCCACCAGCTATGACTGAATCTGACAAAAGGCCCTGAGGGTTTATTTAGTGTGAAAACGTATGATCTGGGATAGCACGGACGGCGGGCGACTATTACTTCCGCTAGCTATTGGCTGACGTATCGTTCTGGCGCTATTTTTGGGTCAATTTTCGCAGGGCAGGTGGGGGACGTTGTTTGGTCCGCGTTGCTATGTACTTTTTACGAATAGCTGTTTTTCAGTGAAACGAATGTGACACTGCACGTTATTGTGACTTCTTTGTGTAGATTGTTTAATTGCCTTTGTACAAAATAAAGAATATAGATTTGTAGTCGCATTCTATATTTCAAATTCTATTATAATGTTCTAAACTCTCAATTAACCGCGGTTTTCAATTCAGTTTTGTTTCTGATTGATTTTTTAGAACATTATTAGTTTGGCATTTACGGTAAACTATCAGCGTCGTGTTTAATAAACCGATAAGTGCGGGTCAGTCCGACCCGGTAGATATTGTAGGTATGTCATTAATAATAATATAATAAATAATAAATAACTACATTCCAGAAGGATTTGTACAAGCAGTTTTAGTATAACAGGATTACCTTTAGTAGGTTGCTAATTATATTTGCGCAAATTAGTTGAAATTTTAACAAGACAGTAAGTAGCTTGTTTCTTGTATATCGGTGTTCTACCGTAGAAGCTATACAATGAGTATAATTTACAACACATTTCCTAATAAACAACCATAACCAAACTTCATCAGATGGTAGGTCTTTGGCTAGACTGAGGAGTCCGCCTGAGCTAGTACCACTACCTTTTCTATTTCTGCAATGCGCAATAGCGCTCCGGTTTCAAGGATAAGGTAGCATGGAAAATAACAGTCACGAGGCAATTTATTAGTTCTTACAGTAACAACGCACTTGAGGTTCTGCATTTTTGTTACCTCGTCATCAGAGCCCCTAATGGTCCACTGCACGACTTGCCGCCTCTCCTACAAAAGGGGTGGCTACTGCCATAATCTCCTTGTTTGGCAGGTGGGTTGGATATCGCAGTGTTGTAAATAACAATGGAAAACGCTGCTGCCCATTTTTCAGCCTACGGAGACTCTAGAAGTTTTGCCTCGAAAACATTAGTCGCCTTGTACGACACCCACAAGTGTAAGGGGTTTTTACTGTTCTACTCTACCGGACACCATCGGTTCTCATTTGTTAATAATCTGCAATATATATGTTCGAATTGTAGTTGTTATAAGTGACATTTACCGCTTACAATTAAGGGGGCTACCTGTCTATTTGTGACTTTTTTTTTTTTTTTTTTTTTTGTCATACGGTAGGCAAACAGGCAAGCGGGCCACCTGATAGAAAGTGGTCACCACTGCCTATAGACATTAGCAACACCAAGAGTATCGCTAATGCGTTGCCCACCTCTATAACACGTTGCTCTGGCAGCAAAAAGCAAATGCCACTCCACTGCCAAAGCCACAGTTCCCCAAATCCCCACCCCATGGAGCACTGGAAACCTTACTCACCGGCAGAAACACAATACTATTTAAAAGAGTATTATTTAGCTGCGATATTCTGTAAGGTGGAGGTACTTCCCCAGTCGGGCGGCTCCAATTCGAACGAGATACCCCGCTATGCCCTACCTCTCTGACTGATAAAAACTTAATAAATAGAAGATTTCGATTTATAGACGCTGCTTCTGATCATGATATCTTAATCTTTTTTATCATGATATAATATTGTTGAAATGAGATTAACGCGAACACCATCTTATTACCAATTTTTATTTACAATTCATTTATTCATTCGCTATTCTGTCAGTTTGTTTATTCACAAACAATCCACATGATTGTTTGTTTATTCGGTACAATTTTCTTGTTATCTATGATATATAGACATTCTCTACGCTCTGGTACATTATCGAGTCGATACGTGTTTCTATTCTCCGAAGAAGAAATAATAATTTTGTATTTGCGGTATTGAGGGCAAGCCGACAACCGTTTCCGAGCAATGGTTCCCGGGCAACTAAATTGCTAGATACTGACGCAAACTACTGCAATTTATGGCAGGTATTTTGTAACACTTACATACGATTTCTCATATAAAATAAATACATCAACAAAATAAAGCCGAGGTATTACATAAATATTCATTTAAAAATAGACTTGAAAATAAGCTCTATGAAACGATTATGTTGATATTAGAACTTCCATGTCGGAAACAAAACAAAATAAAAGCTAAAAATAAATTAAGGAGGATAAGCCTGAAACAATAATGCTCTCAGTAAACTTGAGCACAAGTTCTGCGTCAGAAACTATGGTTGATTGAGACGAATAGAATTTCCGTAAAGCTCAAGTTCACGAAGAAAATTTTATGATTATTGCTATGCAAATACCTTCCTTTAGAGAAACATTTGCTCTAAAGAAGGAAGTTAATCAAAGCGCAATAGGCATTTCAAGGACTGAAAATTGTCAAGCGAGAAGTAAATATTGACGTGCGTTATCAGTTTGTGAGAGGGAGGCGGACTGATTTGGATGCGGTTTTCTCTATTAGAAATTCGAGATGGTTTTTAGCTTTGTTGCATTAAAATTGGTCTTGTAGTTTAGAATATATTTGAGATCAAGTAAACTTGGTCGGGGGTTATCTGACTTGTTCTGTTGGTTAGGTTAGGTTTAAATTTTTATAGGTCATTACATTACCTAAATTAAATCTCCTTACCCTTTCCTTTCTTTTCTAATCTATAAAAATGTTTCGCACAGTTTTCCTGGACCGCTTACTAAGGTATTACGAGCTTAAATCCTGCCTGACACATATTACGTCAGTCAATTTTGCACATTAATTAGTTCAGACGTAGATTTTCGAGCCTCAAATGGTCATCTGAAACAATCAGCTTAGTGCAAACATAAACACCCATTACAGCCTAATCTCAAATGAATGTTTACCCAAATAGGGTTGCATCATGCGAATGAATGCAGAATTGCATCGGAATCCGCCAGTTGCATTGGCAGAGCAATCAATTGCGAGTTGAAATTGAAGCCCTAAATACCAGCTATCGAATGGATGTATCTGAACGATTGCCGTGTTTTTCAGTTTGCATCGAAACATGTAAAAGAGAAAAGAGCTGATGGAGTTTTGAACAAATACATTGGCGCTTGGGGCCATATACCTAACTGTATTTAAAACTGTTTCGCTTCAACAAAGTAGCACTTTTCTGTGTAGAAAACTAGTAGTTACTACAGGACTTAGGGCCTCCCCCACGAAAGGGGGGGTTATTGCCATATTCATCTCGCTTGGCAGGCAGATTGAATATCGGAGTGTTTAAATATAATAATAGAAAATGCTGCTGCCCATTTTCCAGACTACGGAGACAGAGACTATAAATAACAATGAAAAACGTTGCTGCTCATTTTCAATGGAATTCTAGTGATTCTGCAGAGTAGGTCAGTTTACTCTGTATAAAGGTATTGATTTATAGATTAAGATGAGTTCAGTAAGAAAACAAAGCAAAACAAAGCGATTACTATAACGGCAAATAAATTCTTCTAAGCTAATATCATAAAGAAAAATTATTTGTTTGATTGTAGGTTTGTATCTAACCTAACTTCTGTTTTCTGTTTCAGGTAACCCAACCCGGTATCTTACGCTTTCGAGTCAAATACCGTAACCACTCGGCCATCTACGCTCCGTATCATCATCACAGCCCGTAACAGTCCACTGCAGGACTAAGGGCCTCTCCCACGAAAGGGAAGGGTATAGCCATAATCTCCACACTTGGCAGGCGGGTTGGAGATCGCAGTGTTTAAATATAACAATGGAAAATGCTGCTGTCCATTTTCCAGACTACGCAGACTCTTGATCTTTTGTCTCGAAAACACTAGTCGCCTTGTACGACACCCATGAGTGTAAAGGGTTGGTGCCAGGAAGTGTGAGGAAATGAGTCTCATGACGGTTCAGGCGGATAATTTTTATTTTGGGAAAGTTTTACGGGTTTTCGAGACCTCGTTGAGTGGCGTTGAGCCGATAAGGAGTTGGTAGTGAGTTTTCGGTATACATATTTATATGTACTAATATTATTCTTTATACTTATATTATAAAGAATTATTATTTATTTGTTTGATTGTCGGTTTCTATCTAACCTAACCTCTGTTTCTGTTTAAGCTAACCTAACCCGGTACCTCACACTTTCGAGTCAAATACCGCAACCACTCAGCCATCTACGCTTCGTATACACGCACATAATACATAAAATGTACTAAAATAACTTACGTTAGTTACTGTAAGCATATATACCTAAAGCAACGCTTCCCAAAAAAAAAGGAAATTATCAGAATGACAGCCCAAAGACGACGTTAATAAATCTCGACATTCCCTCGTTGCTGATTCAGCGGCGAGCTTAATTTCCAATATGGGGAAGGCCATACGTGTGTTTTTTCATTATCCTAAACAAGTAACACGATCGACATTCATGGTCAGGGCCGGATCCTTTCAAAACAGATCGCTGCTACCCACTGCTTCATTATTTGTCCTGGGTTGAAATAAATTAGGACTGTGCATTGTGTTATTTTCATTAAAGCTCTGAATGTGTATTTAGCTTGTGATCAGTTGTAAATCATGTTATTCTTGTAAACAAAGAAAAATACGGCAGTACAGTACCGATCGCTATTCATTGGTCACTTATGGTAGGCAAACAGACACCTGATAGCAAATGGCCATCCATTGCCAAAGCTCAAATCGCTGTGTCTAGTCTCGCTATGTCGAGTCTCCCCAAGTCGAGTCTTACTATGTTAAGTCTCCCCACGTCGAGGCTCGCTATGTGTTGAGTCTCCGCAAGTCAAGTCTCTCCACGTCAAGCACATTACGGTGCGTGTGGGTAATACTATAACTATAAAATAATACCTAGACCGTCACGAGTCACGGCTGACAATCGGTTTCCGAGACTGTTCATCCAGTCTCAGTGCCCCAGTGGAAAACCATGGTCACTCGCTTTGTACCCCCCTAACGAGTGGTGACCTCGTTTCCCTGCTGAAATTATATCAGTAAAGTACGAAACGGTCACCCATCCAGTTCCATCGGCGTGCCTTGCTTAACTTTCTTTATCGATCTCGCAAGCTGCCACAACGCTGGCCCTATTTCCAATAGTTCCACGCAAACACTAAGCCACAACCACATTGCATTAGCAGTATAAGCTGCAAATCGATTGGGATATCAACAGAATAGCGAACCACTGAACTAATATGTGCAAATTGTTATTAATACGATAAACACTATCGGGCAGGTAACCAAGTTAGACAGGGGTCGCCCGCCCATCTTTGATAACACGGATTTGGAAGGATTTGCGCCTAGGTTGCGTGTGGGTTGCGCAGGGACGGAGTCGGTGGTGCGACCGTTTATTTATTTATTTATTTATTAAACAGTTTATTGTGCACAATAACAGGTATACAATATTGACATGAAGCCCCCTACCTAAAGTGCCGTTTATCGCTACAGCGTTAAAGCGAGGAATTGTCAGATAAGTTTCTGGTCTGACTGTTACTATACCTTAATACTTTATTATTGTATAGCATATTTTGCTTTAATTGTTCAAGCATGCTTTTATTATTATGATTATAGGCTCCTCGGTAGAGGAGAACAAATGGCGGAGAGGCAAGGCGATAGAGAGAATACGGCGGAAAATCCTGGCATTATCCAGAAAGACTTCAATAATTTTATTATTATTAAAGTAAAATGCTGAAGTGAATGAAGATATAAAGACTAGGATAAAGAAATACGTCGGATAAAGCACATCGTAATGATACTTAATTGTCTTGGCCATATAGAGAGGATGTAGATAGGTGGAGAAAAAGATCTAAGAAGTATGGCAAGACTGATTGGAAGTGTTAGAAGGGAATACCGAGACATACTTAACGTATTTTAAAGAAAGGTCAGGTTAAGAGCAACAGCGGTAATCTTTTTCCATTAGGTGGCCAGCTTGCATTTTTGTGTACCGATTAACATAAAAAAGAATCTGTGAGGACTAAGATGAAATGCCTTATACCTGTAATTCATGCCTTCAAACCGGAACATAACAATGCACGCATTGTTACTTGGCGGCTGAAATAGATAAGGCTGTGCTACTCATCCTCATCTTCCAGATTCATCTTCCTAACAATATTATTGAAGTATATATATTGTAGTATGTTTTAAAAATATACATAATTATAGAAATAAATCATGCTCTGTTGCCCTGTTACGGTCACTTATGCCTCGTGGACTTTCTCTCGCGGTTTTTGTCTTATGGACTTTTAGCTATATGGAAATAATGTATCACCCGACCCAAACGCAGATGGCCTAGAACGCAGCATGACTTGTCGTTTACATTAACTATTGGTCGGTTTTTGATAAAATACGAGAAACTACTGCTTAGTGCCTCCCTGTACTCGTAACTCGGTTAGGTGGCGAACATTGTTCTCGGAATAGAGGCGTACCACAACATGTTGTGTGTTGATTTGATAGAATTTCACTATAAACTCTGTAATATATTAATATTAACTTATGAAACTTTGTATGTTTGTTACTCAATCATGCAAAACGGTTAACGGCAAATAAGTTTACGGCCTGCCTGATGGTAGATAGTTACCACAGTTGCATAGGCTTCCAGAGCTTTCATGGGCTCCATAGACTGCATAGGCTCCATAGGTTTGCAATACCGGGGGTATTAGTCCCATGCTGGCGGCCCTGTTCACCCTTTTCTTGGAGAACTCCACGTTGTACTCTCCAGGGAAAACTTCTCCAGGGAACTCACTCTACAACCTTAGTGTGCGTGGGAAAAAGTGGGGAATCGGATGAAAGGCTCACTCAGGCTCACTCAGGTTATAACTGATGCCGAAATTCAATGTATTTCTAGCTTTATTATATTTATATTAATTTAATTTCAGTTATCTATCTTATTATCTGTACAGTTATCTCTAGTTCGGCTATAATTGCATAAACGGTTCCCCTCCTCCATCATTTTTAGTAGCTTCTCTTGCACCGCCTACCTTTTTCTTACCCTTTATCTCCTGCTTGACTGGTAGATAAGGTTATTTTAGCTTTAAGTCCGCCTTTGTACTATTTTGTGCATGCAGATTTAATTAATAAATTTAATAAATAATATTAAAGCATCATAGAATTCTACAAAAGTCAGCATGCCATGAAACTTTTTACCAAGTGCACAGGCATATGATTCATAAGGTGGTATAACAACACCCGAAAGTCAAGCATTGCTTTTGTGTAGGTTAGAGCACAGTTCTTGAAGATTTTAAGGTCGTTATTGTCTGGAAATAAAGAGAAAGGGGCATCGGTGGCCGAGTGGTTAAGATATTCGACTCGTAAGCGAGAGGAACCGGGTTCGAATCCCACTGCGGCCGTGTTACAATGACTCTTTTCTGATTTGTGTACATAAGTATGCTAACCGATTCTCTTACGGTGAGGGAAAACATCGTGATGAAACCTGAACATTCAGGCACATGTGTAACCATGATCCAATCTGCTCAGGTTCCCCTGGTAGCAGGGTCACGGAGGTCAGATGGCAGTCGCTCCACTGTAATTATCTGATCTGCCAAATCCTAGATCATGATAAAACGGACCTCGGGCCCTCGTGCGTACGAGCACAACCGGGACATTAATGTCAAAATTAGTTTCGAATGGTCTGGAAATACTAGGAAGTTTATTCCATAGCGTGTTGTTACGAGGCAGGTCTATTTTAATCCGTGAATAAAAACGGTGAGCTATCATTATATTATATTATGTTTAATTTTTAGTTGACATTATGTATCTTTAATTGTTTTATGATTATTTTGAATTTGACATTTATTTTACACTATGACATTAATATATATTTAAACTACCTATTATTGACCTAAATGTATGGACATTGTTTGAAATAAATGATATTTAATTTAATTTAATTTAATAGCAGGTCCTTATAGTCTGTGAGAGTGACGTAGGCATCATCAACTACGTCGATAGCGGCATTGGGGTTGCTCACTGTTTAAAATGTTTTCATTACTAATGTTTTCTTTGGCAATTATGCAACTATTTTTGTGTTGTGGTGTGCTAAGTATAATAAATGTATATCTTTCATTCTTTGCAAGAAAAATTCTACTTTGAAGGAATAGTAGACGTTTAGGAGACTCACAAGACTTTGGTGTGCCCGTGCAAAACATAAAACAAAAAAATATTTTTTTAATCATTTTGCCTTTTTAGTGACTGAAAAGTGGCTAGTAATGTGTCTGAAAAGCGATACTGCCAAGAGGATGTGAAGCAAGACAGTTTATGCACAAGTTTTTTGGGTGCCAGGTTCACCAACGTTTTGTGGGTCCTAAACGTCAAATATCCCTACATTGTGAAATTTTCTATGATACCGACGTCTTGTGTGTCTCCTAAACGTCAATTATCTTAATATTAAAGAGGATTTTTCTTATACTCCACGTCGTAGTTTAACCTACTGCATCCTCACAGTCTATTAACTCTTTAATTAAAACTAAAAGCTTTCCTCTGGTACTAGTAAAATGTCACCTTTGCCACGTAAAAGTCCAAGTTAGGTGTGATATTTGTAATCTGGACCCGGGAGTCCGGGAGCCACAATAAAAGGTACGCCATCAAAAACACATTCGTCCGTTATATTTGGGCCATCTGTCAACATCATCCCCTGGATATAGCCTCTAGGGCTGGCGGGCGCACGTTTCTGGCCCTTACATTGTATTTAAGAATGTCGTTGTTCTAGAATATGTCGGACATTGTGCTTCCTTTAGTGCGATATATTTGTCGATGGTATTGTTGCAGGGACTGTTCGTTTTGAACCGCTTGCCTCGAGCCGAACGATTTTCAATTTTGATTCTCGGCATGACATAAAATATATATAGTTTTAAATTATATTAGTATTCGAAAATCGAGCAGAAATTGAAAGATGGAGAAAATTAGGGTCATGTTTTTAAATATCGAAGTTTTCATGCTGAAAATAAAAATTGAAAACTGTACGATTCCAGGCGAGCGGGTATAATGGTGTTGATTCTAAAGCATTTATTAATCCTATTATTTTTGAGTTTAAGTTGAGTTGTTTTATTATTGTGTATACGGGCATATCTATGATTAGATGCTGCTACTCCATCATTCTTTAAAAGTTATATCCTCGTTATTTATTCAATAAAGGCACGAGACTGAAAATTCCCAAAATTTACAATTTGAATAATTTCACAGAAATGACTTTTAAGTTTATTAAAATTTTTATGGATTATGAATTTTGTAACAAAATAAATCTAGAGACAGGGATATAGTGTGCGGACATCAGCTAATTAACCCAACAGTCCAATATATTTAGATTGGAAAAAAACATGGACAACCCTGCCAAAAATAAGAGTTTACGGCACTCGGCAATCGCGGCCTGACTGCCGAAATGCCAAGTTATTTCCTTTGGTAGTCGCTTAAGGAACTAACAATTTATCAATAAGCTACTATATGCGCCGTGACTGTTTTCATAGAGAAGTGGCGCCCTCACGAATGAACAAATAAAGTTTGCAACAACCTAGAGGTGATTGCTAAAGGATTTGGCGTCCCATTTGCCCTTCTGGAATTAAATTCCGGTAACTTTTACGTGCAGGTGATGGTTCGTTAACAATTTCAGAGGATGCCGCGGTCTCCTCATAGGTATGTTTCCTGGCAGATACGAAGACTTGATTAGGTACGTTCATTTTAAATTCGTTCTTATCAGGCTTTTATTAGGTTAACAATAATATTTGGTGCAGTGGCAATGTACTTATGGTTTTTCATCTATACATGAGAATAAAGAATAAAACAAAGTCAGTTTGTCCCTATTTTTGTACGCTTTAATCTTTTAAACTGCGTAATGGATTTTAATTCGGTTTTCAACAATAGATATGCGTACAGGGTAAGTGTAGGGTAACTCTAGGGTAAGTGTAGTGTATGTGTAGGGTAACTGTAGGGTAAGTGTAGGGTAAGTGTAGTGTATGTGTAGGGTAACTGTAGGGTAAGTGCAACGTAAGTGTAAGGTAAGTGTAGGGTAGGTGTAGGGTAGGGGTAGATGGGGGTTGGACGCCACGTGAACGAAATCGCGGCGGGTTAACTCATCATCATCATCATCTCGGCGTTAAATTCCGGTTGCGCCCCCGCGCTACACGCGGGTGCCCGGGGTCCGCCTTCCTGCTATTCCTAGTCCACTTTGCTCGGTCTTCGGCATTCTTCATAGTGAGTCCGTTGGCACACATGTCACTCTTAACGGCGTCCAGCCATCGCTTCTTGGGCCGGCCTCTCCTTTCCGTGCCTGGTGGGGGCGGCATGGCCAGACATCTGTTCCCCACATAATTTGCCGGTCTGCGCAAGACGTGGCCATACCATCCAAAGGCGACACTCCTGTAGCTTATCTGCGATGTCACGGACACGAAGGCTACCGCGGATGTGGGCGCTCCGCACGCGATCTTTGCCGGAAACCCCACACATCCACCGCAGCATCTTCATTTCCGTGACTCGCAACTCCTGCTTGTGTCGCTCTAGTAGAGGCCAAGTCTCGCTGCCGTATAAGAAAACAGTTCTAATAATGGACATTGTAGACCTGTCCCTTCAGTTTCATCGGTTAACAGGGTTAATTAGTTTTTTGATATATACCAGCTTGTCTCGTTGGTATTATGGTCTCATTCAATAAATTATTTTAGCAAAATATTTACTCTGAATCCTACTAACAATGCGAAAGTTTGTAAGAATTGATCGAAATTTGGATGTTTGTTATTTCTTCACGCAAAAACTACCGTACGGATTTTAACGTTTCACAGTAACATAGTTTATAGCCCAGAATAGCACATACGCTAATTTACCCCGAAATTCAATTTCATTCCCGCAGGAACGGGTCCGCGATGTGAAAACCGAAATTTTACGTAATTTTATGTAGTCGCGGCTAGACTTGTTAAAATCATCAGTTTACAATATAAAGTGTTCAGTGTACGTTAGATTATAAACAGTCAAAAAAATTTGAGCTAAGGCAATTCGGCACTGGACCGAATTGACGGAACCACGGTTGGTGGGGCTCCTAATCGAGTTGTCACAATCAAAACCAAGCCTAATCAAATTTATACCTAATGGTTGAACGAAAAATAATGCATTTAATTGTGAAGGATTAGGGTTTTTGTTGTAGTTCACAATCTAAAGTAGGCATTTGACTAAGTTTGTAAACTATCGGTTTTTACAAGTTTACGGTTCTATAATAAATAAATATAGCCATCAACGTCACACTACGTTGTTATGTTGCACTGCGACGGGCCATGGGGCTAATAGCTTAACTTTACTTTCTGCAAAGTTAAATACGGTCCCATCAGTTAACACAAGTTGACTGTTAACCTAAACATAGCCACAAGTTGCTAACTTTGGCTTGTTCTAATCGAAAATCGATATCTGGCCGGAAAATAATGGAATTTAGAGGTACTAAGTTAATTAAATCGTATCTGGATACCATAATATCCTATAAAGAATTGATTTTAAACTATATCTTACTGCGTACCTAGGTTTACAAGTACAACTAATGTATATAACTCATAAGATACTCCGGTGAGGGAAAATATCGTGAGGAAACCTGCAACGTGTAACCTGCAACCTGGTGAAGTTTACCTGTTGAAGATGGCAAAAGCTCTACTGTAATAACCTGATCTACCAATTCCTAGATCATTTCAACTTATTAACCAATTATTGCGTAAGGTACCAGACTGCGATCTGTTTGCCGATAATTTATTGAATATGCATACAATAATAGCAATGTTTTCTGAAAAATTTACCTAAATAATAAGTATATTGTATATAATAGCTGTAATTTGTAACCTAATTTGTGCAACGCATTAGTTTTAAGCTGTAATGTTGTACAAAGTATGAATAAATAAATAAATCATGGTCAAGATGGATCCCGGGGCTAGCACGCGACTGCGACGAACGGGATGGCATGATAATCTCTGATGGCATGATACTGTTTGTGCATGAAGTATAAATAAATAAATAAATAATCTCGTCACGTGTATTTTGTTATATAGTTTTTACGTGCAACAATGTTATGAAATCGTCCCGTTCTTTTCAGCACGGGTTAAAAACTCGTCACTTATACCGAGACCTCTAGAAGAAGTTGCGTACAACAAGTGAAGAAGAAACTAGGGACTGTATCGTAGGTACTACGAAATAACATCAAAAGCGGATAATAGAGTGGAAAATTAAGTAAATAAACCATCAGTATTATCACGAAAATGGTTTCGCTGTGATGTCCTCCTTTTAGCAAAGGCTTTTACTAGTATCTACTTAATGAATCTAGTAAAAAGCTTTTCCTTGGGAAAAAATACGCAAAATTGAAAGAGTAACAAATCTTTATGGGCCATCGAATCTGAAACAACCATGGAAACAACACTTTTATATTATCAGTAGTAGCTCCTTATTGCGAACTGTTTATAAAACATTTTGCAATATTTTAAGATTTTTTAAGGCTAGGTCCACATCCATTGATGTGCCCATATCATTCATCGGAGTAGATATTGGGGTACTCTTCTTTTCAAGCGACGCTTTGATGGGATTTTTTTGTTGTCCGTTAGATGTTTCGTAAATATATTTGGGTGAGATTGTAGCCGCTTATGGTATGTTATGATTTTGTCCTTTATTACCTCTTGAACAGTTTGTATGTTAACATCGTGGTGCTGAGCATCTTAGACTGAAATCGCTGAAGGATTTCCAAATTTGAGTTTGCTGCTGTGAAACACAATAGTATCCCATATGTCCATATAGGTTTGATTAGGCACTTATACAGTAAAAGTTGAGATTTTTTGTTTAGTAGCCAATACATTTTGCGCATCCGTTGTCTAATGGCAAGTCGTTTGGTCATTATGTGTTTCCTTCAATTCAATATTTTATTAGTAGGATACATCCCAAGATCTTGCGTGTTCTGCTTGAGGGATTGGATGACCATTTATTGTGACCGGTGGGCAAGTTCCACGTCGTGTTGTGCAGGTCACCTGGACCGACTTGGTGTCATTGGCTTTAATACGCCATTCCTGTAGCAATGTCGAAACCATATTCAGGCTATTTTGTAGCTTTCGACTTGACGACCTGAGTGGTTCAGAGGTCAACATGCCAGTCAGCTACGCAAGAGTTCCGGGTTCGATTCCCGGCCGGGCAGAAATTTAAATGATGAATTTTAATTTCTGTCACGGGTCTGGGTGTTTTATGTATAATAAGTATGTAATTAAAAAGTGTATACGTAGTATATCAGTTTGCTAGCACCCATTTGCTAGCAGCTTTGCTTAGATTGGGGCTAGATGGCGCTGTGTGAATTTGTCCACGATTATTTATTTTATTATTATTTGCGAATCTTCATCTGCTGCCATAATCACGGTATCATCAGCGAATGTGCCCATTACAACACCCTCAGTTATGGGTAAATCGGCTGTAAAAAGAACGTATAGCGTAGGTCCCATGACGCTTCCTTGCGGCACCCCGGCTCGAATTTGATAAAGGCCTGAAATTTATTCTACTTGTTTCACGGTGAAGTCTCTGTCCAGCAGGTAGGATCTTAGAAGGTGGTAGAAGTTTCGGTAATGATTTTTTTATTTTCAATGGGATGCAAACTACATTGTGCTTGCTACAAGTCCAACTATCTTTCTAAACAGCCATCTATCTTTTCACGAAACTACTTGCAAACAACACTTAGGTATATCATATTGGTAAGTAAATACCGGTTTTGAAACCGGAAATCACATTAGTTTTAGCGCACGGATGAATTAGGCAAAACAGCCTCATTGTTAGACATTAAGCATTGAGGCTACACAGGCTAACACTTTTTGTGTTGCTTACAAAGGAGCGTCGGTAGTATAATGGTTACGGTATCTGACTCGTAAGCGCTCTCGCCCTGTACCTCTATACATCCCACACACCCCACTGCAGTGGACTGATGCAAACCGCATAAAATCGTCACACATATCAGGTTTGTCACCACAGCTTGGATCTCTCTCTCAGGTCGGTCCTTCATGTCTGAAGATCGTGGCCATGGTGGGATTCCATTGGAAACGGATAAATTGTCTCCAGCGACCTCTGTCTGTGGCAATTTTGTGCATTTTGCTTGGATATGATTATTTTAATCTCGATATTTGGGCTGCACGCTCCATTATCATGTGTAGACGCTATCTGTCGATTACCTTCATTTCAAGTTCTCTAATCAAATCATACAACCACTTCCAACCGGTATCACATTTAATAAGTGTTGTAATGTCCTACCCGCATACCCATAATTCTCTCAAATAGTTGAATATTCTGTAATGGTCGTTTGCCGTTAGGAATCCGAAATGCGGCCTCCACACTATACTCCATCATCACGAAGCTAACCATAGTTTAAAGCGAGTTAACATGGGCGAAGTTAACACGGATCCCGCCCAGTCACTATGAACTTGAGCCCCAACTAGTTTCGTGGTTAGCAACTCGGCGACAATTTTGAACAGCTTAGAAGGTTGCGGGGACGTATTGGGTAACGTACCCAGTATTTTGGTTGGCGCCCCCTGTGAAATAGTTCGGTCATCTACTCGTATAAAGTGCCTTTCAGTCTGGGTCAAAGTGCCTTTTACTCTGTAGCTGACTGAATACAATAATGGTGGCTAGTGGTGACCTGTAGAATTTAGCATCAACCCCATCTACCAACGGGTGTCGTAAAAGGCAACGAATGGGATCATTCCCGTTGTCCCCCGAATGCTATCCCCCGAATGGGGGACAACGGGAATTTAAGTTTCGTTGTCCCCCGAATTGAATAATGGGGGACAACGGGAATAAATATTCCCGATGTCCACCACTTTTAAATTTAATTATTTTTGTTAAGAAAAATTAAGTGCCATTGTGCGCAGCTGAATAAACTGGAGTTACATTTACATTTTTTACGTAATTAAATTAAAGAACATTCGAGTTTGTAAAATGTATATTACTTATCAAATTAAAAATTACTTACTATTGACTTTAAATTTATAATACAAGGTTTACATCTAAACAACAATGCTATCTTCGTGGTTAAGACTAGACTGGCAATTTTTTTTCTCTGTGTTTAATATATTTATTATTTACTAGTGGACCCGGCGCGACTTCGTTCGCGTACGCCTACTTTATACGTACCTACCGTTTTTTTCTTGCTTATAAACCATCCTCTTGAATCAACAGTGATTTTATGCGGTTTTCAGCAATAGATACAGATCTATTGTTGAAAACCGCATAAAATGCGTTGCGTTGTTTGAAAGATCTAATCGTACATAGACTTATAGATAGACGGCGGAAAGCGATTTTGTTTAATACAACTTATAGATAAATTTTCTATTGAGTTTTTCAACGCCGCGATTTTCCATGGATTTACATCTATTCAACAACGGGCAATTTTGTTGTAAGCAAGTCAAAAGGCGTGTATATGTATATGTATTGTGTATGTACTCGTACATAATAATAATATGTACGGTTGAAATAGATAATGGAAGCTTCTTCATACATGCGATCACGTTTAAGCAACAAAATTAGAATTATTTAATATTCAATTTACCACCACCAGCACTCCATAATCATTTGAGACGCATTAACAACTAGGGGCCATCCCTCGTTCTGAGTACGTCCTATTAATATCATACTTCTTGTTACTAAGTCAATATAATTAGGATACTTGAGTTTGCTGTTTGATATCCCCTGTACAAATAACGGACGAGGACACCAAAGAGATTACGATGTGCCTTCCCGACTCCTTGGATGTATCTGGCCGATGTTGTTTTCTTGGGAATTCTGTAAAAAAAAATATCCCGCGTAAATTTGAAATGAAGGTATAAAATAAAAAATTATGTTAGCTTAACGTAGTTTTTTTAGAGGTTTCTAAGTAGTAACGGGAATTTTGATGTAGGTAGATTTTGGTGAAGAGTGTTGGACTAAAAAAATCAACTCTAGGTTTGTTGCCTGGTGAGATGACGGTTAAATGCCTGGCTAGCCCATCGATATGAAACTATTGTCAGCTTGTATCGCATTTATAAAACAGGTCGTATACCTAGTTAAAGGATAGTCCTTTCAAACGTTATCGTTAATTTTCATATAATTAAGCTACCTTGATTGCTTAGATGAAACCAAAAAGTTGATTTGAAGCTTGACTGAGCTATTTTTTCAAAAGCCGGGCAGTAGTACCTAAAGTCGATTGTATAGTGCACCAGTGTAGTAGACAGCTGTAGACTTAGACGAACCCCCCCAGCGTCCATTAAATGTACTATTACTAGTGTCCGACAGAAGGTCTATTGCTGGCTGAAGCCGAAGCCGAAGCCAATTTATCATCTATCACCGCAACCAATGTTTTTTTACTGAAGGTTTATATTGACTGTATGTATACATATCATCAAAGAAATAATATTTAACGTTAGTAAGGGTCGCCGTCGTCGGACACGACGAGGAGGACTATATATGTACATATGTATACATAAATGTAATTTTAAACATCTCTAGAAATTTATCTACAAAATGCGCCAGTCGAAGTGTTACCCATTGGAAAAGCTATAATTTTGTCAATTATGAGTTTATTTAATAAAAAAATTGAATATATCGAAAACATATGTCAAGTTTTAATAAAATAGGTTATTGTTCGATGTAGCCACTTTTAGCGCGGATAACAGCATCAAGTCTGTTTTGAAGAATTCTATTTTTATTAAAATTTGACATTCTTTTTCCGATATACCGAAGTTTTTAATTTCAAAAACTCAAAATTGACAAAATTTTAGCATTTTCAACTGGTAACACTCGAGTGGCACACCTTGTATAGATAAAAAAAAATTACAACCACCTTCGGCGAAACCTTACGCTTCAACCAGGTTTGAGGTTCCACCAAATGTGTCTTTTTCCGAAGCCGAAACCAAAGCTTTGTTGGACACTACCTATGACACAGCTGAATTGGCGTGTTGTAATAAAAAAGATAATACGTAGAGGGTATTATATAATAAAGTAAATAAGACATAAATCCTATAGCGACACGACGCAAACAGAAAGAGCAAATCGTAATAACGAATGACCATAAACTTTGCCGCGTTCTAGATTATTTCGCTGTTGAGGACACAGATTCTTGTACAAACGTATTTGGTATTTGAGTAGGTACCTACTAGTACTACGGTGTTATAAAATTATGTATTCCTGGAAAATTGTTTTAATATTTGTTAGTACTCAGCGCTGCTGTTTTATCTCTCTTCTTCATTTCTGTGAAAGTTGTCTGGAAGAGATCGCTTGTAGCCTTTGCTCAACTGACTCTTACTGATTTTAACTGGACTGGATGGATTTTAAAGTGTTCATATATTTATCAATCTACTGTTGTTTCATGGAAATACACCTACTTACTTACAAAACGAGTATTAGAGAGTGTAGGTACTCACCACACTGCCCATTAATTAGAAAAAGTATCCAAAAACCTAATAAAGTATATTAAAAACGATAAATACCTACATAATCGTTCACTCAGCTCGGTCGGTAATCGAACCCGGAACCTTCGGCGGAACAGTAGACTGGTATGGCAACCACTGTCTACATTTGCGTTTCTTGCAGTAGCATTTTAAATCATTCGATGTTTTCCTAGACTTGTCAACTCAGTTGTTATGGGTAAAAGGTAAAATGGTAAATTAAAAAGGAATTTTGACGCGTGGTGGTGTAATATATTTTTCTCTTAAGCAAATATTAAAAAAATCGTTATTTATTACTCCACCACATACACACCAGCAATTGCAACTTGGGGCCCCAAAGGATGGACGGATGTATTAGGCGATGAGTGCAAGGTGATGATGAAGAGGTAAAATCACAGATTTACTGAACTAGGGACTCTCTGCTTCTCATAATAACAATTACCAATAAACTATACGGCGTTCATAGCCTAATTATTTAAAACGGGTTGAAGATGATTTCATAGTCAAACTTCGTGGAATTATAACAACCTCCTTCGTAGTTCATAGCCATCGGGAAATATTCAAACTATTTCCATTCATAAATCGAAAAAGACACAACCGCACGCCATTGACATCCGAACACACCCAACGTCAAACGGGAAAACAAAATACAAAACGGCAAGTCAACAAAATCTGACCAGTGAAAACCACCAGAGAAATAATAGAAACACTCAAAAATATTATGTAAATTTAGGCACAGTACAACAGGAATACAATGGGCGATCAGTTGCCTCAGAAATGTTGTCCAATGCTGAGGAGTCTGGTTAGTTGCCATGATTTTTCAAAGTTTTTGTTTTTGTTGCCCCTCTCTTTTTTTGATGTGCAAATTATAAGGATGATGCTAGCCAACAAGCCTCCACATGAACGATTGGTACTGCTCAGGGCTGGAGATTTGAGCTTAAGGTAATAGAAAGTTATGAAATGAAGATTTGCGTAGACGTGTGCCATATTACTCTATATCTAACACCTGCTTACATGGCTCGATGCGTAGGCTCAGTTACTACCTGTTACCTTAATTATTGCTTATAGCTGGGACCTTAATTATGCTTATAGCGGGGAAGTAATATTGTTTTTAAATGTTTCTTCAAGGATCAGTAGCACTCCTATAAAAAGTTTGTATCTACAATAACTTCATTTTGTGTTTATTTATATTTTATGTATTTTGTTTCGGTGTCACGATAGATAAAGAACTTCCTTTGGAAAATATATTTACGATATTATAATAGTTGTTGTAAAAATTAATACTGTTGCGGTATTTTGAAAATGCTATGGAAAAGCTTTTCTATAGGTAGTGTCATGGATAAAATAATTTTTTTTAGTGATAGGTTAGGTATAAGTTTACACTTTAATGCGAATGATTTGTTTCTTAATTTTTTATTGATATCACTTACTATAAAATATCTAAAATAAAAAAACAAATTAAACATCATAATTAGAAAATATTGCAAAAATGTTTTGTTTATATTTTTTAAATAGGTAAATAATTGAATGCCATGAGATGAAATATTATTATGCTACTTTTATTTTATTTATTTTATTACATTACAGACGTAAATAAGCGTATAAAAGCACATGAATTTAAAATGTTTAATAAAAGTAAATAATATGCTATGATGTATCTTATGAAATGAAAATAGAATATTTATAGTGCTTGGATTTTGGCAATGCTCGTGAGTTATTGATGTAGTTAACGTCAAAAGCAATTAACTCAAAAAGTTAGATTTTGAACTTCTTTAAAAGCTTGTTTTGAACTTCTAAAAATAGTTTCAGACTCTAAGTAAAAAATAATTTTGCAGAACTCCGAACCTTCTGTTATTGCAAATGACGCATCAACCTCTAAGCGTACCGAAGTGAGTTTTACTGGTCAGATTTTGTCAAAAATAAGAATTTGGAAACGGTGTCACAACTGTACACAGAAGTTTCAAGGTCAGTTTGGCAAAACCTTTATGCTAGTGTTTAACAAAGAGCCCGTTTGATTCTAAACGTTGTACCATTATACCTTGTAAAGATTAGAAATTGTATTAGATTAAAATTTACACAAAATTTTCAAATAAAAATGATGAAAAAAGAAAAAAATATACTGTCAATTCGCGTAATTGTGAAAAAGGTATCTTTTCTATCAACGTATTTCTATAAAGAGGCCTAAGATCGAGATTACAGAAAAATGTTTAATAACCTTTTTACTCGATGAAAATCGAAGCTTGTCCTAATCCTAAGTCAAGTTTTCATTACCGATATTATACCGACTTTCTATACCGATGATGCTTTTTGTAGGCAGTCATTATAAAACAAGATATTTGTGTCAAGTGGGATATAAACCCCATCTTGCGCCCCACACCGGTGTGGGGCAATGAGATACATTTGTAAACATTTTGAAACATACGGTATGGGAGCAGTGAAAACAAAGTTTCAAAAGGTTTCAGATACCAAACCTAAACTCTCAGACAAAATTAAACAACAGGATCAATGTTATTCTGTATGCTAACTCCGTAACCCTGTTGACAACAATTCTCGGATTTTAATTATTGAAATTGTTACTTTTGCGATTACGTTTGAGCGATTTAATAGTTTCACTTTATTGCAATGGAACTTTGTTAGCAACTGAACCCATGTAACCGATGATACGTAATCGCAAAAGTAACAATTTCAATAATTAAAATAAGATAATGTTAGCAACAGAGTTACGTAACGTACTGGTATCAATCAGCAAGCATAGTAAACGGTAACTTTGGTTGCAGACACCAGCAGTAACAGAAAACTGCTAAAGTCACTGTTCTATGCAACTGAAGTGGTTGATCACATCGCCAACGACATGTACAGTGAGGGGCAATACCAGTGCAGGAAGAATTTGCTGGGCCATGATGTATGTAGTTGAGACAGCATGGAAAATCTCTGTCATTTTTTAATATTAAACTATGAGTCCTTGCGCGCCTGCGTTCGAGTGGTGTACCCCTACCTTTTCCTACACCTACCCTACCCTTTTTTCCGTATAATCCTTGTCCTGAAAATTACAAAACTAACAATAAAAGAATTAGTCAATGAAATTCAGCCGTTCTGAAGTTATGTGCGAACGTACATCCGGCATGATTTTTATTTTTTAGGGGCGCAGATGCCTTTGAGTTCAAATGTTTTTTATACAATTTGTGTCCAAAAAAATGAATTAAAGTTTGACCTGAATTTTGTTATAACCACTGGTGTCAGTTTTGGGAGCCGAGTCAAATGGCAACTTGTTATTTTTTCTGTTGTCCAAATTTTTTCCTTTCCATACTTTATCATATTCATCACATTGCATAGAAATTGCATGAATCCAATACTTTGTATTTCTGAAATACAACCGTGCTCGAATGCCACTGTCATAAACGAAGCCTAGATGCACGCCAGAGCCCCACTAAAGCAGTTTCTTATAAAATTACGTGAATCCATGCTATCCTTTCGTTTATCGGTTTTTACTTGTAAATACTTAAACAATTTAATTTGTAGCAGGTCTCTATTTCAATTGAAGACTCTGCTTCCATCTACTTTTAAGCAACAATGCTGTCCTTATTGACAACAACTGGGTTGAATTGAAAGAGTTCTGGAGTGGAGATTGTGATGCGGCAAGCGTAGTGTAGGATGCCATTTGTGAAAGACTGCATTTGGAGGCTGGATGCTCCAAGCCGAGAACAGGGTGTTAAGAGTCCTACTGATTGGTATTATCGTTCATTGGGGAAGGCCTATGTCCAGCAGTGGACTAGTATAACTCCAGAAATGCTTAAGCATATTAAAAAAATAGGAAGTGGCTTGATAGTTAAGCTCGTAAGGGTTTAGCATGCTACACAAAAAGAGGGGTTGGTTATAGGTGTTATAACGGACGTGGTGTTGGACGTCTGTATCTGTGTGTCTGTCTGTTGCATCGTAGCTCTGGAACAGATGATTCGATTTTGTTTCTTTTTTATTTAAAAGCCAGTTTATTTAAGGCTTTGCTTCATGAAAATCTATCCAGTAGTTTGGCAAATACTTGAGTACAGCCATGAAGATTTCTGACACCCGTCAGTACGAATTGTAGCTGATGCTATTATAGCGGCAAATGGTAAATGCTTGATAGTAAGCAGTGATCCGAGTGATATACCTTTTTGCTCACTCGTTCATAATATGCTTGTACATAAAAAATACAATAGAATCCTTCAAGGCTAAAGAGTCAGCCTGGATGAGTCCCACTGCTCGTAAAAGAAATGAAACGCTGAATTTATGGTAGACGGGAGTACGACATTGAATTCTTGTAATCTGTTTTTCTTATTAAAGATGTAATACGCAAACGTATTACAATGACACTGTTTCAGTCGAATCGTATGTAAGATGCCGAAACAAAATACATTTAAAATATAATTTAACTAGTTTTGGGATAGTTGGTAACGAGTTGAGTACTGCACATTTGAGTAAATGGAAACAATTAAAGAGTCAAGCAGTGCTTATAGAGTATAGTTCATACAAGGTTTTTGTACCTAAACATAAATTAAACCTATTTATGGACTGTGATCTGTGGCCCGACGGAATAACGTTTCGCCGTTTTATTGACTTTCGCGTGCGGGTACTCTCTAACTCCGTACAATAATATTAGTAGATCAAAATAATGGATGGCATAAAAGAACTCATGTTATTTTCATACAATTGCAAATCAGTGCGGCGGGCGGCTGATGGAATACGATCAATGTGTCAAACAGGTGATATTATAGCACTCCAAGAAACCTGGCTTTTGCCGCATGACATCAATTTTATTGGAGAAATTCATCGTGATTTTGATTTTACGAGTAAGTCAGCTGTTGACACTTCAAGCGGCCCGTTGCTGGGCAGACCATTCGGCGGAGTTGCGATTATGTGGCGCAAGTCTGTGTTTACGTCGGTGTCAGTAGTTGAATGCAGTTCACCGCGCCTCGCGGCAATATTAGTGCAGGTAGCCGGCCGGTCTGTTTTGTTTTTCTCTATTTACATGCCTACGAATGACCCAGACAATCTTTTGGAGTTTATGGAATGTATCTGTGAAGTGAACGCCATTATTGAGACTAATATTGTGCTTATTTTAGGGGATTTTAATGCACATCCGAGTACGTTATTTTTTAGTGAATTAAGTAGTTATTGTCAAGATCGAAGTTGGAAAATAGCGGATGTAGAAATGTTAGGATTGGATTCGGATGTTTTTAGTTTTATAAGTGACAGCAGTGGCTCATTACGATGGTTGGACCATTGTGTTGTAACTGAAGCTGCCTGGAAATCAATCGCTAACTTGAAATTCCACAATGATGTATTTTGGTCAGACCATTTTCCGTTTTGAATTCGTCCGTCCGTGTGCTTCCTCAGGCAAAAGAAGGGAAAGAAGGTACTCGATCGTGATGCAAAAAAGTGTATTTGTAATGCAAGTGTGTATCGCCATGCGTATTATTTAATTTTTAAACTTTGAAATATCGAAGTTGCTTACTAAAAACATTGCACATCTTGTTGTAGTTACAATTTCCCCTCCAGCCGCCTGGAAACTGAGTTTCGAGTCTTTCCCCGAGATAAGTAATTATCATCATCATCATCACGTTCTGTCCTGGGGTCTGCCAGGGCCCTCTTTCCTACTCTTCTTCCTCTACTTCACCCAGTCGTCATCACCCTTACGTCTAAGCCATCGCTTCTCCACTCCCACGTGACCTCTTTCTGGTTGTCGTAATTTCAAAACTGTTAGATCTTCCAAACCCCCTAACAAGTCGACCACAAACTTATCAGACACGGTGGCCAAAACTGGAACTAACTATCGTCATTTTGTAATGCCACTTTGTTGTCAACAACAGCGACGCTGTCACCGGTTCAGATAAGTTTGTGTCACTCGTAAGTCTTTTTAATATTGTCTTAAAATACGATTCCAGTTCAGCGTATCCCGGGTGGCTTGTGACCACGGCGAGGGCTCGCAGAACATTGTCCACTCGATGAAGTCATGGCTACAGGCCCACGAAGAAGCCCAGGTAAGAAAAGCATGTTTGTGTTGCGAGACGATTTTTTTCATGTCAGCTTCAAAGGAGGTCCGAACAATTCGGCATATGTCAGCAATAACGTTAAGCGATATGCCTTTAGAAAGGTTTTCTTAAATTCTACAACTTCTACTATGGCGGCGGGTCGAATCGCTGTGGGAGAGAAGTTATGGCCAAATTGAATTAAAATTAAAATTTGTCATTTTAGCCAATAACGTTATGCGATATGTCATTAGAAAGGTTTCTTATGCTCTACAACTTTAACTAATTCGGTAACTCTCGAATCACAAAGTCTCGGAAAAGTTATGGACAAAAAATGTATTGAACTAGACAATTTAACCTATAATAGGAGCAATAAATAGCAAGTTAAATTACGATTAAAATGCATTGTACATAGTACAAGTTTTATTTTGTTTGGCCATAACTTGTTTGAGTAAAAGTTGACACAACTTAAGACAACCTCTCCATTGATATATATCTGAACGCTATTGCTCATAAAGGCAGGGATTCATAAATTTTTGTCGGTCCCCCTTTGCGCACATTTATCACATTGCTAGCACATTCATGTCATACATATGACATCGCAATTTGGAGACATACACCCACGATCCTGATGCACACAAATGATTGAGCATGACATGAGTAATTGCAAGAGTGATTCGATTATATGTCTCTTGTTCTAGAAACAATACCAGTGGGTCTTACGCGTAGGATTATGATATCTATTCTATGAAGCGAAAATGAAAAATATTTAACTATTTACCTGATCTGGATCGACAGATGTTGCGTTATAACAACGTTGTATGTAACAACGTTGCGAATGTATCATCATCTCGGCCACGTATGCGACGAATATATTAACTTTGTGTTTTGTTGCGTTGGTGGACTCAGTTTGTCCTTACCTTATCTCTCTGTCATGGGTCCTATCGACAATACCGCAGAGTAACGGAGGAGCACAAAACATAAAGTACAGTAAATTGGGGTTACTTTGATATGCAGGGGCTACATTGATTCCTTACTTTTCTCTGATAAGTTCCAAGGGAAAGATGGCTGTCACATGTATGGCGTGCTTTCTTAGCATGAAAATAACACTTGATAAATGGAGAAAAGTGAGTGATCAATGTAGCTCCAGAATATTGAAGTAATCCCATTTTACCAGTACCTAAGTTATACGAAAAATTAAATTATTTGTGCGATGTATGGCAGAATCTTAGGAAGGTAATCTCTGAGATATTTATAGACTGTAAGGGTGCCGTAGGTTTGTCGTCTTTGAGTACAAGAAAAACTCGACTTTGTTGCGATAGGAGATGCTAATATAGGAGACCCACAAAGACCCACTACGTAGACCCTCTGTTGGTTAGCACGCGAACGTTTGAAAGAACGTTTCTCGCTCGTACGATTCGGATGTGGAATGAGCTCCCAGCCGTGTTTCCTTTGGACTATGACATGGGATCGTTCAAGAGGTATATTTGAGGTCACTTTAGAGGCGGGCAACGCATTGGTGACTGATGTCCATAGGCGGCGGTGACTACTTTCCATCAGGTGGCTCGCTTGCCTGTTTGTCTGCCGTGTAACATAAACAAAAGACCCTAAGAAAAAGAAATAATAAAATAAATGGTGGCTGACTAGCGAAACTGCCTAGAGGATGTAAGGCACCCCGGTTTTTTTTTGTAGAAACCACACAAGATATACAAATAGACGAAGCTCGGCTCATTAACAATTGTTTTTGTGCCAGCTTGTGCACGGTCTCCTAAGCCTTTACTATCGCTACAGAGTCGAATTTTTCTTGTACTCGTCGACGTTTAATCTGTCCACACTGACTTGTCATATTTGGTTAAGGAAATTATGTATTTAAATGGACAATGTGCAGCAGTATTCGATGAAATTCACATACTATGGGTTTCTTGTATAATTCTCGACATCTATATACAATATACGTAGCGTGATTGATACGGCAAGTCGTGATTTTGGGCATTGTTTGTTCACCAAATAAGACAAGTCAAAATAAATAGATCATAGGATAATCAACGGCGCCCTTACAGTATTTTGTCAGTTTCTTAATAGTCTGAGTACGGATCAAAAACGACTCAATGCAATTTATCTAAAGAACGAAATGCATCCAAACTGCATTTTTGCAGCTGGTGTATGGTTCAAAGGCACTCACTCTAATGATATTAAGTAATATAGGTTGTGAGTAGTCTCTTTGCTACTTTATGGCTCCGGCCAAATCACCTTGTCCTGCCTAGAATGAATTCCTGCGTTTGTATCTTTGGACCACCCATCGTATTTCTGTCGTCTTCGTAATTGTTCGGAATAGGGACGAAATACTTCTTTTGTAAAATTCACCGGCAAATTCGGAAATTTGGATGTAATTTTAGATAGATGGACACTCTATTGCACACAAAATTACTGAAATAAAACGAAAATTTATCAGATATTTTTTAAATATAAATTTAATGTAGCCAAAGGCGGCCTTATCGCTACAAGCTATCACTTCCAGGCAACCCTTGTCTAGAAAGGGACAAAGATAATCATGAGTCAGACAAGCAACGAAAATAACATTAATCATCTAGGTAAATACTATACTATAAGCTTATATACACACTATATATATAAAATAGAGTATATATAAAATCTCAACAATGGCCGAACACAAAGCGGGTGAAAATTGCGAGCGACCGCCACTTTGAGACGTGATATTTCGTTGTAGACATGTCGGGAATTATTGCATTAAAATGTCGAGCATATTATTAAGTAAGTCAGTAAATATTTGTGCAGACTCTTTATGAGATTGTATTTTCACAACCCACGAATGAGGTCAGCGAAGCAAATTAATTTGGGAGCGTTTTTCTCATGTAATAGAGTACGAGTATTTATTTAATCCTCCTAGTAAAAAATGGAAAAAGAGAGACTTTTGAAAGTAATCCGGAATCGAATGGAATGGATTCCGGATTTTTCACTCTTTCTGTGAATAACGTTGGTAATATAATTGGGCGTTCGGGGAATTGAAGATACGAGGAATATATTTAATTAATTAAGAAATTCCAAGGAACTTTACGTTCGAGGCCGAAATTATTGAGTCGGATAAATATATTCAAATTATTTTGCGAATTTGGGGTGAAATTTATTTTGTTACTCATATACAATAAGTACGTTCACATTAAGGTTATATGAAAGGCGTTTCTAAGGTTTACTCTTAAAACTTAATAACAAACTTGTATACTGCACCACAAGTTCAAAGCGAATTCTGTCGCCCGGTACATAATTTACTTATATTTATTCATAGTTTTCGTAACGGTAATATAATTGAAGAAACGCAGTACATTTTCGCCGAAAGCGTTCACCTAACATGACTCCTGTCTGCCTGTAATTCAAAAACATGTATTTATTACATTTGACTAAATTCAGTAGCCTAAATTTAGAATGTATTGCCTAGTACCTATATAATTACGTTCAATCACCAGGCATTCCGTGCTGGTTTCAGTTGCTATCGATTGATAGCAGTTGTCATAAGCTACGTCGGAGACCCTTGGGCGGTTTGAAGCCTGATACCTTACACGAATGAACTGACGAAGAGAGCGGAAAATTTTAATTAGGGCCAAAATTATATAAAATGCTTCAGCATTTTTTATCCATTACGATTTTATTGCAACTTTATTGGCAAATAAAGTTACCGAGGTAGTAATTTTGTTGTTGTTATTAATATATATTTTTGTTGTCATTATATGCGAAAATCATCCCTGCTGAGCAAAGTACTTTCTCATTCAAACTTCTCATTTTTATGCAAAGTCATCTATGATAGGCACATTACATCACTAGCCTATATCGGATCACTGCTGGACTTGAGCCTGTAACAAATTAGTGGGGAATATTGCTATAAACTCCTCGTTGGCGGCGGACTTGCTCTAATCTCTATTTTAGGCGGCGAGTTTGAGGCCCATTTTCTGTTATTTACGGAGTTACTAACTGCTCTGCCTCTATGGTGTTAATCCCTTCTACAACACCATATACATTAGTCAATCAGCATCATCATCATCATTTGAGCGGTCAATCCTCTTTTTTCTCCACTATATCTGACCTTCGGCATCCTCACGCCGTGAGCCGTTGCCACTGTGATGTCAATTCATCGCTTATAAGGCATTCCGCTGACCTCTTTACTAATACCGGCAATTTCCCCTATTTCCATTAATATTTCATTTTTAAATTACAAGACTCGACGATTGTCGCATTTGAATTAAGTCAATTTTTGTATCACTTATATTATGTTACGCAAAGGCTTACATTATGAAACGCGTCGCTTCGCTTTTCAAAGGCTGCGATACAAAAATGGACCCTATTTTATGCTTATTTTATAGCACTTTGATTTGCTCTCAAGCTTTTTGCTTATTAATATTATATCAGGTGCTCAGAAAAACACGTCTACACATTACAAACGTTTTATGCGAGACAAAAAGTACCTTCAACTTATTACACACTAACACAAATTGTAATTATTAATAATTAAATAAATAAATATTCGTGGACAAATTCACACAGCGAAATCTAGCCCCAAACTAAGCAAAGCTTGTGCTATGGGTGCTAGATAACTGATAAATTACTTAAATACTTTTAATTTCATGCTTATTATACATTTTACCTACATGCAGTGTGCATTTAAGCAACTCAATTTAGGGCCGATTTTTCAATCCTCAGATAAACTTTATCTGCCCGATAAAGTAATACACTGCCAAATTAAAACAAACTATAATCCTTTATAATTATGAAGTAATTATACACTTTTATTTTAGTTGCATCATAACTTATCAGACTGATATGTTTTATCTGAGGATTGAACAATCGGCCCTTAGTCGAATGTAATCACCTCATTATCCTACAAAGTAGAGTACAACTACGTCAGCATTGCTTAGCGGTACAAATAGATAAGGCAATGGTATGGTACCGTCGGTATTACTCGGTATGAACTTCTCATTCAAGTTTGACAGAGTCCTACCAGTGACAGTTAATAATTTAAAAATGCTGATCGTTCATGACACGTTGTCCTTTTTTGTCCTCGATATCCCATGGCCAAAAATCGCTCACAAACTCCTTTGGTACTCTTTTTTAAATGTTCTCTGTAATAGGGGATAACGTCGGGTTTGTTACCACGGTTAGTATTGTTTTTACCTCGATATTCGATCAGTTTCGCGTAAAGACGTAGTGAGTTTCGTGTGTCGCGGGAATCAAGCGAGTAACAATGGTAGTGGTTCGAGAGTTCAAAGTGAGGGTAATCGTCGAATCCGAAAGAGGGTGGACCGATATGTCTGTCTTAGGAGCGACTTCACACAGCGGCATCATTCAACTCGTGACCATGACGCATGCAACTGCGTCGAAATATCGAGGTAAAAACAATACTAACCGTGGTAACAAACCCGATAATATGTGTAGTGAAAGTGTAGTGAATAACCACGAAAGTCTTAAAACCTATATTAGGGGATAACGTGTTGCGAACGATTAGTACTGGGTATCAAGTCTCCTATTTTTAGTTATCTATGATTTGATTACAAGCAGATTACAACTCGAAACAAATTAGGTATTCTGCAAAAACTTGTGAATAGCAATTGGGTTGGAATCGAATCGACTCTCGATCTAAGCTCTCATTGGTGTTGCTTCATAAAATCTACCTACAAAGAGACTAGACAAATGAACGTGAAATTGGCACGATTGATTTCTTTTAATTTAAAATAATTAATTTATTTTACGTAAATGAAATTGTCCGCAATGTAGACCATTGTCAGATAAGAGGAGAATACCGTTTTATCACACAACCGAATCGAGCTATGATTGTAACACCAATCGAATTAGATTAGTCTTTGATTAGTGGCAGAATATCAAAAACGTGTCAAACTGCGATTGCGCTGCAGTTGAACTTACAATTCGAACGACCCACATTAGTAAATTTGCGGACTCGAGGCCCTGATCCACTAATTTACAGCTACAAGCTTATAGACCCACCTACCTGTCGATGGCGGGTAGTCTACAAATACAATAGTACAACAAACGCTTTGATCCCCAGGTGATGCTGGCCAGCGTCCTGGTGGTGGTTGGCCTGTGGTGGCTGGTGCGGACCGTGTTGTCCCTAGTCATCAACCTGGTGTGCCCCTTGCTTGTCGTGCTCATGGCTGTGGCAAGTTGCCTTGTTTATTTTTGCCTAATATTATTTTCTTATCATAACATAATACTGGCTGCTCATCCCTGAGCCGTGCTACGAGTGGGGCGAAGGTTGCATAGCGGTGTGTTAATATTTCTCTATAAGTAATACATAGCCTAACCACAGAAAATCTCGGATAACCCCTGACCAAGTTTACATTACAAACGCAAATATTATCTAAACTGCTGAACCGATTTTAATGAAACAAAGCTAAGAACTTTTTCGATTAAACTGGCTTTCAGATAGAGCAAACCGAATTTAAATCGGTCCATCGGTTCGGGAGCTACGATGTCACAGACAGATACATAAAGCTACAAATATATCCTCCACTATTTTTTCGTTGGGGGTTAAGAACGAGGTCGCTAATACCAAATCCTTTTAGGCTTACTTTTTCTAAATTTACACCAAGTGATAAAAAGCGGAGACCGGCCGCTGGTATGACTAGATGGAATACCTGGCAAAAGTCGTATGGAGTCGATCGCCGTAAGTGGCTCAAAACCGAATTATGTAGAAGTCCCGCGGGGGAGGCCTATCTCCAGCAGTGGCGGTAACGCCGCGCAAGATGACTTAACCGATTTCGATAACATTCTCGATTACTTAAAACAGACACCGCATCGAACTATGTGCAGCTGTTGATGCCAAAGACGAAGAGGCATGTTGACGACTTAATAACTTTTTTTTGGGTCATGGGTTAATATCAAAGCTTAGCCCTTCGAAAATTGATGGTTTGATCCGAAAATTATAGCCGACAGAAACGAAATTGGGGCGAGGCGTCGGCGATGGTCGTTAATGCAATTGTTGGCACCCTTTAATATGATTCAAAATTGTCCAAAATGTAGGTCGCGTTGGAAACTGTTGTGACGTTATTCCGTGGCGTTGATTGCAAAACCGTGGCACTGTATTCGAAAAGTATGTCGGACGTACTTGGCACGCAAAGCGGAGGCATAAATTATCTGTACCGAAAATTCAAAATTGCATTTGATTTTGGCAGGTGAGGTTGAACTGTATTGTTATGTAGTGAAGTCTTTTTGCCGCATTGATATAGCTACTGATAATGAGGGTCTATATCTTTCTTTCACAGGTGCTAGTACCTCAACTGCGAGCCCCGTTGCTTGGTCAGAACTATCCAGCATTGGCCAACGTCCTTAGAACCATACTCATAAAGATGGCTGAAAACATAAACTCGAAAGACTGACGAAAATTAACTTTCAGGCTTTTCCTGAATACTACTATATACGAGGCGTTCGTAAAATTGAACTATTGTAAAACATAAACTTTGAGAATCGATTGAATTACAAAATCGAATAAATATTTGATATGTCATTATAGTCGAAGTAACAGTAAACGCAGTTGAACTGTGATTTGATATTTTTATAATATTGTTTTAATGGTCCTAACAAACCTCTAACATCCTTTAACACCTTTTAAAGATAAACCTAATATTTTACAAAGGCATTCTAAGACCTGTTTTAAACACGTTCAAGAATGACGTTTAACGTTTTTTTACAAAGTTTTCTGTCTAAGCCGCCTTAAATATCAATCAGCAGAAAAACAGGAAACAATTATGTAAAATTTCCGCCCGGCGTTACATCAACAGCGCAAATATTTTCAAAGATGTAATCCCTCAAAAGTCGTTTCTACGCAAAGCTCAATTTGAGGCTCATTCTCCTTGCGGTTTGAGGGAGATTCTGACGATGAGCACTCGAAATGTCGCGTTTGTACGCCGTTACTACTCGCGAAAGAGCCAAAAGAGTCTACCAAGTACGCTTGACACATCAAAATGTAAAATCCCCCCAAAAACGGGACACTCGGCTGTTGTGGCCGCAAAAATGACTTCATATTGTCCCCCGCCTTGTCCCGCTATTATTTACGGGACAATCTTTAGAGCGGGACAAAGGGCCGGAGCCAAGTATGTTTTGTGAAAAATGAGACCGCATTTATTTTATTTACGTTGCATAGAGGTCTTTCTTTTGTGCTCCTCCCGAGGCGAATGGTGGAAGATTGTTTGGGAATCATCCCTTGAATGCTTGTAGAGTACCCGGCTAAATAATGTTGTACGTTGGTAAACATTTTATTTTTATGGTAAGATACGATTTTTGCGTGATCGCTGTGTTGCTAAGTGCAAAACTCGATAGCTCAACACCAAGGAGTAGGTAGGAGTAAAGTGTAGGTTGTCGGTAATTTCCACAGATACATTCCGGAAAGTCGGAGCTAGATGAAATGGACTCCGTTTGGCAGAAAACAAACCGTCTGTGTTTTGGTAGCGTTGAACGCCACTAGACTGATTTAAGAGCTTCGTTTAAACGACCAACCATGGCCCATTGATGATTTTTGGATCTTTGATGATTTTGTCTGTGCTATCATCTGAGGTACAAGCAGATTGTTAATATGCAGCAAGGAAAGAGTCGCAGACAGAACCGACCCCTGAAGAACTCCTGCATATATAGCCTGAGGATCCTTTGATCCTATCGAGATTTGAGTAACTATCGAGAACTATACGGGTTGATCGTCCACTAAGAAAATTCGAAATCCAGGTGCAAAAGCAAAACAGGATGATGGAACCTTGCTTTGAAGGGCTGCATTCCAAACTCTGGCAAAGACCTTGGAGATATCAAGAGACACAGCAAGAAAGAGAAAGAAGACCATGGCGAAACCCGTACTGGTGATCGCTGAGGAGATTGTTGCCTTCAAGATGCGCCAGGAGTTTGTTATTCAGTGCACGCTATTTAATCTTAGAGTATAAAGGTGACCTAAATACCGCGGTAGTAAAAGGGCAGCCAGGGCTGCACATTGGCAAGCTTCCACGACTTCGGTACAATACCTGTCTCACGTGAGAGGCGATTCAGGCGCGTGAGAATCAGATATAATTCTACTACAACTACGACTATTGCTGGTATACCATCAGGTCCACTAGCCTTGTTCACGTCCTGACACCGCAGGATTTTTAAAATTACTTATATCTTGTATTATATAATGCAGTCTGATCTTGCGTTATAGAATCACCTAAGCTTAGAGAGTAACACTCTGGATTCCTTGAAATTTCGTAGACAAAAAGTTCCATTTACGAGTACTTCGAAGGGAAATTTAGTTTATTAAAGCTCCCTATTCTCAGATGGGGCCTAAAGTTTAATTGAGTTATCACAACATGTCGCGTCAAGACTTGGCTGTTGTCACGGATGCCTCAACGTAGGTAGTAGGGACCAGGGAATGTAATTATACCTACTGTGATAAACGTACCTACGATAAACATTTAGTAAGTCATCAGAATTATCATGAAATAGCGACCCGCCCCGGCTTCGTACGGTTTTTTCGAGGTTTATAATAATTTGCATTTATTATACATTAAAACCGGGAACGTCAAACTATATTAATCTGTGATTATGACTAAACCAAATTATAGAAAATCAACGGGTTTTTGGGTTATGACGAGTTGTCCCCCATATCAATAAAATACCGGCCTATGCTATTTAGAATAAGGTTTTGCTTGCAACTTCGTCTGGGACTGGTTACATAGGAGCTAAAATGCCTATTTCTTTCCCCAGGTAGTAATTTTAGTCCCTAGTTCTTTCAGCTGTTTGGTGTGAAAATATGTAATTTAGAGAGCTATTTTCACATTATTTAGTTTGTAAGACTTCAATTACGAGTCTTATGTAAGTAAGTGAAATAAGAAAAATAGCAAGATTTAAAATAATACTTGAATAAATAATTGTCGTCGTCCATACGCTCACAATTTGAAAATTTAATTTAAAGTTCGGCGCAGCCATGGGCGTGACGTCACGCGTGATATGACGACGCGCATCTCCATTGCACGATTCAATACAACGTCATAAAATAAAATGCGTACTTATTTTAATAGATTAATAAGATTAAATAACGCAATAATAAATTACTAATAGGGCCTACATATATCTGTGTATACCACAGACACTGATAATGTATGGCGAAGATTATTACTTGGTATGGTTGGGGATTGTGTAGTAATACCAACATAGTTTTCTAAACTATTTAAGTTTCTGTCTACTACTATGGGATACGGGTGATAGCGTGTATTGTCTAGTATATATCTCGTGAAAAGCTAACGTTCTGACTATTTGGCCTTTTTCACCAGCACGGCTACCAAGTATGTCTGCGATAGTTCTCGCGCCACGAGAGAGCCTTTGTTTTCTTCTCTTAATACTAAGATGAAAAACAAAGCAGTATCTCTGTCGCGCCTTTTCACGCTTGTCGCGCGCGAGTGCACACTTGTGCAGAATATGTTCTTCAGTACCAACTTTTAGCCTGGCTCACACATACGACCAACCCGTGACATTATTTCCTCCGTCCAATTAAAAACGTATCGGACCCCCTTAGTTCTTGGATATGTACTCCGCTCGGGGCTCATTTCCGGCGCCCGTGGCACACCGCGGAGCCTCATCCTTTTGCCTGTCCTTTTGACGTGAGCACTGAAATTAATTTCGGCATCGTCTTCTTACCCCGAATTTCCCTTATTCCGTAATTATTGCCGGTATTTTGTGCCTGTTAGCAACACACGGTTGGGTTTCAGAAACGAGGCGTTATTTATTCATGTCTCTTATGTGTCTAAATAGAAAGCTCCCTTTGTCTGCCAGTGTTTTCCGGACAGTTTAATACAATCTGTTGGCCCCATAGGGAGTATACTTAACTTGTCCGTGTGGTGGCGGCAGAGTAGAACAGCACCAACCCCTTGCACTTGTAGGTGCACTCGTAGGCGACTAATGTTTACGACGCAAAAGATCTAGTATCTCCGTAGGCTGAAAAGTGGGCAGAAGCGTTTTTCATTGTTATATTTATAACACTGCGATCTCCAACCCGCCTGCCAAGCGTGGAGATTATGGTAATAACCTCCCCTTTCGTCGGAGAGGCCCTAAGTCCTGCGGTGGACTGTTATGGGTTGTGATGATAATGATATAATCTGGATTTCTTCAAGGCCAGTGGAATAGACGGTAAGCGTATCCAACTGTCTTAAATTTGACAGGACGTCCCGTTTTTCAGTGATCTGTATATGCTGCTCGCGTTCGCCGCGTGCAGATCATACTAATTTATAATGTTATTTTGGAATTTTTAGCGAAACACAATTAACCTGTTATACCGTATTTTTCATTACTCCTGTAATTTTAAATCACATGTATATACACACAATTAAATCAAATGGGCACAAATAATTAGAGTGGTCACCCTAAGAAAAAAAACAATTCCAAAAAAGGGTTGGCATCCCTATTGTAAAACAAAAAATCTGCTTAAAATTATTTATTGAATACACCAAAACCCTCCATTGATGTGGAAGTGGTTTAGGCGAGCAGTGACCAGACCAGTACTATTTGCGTGTATTGGAAAATATGTAGAACCATAATACCGAAAGCGGAAGTACGTTTTTACGTTACATTAACTCTCGGCACGCCGCTGCCGCTCAAAAAGTTTAACCAAGAAAAGTGGGTGAAGAAAAATAATTTTTCACTTCTCCGCAAAAAGTGGCAAAGTTTTAACCAATTTAATGCGTTTGAGTTCGCTGCGTTGCCGTGACGGTGGTTCCGGGGAATCAATTAAAATTAGTAAGTATTTAATTTTGGTTTTACTTCTTCTGAATAATTTTTTATTGTTAAGGGTGAGTGTATGTAGAGCCGTGTGGTGTCCGGCAGAGTAGAATAGCACCAACCACTTGTGGGTGTCGTACAAGGCTACAAATGTTTTCGACGCTAAAGATCGAGAGTCCGTAGGCTGGAAAATGGGCAGCAGCTTTTTCCATTGTTATATTTATAACACTGCGATCTCCAACAACGATTGGCAGGCCAATCGTGGAGATTATGGCAATACCCTCCCCATTCGCGGGAGAGACCCTAAGTTCTGCAGTGGACTGTTATAGGCTTGGTTGTTATAGGTAGGTTGATGAATGTGGAAGAAGCGAGAGAGACTGCCCTCAATAGAACAGACTCATAGCTCAAAGAACTGATTACCGATGGCTGTAAATTTCTCGAGTGGCGACCACGTACCGGTAGACGCAGCGTGGATAGGCCTTCCACAAGGTGTACTGAGGACCTGGTAAAGATCGCAGGTACCAGCTGGATGCGAAAGGCACAGGAACGGCCTTTGTGGAGAACTCTACTGGAGGCCTATGCCCAGCAGTGGGCGTCTTTCGGCTGATATGGTAATGATGATGATGAGAGAGATTTATGAGAACTGTACCAAGTGGACCTCTGCTGCAACTTTAACGACCTGAGTAGTTCAGTGGTTAACATGCCACGGAAGAGCTCCCGGGTCCAATTCCCGGCCGAGCAGAAATTGAAATGTAAAATTTTAATTTTTGTTACAGGTCTGGGTTTACTATGTGTATAATAAATATGTATTTTAAAATTGTATATGAGTAGTTAATAAGTTATCTAATATCCATAACACAAGCTTTGCTTACTTTGGGCTAGATGGAGCTGTGTGAATTTGTCCAAGCATATTAATTTATTTATTTATGGCAAAAGTCGAGACGGTAAATAAATGTTTCCTTTGGACTATGACATGGGATCGTTCAAAGGTATATTAGAGGTCTTTTCAGAGGCGGGCAACTCATTGGCGACTCCCCTGGTGTTGCTGATGTCCATAGGCGGCGGTGACCACTTTCCATCAAGTGGCCCGCTTGCCTGTTTGTCTGCCGTATAACATAAAAAAAAGAATATAATTATGTACTAGGATCTAAAGTGAAGTTTGTAAAGTTACGCTGTAACTTTGCCCCTCTGACGTTATCACTTGCATGGAAATCGCCCGTGTGGAAACCTCACTGGGATTTGAGCCATTTTTCTAGGATCAAGCCGATGTACGCTCGGGAATGGTACAGCTTTTGTGTAGCTTACCTTAGCTTCCTATTGGTGAAGATATTTCAAAATACAGATGAAACTGACGAAAAGATAAGACTGTAAAAAGCCGTGCCTGTACATTAAAGATATTTCAGAAATATAAATTGGGATGGGATTTGGGACTATGCCCAAAAATTTTCTTTTGGGAATTTTTGTCTGTCTGTTCGCGCATCACGCATACAATCTAAGCCATGTTTCATCTAATTCGGGTAGGTAGAACCAGAGATACAGCTTGACCTCCCCGTAGTACAAGCATTCATACGTTATGGAGGGCAAAATAACGTGGGCGATAGCTAAACTGTCATAAAAACGATTTCCATGTGAAATCTAGTGCGGAAAGCTATTAATTGCATATTAGTGGAGACTGGCGGCGCTGGTTTGGTCACGAGCTGCGTATACGTGGTAATTAAATGTCCAAACCTGCCGGTACCAGAAACGAAGCCCTGCGGGAGGTCCAAGAAGATGGATTGAATTCACTGAGTCGGATGCAAGAGCCAACTACTTAGAGGTGACGATACTTAAGATCTGGCAAAGAATAGTAGGAAAGCGGACACTCGCGGAAGACAGAATGATGACGATGACTGGTTTTAGCCGTGTAATGTCTATACCTACTCTATAGCCTGTAGTGCGTTGGAATACAAGATAGAAGAAAGAAACAAATTCCAATAATCGCAAATTGAATGAATAAATGAATGAACACTTTATTGCATAAATACAGGATACATATCAATAATTGTATTGTCGATTATTTATTATTGTTTGACAAAATTTTATATCGTGAAGCTACAGTGTTATCGAATGGCATATGGTACATTTTGATAACGAAAAAATTACAGTATCGCACAGGATTTTCAAATAGGGCAAGTTTAAGAAAACGACGAAGTCGTCTGGAGGGTAAAAGCACAGATAAAATAATGTTATTTCATGGTTATTGCTAATCATAAAACCCAGTTTCGAATTACAGGATTGAACCTCGTCGGAACAGTCTATTTATAAACACGAAATTACTTTTCAATTATAAATCTTTCTATTTCCATGATCCTCGTTCCTCCGCCAGAATAATTCCCCTTACTAAAAGAATCCGCACTTAAATAATCTGCGAAAGGAATGATTTGAGGCCGGAAACTCCGACAATTACCTCTTTTAATAAAAACCACCACCCAATTTGCGAGTCGGGGGAAAAATATTAACTCAATTATGAATTAATAAGAGCCTTTTAAAATATAACGCTATTAATATTGACGCGGTTTCGCCGACTTTCGCTCGGAGTTGATAATTTATTATCAGTCCTTTGACCATTTAAAACTTATTGGCGAGCTCAACATCTAGCCGTATTGAATGTAAATTGTTTTGGAATTGGCCCCGAACTCAATTTGAATTTATGAGGGTTGAATTTTGGGGTGGAGGCGGAGGGCTTGTCGATACTTACTTATACTTACTTTTCTGATTATAGGTTCCCAAGAATATGCTGTATGAGGGACTGATTAGAAGACCAAGTTCTGTACGTACATTTACAAGATATTGAACAAAGTTTTGTAGACAAATTTTACTGGTGATACTATAGCTTTTTATACCACTGGTACCAAACAAGCTTATGGTTACGGTCTGCCTGATTGTAAGCAGTTACCATACCAGGGATATTACTTACGTGCTGCCGACCTAAAGGGGGAGTTGGACAATCGAGGAATCGAGGATGGGTCCCTTCATATATTTAAGTGGACGAGCAACACGTCTTACTTTGTCGTATTCCGGTTTGAAGTATGTGAGAGGTGAGGTTAGTATATAACTTATATTCAGGCGGATATGAGCCTAGCGGATATGAGAATATGGTCATTTCAAATTCGTTATATAAAGTGGTACTTACCGTATGCATGTGGTCGTGATTATAAACAACTTTTACTACGGCACCAATTCTGATATCGCGGAAAAGATCAGCTGTTTCATACGGTTTGTCAGAATTAGTTTTAATTTTTGTATGACACACCAGATTCTTTTTTATTTCAGAAATTGTGTCATAGAAACAGCTGTTTCCCTTGCTATCATGAATTTGAAGTCACCCCCTGTATTATAATGAGCATTGTCTGTCGCACGTGTATGTGTAAATTTACTCTAACCAAAATGGACGTTGGCATGTTTGTACTTTATACAAGTTAACTGAAAGGTATTGAATGCGATGTTAAAATATTGGATTCCGATACTTCCAATAGATAAATTGGTCGGGTAAGCCGCTCGTTTAGCGATTGGCAAACAGAGTAGACATCGCTGTATTGCAAATACACACTGCAAAGGCTGCTGCCCATTTCTACAGTCCCTGGTCTATAGAGTAAGAACTTGATTGTTGAAGAATATAGTGAAGACTTACCTTGAGACTGTCGACGGCTTAATAGCTCGCGGGGCGGGATACCGCGTTCGATGCCCAGTGCCGCACTGTGCCAACAACTTTTTCCGAACTATGTAGATACATTAGTTGAACACTAACCTATGCTCTTCTTCTTCTTCCGCTTATCGAGTCGATGGACTAAACTCTGACTTATACTTTATTCGCGCAGTATTCGGCGACGGATACTCTTGCGGTGATGGGAAAACAATTAAATGATAACCAATGTTCTTACGACGAGAAAAAACAAAAACTTTAACATTCGCAGGCGATTGAATGTGTGACGATGATACTATCTGGTCAGATTCCCCTGTTAACAGGACCACAGAGATCAGCTGGTAGTCGCTCTACTGTGATTACCTGGTCTGCCAAATCCTGGATCATAGTCAAGGTGGACCCCGGGTACTCGTGCGCGAGAGCACAATCTGAATGTTGATGCCAAGATGATAGAAAGACTACACTCATCCTTTATACAACAAGCCCATACACCATTATACCACTCACTAAAATTGATTTTGTTGTTACTTCAGTTTCCGTTTTGGTCCTACTCCTGTGATGGAATACCAGAATGCCAATCAAACCCGCAGATGGAATCGGAAACGGACGTGTTCTGTCCGGAGACGTATGTCGCGATGGCTGGAGTGATTCCGACCCTTGCCACAGTACAAAAGACTCAGTAACCCACGTCGGTAGTGTTGTGGAAAGAAATATCTTCTCGCGTTCTGATACTGAATTGTACTAATCTAAACAGTAGCACGTAGACTACAACACAAAAGCGGTTTAGTTCTATATTGTTTTTACTTAGAAGTTTGATTGTATCTGGGATGAGAAGGAATGATAATTTTGTGCCGAAATAAAAAATTTCTTGGCAATATTAATATGCAGGTAGAGTTCGTCTAATCTAAAATGACGCGCCCCACTATCGCATTACCGCACACAAGCAAGTTTAAAATATGGACGCAATACATATACAAACGCCGTTGTAATTGGTCATTCAGTTGCCGGTGAGATTCAAACGTAGGAACACGCGTCGTTCATTGGCTCCCACACAGATGAAGTGTCGTTGTCAATATTTGCACTCACACATCTAAATCAACTAACTAAGTAGTGGGGCGCGTCATCTTAGACTAGACGAGCTCTAATATATTATCATAACTAAGTAGCCCGGCACCTTTGAGCCGCATTGCACTGACTAACCGGTGTCTTACAAGTCGATTATAATATTTTATTTAGAGGTTTGACGAGATACAATCATTGTTGACCAGAAAATGGGCTACAGTATTTTCTATTGTCTTTTAAAATACTGCAATCTCCAACACCCCAGACAAGCGTGGCTTTCCACGAGCTATTGCCATGAGTGACTTAACTGTTTATTTTCTATTTTCTGTACTGTGTCCTCAAGTCCGTCAGCTGCCAACCGGAACGATTCTTTCCATACGTGACGTCAATACGGATATCCGGTTACGGCCGCCCGGAACAAATTGTGCCGACCCGGGCGCGGTCGCCTTTGTGATAAGCCCACGGCTACTAACTTGGCTGTTTATTTTTATTTTTTTATTATCGCACTCTTGGAAACACGGGAGCCGTCCCATGGGAAACAATTTCCTTTAGTAATATAGATCTTCTTCAGATTTAGGTTTTAGATGACGACGTGTTGCGAACTTGGTTTTTTAAGGTTGCGATAACCGGATCGTGGTCGCCACTCGAGAACCTTTCGGTTTTGCAAGCTATATACACTTCACTTCGAACGAGCTATAACTAAAGCATGCAATGCAAGTCACAGTATGAACATGAATAAATCAATTCTTCTTTTTTAAACCCCTACGTAGCAAACAAGTTTACGGCCTGCCTGATGGTAAGCAGTCACCGCAGTCCATACACGTTTGCCAATACGCAGACCCCGTAAAAACCATTTCACCCCTTTCTTGAAGAACTCCATGTTGTACTTTCCAGGTTACACCTCTGCAGGTAGTTAATAATAAATAACTTATTTTCGTAATAACACACACTTCTTTAACACTTCTTTCCTACAGTATCCCGCAAATTGTTCAACTCCACTGTAGCGGTTAAAAAAAATCTTCTGCAGAACTTTGAAGTTCTGTAAAGCTTCGCCAGCCGCGTCAACGCACTTTCTCTGTCCTCTTTAACTTATTATTTATCTTACAGCAAGCACTTTTCTAAAGTTAATTATCATTTTCGCCAACTAGAACGGTATCTCACGAGCTGTCAGAACCGTTCAGAGGGTTTCCAGAGAACGGTCTGACCTTATGACGTTATTCAGACTTTTTAGTTAGCTCATTATGTCTGGGTAATCTGGGTGAAAGTGAGGGTTTTGAGATATACTTGCAATGGCATGGATTTTTGTATGTGCTAAATATAGGTGGGTAACAATTCTATTATGTAAGTTTGTTGAAAATATTAAGTATTATTAAAATTAGCCATGGTCAAGGCGGACCCTGGGTCCTCGTGACACAACCGGGCCAAGATGAAACTAACAAAATCTTCTTTTCTAGTTTTGATAACCTGGTAGTTGAACTACCAAAATATGTTTGTGCACTTTATTTTACAACTGTTCATAAGTGTTTTGATAAGAACCTAAACTGAATAAATATTGTTTGAAGTTGAAGTTGAGATACCAAAGTACTCCTACTTAGCATCTACTGTTAAGGCGTTAGTTCTGACGGGAACTACTTCTTTGACTTTTAGTTTTATACACTTAAAACTACCAACTTCAAAAGTAAAAATATGAACATTGTCGGTCTATGAACTTCATGGTCCGTTTTTTCATCGTTAAAGAAGATTGTTTATGATGTCCATTTTGGTGTCAATATCCCGGTTGAACTTTCGCGCGCGCGAATAGGTCTCGGGGTCCAGGATTTGGCAGATCAGATAATTACAGTGCAGCGACTGCGATTTCACCTCCGTGACCCTATAGACAGGGACCCTTGATCACATTGGATTATGGTTACACATTCACCTGAATGTAGGTATGGTATCCAACCGTCCTAAAACGATTTAGGTAAGTGAGCGTAAAAGTGTTACCTTATCATTTTATCGAATTCCTATTTAGCATTCCAAAGTTTTGCGGTTACCCTATTCCTTTGGTAGGAGGGTAGGGTGGTTAAGACCCCACTTTGAGACTACGTGAATAAAAAGATGTGACTTCACTGTAGAAAAGCTTTTTTATAAAATAATTATTTTAACAGTAGATGGTGGCAGGACAAACATTCCCTATAGGTATCAGTGATGCAAAGACAGCTTGGACGGCTCTCAACCTGGCCTCACCCGTGCCTGAGGACTCGGAGAGTCAGCGGTCATGGGGAGTTATTGAAACCAAGAAGGTTTGAACCAGCTTGTTAGTACTGTAGGCGTATATCTTGCGAGGCTAAAAGCAGTGTCGCAGCCGGAGTCAGAGGCGTGGTTGCATGTCTTAGACGACGACTCCTTGCGGGTGGCGGTAGCTCTTCTCCTGAGCTGCTGCGAACGTCATCAGTGCGTCTACGGTTCCACGGCGTAAGCCGATGGCTATCAATAATTTACTGTCGGTGCTCGGGGAGATTCCCGCGTCACCGTGCACGAACGATATTGTCTGGAGAGCACTGGTAACTGCTAATGTCCCGTGCGCGCTGGAGCCTCCTGGATTAAGTCCTTTCGACAGCAAAAGACGTGACGGCTGGACTTTGGTGCCGTAACGTTGAGTTAATGTCTCTTGTGAGATGCCACGCGCGTCAGTACCTACGTGCCATCGCATCTTTGTCGTACCGTTAGGGCAGCTGACGCTGCACCGGAAAAATGTTACTAACTCTCAGCATTGCCAACAAATTATTTATTTGTCCCGCTCACGGTGGAGACGTCCGGGTGTTGCGACGAAGTAATAACTTTCGCCAAATATGTGGGCCACAGAATTAAGGGGTGGCGACCCTCGCTTTGGGTCATTCCTCTTGCAGGGGCTGTCCATCGTCATACAACGTGGCAACGCTGTTAGCATTATGGACACCATTGCACCGTGAGTGGAACAGAGTGGGGCGACATCGCCCAACTTCGTAGCTAGATTATGTCTAAAGTAGACTGGAGCCGAAGTTACCCAAATTAGCATCACAGACACGCTCCAAAAAAGAACTACAAAGAAGGTTTCATTTAATTTTTTCCATCAGAAGACCTCGTTTACCTTTCTCTTATATTAAAAACTAGCTTAGCGGCTTCCACCGGCGCGCAGTTCGGGTCTCTGTAAACATTCAACTTTCCCGCGGTATTATTTTCCCGCGGTAAAAAGTAGCCAACGTCACTTGGCCTTAGCCTTAGCCTTCCCATTAGTGAAATTATTTTTAAAATCGGTCCAGTAGTTTTTGAGTTCATTCATTACAAACAAATATACAAATATTTTCTTTTTATTTATTATAGATTAAAACAGTTTTATATACTAGTTCCACTGAATATATTATATCTGTAAACTTTTAATTAATTGCGACCGGTTTCGGACAAGCATGCTAAACACGAAGTGATAATTAGTTTTCTCCTTATAATATTAGTCATCATCATCATCACAGCCCGTAACAGTCCACTGCAGGACTTAGGGCCTCTCCCAGGAAAGGGGAGGTTATTGCCATAATCTCCACGCTTGGCAGGCGGGTTGGAGATCGCAGTGTTTAAATATAATCATGGAAAATGCTGCTGCCCATTTTCCAGACTACGGAGACTCTTGATCTTGTGCCTCAAAAACATTAATCGCCTTATACGACACCCATGAGTGTAAGGGGTTGGTGCTATTCTACTCTGCCGGACACCACACGCCCTAATACAATACAATACAATATTAGTACAAAAGAATAATAGTACTGTATCATCACGATCCCACCATCTCACCGCTTACGATAAGGGGGCGTCTATACAGGAATTATGTTAATAATCAAGTTTCAAAGTTCGCTGTATTCATTATAATGTACTTACCAAGTTGACACATATTTCGGCTTTATATCTCAAGTTTGCCGGAGATTACCTATTATGTAGGTGAATTGGGGTTTCTTGGTGGGGATTACTGGCAATCTTTGATGACGTATTGGTGATAAGCCGCCTTTGGGGCGTGGGTGTCGTCTCGGCGTTCTCGTAGATGGGTGAGTTCGGTGTGGCCATGTGTGAGAGTGTTTCTAAGTTACGTTAATCTCTGTGATGTACAGATTTTTTTTTTTGTGATGTACCTAATAGACATTTTAATGGATTTTTTTACTTCATTTGATAGAGAGTTGTTTAACGAATTAGTAAGTTTATTAGTTTTGAATGTCTTTAGTTATAAATGATCAAGATTATATAAAAGTTTGAAATTCCCAATCATAATTTTTTAATTTTATATTTGAACAGATTGAACAGTTGTTTTAATAGACAGAATGAGTTTTTTATATCACTAAGGTGACAAAAAAGCTTACGACCTGTCTGATGGTAAGCAATCACCGCAGCCTTTGGACGTTTGCAATACCAGGGGAATTATCACATATGCAATATCACAGCAAGAGTGTCACCTTGAAATCGAAAAAAGTATTTATTGAATTAGGATTACGTTAATTAATCTCTTTTCAAACGTCATAAATCTAACGGAAAGTAAAGAGAAAGTTAAGCGAGCTTATCCAGGTAGAGGGCGACCTTCAACCTTGGTTGCGTTGTCATAAGCTGAAGCTTGTGAGGCTTTCAGTGCCTTTTATGCTACTCCGTGCCATACGAGCAGAGTTACTCAGTGAGAAACGCCCAAATTTGGAGTAGCTTTTGCATCCGAGACATCGCAGATAAGCTCCAAGAGTGCCGCCGTCGATGGTACGGTCACATTTTGCGCAGATCGGTAAATGTCTGGCACGGGAAGGAGAGGCGCCGGGCTCTCCCGGCCAAGAAGCTATGTCGTTAAAAATTACATTCGTGCCAACAAATTCACACCCAAGGATGCCGAAAGCCGAGCGAAGTGGACCAAGAGGAAGGTGAAGGGAACGCAACCGGGATTTAACGTCAAGACGATGATGATGGTATGTGACACACGAGTAGACACCCCACCTGATGAAAAGCGGTAACTGTTTCTCATAACATCTACGATTCATTCATTCATCGGTTTTTATGTTATACAGCAGACAAACAGGCAAGCGGGCCACCTGATGGAAACTGGTCACCACCATGGTCAGTTAGTCATGTATCTAAAGCGTATAGCCGCAGAAGAGTTGTCACTGTAGGAACTGTGATTATAGGTCTCTTGCCTGCAATTGTGCTGGCTACCTTACCCTTCAAACTGGAACACAACATTGTTGCTTCATGGGCAACCAAGATAAGACACCACAGGCTTGGTGACATATTGAATTAGGCGATGGTATCCAAACTGGCATGACTAAAATCACCTCTCCCAAAACTTCCATGTCGAGTTGAGCTACAACTTTTACCAAACTCTGCTTCAAGCACGCAGCAAAAGGCAACATTTCGGAACTTAGATTTTCCCCGGCGACTCACTCATAATTCCTAGAAATAATTACCGACGTTCACTCACAGTCCCAAGCCGGAGTGTGCACGGATAATTAAGCAGCTACCGAGTGGGTGCAAAGTTAAAATGGTATGCAAAACTGTGAGGGAAATTTATGCGAAACTTGAACCGGGATTCTATGTGGATGGTTTTAGTCCCGATGCAGTTATGTAATAGCTTTTGATTAGCGGTTATCGGCTTAAAAGCTAGCCGCACTCGTGGCTTAGTAGAATTTTACTGTTTGGCTGTGAGGAGTGCTCGTTCCAACAGCGTATAGAAGCGAAAGTTGGGTGTGGCAGAAAAAGCATGAAAGTAGAATAAATGCAGTAGAAATGAGAGCGTTAAGAAGTATAGAAGGAGTATCTTGAAGAGATAAATTACGGAATAGTGTAATAAGGGAACGTGCTGGAGTGAAAGCAGATGTAGTGACTAGTATAGAGAAAGGATTGCTTATGCGCTTATTACACCTGGCTAAATTCAGTCTACTAAATTCATGCAAAAAGCAAAAGTGTGAGAGCAGGTTTAAGGTGAATCTATTGCTTAAATGATAATGACCATCTTTGTATTACGCCTTTTGGAAAGTGGAGCGACTCGTAACAATTATATAAATGGTACAAAAATGGACCTTACACTATAAGCAATACATTCTATTTTAACTTGTGGGATGTATCGGTTTCTTTTTCCGTGTAAAAATTTGTTTTAATTTTGAAAATGAAAAAAAGGCCAGTATCGAATGCCCTATTAAAAATCACCAAAACATATTCATTTATGATAAAAGTAGCCAATTATGGGATACGCTTGCCAACTCAGTGGTATAAGTCATGAAAGTAATTTGCCTGTACAATCCCTTATAATTTAAGTACCTACCCTGAATAGGTGTTAGACACATATTTACAAAGGATTATCGAAACCGGATCTGATAGGATTATATCAAGGGAGAATTAAAAAGATTTTAAAATAAGCTTTCAGGCAACACTATAGAATTCAAAATTGCATAGCAATCCGCGCATATTCCGTGCGCAAAGAAAACGCTAACCTGTCTGTGTTCCAAATATTTTAAATTCCTGTCTGGTACCTGGTGGCCTAGTAGCAGCGTGCTTGCAAGACAGATAACAAAAGTTTAGTAGTGCACGTCTAGTCCGTCTTGTCGAGCTCCAGCACCGCACAGCACGTGCCTTCTAATACCTTTAGCGTATCGAGGTTGACCAAGATCTTCCAAGGGACCCTGAGACTGGTTGAACAGTCTCGGCAGCCGATTGGCAAGCCATCACGATGTATCATTATTACATCCCACCCATACATTTGCATTCACGAATGACCCCATCAAAGTAAACACAGAGAGAGCTTTCCACGTCTAATGGGCTGAAATAGAAAATAACAGTAGAAATAAACATAACAGTTAGATCTTGGAGAGGTTTAACAGGTCCTGCTGAGAAGTTCCGAACTTGAATAAAATTTAACGGCTTCCCACTGGGGCGGCGGACACACGGATTAACAACATGGCGGACATTTTTCGTCAAATATTCTACTTACTGGGATTTCGGCGCATGGGTGGATAGATGAGGAGGGATAAGAGGACCAGTTAAGATCAGTTCTCCAGTCGTCCCATGACCATGATGCATGCAACTGTGTCGAAATATCGGCTTTACTTAAACAAAGGGACGCGGTAGGAAACCCAGAACATACTTTTAAAGTGTGTTATAATGACCGCAATAGTTTAAAACATTACAAGACCATTAGCTTCGTAATGGACGCCAATTATCAAAACAAAGAAAGAAATACAAAGAAATTTATTTATTTATAATTTTATTTTTAATCGTGGACAAATTCACACAGCGCCATCTAGCCCCAAACTAAGCAAAGCTTGTACTATGGGCGCTATAGCTAACTGATATACTACTTATATACTTTTAAATACATACTTATTATACATAGAACACCCAGACCCGTAACAGAAATTAAAATTCATCATTTCAATTTCTGCCCGGCCGGGAATTGAACCCGGGACCTCTTGCGTTGCAGAGCGTTGCAGACCACTGAACCACTCAGGTCGTCGAAATCAGTTGTAGAAGTAGATCGCACCTACGCTATACTGGTATACGCTTTGGTAGCACTTGGAGCTACGCCCCGTAGCGATCTAGTTACGCTTTTCGCCAAAGCGTGCTACGGGTTTTGAGGCAACTGCATTGGCTAAACGTTAAATAGTTTAAGACAAGCCATATTATTAGACAAGCCAGGCATTTGACCTGGTGGTAAGGGGCGATGCGGCCGAAAATGGAGCATGCCTGTCTAGGAACAGCGTATTCTCTCTAGCCTTGAATATTATAAAGATCAGAGAACACACTCGCAGGCAACGTGTTTCATTTTTTTGCCGTACGCATAGTCAAGGTTGTTGCGGCTCGTGCGGATAGCTGGTAGATCCACGACATAAGGATGGAGCGTTCGCCTGGATCGCGTTACCCGATGGCGTAAAAGGGCCGGCGAAATGAGAGTTCTACTGCTACACTACCCTACACCTACTCTACATTACCCTACCCCTACACTGCCATACATCGACTCTACACCTACCCAACACCTACCCCCTAAAACTAACCTAACCTTATAACTCAAAATCCGAGCTCTCAACAAAGTCAGCCATCCTCCCAGCCCGTACGTCCACTGTCAACTTTGTAGTGATTACGTTATTGCCGTAACAATATTGTAGATTTGGGCTTAGCCGCGGCGACTCCCCGACTTTTATTAGAGAGATTATTGGCCCGGGCTCACTAAAGAGCTCGCTTTTCCACTCAGCCTTTATATGACATTATGTTATGCTCTTAAGACCACAGTGTGTTACTGCTCAATGTTACTGCTTTGGTAGTTAAGCCAAAGCTGCCGCAAAATATGTTCTCCTCGGCCAGTGTTTGGTTCGTATTACTTTAGTTCCAGATACGAAGTTTGAAAGCTTTTGAGGCGAGATATTTTGTTACGCGAAATGTGTTTGAATTGGAGTTGGAATATGGTGAGTTGTGCTTGTTTCTGTTAGTTTAACTTATTGCGCTTTTCTAGTGCTTTTGTACGGTTGTTATGTTATACGCTTGTGTTTATTCTCCTATAGGTAGGTACATAATATCCAAAGTTTTTAATCCTTTCTAATTAGATTACCTTTTTGTATAGCACAAATGAGGGAAACTGTGATTTTTTTCAATTTTGCTCATAGGTAAGGACCTAACATATATTATAATTTAGTAAACTAAGCCTACAATTTCTCACTAAAAACCATAATCATTTTAATCTCTCTAGAGATCCACCAATCAGCTACCTCGTCATTATGTGGATGATATAATATTCATAACAAATACCGTGCGCTAATGAATCACAAGTGCTATATGTAAACCGCATTGCATTCCCTATGGCTTACGAATTGCATAGATTATTAATATTTCAATTTTGTTTTATCATGCGCACAGCCAAAGAGTGGAATTCGCTGCCTGCGTTTATTTTTAACCCGATAAAGAAATAAGGGTGTTATAAGCTTGACATGTCTGTGTATCTGGCTCTGTGGAGGTGTGTCTATGTGTGGCATCGTAATTCCCACCCCATGGAGCACTAGAAACTTTACTCACCGACAGAAACACAATACTATTTAAAAGAGTATTGTTTAGCTGCGGTATTCTATAAGGTGGAAGAACTATCCCAGTCTGGCGGCTCCAATTCGAAAGGGATACCCCGCTATGCCCTACCTCTCTCAAAAGATTGAAATTGATTAAAATGCTTACGTTCAATCCAAAACAAAAAAGAAACACAAAATTGACCGTAGTCTAAACCGTATCCACCTTTGGTCGTAATTAGCGCATAAAAGTTTAATCATCAGTCATAAAAGGAAACCGACAGACGGAACGGTGGTTTTATTCTCGGTTCGGATCACAGTACCGATGCAGAACTTTACATGCATAAGAGAAATGTGAAGAAATCACCAGACAAATGAAAATTCCAAAATAATACCTTAGGTCAAGACTGCTCACTGTGTTTGTTGGACGATGATGGTTATGATGTAACAAGTTCTCTTTATTACTTGCTTGCAAACTTAACAAGAAACTAATCAAAACTTACATGTCGATAGGAGTCATATCGCATCATTAAGCTCTGATAAACACACATACCTAAACATATTATATATACGTAGATAACCGTTACAAACGCACACACAATAAGAATAATCGGCGATCCTTATTTTTATATTATTAATGCTATACTGAGAAGCCTTGCTGGCCTAATGGTTAAGGGTCAGACTCGTGGCCCGGGGTACCGAGTTCGAACCCCAATGCCGCTGAATGACTCTTTTCTGAGTCATGTACCTACATATTTTGTTGAACACTAACCGATGCTCTTACGTTAATGAAAAAACATCGTGGTAAAACCTACATATTCGGGGAACTAAATTCTTCTTATCGTGTGAATTATTATTAGGTTAAGTTAAACAAGAAAAGATTTCCCGGCGGCTGAACTATAAGTGGGAATTGCCAGTTGGAATTCCCTGCGAGTGCGCAAACGAGTAAGGAACGAACAAGGAATAAATATGAAATAAACAAGTAAACGTTATTCTTCTTCTAAGTCGCTACACTCTTGACAGAGTGGTCGTGGTCGTCGGTTGAGGATTGGCAGCACGCTTCACTATCCGGCGCCACTCCTTTCGAACTGCGGCTTTCCTAGTACACTCATAGAGAGAACCATTAACTGCAGCTTTTACTTGGTCGGTCCAGCGCATTGGTGATCTTCCGCGTGGTCTCGTGCCTTCCACCTTTCCCTGTACCACAAGGCGCTCCAAAGAGACATCTCCTCGTCGCGAGACATGGCCAAAAAAGGTCAGGATTCGAGTCTGTATTGTGGATGATAGACGCTGCTTGACGTTCCGGCTTCTCCATATTTTCTTGAGCTTGTCCATGGCCGTCCTCGCAATAGCCATGTGTCGTTTGATCTCATCGACATATCCACCATTGTTGGATATCAGTGCTCCTAGATAGACATACCACTGTACGACATCGCAGTTCGTAATCGCAAAACGTTATATGAGTGTGCATAGGTGAAAGAGGTATCGTGTGAATTCTGGAAAAAAACGTTGCCTTTCATCGTACAAGTGAGGTGAGGATTGTAAGTCAATCTATGAATGAGATCGATCTGCCTGGGCGTATTCTTTTGATATATTCAATGTATAACATTTTAACATCACAAAATTTTTCAATTAATTTCTTATTTTATTGAGTATTGAAAATCTTTTTGCCAGTGTATTTTTAGAGGTTTCCATGTATTCAATTTCGTTGGTAATTACGCTCCAAAATTAATTACTCCAACTCATTAAGGTTTCACAGCGATTCCTTTAGAGAATTCAATAACGTATCTATTTTAAGATGGCAAAGATTGCTTTTTTTATGTAATACGGCAGGCAAACAGGCAAGCGGGCCACCTGATGGAAAGCGGTCACGACCGCCTATGGATATCAGCAACACCAGAGGCGCTACCAATGCGTTGCCTGCCTCTAAGGAGACTCTAATATACCTCTTCAACGATCCATGCCATAGTCCAAAGGAATTATGATTGAGCTCATTCCACATCCGAAACGATTCTTCCTTCGTGTGGACACCACTAGTGTCTACGTAATGAGGATGAGTACCCAGCACGCGTCGGGTGTTCGATGACGGAATTGTGCTATGGGCGCCAGATCAAATAACTCTTTGGAACACTCCACACAAAGTCCCTTCGGTCAGCCAGTGGATCTGACCGGCTTGATAGTGTAGGGTCGTCGACAATTCGTACGGCGCGCCTCTGTATGGTGTCCACAGGATTAAGCAGGTCGCCATTTCGCCGGCCCAAAGATGGAAACAATACAACACAATACAAGTATTACAACTTTCTAAAAGCAAGCTTTAAAACTTTTAAAAAGTGAAGATAGTACTCTCCTGCAGTTTATATTTAAGGCGCACATAATTTCATCATCACAGCCCATAACTGTCCACAGCAGTACTTTGGGGTTTTCCTACAAGAGGGGAGGTTATTACCATATTCTCCACGCGTTTTAGACGGGTTAGAGATAGCAGTGTTATAAATGTAACAATGGAAAACAATGCTGCCCATTTTCCAGCCTACGGAGCCTAGATCTCTTACCTCGAAAACATTAGTCGCCTTTTAAGGGTATGTTCCGGGTTTCCTACCGCGTACCTTTGTTGGTGAGTAGCCAGATATTTCGACACAGTTGCATGCATCATGGTCACGGGACGACTGGGTACCGATTATGGTGTGCAATGCAGTTGTTATTATGTTGCAATGTGACCGTGATGTTACTATAACTACGTCGAGGTATCGAGTCAGGCCCAGCATCATCCCAGTTAAATTGCAATTAAATCATTGTTCGACCTTTGACACGTTTTCGTTGACAGAATTGAAGGCAGTTTGACAACTAAGAAATATGCAACTTAGTAATTTATTTATTTATTGTGCAACCCATAATGCAACTAAAGTACCAGAAAACGAATTGTGGAAAAGTTCGAACTCATAAAAGTTGCAACTCAACATGTCATTTGAATAACAATCACACGTTTGACATGCGATGCAATTGTAATGTTACTGCAACTGAGACGATTTCCGTACCAGAATCGAAGCCCTGGAGAGCTGCGAGCGCCGGACGGTGTTGGTTAACGATAAAGCTGTCGAAGTCGATCTACCCGCTTTCAAAGGTTTGCGGTAGGAAATCCGGAACATACCCTTAAAATGTGTGATAATAATAATTTGTAATAACCGCGATAGTTTAAAACATTATATAAGTCGCCTTGTTCGATACCCACGAGGGTTGGTGCTATTCTACTCTGTCGGATACCCCACGGCCCATAATTTACAACCCAACTATATACAAAATAAATTGTGTATGGAATGGGTCAAAACTTGTAGTTTTTTTTTCCAGAATTTGTTAAAAGATACAGTGGCGCCCAACCTGGGGCACTGTTTGTTTTCCCACACCAAAAAACTCAATAAGTGTTCAACTAATGTTCATAACTCGAACTCGGTTTATCTCGCTTACAAATCCGACCGGCTTAGGCTAACCAAACCAAACCAACTTATGCTAACCAAAGGCAGAATTTCCGGTGCCGCCGAAACGACATTAGGTATCACACAGAGATTAAGTGAAAAGTGTTAGAATTTAGTTTTGAAAATGATTATATTATCTATTAGTCTATTATTAATTTTATAAGTGGTATTGTTGTATAGGTTATATTATTTTGTTTGGCTATAATGTATTGTTTATTGTTTTTATAATTTTGTATGTTATATGTATTATATCTATGGGAATTATATCTGTAGCCTGATACAAATAAATAAATAAATAAATAACGCTGCTCTTTTTTAGTTTACCTACTTAGGTGCCTGACGTATCGTATATCAATAAACAGTTTTCCAATAGGTATCTAAAGCATTCCTAACCACTCACTAGATGGCGCCCCGACAATTTTGGTGATTGATAATCCCTTGAAATAGGTTCTTAGCAAAGAGGATATAAACGTTGTGTTGGTTTTAGAGGTTTGGTTTGTAAAAGTGGAACATAGTGCCAATTTATATAAATATTTCTTTGTACATTTCGTTCAACCTTTATCAGTTATGTTTATATTAATAAACATTTTATTGTTGAGTTTAGTATTAGTTGGCTGCATGAAATCACTGCCACCATCATACAGATTAAAAAAATATTACCAAAATTGTTGGAGCGCCATCTATTGATGCTTTTTTAAACCAACTGACAATACCTACTGGAAAACTCCTCATTCGTTATAAAAGCCAAATTCTTCGTGAACCGCTCTACCTGTAAAGCCTCTAATCGCTGCGAAACTTACCCACAGTCTGACAGGGCATATAAATAAATAAGTGCGAGTTTCAACGAAAAAAAAAAGAACTGCAAAAGCAAAACAAATTTACCGGGGCACAGACTGAGATAAGGAAGCCGCGACGCGACAAACATAGGGATGTCCTTATTTTCTGGTTTCGGCTCTAAGCTCCAGACTGGCCACACCTGGCCGGCGAGTGGAGATTGCAGGGTTACTCACTGTAATACATCAGGAAACGCTGCTGCCCATTTTCTGGTTTACGGAGGTAAACTGCAGACTGCACGGCTACAAGGCTGGTCTGACTTTTATTGTCGTATATATAACCCCCCGTAGGCCGTTTTACAGTTCGCGAAGTAAACAGTACAATTAAGAAATGGTTACCCTCCCCTAGCCAGGCTGACGCATTGCTTCTTTAGTTTTAGCATTCACATACACAGACACACACACACACACAAGTGAAGCATATTGAAATGTATGACAATGTAACACAGGTCTGTACTTAGCTCGGGATTCAGTGTATACTAATGTGTGCAATGATTGTGGAAATAAATAACTATTTTATTTTATTATTTATTTATTATTTTATCATCGCCTACTACGACGCCTTTCAATGGAAAAGGCCTGGTGCTATATTTAAATATGCCGGTTTATTCGTTTATGGTTGATGTAAATGTTGTAAACGTGAGTGTAGAGACAAACTGATCCCACTCGTATGATAATCTAGATAGACCATTAAATTTGTATCCTTAGAAACACACGTATCATACGCAACGCTATCTGCATGTTATAATGATGTTGTGACATTGTGCGTGTGACCAGTTTCTCTCTACCTTTGGTCTTGGTTTTGCTAGGGTCAAAACCAAATCTGCCAGCCCTATCGTAAAAGCAACGTTTTTGTTATGTTTTATGAACGAGATAAGCTTTAACCACGTTCGTTTGTTTATGACATCCTCGCCGCGGGTTGGCTCACAAAATGAATATGGCTCCAACTCAGCTATAATGCCGATGGACGAGGAAATTAAATAACTTAAAGTACTTACCTAATTAGAGATGATTTTGTGTTGCAAGTCATTCTGTAACGGCTTAGAAAATTCAAGGAAGACGGACCGTCATACGATATTAGACATGTTCCGAGTTTTGTACATTAGTTGAATAGTAGCCGACGTTCTTACAGCTCACTAAGTAAGCTCAGTAAGAACATCGGTTAGTTTAAACGACTGAATATGTAACAATTTATTATATGCTACTCAGTGACAAATGAGCCCGCCTGATGGTAAGTGGTAACTGACGACCATCTGGAATTTATACACGTGACAAAAATGCAGAACCGCCGGTGTATTGTTATTGAGAAGACTAAGATGAAATGCCTCATGCCTGTAATTTCGCTGGCTTCCTTATCCTTCAGACCGGACCACAGTGCAAGCAGCAGACTTGGCGACAGAAATAGGTAAGGTGGTGGTACACACCCAAGAACTACACCACAGTTCTAAACCACGTAAAGGATTTTAATACGGTTGTCAGTTTCGTTTTGACAATTTCTCCTGGAAGGTTTGCATGTATAATCATCATCATCATCATATCAGCCAGAAGACGCCAACTGTTGGGCATAGGCCTCCCCAGAGATCTCCACAAAGGCCGGTCCTGTGCTTTCCGCATCCAGCTGGTACCTGCGATCCTTACCAGGTCGTCGGTCCACCTTGTAGGAGGCCTACCCACGCTGCGTCTTCCGGTACGTGGTCGCCACTCGAGAACTTTACTGCCCTATCGGCCATCTGTTCTTCGAGCTATGCCCTACCCACTGCCACTTCAGTCTGGCAATCCTTAGGTCGGTGACCATGGTTCGCTTGCAGATCTCCTCATTTCTGATTCGATCGCGCAAAGAAACTCCAAGCATAGCTCTTTCCATTGCCCTATAATGTGCACATTATAATAGAGGAAATTCAAGACCACCCTAGCGAAGCCGAGTCAGATCAATCTAGTTACAAGAGTTAATTGTAACGATTACATACATTATTGTTTTTTTTTTTACATCAATCTGCATGTAATAACCAATTAATAAATAAGCATTTATTATCTCTTCACAAATAAATAAATAATATGTAAGTAAGTCAGCACTATACAATTTTTATAACTATATTTATTTGTGAGAGACTGGTATCCATCGAAACTTTCCTCGAAAATCACTCTAACCACCCATGAAACACGTATTAACATTCGTTACATAGTATGGACCACCAAGCAAGAGGTACGGTAAGTATGAAGTAAGCCCGTTAAATTAGGTTATAGCCCGAGGGAACTTCTTTGAATTTCGGCGAAAATTATAGCCTTTGTGTTGCCGTGATACATAAACTACAGATTTCGGTGATAATTAATGCACATTGGCCAAAGTGACGTAATTATTGAATAGATGTGGGCAGTGGCGGGTCCAGGATTTTGGTTTGGGGGCTTAACCGTGACCTATCGGGCAAGTAATGAAGTATGAGTAAGAGTGGAATAAATGTATATAAATAGGGTTAGGTTGACCTTAATATTTAATTTTGGTATTTTCTTTTGACTTTTAAACAATACATGATCGTATTGAATTATAGAGTGAGAGTAGTGAGTTTAAAATTTTGGCATTTTGGCAATTTAAAGAAGCTTAGGTGATTGTAATAATTAACATAAAAGACGTATAATTGAGTGAGCGCAGTTAGCTCGAAATTTTGGATGTCTAAAAGCTCGAATGTTTGTAATAATAAAATTTTGCATTTTGGCTACCAAAACCACTTGCCAGGTTGTAATGAAAGTTATTTTGACAATGAATATGCGTACGTGATTGTAATAATTAAGGTAAAACAATTCAATTATTGTGTGAGCGCAGCGAACTCGAAATTTTTTGCAGTTACGTTGACTAAAAAGCTCACGTGTTTGTAGCGCTTCACTCATTAATTACTTTGTTAATTTACAGCTGTGCAGTCTCTGGATAAATGGGCTTTAGGTACTGAATAATGTTATAATGTTATTATTTGTGAAACGGGGTAATGGAACACTTTACATACCAATTTTTTCCCCGAACGGTATAATCAGAATTCCTTCAAGGCCAGAGCGAATAGGCTGTTTCTAGACACGCTTGTTACATCCTCGTCCGCATCAAATACTTCCAATAAGTATTTTGCGCCGTTTTTGGCTTTCGGCAACTTTTTTTCACTGATGTTTTGTTATAATGTTGTATAAACTGACTGCTACATTCCCAAGGATAGTATACGCTAATCATTACAGTATTTTTGGTGTACGTTGTCGCACTTCACGTTGTTCCTAAAAAAAATTATTTTCTAAAATGTTTGCATGTCACTTCCTCTGACTAAATATGTTGTACTTTATGACGTGTAATATATCATCATCACAGCCCTTAACAATCCACTGCAGGACTTAGGGCCTCTCACACGAAAGATGAGGTTATTGCTATAATCTCCACGTTTGTCAACCGGGTTGAATCGGCGTGTTATAAACATAACATTGGAAAACTCTGCTAACTATTTTCCAGCCTATTCACTAATTACTTTAATTCGAATAAATTCTAAAGTCCGCGCAAAATGGCTTCAAAATACGAAAAAAGTATAATGTGAACGACTCTAATTTTTTCACTAAATAGAACTTCCAACTAATGTTACCCATCCTAAGTTTGAGGAAAAAGTTTTAGAATAAAATTTGAATGCAGATTTAGAATCAAATGCCATATAATGAGAAGTTTTAGTATGTACAACCAACACTTTAAGAGAGGTAGGGCATAGCGGGGTATCTCGTTCGAATTGGAGCCGCCCGACTGGGGAAGTACCTCCACCTTACAGAATATCGCAGCTAAATAATACTCTTTTAAATAGTATTGTGTTTCTGCCGGTGAGTAAGGTTTCCAGTGCTCCATGGGGTGGGGATTTGGGGAACCGTGGCTTTGGCAGTGGAGTGGCATTTGCTTTTTGCTGCCAGAGCAACGTGTTATAGAGGTGGGCAACGCATTAGCGATACTCTTGGTGTTGCTAATGTCTATAGGCAGTGGTGACCACTTTCCATTAGGTGGCCCGCTTGCCTGTTCGCCTACCGTATGACATAAAAAAAAAAAAAAAATACATTTCCAATTACACTCTAGATTTCGTCAAAGTTTTCTTGCGCGTGTTTTACGAGCTCTTTTACGAGAAGCCGAATTTTGTGCAAACACAGCTGTCCCTTACCCAAGCACCTAATAATGTTTCATACACTCATTTTCCTCAGTATGCCGTGTCCTAATCAAACAATGGAACTATCCCGAATCTTTGCTCACTGTATGAGGTAGCTGGAGGAAGTTGTCTTTTCTTTTAGTTTTTTTATGTAAAACGGCAGACAATCAGGCATGCGGGCCACTACCAATGCGTTGCCCGCCTCTGAAGAGACCTCTAATATTCCTCTTGAACGATCCCATGACATAGTCCAAAGGAAACACCGTGGCTGTGAACTTACTCCACATCCGAATCGTACGAGCTTTAACGTTCTTTCAAATCAAGGACAACACTAGAGGGCTTTTACTTTTACTTGGAAAGTGATTAGTGTTTCTGCAAAATGAAATGATATGACATTTATTGAGTAACAACGACACCACATCACGACAATCACAAGCAAAATACACATTAATCATACAAAAAGAATTAATATATACTCAAATATACATTGATTTTGTTTGTAGATACTACGTAGACATTCACATTACGTGCGTAATGCAAATACGAAATACGCATTAATGTATACTAATGCGTATTTGCCTAATATTGAGGAAGTGTTCGGTGAGTCGTATGTAGAGGGTGCCGCCAATGGAACACCAACTTAAACATGATGGACGTAAGCGGCCTAAGGGATGAAATGTTCGAATATGTGCATAAATACAAGGAAAAGCGTGTTACACGCAAATTAAATCGCACGGAAAATAAAGTGAGTAAATCTCTAATTAATCCTAATATTGTTACATAAATTAAACTGTGCTTTATAAGAAATAATCATATTTTTTTTATTATTTGGCTAGCCACCTCACCTGGTGGTAAGTGACGATGCGGCCGATGATGGAGCATGCCTGTCTAGGAACAGCCTTTTCACTCTAGCCTTGAAGGCATCCAGATTATATTGATCAGGGAACACACTCGCAAGCAACGCATTCCCCTCCTTAGCCGTACGCATTATAAAAGTCGAGCCAAAGCGGCTCGTGCGGAAGATTCACGACATAAGGATGAAGCGCTCGCCCGGATCGCGTCTCCCGATGGCGGAAAGGGGCCGGCGGAATGAGGTCGTGCAACTGCTTCGCACACACTCCGAAGTGCAACCTGTAGAAGACTGACAAACGCGCAACCGTACGCCGATGCAGCTTAGCTTCAATCAACTGCGGATCACAAATTAATTTCTTTGGACGTTTTTCCACCGGATCCAAAGCAGTCAGTTTGTATTTGGCTGCTCCATCCCAGAGGTGGTAGCAGTACTACATGCAAGATCAGACTTGTGCTTGCTTGCGTGCAGCAACTGCCTTGAAGTGAAGTACCGCTTGACCTTCGAGAGGATTCCAAGTTTTTTGGCTGCAGTCTTGGTTTTTGATTCGATGTACTGTCCAAAGTTGAGATTGGTTGACAACTCAACACCCAGGAGATGTAGGTTGTCAGTAATTTCCACAGATACATTCAGAAAGTCGGAGCTAGATGGAATGAACTCCGTTTAGCGGAAAACAAACACGCCTGTGTTTTGGTGGCGTTGAACGACACTAGATTGGCTTCGCCTAAATCGGACACTGCCTTGAGAGCCTCGTTCAAGCGACCAACCATGGCCTCTCGACAAGACTGAATATCGCCCCTGTTGGCTGTTGTATCTGGCAGATATCTATCCGTTACTGTGCTGTCGTCTGCGTACCGAAAGATACCGGGTTCAAGCAGATTGTCAATATGCAGCAGGAAAAGAGTCGCGGACAGAACCGACCCCTGAGGAACTCCCGCGTCGATAGTCAGACGTGTAACCGTCTAGAACTACACGGATTGATCGTTCACTTATAAAATCTGATATCCAGGTGCAAACGCCAGCAGGAATACCGTATGAGGGAAACTTCCTTAAAAGGGCTGCGTGCCAAACCCAGTCAAATGCTTTGGAGATGTCGACTCCCATTCCGCCAATAGCTTTAACTTTCTGCTGACGACTGATCCGGACAGTACCGCTGGGTACATCCGATCATCATCACAGCCCATAACAGTCCACTGCAGGACTTCGGGCCTCTCCCACGAAAGGGGAGGTCATTGCCATAATCTCCACGCTTGGCAGGCGGGTTGGAGATCGCAGTGCAGTTGATGTAAATTTACCCAGAAAGATGCTGCTGCCCACCTTTCGGATTTGTCCCTTAGTCGCCTCTTACGACACCCACGGGAAGAGATGGGGTGGTGCTATTCTTTGAGGTGGCGGCACCACACACCACATCCGATCACTGTCTGGTGAAATCGGTATGTGTTTATTCCTCAACAAGGTAGAGCAATCTGGGATTTTTCGTAAGCTGGCGGAGCTCCTTTCACTGGTGGCTAACCAGCTACTTGGGTAACCAGTTACTATCTACGGTCGGCCAGCGGCGGCACCGTGCTTCGGAACCCCTCTGCCCTCCGAAGCCAGGCACCCGATACGGGAGTGGGCGCAACGGAACACGGCCAGGCCGCTTGACGACGTATTCACCTGGAGGGTGGTGACTAGCCACGGCCGAAGCCTACCACCAGAGAGAGTGCTGTCCATTTTGCACAGCCAGGGGATCACGTGTAGGGTATCTAGAGTCATGAAGCCCAAAAAAGGGCTTCGCCTACGGACGCGGACAGTATTGATCCCCAAAATCATCTTGATGCGGTTGAGCTCTTGCGCTCGAAGGCCCGGGGTCCACCGTGACCATGATACAGGATTTGGCAGAACAGGTATTTGGTACATGGCTGCAGCGGGATTCGAACACGGTACCATCTATAATATGTGCTTTGTAATAACGCTCAGTAAAAATTTTCAATTTATGAGTCTCAATTAATGAACAAATGTGAATTTATGTATGCGTTGACTGAAATATGGATGCAAGTGTGTAGTAGTTATTCACATTCACATGAAAGCTCTCAAAGTGAAATGAATTCACGTTTTCTGTATTAAAACCCAACAATGTAAGAAGATGCAAGAGAAAATGTATGCTGTCATTTACTTTAGTAAATAATTATGTAAACTGTTTCTTTGTGTTTCTTTTAAATCCTTTGGTTTTCAAAATGAAATATAACAAAGAAAAATATTTATTATGTCAATGAAACTAGCTTTAATAGAAATGTAATGTAATGAAATGCCATTTATATTTCAAAATGATTTTATGCTACCGAAAGTCAAAACCTGTCAAAAATGGCTTTATCGTTTATCATAAATTTGTATAGAGGAAAAAAATTACATAAAAGAATGATTTCAATTTGGCCACCGAGACCGTGTGATGTCATTGGAATATTTTCTTTGGCTAGGTATATGTTTACGCCGATAAACCAGGGACAATTCGGCGAGTTATTAACGAAATATGGCCATTTGTTGCGTCAGTTGCGGCGGCCAAATGGCCGAAATAATATTTAAACATAAATGGCATCTCATTATCTTTCCTATATAGTTTCAAGTACATTATAAGTATTTTTTTTGTTATATTTCCGCATCAATTTTTTTTATTGTGCTTTTTGAAAAGTGGTGCGATGCGTGATACGTGATACGTGACACGTGATACATGATTTAAGTGATACAAAAATTGACCTTATTTCATTGTTTTACTTGTTGACTGAAGCGCTTAAGATAAATTGCCTCATACCTGAAATTGCGCTAACTATCTTATCTTTCAAACCGGAACACAGACACATAACACAGTTTGCGGCTGAAATAGATAACGGCAAAGCTATACATTACTCACCCAGGCGAACTAACCAGGCTTGCCAGAATCCTACCACAAGTACAAAATCCTATATTTTAGGCGAATATTTACGAGTACCTACACTGTTATTTAGTCTATACTTGTGGAATAATCAGCCAGCACAATTACATATGATAAATACCTATTATCACTAATGCTCCAATCTGCTCGACGGCCGGAAATTTAAGTATCCACGTATGTTATATCATTTATTCCAATTCGAAATAACCCAAAATAAATTTCCTTTTTTCCAACCCCTGTAGCTATACAGGGGTTGGACCGCTAGGTAACAAGTTTTCTTGGCTCATATTCTTTACCACGTTAAAGAAGGCCGTTTCGCTGGCAGGTATTTTCACAGGATGCTCCTAGCTGGCGTTTTCTTGGCAGGTAGTTTGGCTCCACCCTGTGTACGGAGGGGCTGCTATCACTGAATTATGCAGCGGCCATAAAGTAGGGTAAGACGCGTGGACCTGGTAAAAATACGGACGCTGTTCGTAGAGACGTGCAGCAAAAATTTCTTTTCAACAACATAAACTGTCAAAATCTTGATAGTTTATGTTCTTGTACATGACATACTCACACGTACACTAAGTGTGACAATCCGCTGTCATATTGTTTGCTTTAGCAACGCGCTATCACGCTAGTGATAGTGTCAAAATACGCACACACATATATGGGAGGTCATTTTAATGCTTAACTCATGATTTTAGAGAGTATCTGTCCGTATTTTTTTAGATCCTTGGGTATGATTCTGGTAGTCGAAAAGAATGTGTCGTCGTCATGGTTTCACGTAGGTGAAAATGGACGTATATTTGAGAAATGTTTCTGTATAGGGATTATAAAACTGCCAAATAGGATGTTTAATGGGATACACACTTAATAATAACCTGGCTATTACCCGCTGAATACGTTAGCCTATTGCTTCCCGAGATCAATATAATAGCAATAGTAATAGCAGGGCTAATTCAATTTTGGAATTTCTACTGTTGCACGCCTAGAGAGAAAAACAGAGATGTTAGGATTTCAAAAATAATTTAGTAAATTTAGCCCAATTTTTTTAGGTTTCATGCTATTGTTTTCATTAAACTGCATGGTATAATCTGTTTCAACATATAGTTCCTGTGAAGAGTAACGCTGTTGTCTCTGGTTTAGCAATATAATTATAATAATGTTTGTAGTTTCGCTGATAACCACGGGACTTTAAAGTTGAAACGCCTAGTAAGTATTTTTATGGTGACATTTAATTCAAATCAAAATTATTAGTGGTCAAGCACAATTAATAAAGAAATATAAAGGAATCAGTGAAAATCTCAAAGTCAAAGTATTTAGTTTCATTTATGCGCTTATAATGCAATGAAAGCATAATGCGTGAGGACAAATTGTTCATAAAATAAGGTCTATTTTGGTATCACTTACTATATAATGTTCCGCGTCACTTTTCAAAAGGCGTGATACAAAAATTGACTTTATTTTATGAGCGATAATTTCCACTTTTGCTTCTGATGTTAGACTACTGAATTTAGGCAAAGGCATTTGTAAGCCTTGTATCGACCTTGACATTGAAGATAACGATGATATTTGTGTACAAAATAATAAACGTAATGACCCACTTTCGGATTGAAATGAATGGCGATATTTAAAACCGACGGAAAAATATATAGACGTCTCCAGACTTTTCCGAGTGTTCGACGTCACTCTTGAAGAATGACAAAGCATACTTCACTAAGGGCGCTTTCAAGCTTAGAGGGCTTGGGAAGTACTAAATTGCTTGCTCAAGGTCAAGGTTAAAAGAGTGAAGATTAGCATAAAATATTGAGTTTTTGCGGAGACGTTATGCTCTAAGAAACAAATCTGGCGACCTGAATGGGGCATAGTCATCAATCTGGTGTGGTACACAAAGACCCGGGATCCGATTCTTGCCGGAGAGAAAAGGGTCTGAATCTTGTTTTCTGTAGGTTTATTTTTCGTCATTTAGTTCATTTTCGTAGATAGTCAATTACCATATTAATGATAAAATACCCAGAATAGCCAGAGCTATCGATTATTTGAACCCACAGCGCAACAGGAATGTTCTATAAGGATCATTTTACCTTGGACCTTGGTATACCTTACTTTTATGCTGTTTTATGCTATGATCCTGACATACCTCTCTCGTTTTACCACATTCATACATCTTTTTCTGACCTGCTCTTTTTGGACCAGATCATAAGTCTGATCAGTATATTCTTTCAGGGCATCCTCTACCGACCCTTCCACTCACATTCGCATAGATACCTTTCGTAATTAAAGTACAGCAGAAAGCAAGTAAATTACGGTTCATTTTAATTTGAAAGCTACGATTTACGATACCGTTAATCAAAGTTATCTTACGGTTTAATTTCCTTACGGCGTTCGGTATAACGACCGCCATAATGAAGCGATAAAGTCCTGCAAACAAAATGGAAACCAGGGAAATTTCGGAAAAGAGCGCTTTCACATAGTCGCACAGCAGCAGCGCTGCACCGCTGGGACCTTTACATTTCAGCGGCTGTAGCGCGGCTTAGTCGCTAGGGACTGTCAAATGGAATATAAACACTCGCAGTTCGGTCTCGCAGCTGACATATATATGGACACCCAGCAGCTCACTACTGCAGCGCGAAAAAATCGCCTATTACAATGTGGAGGCGCTCTAAAGATTGATACAAATACTTGAAACAACGCAACCAAATCAAACAAACCAAACCAAAACAAATATGTTGCCTGCGAATGTGTTCCCTGTTGATGATAATCTGGACGCCTTCAAGGCTAGAGTAAATAGGCTGTTCCTATACATTAAATTATCTACTAACATAGCATAGTAAATGTTGTTCATTTACTAACAAATTATGGGATAATTATTCTGAAATAAATAATTTGAATTGAATTGAATTGAGTATACAGGCATGCTCCATCTTCGTCCGTCATCATCTTCGTCTAAGCCGGAATCAGGGAACACACTCGCACGTAACGTGTCTTATTATATTTTGACGATAGTCTAATTTGAAAAAATACGTACGTGATTTACACCCGTATTCACAAACAATCGGTACTTGTCTTAGTAAAGCAGCGTGACTATGCGTTCTCATAGTGCTCGTCTGCAAAGTTAACGCGCTGCGTTCAATACAGCTCTATGAGTGATCAGTTTCTTTTATCTAAACGGACGTATAGTATATTCTGGGGCATAGCGCCGATATCGCCACTTAAACATCGTTAGTTGGCATCCCGTCCGCGCACTGTGAGACGTCATAGTAACGTTTCTGAACACGGGAGTTAATGTAATACATTTTTTTACTAGTTAGTGAGAAACGAGCAGATAGCCGACTACGATTTATGCATTAATGTTTCATGAATTTAAAATGCAAAACCGCAGCAGGTGCCTGCCTCAGTGAGGACTGGGATAGAATGCCTCATGCCTGTAATTGCGCTCGAAATTCTGTCATAGCCAGACTCAAATGAAATTTTACCATATTTACTTAGCCTAACTAAATTATTTTTTGCATATAAAGTAGTAGACCTTAAAATGATAAAAGTGTTGATTATAAAATTGTGGCTGGAGCGTCAGTGGCCGCCCAACTAGCAAAATAAGTACTACAAGAAGTTTTCGAGACTAATTATTTTGTACTTTTAAGATACTTGTAAATTGCTATAAAGCTGGATTTGGGCGCAGTTATAGGATTATTATTTCTTATAACGATTTTATAAACAACTTGCAGAATGTCACTAATCTCTATAATACACTTACGGAAGCGCAATTGCTTCTATAATGTTCTGAGAGAACACATTTATAAACATAAACACTCTTATTAGTATCTGACATAAGTATCTTACTAAAGCAATCTTGTTTATAATGCACTAGTAATGTACTTAGTTATTAGTTATAAGTACTTTTTTTTAAGTTTTGGCTAGTGGTTGGTAATGTTGTTTTAGGAAAAAAAAAATTCAATACTTAAGTATGCTTCCTACTAATGAAACTAAAATTAAAGTATAATTGTAGAACATAAGTATTGTAAAATTATTGTACATATAGTGTGTGAACTCGACGGGGAATTAATTTTTATTGTAAATGTCTACTAAAATTTGATTAATTTCACAACGCCTTTTGAAAAATAGCACATAGCATATACATTGTTAATAAAATATTTCGACAATTCTTACGAACATTCGCCATTTTTTGAAAATTCTCTTCATTAAGTATGTTATGGGACAATTATAGGTAAATTAGTACTTATAGCAGTTTCAACCCAGATAACTCGCCGCCATATTTTTTAAAATTAATTGTTTTTGTATTTTCAGTTACTTTAGAGATGGTGATATTTTTCGAGTGAAAGATACGGCGCTGCAATGTCATTTGTATGGATTTGACGTGTCTATCTCTATACAAACTCATATAAACCAAGCGTAAATGCGTGTAGACAATTAAGCGCAAATATTTTAAGAGATGACATAAATAAGTCAGAGTAATAAGCAAGGTACTCGTACTTAAACAAAAATTAGGCTAGCATTTTTTTACAGCGTCTCGCACATCGGATTTGCGACATTTTCAATAATAAATAAGTTCCTTATTCTGAACAACTTTTGTTATGGGAAAAATTCTGAAATTCAGGAAAAACAGCTACTCCAGTAGAATAACACCAAAGAAACGACGACAAAATGTATGAAAAAGATTTTTTATGGATATTTCCCATATTAAAAGCTGTTAAGAATAAGGAACTCATTCATTTATGATAGAAAATGTCGAATTTTAAAGGAATGAATACAGAAATTGGCATTAATATGGAATTTAATTAATTAATTTGAAAAAAAATTATCTTAGTACGACTGACTTATTACTCTAACTTAATTAAATAATTAATTAATTGTGCGTGTAGCACAACTAATAATGATTAATGATTATTTATTATTAATTATAAAAATATAAAATTTGATCTCCAGCACAATTTAAAAGTTTTGGATCGAATAAAAAGACATAATTGTAATAAAGCATTGTTTTATTTTAAACTTAAAATTTATATCGTATGTACCAAAAGAAAAATATATCTCTCTCTCATTTGAAAAAATCAGTATGGCACAAAACAAGTTTAAAAAATGATTAATTGTTTCGGGTGTAAGCACGTATATCAAAATCATGACACTAAGATAATAAAAAAAACAACGTCCTTGGTCAGAGGTAATAGGTATGCACTGTTTATTTATTAGTAAGTATATAATAAGTTTCGAGCATCTGTAGGCAAAACATTAGTTCATGTTTTATTTGATATAGTAGATAGTTCATTCGGGGCAAGGTGAGATATATTAAATTTTATAGCCCAGTTCTTTATACTTTTAAGTAATTCATGTTCTTTTTTCAAACTGTGTGGGTTCTTCGAAAACGGAGTCGTATTCTTCTACAAAATTTTTAACTTCTCCGAGTGATGGGCTAAAGGTGAAAAATTGTTTTCATCGCGGAACCCTCATTTACGTCATCTGATGACGTAAATGAGGGTTTACTTTCTGATGCCGACGAAATTATTCTTGAAGAATCTGGCTTCACTAATTCATTATACCTATTTATCACTTTTCTTATTTTTTAAATCCATATTAAATAATTTGCTCAAAACGAATTGGAACAATTGATTCAGAACAAAATTACTGACGATTACTTATAAGGTGATTGATCTAGTAGCCTATACGGTTGTTAAATCCAATATCGCTCTAATTAAGTACAATTACATTTAAAATAATCTCGAACAAGACTAATAACTATGAAAATTTATAATAATCTCAGCTTAGTGTATTATAATATCTTGTTCTCTTACAAAATACTACTATAGGATCAAAATATTATTCAGAACTAGTTATTCTTTTTGCAAACAATTATAGTATAATTATACCTGTAAATATCTTATAAGATAATTTTGTAGATAACTACAAGACTGTGAAATAAAAACAAATGCTCTTGAGAGTATCTACGCTTAGGAAATGTTACAATTAGTAAAAGTATCCTGTTACTGTTTTGGGTGTTATTGTTGTAGCTAACTATAAGACTGAGACATAAAAACGAATGCTCTTGAGTGTGTTACAGCTTGTCGAATGTTATTATTAGTAAACGAGTCTACAACAATGCCTCTATAAGAGCGTTATCAGTAGAGATTTGCTTATAATCTTTCTTTATAGGATTACTTTGCTTGTTGGGCGGTGTTTAAGGAACCTATCCGGCTCGTTAGCGAAAGATACCGGGTTCGAATCCCACTGCCCAATGTACCAATTACCCTTCTCTGAGCTATGTACATTAGTTGAATGCTAACCGATGCTCTTACGGTGAGAGAAAACATCGCGATGTAACATTAAGGCTACTGAATATGTAACCATGATCCAATCTGGTTAGGTTTCCCTGCTGGCAGGGTCACGGAGGTCAGATGGCAGTCACATCACTGGGCCCTCATGCGCGATCGCACAATTTACACATTAACGCCAAGATATATATTAATTATAAAATACTCGCAATAAATCTTAAGAATTATATAAAACGTTATCGTAGCTATCTAAAAATGCAATCCGCAACAAACATTATTCATTTATCAGACAAACCCCAACAGCAATAGCAAGTCTTCTAATGGAAAGCGGTCACCGCTTTGGTCAGCGGTCAACGTACGGCTATCAATAATGCGCTGCCCACTTCAAATATCCCGGGACACTTGTTTCTCTCTAATTGCGCCTATTTCCGTGGTACCGATATCTATACAATATGGAGGCATGGGTATATTACCATCGGCGGCCGCGGGAGACAGCTTCGAACGCGGTAAGGGTGGTGGCGGGTCATTCTACCGCTTGCTCTGTGTCATGAGAGCCTGGTACTCTTTATAACGAGATATTTTTTATTTTATTGTATTCGGATGTCTCACAGCTTCCAACAACAAGATGTGTTTAAATGAGGTATGTTAGTTGTTTACTGTTTTTATAGTTATGTTAGTCTTCTATCAGATAAATTTCACAATTTGATTTAAAAGAGTTACTTTGAAATGTTTAGTATAGGTAGGTACTTAAGTTTTAAGAGAGGTAGGGCATAGCGGGGTATCCCGTTCGAATTGGAGCCGCCCGACTGGGGAAGTACCTCCACCTTCCAGAATACGGCAGCTAAACAATACTCTTTTAAATAGTATTGTGTTTCTGCCGGTGAGTAAGGTTTCCAGAGCTCCATGGGGTGGGAATTTGGGGAACCGTGGCGTTGCAGTAGATATTTGCCATTTTGTTGCCAGAGGTACGTGTTATAGAGGTGGGCAACGCATTGGCGATAGTCTCGATGTTGCTAATGTCTATAGGCAGTGGTGACCACTTTCCATCAGGTGGCCCGCTTGCCTGTTTGCCAATCGTATAACATAAAAAAAAACTTAAACGAAATCTACACTCTTCTAAACTTACTTATATTATTACTTTATCAGGTTTTAGCACTCTGTCAAGCCTGAGGAGTCCGCCGTGGTACGTTCCACCGCCTCATCTATTTCAGCCACCAAGCATCAATGTTAGAATTGTTGAAGGATAAGGTAGCCAGCGCAATCACAGGCATGAGGCATTTCATCAAGTTTGAATTTTTGTTACCTGCGACCTAAATGCGTGAATGGTAGATGTTTTGGGCGACAGTCACCGCTTACAATGAGGTGGGCTGTCTGCTTGTTTGCCACTTCGGAGAATAAAAAACATGAACCTAACGTTAGCATAATTTTTTTAAATTTTTTTGTCGTCCAGTCAACAACTAAATAAAATATTATCAGAAAAGAAGTAAATATTTAGGTTGCTTGATAAAGGTTATGTTGATATAATAAATAATGCTTATGCAAATTATTATTTGGTCAGCAGGATTAAACAATCGGCATGACGAAACACCAGCGCAGCGGGCCGATTTGACTCCTCGTCGACAGTGCTCCAGTGTTGAATGGAGACACTCAGCAAGTTTCTCAAGTGAGCTAATACAGGCACGACTACTCTGCCAATAATGCCAGGATTTAAGGCTACCAAGCATTGGTTCTCTCTAAGGAGCGTGGATGACTGAGTTGTTAAGGTATCCGACTCGTAAGCTGGAGCTACCGGGTTCGAACCTACTGCGGCCATGTACCAATGACTGTTTTCTGAGCTATGTAATTAGTTGAATGCTAACCGATGCTCTTACGGTGAGGGAAAACATCGTAATGTGGAACCATGATCCAATCCGGTCAGGTTCCCCTGATAGCAGGGTTACGTAGGTCAAATGGCAGTCTCTCCACTGTAGTTACCTGTCTGCCAAATCCCAGGATTTCAGAAGATCATGGTAAAGGCGGACCCCGGGCCCTCGTGCGCGAGAGCACAACCGGGACATTAACGACAAGATGATTATTTTTAACCATTGGCGATATCTCGTGAATATCACGAAGTACTAGTAGTATATACTCAAAATAATACTACGACCACTATCGTCCATAACTTGGACCTCCTCCGAAGCCCAATAAGCCTTTTATAATGAGCCTCTAGGGACCGCAACGGGAGTTATGTTGAAAATAACGCTCATTGTTGCTCAGAAAATAAACAATACTTGTCAGGAAACTCCGCAAATAGTGGTGTAGGAAGCCAATGAGAAGAGGCTTCGTAGTATAACATCCACCTGGGGTTACAGCCAAGAAATACGATAGTGGTAAAATATTTCTTGGAAGCAGTTCTGCCGTTTTGTTGTTATTTTGGCTGTATTTCAGTAATCTGGGTAGCTTGCATGTGGTAGGTACATTTTCTTTAATATTCGGGAGATTTTTGGTATATGAGATAAAACTAGGCTAGGCCGACATATAGTCAGTGGCAAATAATGCACATTGGTTATTTTCGGCTTCATATTTACTAGCACGCGTACAATAAAGATTACGATCTAAACACACGCGCAAAAAAAAATCTGAACATAAAAATCACCGAATATTTTATTAATTTCATAAATGACTTTCATAAAATTATCTATTCATTTTATCCCCTTTAAAACAATAAGTTATAAAACCTTTAACACGCAAGCGGCGGCGCGACGTCGAATGGACCACATAGAATACATTTTTTGTATAATATTTATTTTCGCATGTGGGTAGGTATATGAAATCTCCAATCTCCTGTACTATTTATTTCCCTTCCCACAGACGACCAAAAAAAATTTGCGTACCAATGGTTGACTTTATAATTTTGTTTTTATTTATACCTTTTATTCACCAAATTGTTGCTTACTCGTATATACACAATCTTCACAAAACGTTACATCAATTACAGGCATGAGGCATTTCATCTTAGTCCTCACAGTGACAGCGCATTTGTAGTTCTGCGTTTTTGTTGCCTGCAACCTAAATGCAAATGTAGATGATATGGGCGACAGTTACCGCTTACCAATAGGTGGGCTGCATGCTCGTTTTTCACTGACTCACTCATATAATGTCAAAAATAATGACTCGTACCCGTTCCCGGACCCGTAATGATCTGTACCCAAAAAGCCCTACATACTACATAACAAATATACCTAGAGCACACGTCGTCCCCACCAACAAAGCATCAACTTCAAAACTATCCAAAAACAACAAAATCCGCTGTAAAGCTAGCTATACATCGCCTACTTCGACGTTCGAATTTGCGAGGACTACATCAATAAATAACCTGAGGTTTTGCGAGCTAGGTGCTCCATTTGGTTTGCTCGGATTGTTACAAATATCTGTTTCGAAAAGTTTGGATGGGATTCTCACGAGTTTCAGCCTATACACATTGGTTGCTTTAGGTTAGCGACGTTCCTAACTTGAGGGGACCAAGCTCAAAGGGTCGGCATTTATATGCTGGCATATTAAAAAGTATGGCGCTGTATGGAGCTCCTATCTGGTCAGACTCCCTGAACAAGAGGGAGAATGCGGCCCTTCTCCGCAGGCCCCAACGGGCCATTGCACAGCGTGTGGCGAGGGCTTACCGCACGGTGGGGCATGCCGCAGCATGCGCCATTGCAGGCACTCCTCCGTGGGAGCTGGAGGCCAGGGTCACAGCGGTCGTCTACGAGTGGACGACGACGCAGAGGGCGCAAGGTGAACGCCCGTCACCGGAAGAGCGTGACGCCGTACGGCTTGAAGCTCGCGAGACCATGTTCCGCCTTTGGAAGGAGGACATGGCTCACGAGCAGTTTGGGCGCCGAACGCTCGACGCTATCGGTCCCGTCATTGAGGACTGGGTCGAGCGTCCGCATGGTTTCCTTTCCTACCGTTTGGTGCAGATATTATCCGGACACGGCTGTTTCGGATCGTTCCTGCACCGAATCGGGAGAGAGGGAACCCCATTGTGCCACAAATGTGGCGCGATGGAGGACACAGCGCAACACACCCTCGAGGCCTGCACAGGCTGGGAGGACTAGCGCCGTGTCATAAATGCAGTGGTGGGTCCAGATCTTGCGCTTCCAGGTGTGATCAATGCCATGCTTGGAAGTGAAAGAGCCTGGGGAGCTGTGGCCGCCTTCTGTGAGGACTCGCAGAAGGAGGCAGCGGAGCGAGAGAGGGAAGATGACCCTCTCGCGGCACCGCTCTGCAGACGCAGAAGAGGAGTCAGAAGGCGGCTATACGACCGCTCCCTTCTCGCTCCCGGTGGCGGCCAGCGGGCAGGAGGTGCGGGGGCACCTCCACCTGCATTGCACAGGCCCCCAACTCCGTCTAATGGGAATAGTTCGGCGCATCTGGCTATTCCCGACCGCCCCTCACAAAGGGGGCATGGCGGGCCCGCCGTGTAAGACGGGCGGTCGCCGGAGGTGTCGTGGATGACAAGGTTTCGGCTACTCTCATGATACCTCCATTGAGGCGATGCAGGAGCGCCGCGGGGTTTAGTGGGTACACCAGCGAGTGCTGGGACACCCACACAGGCCTTCCGTCCCCCTTACGGAGGGTATCGTGCGTAATGCATTCCCCGCGTAAAAAAAAAAAAAAGTTAGCGACGTTCCTTAAAGGTAAGTCTGTCTTACATACTTAATGAGAGAGGCACAGAGAGAGCTCTTAGAGACTTGTGTGAAAAAAGAGTGTATCTGAGGTTTTGTGTATCTGTCTCGGTCTGTTTTTGTGTCCCGAACAGATAGACCTAATTGAATGGGGTTTTCTCTATTTAAAAGCAGAGTGTCGGTGGCCGAGCGGTTAGAGTATACGACTCGTAAGCCAGAGGTCCCGGGTTCGAATACAGCTCCGGCCATGTACCAATGACTGTTATCTGAGTTATGTACATTAGTTGAACACTAACCGATGCTCTTACGGTGAGGGAAAACATCGTTATGAAACCTGCACATTCAGGCGACTAGATGTGTATCCATGATTCAATCTGGTCAGGTACCCCTGGTAGCTGGGTCATGGAGGTCTGTTGGAGTCGCTCCACTGGATCATGGTCAAGGCAGACACCGGGCCCTCGTGCGCGAGAGTATAACCGGGACAATAACGCCAAGATAATTATTTTATAATATTTTTCTCTATTTGAAAGCTAGTATAATCGAAATGGTTCTTGGCTTTGTTTTATTAAAATCCTGAACCGTTTTTGCCAGTCTTTTTAGGTAAACACCAGAAGGTCATCATGAAGTCATTTCTTTGGACCATATCTTATAGTTCCTCAAAATGCCATATCCACAGGCATCCAAGGCTGGCACCGCTTTAAATTGCTGTGTTACAAGTAATGTCTTCGATGAGATATTGTCTTTATGAGGATGAAGGTATTCAGCTTCATGCCTGTGATTATAATGGCTATACACTTACACATATAAGCATTATTCTTGTTGCAAAAGTTGATAAGGTGGTGATACAGAAGCAGAAGAACGGCTTTTTTACATTAAGCTAGGCGATGCGGTAGAGGATGAAACATGATTGACTAAAAACAGTCTAATACCTGATCTAGAATCGGTTCGGATCGTGCTTCTATTATGGGGTAATTGGGTCAGACTATTTCGAAGACTGACAACGCAAATAGTGGTTAACTATCAGAGTTCCAAAGTAGATATTTGGAACTATGAAGATATTTGGATATTTATAACTTTGGATTGTTATGATTATGTTTCTGAATATTGCTCACGACTGAAGTGGCTTCCAATTTGGCAACGTAGAAACCTCCACATCCTCACATTCCTTTATAAGGCTTTAGGGAATCCCTCTTTTCCGAAATATATCCGTTCCCGTTTCCGCCTCCTCCCTGCTCTTTCCCGCTCCAGGCGGAAAAACATTATCAAACCACTAGATGTTCCTCACTGTACCACCAACTTCTTTTTCAAGTCGTTTACTGTTGAAGCGGCGCGACTCTGGAATAACTTGCCAGCTAATATTAGGGACAGTAAAATAATATGTAATTTCAAGTCAAGACTAAAAGAGCATATTTTATCTTCTCTTGATTAGCTTTATAGAATATTTATAATAGATATTTATATAGTATATATTATATATTATTATAGGTATTTATGTATAATAGGTAGGTACATATATAACGTAGTTTATTAAGAAAGGTAGTGCACCTTTTCTACTGCTTACCTGCTTAATGCTATTCTCCACACCCGGTAGGGTTGGCTGGAAGATATCTCTTACAGAGATAAGCCCACCTTTGTAACAACCTCTTGTAATTATTGTTTTTAAATTGTTTTATGTGCAATAAAGTATATAATAAATGTTTATACATCGTTAGATGGATATAATCGTGCCGGAAGCTGTCACCTCGTTGTAGTTTAAGGATAGACAAAACTTATTTTTTGGACTCGCTGATCACTTACCGTCAGGTGATCTGGTTGCTCGTTTGCCTCATAAATAAAACTAAAGTTAGCCAAAGTTGTGTCAGTTATTTGCTTTTATAATTGACTAGCAGCCGCCCCGGCTTCGCACGGGTACCACTACGGTACACGGGTATATCGCCTATGTCACCCGGGGATAGTGTAGCTTCCCAACGGTGAAAGAATTTTTGAAATCGGTCCAGTAGTTTCGAAGCCTATTCAATACAAACAAACAAAAAATCAAACCTTTCCTCTTTATAATATTAGTATAGATGGATCGATATTTTACGAGCGTGCACACACATTAGTGTGTTGACCAACGCAGCCTGAGATGGCAAGCCTCCTTAAAAACAGGTAATCTCACTTTTTCCGAGAATTTATAAAAATAATTTGAATAAACCGGGCCAATTTAATAAAAATAATAAATCGTTTATTTCAGGCATTAAATATTACAAAGTTTAAAACAATGTTATCAAGCCCCTATTTTTTTCTGTGTATTGAGGATCACTAAGAATTTATACACTGATACATATGTCAGTAATATTTTAAAAAACTAAGTGTTAGTACCTACTTATTTTAGTTTCATTATTTTCCCCTTATTGCTATCCCAGTAATATTCTACCCACACAAGTCAAAGTTGATAAGGATTAAGTTTTGTGTAATTTCAATTAATGTCACGTGTTTTTGTTTTTGTTTTCAATAATTCCTTCGAGTTAATTGCTTTTTAACTTCGTTCAACATTTCACTGAATTTTTTTGGAGTGTAGGTTGCGTCATAAGCGATAGCGAAATTTTTTCCTTGTTTGAGCAATGTTTTTGCATAATAAAGCCAGTGTAAGTAATATATTTGTAATTTAATGCAGTTATATAGCTGGTATTATACCACTAGTGGTACCCTGGTAGCAGGGTCACGGAGGTCAGATGGTAGTCGTTCCACTGTAATTACCTGATCGCCAAATCCTGGATCATGGTCAAGGCGGATTCCGCGGCCTTGTTCTCGAGAGCACAACCGGGACATTAACGCCAAGATGATAATGATGATGATATAACTGGAACTAGGTATAAAAATGCCTAGGCGGAGTATGATTATTAAAGCAAAAAAGTTGGATTAAAATCACTTAAACAAGTAAGTTTAAACAAATATTCACAATCTGCAGTCTTTAAAAAGTTAAAAAATTGTGACCTGTGACCTGAATTTTTTTTACGCTCCTAAATTTAACTATATAGTTGCCACAGACGATCTCTAACGTCAGTTTGCGCGCAGGCGCCGTGTGATATGGATGGATTATTTGCGCGTGTGCTCACCCGATGTGCGCGATCCCGAAAAAACAAAATTTTGGACTCCACCGATCTCTAAGAATACAAAAAAGAAGAAAAATAGATTTTGGATTCATGTACAATTTTATTTTGTTTCAGATCTCATGTCAAAGAGAACAATTTTAGTTTCTAGAGTCCATTTTAAAGTTTATGGACATAAATAAATAAATATTTCTTAATTTATTTTTTTCATTTCATCGTAATAGAATAATTTAACAATAATATTATAAATGAAAACAGTAGTGGGCACAATATAATAGCGCCTTGCGCAACTGCAGCGTCAAGATCGCACTAATTGGACACTAACTACTAAACCAGTGCGAAGTTAGTTATGAAGGAAACTAGTTAAATCCCGCTTTTAGTACCGCGCTAACAGAATACCGCAGCTAAACAATATTCTTTTAAATAGTATTGTGTTTCTGCCGGTGAGTAAGGTCTCCAGTTCTCCATGGGGTGGGGATTTGGGGAACCGTGGCTTTGGCAGTGTACCGTAGCTAGTAACGTGTTATAGAGGTGGGCAACGCATTGGCGATACTCTCGGTATTACTAATGTCTATAGGCAGTGGTGACCACTTTCAATCAGGTGGCCCGCTTGCCTGTTTGCCTACCGTATCACATAAAAAAAGGACTGGTGGACCCAGCGCGACGTCGTTCGCGTGGTCCTGCCCCCACTTTACCCTATTCCTACCCCTACTTAGACACTTACCCTACACCTACCCTACCCCTATCTACTTTTTTTCCTTGATCATAAAACTTCCTCTTGAATCACTCTATCTATTGCTGGAAGCCGCATTAAAATCCGTCCCGTAGTTTAAAAGATCTAAGCGTATATGGATACATGGGGACAGACGGCAGAAAGCGACTTTGTTTTATACTATCTAAAGATTGTTTAGTTTAGTTTAGTTTTATTAATTCTCAAAAGTATGTATCGAGATAGTCATTATTATATAAATACCCTATTGGTATTCATTACTATCATTTAAGTTAATAAAATCATTTATATGTCATTAACAAAGCACTAACAATTATTTACATAATCAAAATTTTAAATAGGGTACCTATTTAAATTACAAATATGAACATAAACATCGTCATCACAGCCCGCAACAGTCCACTGCAGGACTTAGGGCCTCTCCCACGAAAGGGGAGGTTATTGCCATAATCTCCACGCTTGGCAGGCGGGTTGGAGATCGCAGTGTTTAAATATAACAATGGAAAATGCTGCTGCCCATTTTCCAGACTACGGAGACCTTGATCTTTTGCCTCGAAAACATTAGTCGCCTTATACGACACCCATAAGTGTAAAGGGTTGGTGCTATTCTACTCTGCCGGACACCACACGGCCTACTAAACATAAACATGTTTTAATTTAATTATAAGTGTCAAAATAACTTTAAAATTTCGGCTTTTATTAATTATATAATGTCAATATCATTTAAAAAATAAATATTCTTTCAATTATTATCAATTAATGTCAAAATTTTAAAATATCAACATCAAAAATTCCAAATAAATTACAAATGTCAACATAAACTCAAAGTGACGGTATACTTCTAATTCTACTCCGTGTTTAAGAGGGGAAATCTTCGAAAGCTACCACGTAATCCGGAGTAGTGATGTAAATAAAATATATAAATATAAATAAATATGCTTGGACAATTCACACAGCGCCATCTAGCCCGAAAGTAAGCAAACCTTGTGTTATGGGTGCCAGAGAACTGATGAACTACGAAATACTTATACATTTTTAAGTACATACTTGTTATACATACAACACCCAGACCCGTTACAGAAATTAAATTCATCATTTCAATTTCTGCTCGGCCGGAAATCGAAACCGGTACCTCTGCGTGGTTATCCAACGGAATCACTCAGATCGCCAATGTGAATATGTTGGTTTGCCAGAAAATGGCAAATGAAAATGGAACCCAAACCCTTCTGTATATCCACAGCCACTTATCACCGAAACACCACAGGATCTCATAGATAGTTTGCGCATTTCATCGATACTCCACAGCCTCATAGATAGTTCACGCTGCGTTGGTCCTATAGGTTCCTACTACGTAACATCCATCTAAATACTTCCGGATCTCCGATTACAAGTGATTGAATTTGCACAGCTGTACAAAACAATCCGTCAATTAGATACCACTCGGCTCCGAGCCTTTGTTCACGGCTTCATTGTCTATTAAATTGGATGGACACAGACTTTTCCATTTATTTCCCATTTTACTCGGCTCGACAATATACCTAAAGAGGATATCACTACTGATGTTGACAGTAGTCGAGCTACTTTTTTGGTTGCTGTGTGAATCCCGCTAATCCACTTTTGAATGGCGACCTGAGTGGTTCAGTTAACACGTCTGTCACGCAGAGGTCCCGGGCTCGATTCTCGGCCGAGCAGAAATTGAAATGATTTATTTTAATTTCTGTTACGTCTCTTACTCGTACATCTGGGTGTAGTATACATAATAAGTATGATTTAAATAAATGGCAAATAGTTTATCAGTTATCTAAATACCCACAACACAAGCTTTGCTTACTTTGGAGCAGCATGGCGTTGAGTAAAGTTGTTCATGTTTTTTTTACCACTAAGTTGGCAAACAATCTTACGGCCTGCCTGCCTGATGCCTGTCTGATGATGGTAAGCAGTCGCCGCAGCCTATAGACGTTTTCAGTACCAGGGGCATCACCAAGCATATAAAGCATATTTATTCTTTAAATAAAAATCAGCATCCGCTCAGTTTTTCTATCTTGTTATAAATAAGAGGAAGAGCGTAACTGAATATTTTCACGCAACAAAACTTTTGTAATTAAAAATGTCGTCGCCTACCCCACTTTTGTTTTTGGAGGACTTTTCTCATTTAACACTTTTTCGAGTTGCAAATTAATTAATATAAATGAATTGAAATATCTAAATCTACTAATGCGAGCGAAAATAAAATAAAATTAGTTAAGAGGTCGATTGTCCGTTCCCAGCGGCTTTCACCCATGCGCAGTGCGGAGTTCTGTAAACATTCAACTTTCCCGCGAAACTCAACTATTTTCCCGGGATAAAAAGTAGCCTTGGTCATTTGGGAATAATATAGCATTTTCTTAGGGAAAGAATTTTTACATTCGGTCTAGAGTTATTGCGTATATTCATTACAAAAAATAAATACAATTCATTTCTCTTAGTATATTAGTACAGTTATACTACATATTCACTAGGTCTCCTCTCTAACTATTCACTCATTGAGAGGTACTTATAACACAATTGTAACTTCAATTGTGAAATTTTCCGTACGGAAAGCGTTGGAAATATTTGGCAATAAGTAATCCGTTACTAGAAATTTGTGACAGTCAAATATTAAACAGCCGCTTTTAATAAATGTACGTAATAAAAACATAGTATCTACTTCAAAGGCGCACGGACCCAAGGCTGTTTACTTTCTTCGTGAATATTTGTCAGATTTACAATTTTTATTAGTTTCTTCTCTTTATTTAGAACTGAAATTTCAATAACGTTCCATGAGTAAGTGTTGCTGTTAAAAATCTATATAATAGGTTTTGATTTTAAATCTTCATCATCATCATTAGCAGCCTATACAAGCCTTTCGCAAATCGGCACTCCATCTGGACGGAGGGCGTACTACACTACGCTATCTTCATTCAAACATATTATAAGTAGGTTCTGTACCTACTCATTGTTAGCTTAATACTAAAATACTTACTCATTCGCGAGGTCCTTCTGCCGCCGACGCGAGGCCGTGAACCACGAGCGAAGTGCGAACTAGTTCCGATGGCTGGAACCAGGGGATCGAGAGAAACCAAGAAATACGAATTTAAGCCTAAAGTTACTCAATTTTAAGAACGTTTTTTTTCTTTTATACCACTAAGGTGGCAAACAAGCTTGCGGCCTGCCTGATGGTAAGCAATCACCGCAGCCTATGGACGTTGCAATACCAGGGGCATCACCCACGCGTTGCCGACCCCGTAAAACCCTTTTAACCCCTTTCTTGAAGAACTCCATGTTGTACTCTCCAGGGAAAACCTCTCCAGGTAGTAACTTTAACATGCTAACAGAATTGACTAGCCTAACCTAGCAGTCTTGGTCGATGTTACTAATGAGATAGTAATGATTCCCATCTCGGGTTATCAATATTAAGTGCACGTAGTAACTACATAAGTAAATCATGTACCGCAGAGCACTCCGTGATTTCCAAGAGTACGTGGAGGAAGATTCCACGATCTCAGCAGCGCCGAATGTGGAGTTCGTAACAAACCTACTGTTACCTCGCGTTTACTGTTTATTCTTCTTCGGTTGATAGCCGGGCGGTTGAGTATCCCGCTGCGGCCATGTCATCATCACAGCCCATCAACAGTCCACTGCAGGACTTAGGGCCTCTCCCACGAAAGGGGAGGCTATTGCCATAATCTCCACGCTTGGCAGGCGGGTTGGCGATCGCAGTGTTGTAAATATAACAATGGAGAACGCTGCTGCCCATTTTCCAGCCAACAGAGACTCTTGATCTTTGGTCTTGAAAACAGTAGTCGCCTTGTACGACACCCATGAGTGTAAGGGGTTGGTGCTATTCTACTCTGCCGGACACCACACGGCAATGTACTTATGATTATTTTCTGAGTTATGTACATTAGCTGTATACTAACCGATGCTCTTACGGTGAGGGACAACGTCGTAATGAACTGAAATTCAGTCAACTGAATTTGTAACCATGATCCAATCTGGTCAGGTTTCTTTGGTAGCAGGGTCACGGAGGTCAGATGGTAGTCGCTCCACTGTAATTACCTAATCGCTAAATCCTGGATCATGGTCAAGGCGGACCCCGGGCCCACGTTCTCGACAGCACAACCGGGATATGAACGCCTAGATGATTACTTTTTTATTTACTGTTTATTCTTCTTAGTCCACCTTAACGCCAGTATTCTAGTCTTAGTGCTCTGTTATCAATTAATTTCGTCAATCTTCTTTCATCTATTCACGCTGTATTTCAATTTCACTTCATTAAATCACTGGCTTCCGATACTTATACCAAGATCTTCCTTTGTTTCTTCGAGACACATGAATAATAAAAAGAACCTTTATTTCGGCAACTTAAAAAATTGATTACAATATTCAGTATCTGGATCTCTTTTTAGGCTTGGATTTGCTTGTATTAAGAGATTCCGCTCTTCTATAGCCAACAATATTAATACAAATACATGAACATAAATTCTTAACAACCTACATGAAAGTACAATACTTTTGATGATTTGTGGCATGGGATCCCATTGTGCCCGACCTGACTATTGTAAAGTCTAGCTTCAAGATTGCATGTCTTGGCATAAGAAAGCAATTCGCGGTAAGAGCACAGCCAAATTTGTCAGTGGGACAAACTGTCATTTACTTTTTATCGCGACTCTGCATGTACATTGTATATACCAGTTTTTGGTGATACACGCGTGGAAAATTGTGAGATTATAGCACACGCTATACATATAATTTTTTTTCATAGTTTGTCTAACTTACTTTTTTAGAATACACTAATATAGTATCCCTACATTACATTATTTCCTTGTTGCAAATCGAACAAGCAATGTCGTTTTAGTTCCCTAGATAAGATTGTAAAGTAGTAACCGTAGCCTACATCACCTTAGAGTTACTATGAGTCCTGCTACTCACCATAATGTTATAGCGCAGCATCTTCTGTCAACTTTCAGAAATCACTCTACAGAATAGACCTTCTGTTCAGCCAGCCAAATTCTATCCTCAGATAAAATTTGTCTTTGAAAAATGTTGTTCAGGAAATCTATGTCTCACGTACATTGTCTCAGATTTTTTAAAAGCGGAGCGACGCGTGACTTAATATAAGTGATACAAAAATGGACCTTATTCTATGAGCAATACATTCCACATTGATTTGCTCTCGCGGTTTTTGTTTCTGAATTCAGTTACTGAATTTAGGAATGTGTAATAAGCTCATAAGGTTGTGAAAAGAACTTCTAAGTCTGAAGAAGATATTTCTAGCTAGATGCTACATGGAATTCTGCCAGAAGGATGTGACAGGTATTTATGAGTTCAGTAACATACGATCATACAATATCTATTTATCATTATCATCTCAACTCTGCCCCCAGCAAGACATATGCCTTCTCGCAAATGTTGCATACCGAACTTTGTGCCTCTTCCATCTCTAGATTCCATTCGGTTCTGTATGATCTTTACAAGGTAATCCATCGATCTATGTGGTACAAAAGAACAAATGAGCTGACACAACAATGTCGCATATATGTCAACGTTTCAAGGATTACGTTGCCGGCAACAAAAATGCAGAACCGCAGGAGTGCTGTCACTGTGTTATGACTAAGATGAAATGGAAGAACAATGGGTCTCTGCTTATCCCTATGGAAAAAAGCGAGATTGAACCATAGTCATTCAAGTTTTTTTTTACTTCTTTGCGTGACAAAAAAATAACTAATATCGATTGTAAGATATTTAATGAATGACTGACCTTTACGTTCTCGGGACTAGAAATAAAAATATCAAAATAATTTTGTAAACGTGTTTATTGAGATACTCAACATCATTCTCTTCTTTTATTACAATAATATCGGGGACATTATGATTCATCAGGACGACAATTTTACAATCATATACGCATCACATTAGCTTTACAATCTAAGTTATTGCAAAACATTTGGCTTAAAGCGATGAGTATTCACTTAATTATAACACTCGCTTCTATTTACAAAGATAAAATAATAAATTTTCTAATAATATGATATTATTGTGAACGATAAAAACCGAATAAATATTGGCAAACAAGCACCTAATAGATACAATCTATTTAGGAATAATATTATAATTTGTGTAAATGTCTTCTCTAAGTATAAACCAGAAAATGTTTAGTGATATCGAGTAAATATTGTCAGTTATTTCCAAATAAGTAAACAATATTAAAATACTTGTTTGTATTCGAAACACCAGGGTATTCTCACAAGTTCTTGAAGATATTTTTCTTGTAGATACTTTTCAAATACCGTCCAAATATTGAATATAAATATTTATGAGATTGAATTTGGAAACTTGTAATAAATTTTCAAGCCTTAATTTTCAAGTTTTGATATTTACATTAATTGGATATCGATCCTATTACGAATTGAAGTTTGAATGAAATTGGTAACTAGTTGAAGTTTAAATTTAATGCAGTAACAAGGTGAAATTTAGGGCATATAAATTAATGCTTTTTCTTACTTTACATGTTGTCGAGTTGCAGTAGATTCTAAAATATTTTTGTATAATCTTGCCCATTAGAGTTTTCAATAGGTATAATCCAAAACTTTTGTTAGAATTGAAGTTGGAAGGTTGTTAGCGATCAATAAAACGATGCCATACAATATAAATTCCTCTCAATGTATCAAAGAAAACTCAAACCTTTGACCTCGGCTTTGTTGGTAAATTAATTAGTAGCCTGGGCCAAAAAGTTAGCAAAAGTGTTGCATAACAAAAACATAGCTTCATCAATTCATAAGAATAATAAGAATATAGCTTCATTTATTCATAAACCATAATCGAATTAATTCTATAAAGAACTCCGTCGAACGTGGTAACACCAGATCTTGCTAAGAACTTTTGAAAATATTATTATACGCTCGGTAAATCATCAAAAAATTAATCAAGATAACCCTTTCCCTTCGATATCATCCTATTGGATCAGGTTCGTTTGAAGTCTCGTGCCTGGACGGGTCTCAAAGAGGTTTATTTGAAAATAGGCAATAAAATATTGCTTGTATTAATGGGCATCCCTCAGAACCTACAGCTGGTTATACGATTCTGAATAAATAGGGAAAGGATTCCGCGAAAGCTTTTTGCCATTTTTGGCAAATTATCAGATCGTTTCCTAAATATCTGATATTTAGTCTGATACTTAGTTTTGCTAGGAGTCCCACAGGGTTCTTACTTATATCCACAATTAATCATGTGCGTATTTTTGCAGTATTTATTAATATTTAGTTTTAGAATACCGATTAATATTATGTAGGATGTTAGTTACTGGAAAAAGATTTAAACATCCTTATTTGTCGAATTTTCTGAAACCTATAATTATTTTATTTACAATGTAAACAAAACAGTTATTACATAACTGTAAAACTATTCACAAGAAGAAAGTACTTTATATTTAATTTTTATATCTCCTATAATCATATTAATAATAACTGTAGTAGTTAATAGATATAATCATTTTCATTATAATACAACAATTTGAGAACTATTCTCAGCTATAGTATGGCACTTATTACAAGGTTATAATCACAAAGTAGCATATACGACATCCCTATTTATATACAATAATAATAACAGTATCATAATCTAAAATATGTTTATTTTTATATTTACAATAGTTTACGTCACTAGATGTCTTTCTTTGGAAAATATTTACAATAATCTTTAAAAATTTAAATAACGAATTACTTCTAGAGGTCGCAACATTGTTTATAATCAATCAATTATGTTCTTATTCTTAAATTTTGGAGAAATAAAAATAAATTTAAACAATAAAATTCCTCAAACCAAGAAATACCATATACTTAGTAGTTCTTTTATACTTTTCTATCTAATAGATAACTAGATCGAAACTTGTTCTATTTGTGATATGTGTAAGTATATATAAGAAGATATCATGAATCAGCATCAGAAGAACTAGTGTATTGTGATGAACAAACTTCAGAACACAAAATATTATTTAAAAAAGCGAATATATAGGTAAAACCACACGTTCAATATATTTAAAAGCAACTAAAAGTACAACTTAGCCAAGTTTTAAACAAAGGCGAGCAGGGAGAGAATGTGAAAAGCTTGAAAGTAAGTGGAAGTTCGTAGCAAGGCACTTTAATAAATTAACTTTACATCAGATCTAGGAAATTAAGCACTCTCGGAATGCTCCGTTGTACTGCTCATGCTGAAGTTCCTGCAGGTGTTGTGAAACTTCACCTAGTTATCTACTTCAGGAAACAGGCTACACTTACAGTGATAGTGATTTTGATATGCTATTATGGCTACAAACTTCTGGCTAGCTACTATCAATGCCCATGTCCTCTAATATTCGAATTTTGAATATGAACTCTCACTCAAGCCTGATAATAATTTTATTTTCAAGGAATTTGAGTAATGACTGCGCTCTGACCTGTGCCGACTATGATCGCGAGCTAATATTAGTCAATCTAGGACATACTTTTACAAATACCAAAAGTTAAGCTTTCATTCGCAAAAGGTTTCGCTTGTATTTTTCTGCATAAAAAAGATTGGTTAAATTGAAACGCTTTTGAGTAAACGCAGTATACACTTCATAGAGGAAATAGAAATGAAAGAGTTGCATTAACTCAGAGAAAGTATACGTGATTTACACTTATAAATTATAATATGATTTTTTTGTCTTGTTTGCATATAAATTAAATGTGTTACGTAATATTTTGTGTGTAAGTGTTAACTCTAAGCTTCGTGATACCGAGGCAGTACATGCAAAATAAAAACCAGAGGATGGATAGATAAATTATTTACAGAATCGTAAGATTAATTCATTTTTGTTTAACTTCAAAATTTACTTATATCTTAATTACTAATGTGAACCGGTGTGGGTATCATTTTAGCACGCCTTATTAAAATCGCGTTTCAAATACTTCATCAGATTGTTTATTTATGTTAAAATCACAGTAAAGACTAGAATATTTTTGTACATAATAATATGTACAATTTTTTATAATAAAACAACAAAAAATTACTCTATAAACTACGCCACAAAACACAGTTGCAACTTTTAAAACAACATATATTATAAGGTACTTATAAAGGAGGATTTGTCTTTTTGAAAATATAACAGGTACAGTCTTTAACTTTATTTACATTTTAGGGCATGTTTAGTCACAAAACGTATTTACAAACCGCAAGGGCAACTCTCGCTGTAAATTTGGGCAAACCTATAAACTAAAAAGGCCCGACAAAAGCTCAGTAAAACCGTTTAACAAAATGTGCAAATAAATTTCTGTACAATTCGACCTACAAGGGAAAGTTTGGAGGTAATTTCTGTGAAGCCAACAGGTAAATTAAACAGTAACTTCTTCAGTAAATCGACTTTTATCATCGAGATTAATCACTATTGCATGAGTCCGGGCATGCCCTGATCTTACGCCTCTAACGGTCTCTGTACTACCAGGGCTGGATTTCAATTCACTCTTTTCACTTTTGCCATTAAAGCCGTTACTGGCCACTTCTGGAGGTCTGATATCACTACAATTAGGTTCGCCTGATATTTTGAAGACGCCATTTTGTTTGTCTTCTTTCGAATCGTCATTTAGATCGGTTCGTTTCTTCGGAGAGTCAGTAGTTACGTCAGTCTGACTCTGTTCTACGTTACTGTTCTCAACGCTCTTAGTTGGGCTGAAGGTTTTATGCTTGTATGCTGGAGGTGCTTCAAAGGGTAGATCTCTTCCGCTACTGCTTGATTCCTCAGCTGGTGTGACAGTGCACATCAGTCTGTCTGCTACGGCACTGAAGACTGTGTTTAGTTTGAGAGGGGCAGAATCGGATGAGGGAGGCTTACGATCGTGCAGTGCTGCAGCATCCTGCATAGCCGTGATGCGCCGAGCAGTGGAGCCCGGGCCGCAGCGCTCGCGCAGCTTTTCCAGTTGGTTGCAAATTTTCCGGAATTCCTCCTTTGAATACATAAGAAATATTGTAAAGATGGACGAATATTATTGATAGAACCTATTATAGATTTCAGACATTTTGTATATTACCTATTAAGAAAATGTAAAAAGCCGTGTCTGTACATTGAAGATATTTCAGAAAAAAAGTCGGGATAGGAAAATTTATTTTGAAATTTTTGTCTGTATGTCTGTCTGTCTGTTTATCTGCGCCTCACGCAAAAACTACTGAACGAATTTTGATAGTTTGGTAGCTTGAAATCCAGGGTACAAATCTAAGCCATGTTTAATCTAGTTCGGGTAGGTATTACCAGAGATACAGTTTAACCTCCCCATGGCATCCATAGAATATCGTAACGCGGGCAAAAGCTAAACGGTCATAAAAACTTTTTCCACGCGGAAAAACCTAGTTATAAATACATGTAGGTAGTAACTATTGCCGGCTATTCTCCAGCGTGGACCAATTTCATACCCCTGAGAAATTATGTCTCGTATAGAGGTATTGTTATATAGATTGCCCTGCCGGGCTGTTCAATCGCGATCAAGCCAGCTATCAAATACAAGTTAAATTAAAACCCGACTAGTAGTTCTAGTGCACAAACACTAACAAAAACTATTCAGCTTTGTAATATTTACTAGATTTACAGGTTTCTTACCGCGTATCTCGCAAAATGAACTACTCGTTAACAAAGTTGGGTGGTAAGAAGCTCGTAAAATTCCTACTTACTAATTATACACGTGAAAATAACTCTGTCTGTTATGCTTTTACCGCTATACCACTGCAACGATTTTGATGAAATGAGATATGGAGATAGTTTAGCTTCTGAGAACGGACATATACTACTTTTTATTCCCCTCATCTCGCAGGATATTACGTGTAGTCCACGTGGGCGGAGCCGCGAAGGGAAGCTAGTACCTGTATATATAAAAATGTCTAATCCACGGTGTTCGTTTAAAACGGTAAACGGTTATAGACATCAGTTAGTGATGTGCTAGGTACCTATATACCTACTAAAACTCTTTCTTACAAGTTATTGTATTTACCTCAAGTTCCCTCTCAGTCATATTGTCACAGAAGCGGGCGCTTCTGTTTGTCGTCATCGTGTAGGTAGACTCAGCAGGTCTTGAACGGAATTTTCCGGTCTTCTCGCGTTCATCTTTGCCGTGCCCCTTATACACCATGTAAGCCTGGTAAACAAATATTAGAAATTAGAACACATTATAATTTTTTCTAAATTAAAATGTCACATGTCAGATAACGCTATGGAGCATGGATATATGTAATACTTATTAGAATCTTGCACTCGACTAGAAAGTTAATACTTTCCCTCAAATATTGTTTGAAGCAACGTATTACCTATTCAAAGATATACGGATCCAATTAAACAAATGTTTGTTTAATTGGATCCGTATATTATATGATTATATGATTATCCTCTCGACCATGTGGTCGAGAGGATAATCAAAAAGCAACTGGCATCTGAAGTTCCAGCGGTCGTGTTGCCCCAAAAGTTTTACAAGACCTTATTATCCAGAGCTATTTACTGGATTGGCGGGTAGTTCAGTAGAAGTCGCTTCGTCTGTTTGGTTGTTAGGCCCGCTCGTTCCGAAGATCGTTTCGGTAATGAATACGGGGACCGACCCGTCTTGAGAATTGACATCGTGACGTCGGCGGATCGCCCGTATGAACCGGCTATATGCTGTACAGGCTGTTGATTGGATAATGACTTTCGTTTTTGTATTAGAATTAGTGTAGCCTGTTTGTTTTTTTAAGATTAGTCGATTTAAAATGGGTCTGTTTTGTCATGATGACAAAGATGAATTTAGATACTTTGTTTAACGGTATACCCTCTAATCTAAATAATTCTACTATTTTGAAGGATTAAACGTAAAACCTATTGCTATTTGTATTTAGACGGACTTGACCCTTTTTACCACTCTTCAATTTGCCGGGATTAAAACCATTACACGAACTCGTTTCCCGATCATTCCGGTAATTAATGCTGTTTCAATGCCCTACTACGAAAATTGGCCATCAGTAATTGTCGATTTCGACATGGGCTTTAATTTTCATAAAACAATTGGTATTATACCTACCCTTTTATTAAGTTGGGTCTCTCTTGTCAAGAACATGGGTACATTAAAAGGTATAATAATTGTCTTATCGCAGCATCGTCACTTTATTGATGTGTGTCTTTATGTATGAGTTATAAGAGGCGATATGAAATTAGCGTTTTGTATGGCGAAAATTATTAAAAACTGATATTTTCATACAAGTAATTCTTAAAATTTTTCTACCTATAATCAGACAACATTAAGCCAACTGATGAACTGAACTGGTACCTAACCTACCATTTTAATTTGACAAGTGAAAAGGGGTATATTCAAACCCTTATAAAAACTTAAGAAAAAATGTTTTATTCAATATTGGGGATATGCTGGCATCTAGACATATGTATAATAAGACCACGCTAGATCCGAATCGCTTATTAAAAAATTTAAAATAAAAATCGCTGGTAACTTATGCCAAGTTTTTCAAACGTCATAGAACGTCATTCATAAAAGTCATAACAAACAAATTGATATCTATAGTATTGTTTAATTTCGTGAGTAATGTAAAAGTAAAAGTATTATTAAATAATGGGCAAAGAATTAAAAAGGAAGTGCGAGAGATAATTTTCAGCATTATTAATAAATTTAGACAAACTAAAAGTACAAATTCAAGCCAAATAACGGAATTTTAACAAGAAGGACTGACAAGGACAGATTATCATTCATATCAGTCATTTCGTACGAAGTTTTGTGTGCGTTTAAGAATGTGGTGCAAGCCACCCCAAATCTTCTATTGCCCCCTTTTGTGAACTTAACCTGTTAACAGCCTTGCCTCCTTTTTGTCACAGTTAAAATCAAGTAGTAAGGGCGAATTGTCGTCTGTGCGAAGACAATGGGTTTCCCGCTCTCATTCCGTTGATTGCGAACACCAACGACAAAAGGTACTTTCGAACCCTTGCACAGATTAATTGATATCGATTACCCATACCTATATTTATTCTATACCGTGTTATTGACGTCTGCATCGTGAGGTGAGGTCGATTGTAGAACTTCCACTAGGGGCTGTGAGTTGTCTGGCAGAGTGTAATATTAGCGCTGACCCCTTCTACCAACGGGTCAAGGCAACAATGTCTTAGAGGTGGACCGGTCTGGGCCCTCATTCTATTAATATTTTTAGCTAAACGCAACCGCAGCCGAAACTCACATGCCGTCTTTCTTTTTCACGATACTATTATGTTGTTGTTCTTTTTCACTATGTTTAAATAAATAAATAAATAATCGTGGACAAATTCACACAACGCCATCTAGCCCCAAAGTAAGCAAAGCTTGTGTTATGGGTGCTAGATAACTGATAAACTACTTATATACTTTTAAATACATACTTATTATACATAAAACACCCAGACCCGTAACATAAATTAAAATTCATCATTTCAATTCCTGCCCGGCCGGGAATTGAACCCGGGGCCTCTTGCGTGGCAGACCGGCCGGATGTTGACCACTAAACCACTCAGGTCGTCCAAATGTTTACTTATCGAAACATACACATGTTCCTACGTAAAACCGCCTCAACTCGTGCTTTGCGAAGCAATAAGGACGAAGGTCAATTTCTCCGTGTACGGTACAAGTTGACAAAGTCTGAACGATCTGTCAACGTATTAGGGCCAACCTGTATACAACAAACTACCGGTAAACGTCAAAGATGCAACTTTCACTATCACTTTTAAGACACGAGTAAAAAATGTCTTTTAGAGCAGTGCTTCTACACCCTAAAGGAATTTTAAATCAATAAGTAGCGTATATTTGACATTTATGTGAATCTATCGATTATTATGATAAATATACATTTATAATTACCTACTATTTAATTAGGTAACTATAACTTGACATTGTTAAATTGTTATAATTTTTAAGACATTTTATTGTCATGACATTTATTATTTTTATTAATCTAATTTATATTTTTATTGGCCTTTAATATTCAGTAGGTGCGATATGAATCTTAAATTACTTCTGTAAATTTTATTTATTCTAATTTGTGCTGACTGTAACTATTGTATACGACATGATGATAATGTAACAAAATTACCTGTGACTATTGTTGTCAATAAAGTAACTGAATCTGAATCTATTATCTTAAAAGAGAGACGGAATGTGACTTTCAGCTGAGGTGACATTTACTTTCAGCTGAAAATTGTAGTTGATTACGGCCCCTGTTTAGCTAGAGAGCGTTGATAAAAACCTTTTCGTCTGTTTGCCGGAGATCGTTAACAATACAAATTCTAGGTGTTGGATGGAATCAGTTGGAAGGAGTTGGTATCCTGTGCTCATATGGAGTACATTATAAAAAATATGCCTAGTTTTTTAAAGCCGTTTTAGTACGAAATATCGACACCAAGCACTTGCACGATCTCATTCCGCCGACCTTTCCCGCCGTAGGGAATCGCGGTCCAGGCAAACGTTTCATCGATATATGATGAAAAAAAATATTCCATCTATACGCACAAATTGCTTTGTTTAACCTTCATAATGCGCACGACTGACCATTATACTCTTCTACTTCAAGGCTATATATAGTAAGCAGGCTGTTTCAAGACAGGCATGTTCCCTCTACGGCCGCAATGTCATTAGCTACCAGGTGAGTTGGCAGTCAAAAACCTGTCTTATAAAAAATGGATCCCGATATTTTTCGATATGGTAACGGTAACATTTTGGAACCGTAGCACTACATTGCCACGGCAAACGCAAAAACCTGTGACTTCGTTAGGTTAAACTGTCTACCCCATTCGAAGACCTGTTCCAGGGACGTCTCGATTTCAATCACAAGTTTGATTCTGCACTCAACCACATTTATGCGAGGGATATTTTGACTGCCCGTACCTATAATAGGCGTATCTCTCAGCCGTACCGCTGATCTCCGATTGTACGAGACAGCTCTGGCTCTGACTTGCTGCGTTTCGTTTAAACTCAATTGCATCAAAATAGCGGCGTTCATTAGGAGATCGGCGGTACGGCAGCCGTGCTGTTATCCGCATAGCATTGAATGCCTGAACAATATAGACGACAGCACAGAACCTTGGGGAACGCCAGCGGATATTGAAGTAAGATCCATCTGCGACGACTTGAATACTCAACACTTCCTAACCCCTAGGGAATTTCGAAGACTGGTACCATAATAGTAGTATTTCACTATCAAGAAGACAAAGCTAAATTGCATGATTTGATACTGAAGTCAGAGCAATTGTGTTTGCATTGTACAGAGCCAGTGTCCCTTTGAATAATAATTAATTTGTTTGATCAGACAAGTCTGGAACGTACCCTATTATAGTCTGTGAATATTCACTTTGCTTGACACTGTCCATGTGTAAATTAAAAATAACGTATTGTATTTTTAAAGAAAAATATTTGAATTTTATACTTACTACAATTATAATATCATTCATATTCATACCAAAGATAAGATACGACCCTATAGTTAGTTCTTTACCTTTTGATTCTCAAACTATCTCTATTATTGCATAAAGATTGAGACTTGTTTGTAAATTAACATCATTCTTGTTATTCGTTTCTTTTATGCACACTTTCGTATATATCGCGGTCGCGACTACACACAAAATGTTACTCTACAAATTACTTATGACGAGCGAACCCGAGCGAACGCTGCAAAATTAAAACGATAATTCAATAAACGAGGTTAAAGGGCCACTATACCACCATATTCTGGGATCAAGCCAACTTCACCTGCACGCGACCTGCTAACAGGCGAACGGTGCGTATTATGTGAATCAAATGGCCTCACGTAAAAATCCAATACATCACAGATTTTCAACTAGGAATTCTAATAGGAAAGCGGTTTTATTAAATATTTTAGCGCTTTCCTAGTAGAAGATGGGGTCCTGGGTCGCAAATTCACCGCAAGCCCCTGAACTGGGATTGACCATTACGATTATGATGATGAATTGTAGAATAACGATGATTGTAGAAAACTACGGAGGTGGGACACATATGCCCAAGCCTTTCAAGTATGCTGTCGGCCTGTTGGTACTTACAGGCAGTATTAGAGGGCAGAGGGGAAAGGAAGGGAGAGGTACCTCGCTGTATGTATTAATTGCTTGCTTACCTTGCTTCCAAAAATGAAGCAGAGAAGCAGAGTGACTGTCAGCTGCGTGTGGCAGAAAAATATGATGTACAGTAGATCCGGATTCGCGGGAGACTGTAGGAATAACCTGCAACAAAGAAATAATTTTAATAACTGTACTTTTGATTTAAATAGGAAGCATTTATGCTTCAATCAAATATTCAGAGGCGATGAACAATGCCATATTCGTAATTTTTTTTTAAACTAAGCCGTGACAAACGAGCAGACAGCCCATCAGATTGTGAATGCCTAATAATGCCTGTAAATGTATCTTATCCTTCAAACTGGAACACAATAATTCAAACATTGTTGCTTGGTGCCAGAAATAGATAAAGCGGTAGTATTTACCCAGGCGGACTCCTCAGGGTTGGGTGAGTCCTATAACTCAATGGATGTAATAAGGTATCTTTGTCACTTTGAAGCAGTACAAAAGACAGCATGTAAGTAAACTAATTGTAAATGTGCACGCGACGACACCATATAGACAGGCAGTCTGGCAGAACACACCCGGCATTAATAACTAAAGCATTAACACTCCAAACTCACATAAACTAATTTAATTTTACAATTGCTCGATTTGGGACACACTGGATGCTATTCTAGAGTTTCCCGACCGCTGCCAACTTCAGTTATATTCCAAGTTTGTTAAAAGTCGAACCTATTAGTGATGTCGAGAGACATTATCGATAGTAGACCTAAACGACAGATGTCGTAAAACCCAACACAAATTGTACATACTCTCAAATATTTAGGTATAGGCAACGGTAGGGCTTGCAAAAGGATTTCTTTATTCTTTATTATTATTGTTCTTTATTGTTCTTTTTGTTTGTCAATTTGGGTATCTATCTGGCTACATAACACAATTTTAAAATGCAGTTTTGACATTGGCATTTCAACCATAATGTACCCATATTTTATATGTATTTCATTGCTGTTAAACTGTGAAATGAACAAATAAATAAAAAAATAAATAAAAGGAGCGTCGGTGCGGCCTAGTGGTAAGGGTATCCGAGTCGCAAGCGAAACGTACCGTGTTCGGATCCCTCTGCCGCCATGAAAACATAGTTAAAAATCATCACGGTTAAACTAATACGAAAGCTAACAGCCTACGACGTGAGGATGCTGAAGACCGGGTGAAGTGAAAGGGGCGGATGCGGTGTCTGCCTTTTAGTTGCCTGTAGACATGCCTTTTGAAGAACCGTTTATTGTAGTGCAAAGGTAAGATTTCTGAAGAGAGATAATTTCACATCTTGCTTGATTATTATGATCTATCGACTATCGATACTACTGCGGCAACACCACTGCCTACCTGAATGGCTTGTCCCAGGTATTAATACATGCAAATTGTGTACAGGTTTCTCCTCAAGGCTCCGAACTGTCATTTACTTAAGGAGTTTAGGTTGATGATTTAATACAATTCCATTACCATAGGGTAATGTCTCAAGAGATACTGGACGATGGCCTATTCAATACGGAAATGCCTAAAATAAATGTATGATCATCACGGCCCATAACAGTCCACTGCAGGACTTAGGGCCTCTCCCACGAAAGGGGAGGTTGTTGCCATAATCTCCACGCTTGGCAGGCGGGTTTTAGATCGCAGTGTTACGTAACAATGGAAAACCGTGCTGCCCATTTTCCAGCCTACGGAGACTCTTAGCCTCGAAATTATTAGTCGCCTTGTACGACACCCACGAGTGTAAGGGGTTGGTGCTATTCTCCTCTGCCGGACACCACACGGCTGCGTGCCTATGGCACGTTACCTCGAAAAAAGTAAACACAAAAAATCTATCTCTAATTTTGGTCTTGGAAAAGTGAAAATCATAGTGATATTGTTATAGGATACACGTTAATACACGTTAATAATATAAATAAGCCTTGGCGTCCGTAACATCGCAGATAAGCTGCAAGAGTGCCGCCTTCAATGGTATGGTCACGTCTTGCGCAGACCGGCAAGTTATGTGGGGAACAAGTGTCTGGCCATGCCGCCCTCGCCGGGCCCGGGAAGGAGAGGCCGGCCCAAGAAGCGATGGCTTGACGTAATCAAGAACGATATGCGTGTCAATAAGCTCACCACTAGGGATGCCGAAGACCGAGCGAGGTGGGCCAAGAATAGCAGGAAGGCGGACCCTGGGCCCTCGCGTGCTGCGCGGGGGCGCAACCGGGACATAACGCCAAGAATCCGGACCGGCCATAGGGCGGTCAGCGTGTCACTGTGTGTTTCCTTCCTACTTTCCTACCCCCCTCTTTGACGATTGAAAGAGATATTTAATGTCCTAATCAATAAATAAATTTTGAATTTTGAATTGAATCATCATCAGATGATGATGATGAATATAAAATGTTTTCAGAACGTTCCATTGAAGAAATAACTTTTAAAATTAACAACTGCTAATCAACAACTGTTCATAAGCCAGTAGTTCCCTTAATTATTGTAATGTGATATTAGTCACAGAACAGATATACTGTAAGGGCGCCGTAGGGTGTCCTCCATCATCGAGTACAAGAAAAATTTCACTTTGTAGCGATAAAAGAGGTTTAGGAGACCCATACAACGATGGTCTCCCGTGCACAATCTGGCACAAACAATTTTTTTTTGTTAGTGTCCCAAACTTTGACCTTTCTTAGCGATAGCAGCTTTTCGCCACATTGGAGTCACTTTTCTTATTGGTGACTTTGATGTGCCTGAAAAGCGAAACTGTCAAAATAATGTGAGGCAAACCGGCTTTTTTACTTCTGGAAACTACATATGATAAATAAGAAATTATTTCCATAATCACATATGCGATTTAAAATAGTATAGTAAGGAATCCAGATCTAACTGCCACACTCTAACCGATTACGAACTTAAAAGTCACGCGTCGCTCCGCTTTACAAAAATCTGAGACAGTGTACGTGAGACATAGATTTCCTGAACGACATTTTTCGAAGACAACTTTTATCTGAGGATAGAATTTGGCTGGCTGAACAGAAGGTCTATTCTGTAGAGTGATTTCTGAAAGTTATGGTGAGTAGCAGGACTCATAGTAAAACGAAGATGATAAATCGCGGTAACTACAAGTGAAGTGGTTAGTACTATTATAACTGTATTATAACTATATTATAACAGTATTATTATACAGCGCAAGTCGAACCACGTGACTCTTCTTATTTGTCACTAGTTGTACTTTGAATGTCTTATGTTTTTTAAAGTTTTGGTTACAGAGTTTTGCAGTTCTTTGCAACTCCCAAATCTTTTGCTTTGTTTTACTTTGTTAGTACTTAGGTTTTATTGTTAGCGATTCGTTTTGAAAAACTCACAATACAGCACCAAGTTTACTCATGCACGACGTGCATTGCACGTCCGAGTAAGTAGCAGACTGTCTACTGCAGGCTATTGCGAGCGGTGTATGGTGTGTATTATAACTTTGTAGAGTAAGAGCCTAAGTTATTTATTGCTAAACTATAAACCCGCTGTCGAGTTAACAAATTTATGATTTCTTTCGCTATTATTCACGACGTTTTTCTTTATCTATCTTTTTTTTTTTTTTTTATGTCATACGGTAGGCAAACAGGCAAGCGGGCCACCTGATGGAAAGTGGTCACCACTGCCTATAGACATTAGCAACACCAAGAGTATCGCTAATGCGTTCTATCTAATGTTTAGTTCGTGAGTATCTAGTCTAATTGGAGCGACGGTGGCCGGGTTATAAGCTATCCAATTCGTAAGCGCGAGATACCGGGTTCGAATCCCACTGGGGCCATGTACCAATGACTCTTTTCTGAGTTATGTACATTAGTTGAATGCTAGCCGATGCTCTTACGATGAGGGAAAACATCGTGATAAAACCTGCACATTCAAACGACTGAATGTGTAACCATGATCCAATCTGGTCAGGTTCCCCTGGTAGCAGGGTTACGGAGATCAAATGGAAGTCGCTCCACTGTATTTACCTGATATGCCAAATCCTGGATTATGGTCAAGGTTGACTCTGGGCCCTCCTGTGCGAGAGTACCACCGGGATATTTACGCCAAGATTATTTTTATTTTATCTAGTCTAATTAAAAAATACCACGATGAACTTAAAATGCGTACAGAGATCAGAATCCTCGTTACTTTGGTATGCGGCTAGTACACTCTCTAACTTTACCACTGATTTCTACAAACATATACAACCAACACATCATTCCGGGGATAATCCCCTCCATGAGAATCTCAATATTCCGTTACATTCCCAATACAGAACTCGGGTTTAATGATCACGTAACTCTTGATTGCGATACGCCTCCGAGTGCGTTGCGGCGTTGCCAAGTCACGTTGCAAACAGGGGCCGTATGGCACGATCAATGAAATAGCAACATATTGTTAAATCATTATATTACTACAGAGAACTAGATATGTGATAATACAGATATAAAATTAATCAAATACCTAAGCTACAGGTGACTTTGTTAAAGGCGCTTCCATTTAACTTTCCGAGTGTGATCAAAGTAGGTATTCGAAATATTATTAATATTTGGAATTGTATTAATGTGGTACAATTTCATTCTATTGTATTTCATCATCGCAGCCCATAAGGATCTTTTGCCTCGAATATATTAGTCGCCTTGTACGACACCCCCCAAGTGTGAAAGGCTAGTGCTATTCTACTCTGCCGGACACCACGCGTCCATTTGTATATCCTACTCTAATTTAATTCATAAGTTTTTGCGTTTCGTTCTTTGACCTGAATATTTACCTAATACCCTAAGTTATATTTTTTCATTACAAGAAAATTTCATAATTTTCCCACTGATAATTGCGTCTCACATCCACCTATTACCTAAGTTTACAGTCAACAAGTGATCATTTACAACAAAACTTGGTCAAACTTCCACTCGAATTTAAATTACGTTTTAGTTGGAACAAATTGAATTATCAGACGACAGAATCCGGTCTCGGTTTCCGTTGTCATTGAAACAGGGCCCGCGGAGAACTTTGTTGCGAACTTACTGGAGGTACAGATGCCAAATAAGGCCCACTTTATTCAAAACCGCTACTACTACTGTAAACATCAATTATTTTCTATTAAAACAATTATGTCTCATTTAATACACTTTGTATATTTGTTTAATCACAGAAAATCAGCATAGATTACTTAATTAGTGAAATGCACATCAACAATTGATATTTAATCCTAATAAGACCCAAAAAGTTAAAAATTATAAATACTTAAGTACAGGACTTTACAGGACCTACAATAAACACAAATATTTTAAAGTCAATTCGCCTTATTGGGTCTACTAAAATATTTTAAATCGAAAATGTAAATCAATTAATCGAAAATTCAAAAATAGTAGGTAGGTTAGCATAAACTTTAATTTTTATTTCGTTTTCTTTTACTCTGTTTATCAATAGATATTAGATAACGTCCTTTTAGCTGGTCTCTATTTTTTGCTTGTTTATATTTTAGTTATTGCAGTTTTATTATTATTACATTTTCGTTAACTCCTCCTAAACCACGTGACGATTTCGATGCAGTTTTCACCATCGATTAGAGAATTTGTTCCGAAAGGTTTTTATGTAAAATTCATGCATATAAAACATATTAAAGAAACCCTACAAAAATCCGTGCGAAATCGGAGCGAGTCGCTAGTAAGGTAAAGTGATAATTTTGGGCATTTATAAAATAGTAAAAAAAGATTAAAGAAAATAATAAAAATACAATTTTGCAGGTGGGCTTTATTAGAAGCCGGGCCTTATTGTCGCACGGACCTTAGACTACCTACTCTATGACAGATTAAACCTTTATCCCAGAATCTTAAACTGGGGTAATGGTTTTGGGTTGTATACTTGTATTATATTTCATTTAAATGAGGCCGTGTCCTTGAAAAGTTTGTGGCGCTGTAGACTTTTATTTATTTAAAATCTACAGCAATTACTTTTCTAAAGTTTAATTCAATATTTAGCTGTTATTTATTTGTGAAGATATAGGGATATATAATTGAACATTTCAAAAATATACTTCAAATTCATGATATCCATAGGCACCAACTCTGAAATCACGAAAAACTTTGAGAACCAATTCTGCCAAAATGTATGAAACATATGTTTTTTTTTGCGATTTCAGAGTTAGTGTCAAAAAGTTGTTTGTTACCTGCATGTTGTGTGTACATGCATAAGTCACTCTGTATAATTCTTATATTTTCACACCTTTACAAACATTACAAACTGACCGTATCGTTACACACTTTTTTTTAATACGATAGCACGTGCTTTAGGGCCGATTTTTCAATCCTCAGATAAAACATATCAGTCATTAGTTCATATGTAAGTCAAGGACTATAGTTTGTTTTAATTTGGTAGTATATTACTTTATCGGGCAGATAAATTTTATCCGAGGATTGAAAAATCGGCCCTTAACGTTACAAACTTTTCCCGTAATGTTTTATTATTTTATCTTGTATTTGCAACCAATAATAAAATGTATCAGTACATTATCTAGATTAAAATGACCTATTATTATTATGTGTGTAAGCGGTGACTTCTGCGACTTTTGAACGTACACGTTGTGTTACTAAACCTACTCATCATATCAGCCGTAGGACGCCCACTGCTGGGCATAGGCCTCTCTCAGAGATCTCCACAAAGGCCGGTCGTATGCCTTCCGCATAGAGCTGGTACCTGCGATCTTTACCAGGTCGTGGGTCCACCCACGCTGCGTCCTCCAGTACGTACAAAACCTCCACAAACTCCTCAATTGATCCAACTTGAAATCTAAACAAACCTACAAAGACATGACTTCTAGGAAATACCACGGTGAATTCCAATTCCAGTAACGGGATAACGGGTGGATAACAGCTGTAATAGAGTCTAGAATTAAATTGATACAATTAAACGGTGGTTTAGCTGAACTCGGATACAAATTGCGAAATTCTCGCCTCGTATCTCTGATTTGATGAGAATTAATTTGCAACGCTCGAAGTTAATGGGGTCTGTTGTTAATTAGATTTATGCGTTTTTGGCGGACTTCTGGTTTGTGGGTTGATTTTGTTTGTCCATAAGGGTGCCTCCGGATTTCGCAATTGCACCGAACAGCGTGCCTGTGAGACTGATAATCAAAGTTAAGCAACGCACGCAGAGTCCGAGAACTGTGATCGTTTCGTACTTTGAAGCTAGTCAGATTTCAGCACCACAATGAGCTCGCTACTCATTTGGTATACTCATATAATATCGTTGGCGAAGCGAGGTTGACCAGTCTTTCTCTGAGGACCTTGAGCCTGGTTAAACAGTATCGGGAGCCGATTGGCATCCCGTAACAGTGTGTTATTGAAAAAGAAAGAAAAATAATACCAAAGCGGTCATTTTTACAAAAACTACGTTCACCAATACACACCAATACACAAAAATTTACAATATGGTTAGCATACAACGCCACACACACTGTAAATAGCATATACCTATATCAGCTAGGCACCTAGAATTCCCTGCGGGACCTAGAGCGATAGACGATTGATAACAAACATGAAACCGCAAGCTGCAAACTTAGCGAACAAACATCCATATTCGCTGGACCAGTAGTTTGGCACGCCTGGTGTCCCGTTATTTGAGTTATAAAGCGATTTGCTATCGTATCTTCTTTCAATTTTTCAGTTTACATCCCGGATTTTTGCGAGAATTATGGCATGGAAACCTGGCGACTTAGTACGAGGGTTTAAGAGTCTGATGGAAAGATCTACGCTTTATATTACAGTTATATGGTAATATTATGGTTTCTGTTCTTCTTCCTCGTCATCTTCAGATTTTCCATCGCGATTGATGTTAACGCCTTCCAACCTTCTCAAGTTTCGGCTTTTCTTAAGGCATCTGGTACACGGTTACAAGCAATTGCTTACCTGGTCCACCCACTGAGACTAAGAATGTCCCACGTCGCTTTCCTCTACTTTGCCAGCTATGGCCAGTTTCTTCAGGTTATCGGGCTACACGTCGCCGAAAAAGCTAAGGATTCGATAGCAAATAGTTGACAGTCTTGTTGTTGTTCGAGAATATATGTATTTATTCATTTGGCCGTCCATGGAATACACGGCATGCGTCGCCAGCACCACGTCATGAATGCATCTTTTTTCTCTCGGTTGCACGAAACGTCTACGACCCCACTCCATATAGAAGGATTAAGAATACTTTGCATTACTTTTTTATAAGAACTAACCAGGCATTTGACTTCCATTTCTACTGGCGGGAAGGGATGATGCGGCAGCAGATGGAGCATGCATAATCTATATTTCAGCCAAGAGTATATTTTGAGAGTTGTTGTTGTTGACATGTCCCATGAGCAGAAGGAACTACTTATGGGAAATGTCGACACCAACAGCAACCCGTTTCTTGATAATCTCCCACGTTTCTTCCGTCATGCAGACTATCTTGGGACCTGCCTCGTTTTTAACTTGATGCCTCATCATCATCATCACAGCCCATAACAGTCCACTGCAGGACTTCGGGCCTCTCCCACGAAAGGGGAGGTCATTGCCATAATCTCCACGCTTGGCAGGTGGGTTGGAGATCGCAGTGCAGTTGATGTAAATCTACCCAGAAAGATGCTGCTGCCCACCTTTCGGATTTGTCCCTTAGTCGCCTCTTACGACACCCACGGGAAGAGATGGGGTGGTGCTATTCTTTGAGGTGGCGGCACCACACACCACTTGATTTTACTTGATGCCTAGATTCTTAAAATTGTTTCAGCTGGTTTCTCTTCATGTCTCTCTTCGGCTTCGGCACTAGTTTTGAGACTGCACCTTTGAAGTATTTCTCAACAGTAGTAAGCTCTCTTGGCTTCAGTCGTACATCGGTACAGCGATAGTCCACTACCCTTATTTAAGCTTAATATTGATGTCTGCAACCAACAGCTTGTGATCACTCCCGCAGTCAGCCCCTCATAAGATTTTGTGCCAGTAATACATGATCTCCCGTCATCCTATTTTAGTTTCTATAAGCCTCTAAGCGATATCTTAGCTGAAATTGAAGTACGAAGAACAGGTCATAAAGCGTAAAGGTAGTTCGCAGAACGAATGCTTGATGGGGTGAAGGAGCTTAAAGTGGAGACCATGACAAACTATCTTCATTAAGGTCATCAGATTGTCTCTTCGCTTTGTCAAATCTAGATGCGAAGTGGAGGAGTCTTATTTATAACTGTTTTTGTTGTTGACTTGAAGTCGTTGTCTCTCGACTTCGATACGACTAGCTACCATTTGCTATTTCCTGACTGCTTTTTATGTAAAACTAGTGGACCCGGCGCGACTTCGTTCACGTAGGTACACCTACCCACCCTCTACCCATTTTTCTTGCTTATAAACCTTCCTCTTGAATCACTCTATCTATTAAAAAAAACCGCATCAAAATCCGTTGCGTAGTTTCAAAGATTTAAGCATACAAAGGGACATAGGGACAGAGAAAGCGACTTTGTTTTATACTATGTAGTGATTACACTATACCTTCTTTTGCTACTGACTTTGCGCCTCCAGCACCCATAGGCTCTTTGACCTTTACGAGGTTGTCCGTCCATCTTGTGAGGGCCACTCCTACCATACGTAATCGCCAATTCGCCACTTGAGAATATATATGTAGTAGCAATATACCGAGCCGATGTGGCCGCTGAGCGCTAGTCGCTGATCCAGAGTCGATTCCCACTCGGCGCTTTTTGCCAATGGATTTTTTCTGCTATCCATTTACGGATATGCGCTACGTGATCCGGAAGGCACGAAGCTGTCGATTCCGATTGTTATCCTGTTCGTGGTCACGTCAGAGACCGCTTAGGCATTTCGAATCCCCTTGTTCCCCGTTTATAACAAAGTCCCATTATCAGCAACGGTTGGTGAATTATTCCTTGTACAAAACTAGTTACGTGGAAGAAGTCTCTCTCCGACACTATCACACTAAAGGCTATCACACGATGAAAGAAATACCTTGTAATACTTTATGATATAATACATATGCGCGAAATAAATGAAAATAGTAACTCACATGGATATGTTGAGGAAGACAGAGAGGAGGAACTCGTTGTAGATAGCCATGGATATGAAGCGGCTCTCGTTGAACTCGGAGGGCGCTTTCCGCACCATGATGCAGAGCCGGATGCCCCACATGAGGAATATCACCTCCACTGCGGACGAGAGTCTGTTGTTAAGCGGGGAAAAGATAAAAATATCACCACGGTGTAGATTATTGGTAGTGACGATGGAAATAAATGTGTATACTATGTCTTTATATTGCTGGCGGTCAGAGTCTTACATAAATAACATTCACCAACAATATGTGCTATTTGTTACGACCTGCATCTGTATCATGACTGAATCGCTATAAAAAGTCACAGTGTGGCATCTCGCGTTGATGCCCGGGGTATTGGCCTCGAGAGTAACCAATCAGAATTCTTAGTACAGAAGTTCTTGAAATTATATCTATAGCAGTTTAGAATGTTTTTCAGTCGCTTTAAGAAAACTTGTTACGAGTTTAACATAAAACATGTATCAAGTTCTAATATTTAGTCAATAAAATACATTTGAAGTTTATGATGAAAACAAGATTCAGAATGAACTTTGCTACTTAAGCCATATTATACCTATGACATCTATTTGACTTATATTTTGTCTAACAGGGATCAGTTTCTAGATTCATCCATAGGATATGTCTGCTTATAATATCACTGCAAAGATTCGATTAACAATAAGTCAAAATAAGTAAAAACGTTTAGCGTTAAAGTTACTTCACTAACTATGGTCAAACGTCCCTAGGGTACTTTGCAGCTGAGTGTCAGTAACCTAGCTACAGTATGAAGTCAATTGCGAATTCGATTCTATTCCTTTATCGCGATAATACTCCTGACAACCTGAGTATTTCAGTGTTTAACATCACGTGCGTAGTCTACCACGCAGAGGTCTTGGGTTCGATTCCCGACCGAGCACAAATTGAAATGATAAATTTTAATTTATGTTTAAAAATATGTATTTAAAAGTATATAAGTAGTTATTATCAGTTGTGTAGTACCCATAACACAAGCTTTGCTTACTTTGGGGCTAGATGGCACTGTGTGCATTGTCCAAGCATATTATTTTATACCCATAACAATAAACTTACAAGTAGTAAAGGAGTGGTCCCACCAATCGGTGTTGCAGAGGTACGCCTTGAGGTCATCCTTAGTCCTGCCGACTATGACGGCAGGGGGCGCCACTAGCGTCCGAATAGCCAATAGGACGCAGGCCACGCCCACAATGACCCCGATGCGCCGGAGGAGATACATGTCCGATATCTTCACGGCCTTCGCTGAGCGCACTTGGAATATCACCGATATCCTGTTGAATGTGATACATACGATTTATTATTTATAAGCTCAGCTGGGCACACTACTCTAATTTGGTGGACAATATAGCCAGTGGCTAAAGTTGATGACATAGTGTAGAATTATCTAATGTCAAATTCACTTGCCAACTGAGTTAGACAATAGCCCCGCAGATCCTCTATGTACACTCGTATGTCAAAATCGTTGGCTCAGATCAAATAAGAAATAAAGATGGCGCGCTGTCATTAGTGATATGAGGCCGGTTTCGTAAACATGTGTGCCATGGCGTGGTTTGATTCTCAATGTGTGCGTATGACCGTGTACGTACGTACATGGCGTAGTTTCGCGTGCGTCAGTATGTTGTTCGCAGGATCCTGTCTTTATTTCTTATTTGGTCTGAGCTTATGGGGTGACGGTACAGAGTCAAGGGGAGCTACTGTTGCTGTTACTTGCTGTTGCCTGCGTATGAAATAGGTTCTAAAAAATTCCGCAATATGTCGGCACCTCATATGTAAGGGTTTACAATAATTGGACTCATGCTTCCTCCACGTGACGGTTTTATTATAATCTCCGCGCTTAGCAGGAGGGCTGGTTCGAAGCACGTGCAAGATGTATTTATGATGATGATGATATATGATGATGATAGGGATATACGGGAGGGATCCCGTAGTCTTTTCTTTGCACTACAACTTAAGGTTCGTCAAAGGGCATATCTACAGATATCTTAAACGCCGGCACTGCACCCCAGAGGACTCGTTTATACGTCGCCGCTTAGAAACGAGACAGTAAACGCATACGTTTCCGCGTGCCCGCTTAGTCACCGCGTAGCAACCGGACCGAAAACGTACAGTCTACCATACGCGCACACACAACTGTGCGGGTGCGATACGATTATTAAGCGGTGACCATGAGGGCGCTTCGCTTTCTGCCTTATTAGTATAGAATCCAAAATCGTATAAACATTAAAGTGGTTACTATTTTCAAGGAATATATGCAGCGTAAGAGCCCATAAGGGGGCGTCCATAAATTACGTGAGGTGTTCAAGGGGGGAGGGAGACAAGTTAAATCTTTCCAAATCTCACTTGGGGGAGAGGGGGGGGGTTTAACAAATATCACGTAATTTTTTTTTCAATAGAAAACCATGTAAAATGTGTGAAAGTAAAGTTAAATTAAAGTAAGAATTTTTTCTAGAATAAAAATAAGTGCGAAATTTTACACAATGGTGTTTGTCGTACTCGCCCGAACCCCGCAGAGCAGCACAATAGCTCTCCGATTGTTTAAGTGTTATCGACCAGCCGTATCGATACGCGCGACTCGACCACAGGGTGGAAACGCAGTACCCAGAGCCATATACTTAGTAAAAGCGATCGCCAGCATCGAGTGGCTGTCAAATAATTTTTTTTGTATTTTTTTCATATCCAATGGATTTTACAGCCAAAAACACATTTTAAAAAATCTCACGTGAGATTGGGAGACGGGGGGGAGGGAGTAAAGGAAAATCTTACGAAATCTCATAATGGGGGGGGGGGGGGGGAGTCGAAAAATCCTAAAAAATGTCTCACATTATTTATGGACGCCCCCTAAAGACTTATACGATTTCTGCACATTTTGTCCCAAAAAGTTATGCAATTTTGATTTCCATACCAATGACAGAAAGTTTATTTTAATTGCAGTCAGCAAATGCGCTGAGTCCGCATTGTCACCGCACAGTCACCGTTTCGCTACTGCATAGTTGTCGTGCCGCGCTCAATAGCAGACTGCGCGGTTTCTATCCGGTTTCTACGCGATGACTAAGCGGACATTTTAATGAAAAAAAAATATTTTTCTTTTGACATAATCTGTGGCGGGCACGATGCGTATGCGGTTACTAAGTGGCGTTGTATAAACGAGCCCTTAGTAAGGGCTTAGAACAAGAGTATCATTCCGAAATGCAATATCTTGCGTCTTGATAATAGGTATGCGTGCCAACGCCACGGTCTACGAGCCATAGCCTCATTAGACACTGTTTGTGTACTACACTGACAACACAGACTCGGTTTGTGCGAGATGTGGAAGCGTGCGAGTCGAGTGGTAAGGTATTCGACTCGTAAGTGAGAGGTACCGGGTTAGAATACCACTGCGGCAATGTACCAATGACTCTTTTTTGAGTTATGTACATTAGTTGAATGCTAACCGATGCTCTTACGGTGAGGAACATCGTGATGTCACTCAGGCGACTGAATGTCAGATCCTCCTGTTAGCAAGATCAAAGAGGTTAGATGGCAGTCGCAACACTGTTATTATCTGATCTGCCAAATCCTGGATCATGGTCAAGGCGGGCCCCGGGTCCTCGTTCGCGAGAGCACAACCAAGACATTAACGCCATGTTGGTTATTATTTATTATTTCTATCGAATAGATGTGTACACATTGTATGACCTAAATACATTATTTATAACAACATACCTATATGAACAGTTTCCATTCACAAATGGAACCTTTTAGCTAAATTGTAAGTTGATAATAAACATGAGATGGTTCATAGCTCTTTCGTATATCGCGTATTGGGATGGCTTGAAAGGTGAAATATCACTCTCTTTCTTCGCGTAACTAAAGTCGGAAGAGTATGTGGGGTACACTGAAAGTTTTGCGTAGCTCATTATTAAAACAATTTACATGTAAAGTGATCTATTTACTGCTTTTCTAAGTATTCTACATTACATTTTAAAGCTTTTTCATTCGTTCTAACCGTTTCTGGAAACGTTAGGTCCATTGGTCTGAACTGTGAGGCATGTTCTTCGAGTGCTGGTTAAAAGCTATCACGACAACTTCTGTCAAATTTTTCTCAGTGATCGCAGTTGAGGGTCGACTTCATGAGTTTCAATATGGAGAGACACACGACTACGATCAAATTCTGCGTACCAATTGCCTTACGATGCTTAAATGAGGTGTTTTCCTCCCAAAATCATTTTGAAGACGAGCAAATACAGTCTTGTGGAGACAGTGAGCTTTAAAAATAAAAAAAAACATCGGACGACGAACTTCAACTTGTGATTTAAATACAAATAACGCGCGAATTCTCGCAAACTTTTTTTTAAATCGATGTTTGAGTTTCCTAAGTTTAAAACATATTACTTTCGAAATTCAAACATTAATAAGTCACCGGAGCGCAGAACTTACAGTGTGCTCTATGTATGTTCGTTAGCGACACGATACGTTTCGTATATAGACTAGATACGAAAGGATAGTAGCCCTCAGAGTTTTTCAAGAATCTTTTCTTCTGTTTTAAAACTTTACCCGCGCTTATGAGCAGAAACTGAATAATTCATTATATTTAGTTACCTTATAGACACAAGTCGACGAGTTTGTCTAACTAGGATGAGAAACTTGATAATCATATAGGTCGTTAAGTTCTTGAACATTGATAATTAACATTGGCAGTATTCGGAAAATATCGCCTATCTATTGATAGTGGCAAGTGGAAAGTTTTGACCAGCGTGGCTAATAAATAAATGTTTTGTTTTATCACCGCGTTGCAAAAGCTAAATTACGTGGGAAACAGGTGTCTAAACCTGCCAGTATCAGGATTGAGATCCCGCCGGCGGTCTAGGAAGCGATAGATTGTCATCGCCAAATCAGATGCGAGAGCCAATGGCCTACGACGTGAGGATACTGAAGCCAGAGGAAGAAGAAAACTAGTAAAGTGGATGCTGGTATAAGCCGTGATAAACGTTAAGACGATGATTATAACGACTGCATTCCAATTACGCAGCGACTACAAATCTTATTAAGTTTTAAACCGAAAACCAACCCATTACAAAATCCAGTAAACTCGCAATTACGAAAATGAGTACGAATGAAATACAATGAGGGTGTAAAAGTTTAAGCCGTTTAATTCGTTAAGTAATGCTCTTTCCGGCTCTCGGTAACCGCATTAACCGTAACACTATCTGTTGCTACTGTAAACATCTCGCTATTCACAGCTGTCCGGAAGTTTTACCAATACTGTCGGTTTATTAGGGCTGTTGGTTTGTCGATGATATTATTTTGTATAATTTAATGCGAGCCCGTTTAAAAATTTGTTTGCACCAACGGACTGAACTGGATTGCGTTGCTAATAGAATAAGGGTCATTGTTGTGTCACGCTTCATCTATCTATCATTCAAGCTATGTATTATAGCTATCATTTTGGTTTAGTACAACATATATAGATATTCAATCAATAAAATATAAATTTAATAGATCTACAAATTTGTATGAAAGAAATTGTAGTCGTGACTATAAACCCTGAGATCTAAGCAATCAAAACTAATTTATATGAGGTAGTACTGACTTTTTATTTGTAACACAAAAATTTCAAAAATGTATTCTGCGATACTTTTAGTTGAGTTTTTTAGCTACCGCCTGTATTTTTTTAGATTGGAAGTATGACCTGATTCGCCAATCTGTCGTTTAATACTCAAAATCTCTATTTTAAGAAAATTTCTCCCGGCAGGTTTATTTAACGTATAATACATGCACGACAATACCCGTGCGAAACCAGAACGTCTCGCTAGAGCCGGTCATAAGTTATCGATAACACAGAATACATCGTATCGATAGTATACACGTCACTACTCACTGGCCATTTCAGATTCAAATGCAGGCGGTGTCAATGGCTCCCGTGAAGTGTTTGCAGGCCACACGCTCGGGCGAGTCGGAAATTGAATGCTGCCCGTCGGGCGGCTACATAAAACGTAACAACCTTCCAAAGAGATTCAGTTGAGATTTGCGAGTAACACAGATTAGTTTAGCGATTGGCTTTGCAATTTAGTTTGAGTGCTCTAGTTTATGTTGGAGTGGAAAGAGATAAGCTTAGGTGATGTAGGTTATTTCTATAGCAGGCATGATATTATACTTAATTTTAGGTTTCGTTTTCAGAGAAACATTCTCATGTTTTAACATGTTGAAAAGGGTTTGCTAGCTAATGCTAATGCGCTTACTACAAATACAGTCGACAAAATTCAGAAGCAATGAGATAATTTCAACAGGCGTGAATAAAAATATGGACCTTATTTTAAGAGCCACACATTCCACTAATATTTGCTGTCACACTTTTTGCTTCTGAATTTAGACGATTGAATTTAGCCAAATATTATAAGCGCATTAGTTATGCGTTCATTTTGACGGACGCATAGAATCTATCGCCACTCGAGTATTGTCAGTTGTAACCCTGTGAGGATTCAAAAAATATTCTAAGTCAAAAAACCATTGTGACTTTTAATAGGAAAACCGACAAAGTAATTTTGAATTGTAATAAAAAAATAACTACATGCGATTTTGATATTATTATCATTTTAAAATATTTTATACTTTAGTCCCTTTGAACAGTACGCTACAAAGCTTTTAACAGCTGCACAGGAATATGAATTTGAGGTGGCAATGCACTTACGAGCGCGACCGTACACGATAAAATGGATTTTGGTCAGCCTATGGATATGATATCAGGTAAAGGTGCGTAAACAACGTCAGCAATTTAAAAAAGTTTCCATAGCTTAAATAGGGAAAATAAAAGGCATTAAAACGGACATGAGTAATTTAAAATAGCCGTTATAAATTTTACAGTGCATGTAACATGTAATGTGGCGTGCTGTTTCGTGTTACAGATATTATTTATAGTATTGCTATAATGTCATTAAAGTTCTTCACAGTGTTTCGTGTTTGTACGGTTAAATTGTATCTAATTATGTCGAGCTTTGTTAGCCTGTGTTTATATTGAGCTATAGTTGTAAAAATCTCTTGTATATTAATACCTGGTAAGTGACTCTGGTGGCGTGGCAGAGTAGTATCTTAGTGAGATACAGACAGACAGATGGACGGATACAATAGTAAGATAGAAGGCTACCTTATTAATACATATTATTATACCCTTTTCACCCTATGAGTCATCGTCATCATTTTGGCGTTAAATCCCGGGGGCCTGCGGTCTACCCCTAGGGGTTTCAACATGAGTACGGAACCCCATTAATAGCATTTATTAAGGGTAAACTTTCACCTTCAATAAATAATAGTTGAATTCCTTAACATTTTCCCGAAGGAATTCAAGGAATATTAAAAAGAACAGACGCTGTCCTTCAGAGAAAAAGTTTATATTGTAAAGAAAGTTCTCGTCATATTTTATTTCCCAGGAAAATAAGCACTATTGAAGATCAAAAGCATCCTTTCACTTACAGACAGCGTCCCAAGGGAGATATGAAATTACGTTCAATGCTACAAAAATAAAAGCGTGATAAAAACAAATATTTTTCCTGTTCGCTGATAGAAAAAAAAGTTAGCTTGGCCAGTTAAAGCCATCAAAGATGGTAAAGATGTAAAAATTGATGTTGTAGTAGGTACAACTGCTTTCTATTTGAGTTTCAGCAGCTTTTAATATTATTGTTACGTGTAGGTATAGGTACTAATACATTACAGTTGTATTTACAACATGGAAAAGCGGCTATATTTGAAGTTTTAAATAATTAGTAAAGTTGCAAAACTTATAAATAACTAAAGTATTATGTATTGGATTTGCGCCGGTAGTTAAAGAATGTTTGAATAATTGAATGAAATGAATGAATAAAAACTTAATTGCACCAATAGAGCAAAGTGTTATAATGGTGGACATCGCATTAGCGACATCCCTGGTGTTGCTTATTTCTATAGGCAGCGGTAACCACTTTCCATCAGGTGGCCCGTTTGCCTGTTTTCCTACCGTATAACACAAAAAACTAAATTAGTATGAGAATCTTTAGAAACAGAAAAAGCAACAGATGGCCTTGTCGCTTAGAGCGCTTTCCTCTAGGCAATCGTTGGTAAACTGTCAATAGGAAAAAACAATCATCAGCATGTGGGGCCTAGGATCCGCCTTAACCATGATCCAGGATTTGGCAGATAAGATAAATAGGCACAGCGGGACGACTGCCATCTGACATCCATGATCCCGACCAGATAAGATAATAATCCAAAAATATGTGAGCAAGCACGTTCACTAAATACAAGGCCGTTCTTAGGTACCTACATAATTTTATTTTTTTTCATCATCATCATCACAGCCCATAACAGTCCACTGCAGGACTTCGGGCCTCTCCCACGAAAGGGGAGGTCATTGCCATAATCTCCACGCTTGGCAGGCGGGTTGGAGATCGCAGTGCAGTTGATGTAAATCTACCCAGAAAGATGCTGCTGCCCACCTTTCGGATTTGTCCCTTAGTCGCCTCTTACGACACCCACGGGAAGAGATGGGGTGGTGCTATTCTTTGAGGTGGCGGCACCACACACATTATTTTTTTTATTCCCCCGTTATTTTTATTTTTCTTAAACATAATGTTTCATGTTTGCTTTAATTTATCACACAGTCCGTCCGTCTGTTCAGTGGAATACTCTGTCTGATCTCAATTTTCTAACCGAGGGAATTGTTGTCGATCCATCAACGTAATTCACGCCATTTATATCTGCGGCTAGAGCCCTCAGTTTTCAATATATCTCTCCTACGTCTCGAGAGGAATTCCGTGAAAACGGCGCAAATAGGTTGCTACGTATACAAACACACAATTGATATACGGTATAGGGATTCAGTTGGGAATTTCAGCAGTGAGCTTCAATTTACACTCACTTGCAAGCGATTCCAATGCAAATTGTACGGAGGGGATCAGGGAAAATGTATGCCTATTACTACGTAACGTTTTTTTCGAAGCTTGTGTTGATTGGTCAGTTTAGTTATCTTTATTGATGGAAAATAAGTGTTATTTAGAGATTTTCACTTCCTTTTTATGAAATGGTTACGTCAAGCTCGCTCCATGGAGTACGCATGCAGTCCAACCAGTACGCACGAACGCATATGGTGATAAGCATGATATTGAGTTGTGGATATCTTAGCATATCAAACCTATATTACGAATGACCGATCTGCTCATTGTAGTATGTTATGCAGTCATATATGTTATTAGTTGGCTGTATAGTGACAGACAGAATGGAATATCCACCCACTGACGGGTGTCTATCTTTGACGGATATCTGGCTGGCCATCTATTATGTATCCTTAAATAAGAAAATGTGGAGCAAATACCTAGTCTCCAGCGGCGGACCGCGTAAAAATATTAAACATGCAGCAACATACAAATCAAACCAGATACATGAAATCAGGTTATTGACTTTTGAATTCCATTGGTCCATGCCTGCCAAGCGTGGAGATTATGACAAATTTGCCGTCCTCAACTAACATGGAGAATCCTAACCAGTAGACGCACGCAGTAGATGCACGGAAAGTTGCTGTTACCGTTTCCTATCAGGTTAATCAGGCGGGATGTATGCTTACCTCCAGGTCTTCAGCATAAGGGCTCCGTAGGTGAGACAGAATCCGACTTCCCGGAGCCAGACCCTGGCTGTGCAGGTGAAGACGGTGGGCCTGCCGTACATGACGAGAGTTGTGCAGTATATCAGCATGGCCCCCAGCACTATCATCCTGAGGAGAGCTGGGCTGGCTGCTCTCACCACCTGGTCGGAAAGAAATGCTGTTATTTTTCCACTAGTATAGTTTATTCACGTATTGCGTCAGTTACGTATCCCACGTGGGAAATAAGTGCCTAAACATACTGGTATAAGAAAAGAGGTCCCACGGAATGCCTAAATACCGAATTCGAAAGTAGACTATTTATACTTCTCAGCAATCCAAATATCCGGCTGTTTTTCTTTATCTCTAGGTTTCTTGTGAATGATAAGTAAGTATTTTCATACATACGAACTTGGCCGTACTGGTACGCATTTTAATGGTATAATTCATGATAATATATTTTCTAGATTGGCAGCCGAATCATTTATTTATTTATTTATTTAACTGTTTATTGTACACAATAATGATATACAGAGAAATATAACAGAACAAAAGACACAACAGGCGCTACTTATTTCTAAAAAGAAATTTCTTCCAGCAGGCCTACAGAAGAGAGAATCATATTCAAGAAAACCTAGCCACCCTAATTTCTTTTGTCGTTCTGTACCTGTAGCTGTGGATCACCATTTGCTACCGACGCAAAACGATCACTAGTATATTGACGACCCCATTCAAAAGGCCGTGAATAGGTATTCATTCTGTATTTTCGAGAGTATTTATTAAGTAAAGGTCCAAAGGAAAGTAAAGCGTAATAAAGTAAATGGGCTTCGCGTACTAGGTAGTTAGAAAAACACTAGCTTTTAATTTGCTTTTAATAAAGCTAACAAGGAAATAAATGACTTGAAAATATAAAAGAGCAAAAGACGCTGTTAAATCTTGTGGAAATTTGTGGTCGAGAAATTATATAGATTTTATATAAACCTGAATAAACTGAAATATAAACTACCAGCTTTTCTCGCGACTTCGTCCGCATAAAACTCGGTTAATCTTCTTTCCCAGGTTACGACAGCAGATACGACAACTATGCTGTGTGTGAATAATAAAATTCTATCAGTATAGTTCTGGTCCGCCGGCCCGAAAGTTTTTAGCCAACGGCTCTTGTTATAGGTACACCCTATTGTTTTATTTTTATATCGTTTAAAGGCTAATTTTAATACAAACTCTTTGACCAAAAATCACTAGCCGGCGATATATAATTCAGTTTTTATTGATGATTAAAAATAACAAGTCTGCCCAAAACAAACAAATCCCTACTATTTAGGTAACGTGGAAAGCATTTCGTGGCAAGATCTATTATGATTATAAACATGGGTTACCGTATAAAAAATCACTTGAAAATTTTATCAGCGCATTTAGTTAATTGCTCTAACCCAATCCATTTGTCTTTTATTGATTTTATAAGTTTAAATATGGTCAGGGCGACCTCAAACTTGAACCTAGACTAAGGCAACTGACAAACAAAACGTCATCAGGGCTAAGCATGAAATTCAGAATGAAATAAGGATTAGAACCCAAGTAGTTTCCACCACTTTACATGAACTTCTTAAGGTTAGAAAGGTTGTATCAAGAATAATAGCCACTTTCTCAGAGAACAGCAGAAAGTTACTTATGACAATGCCAATACATAATTTTTATGGCCCGCGAAAATGATGAAAACTACCTGCATTTGAAACTATGTTTCATACTGAATCGCACAGTTAGTAATATTGTGACATTCTTTTATCAGCCAGATGACGTTTACTGGAATGACTGACTTTGGCGGTAGATCTAGTCTAGGTTCATGTTTGAGGTCGCCCTGACCTCATTTAGAGCCATAAAATCAACAAACGACAATAGCATAGGCAAGGAACAATTCACCAAATGGGCTTATAAAATTTTCATGTGATTCTATAAACGTTAACCCATGTTTATGACGAAATACTGTTCGCGTTACCTCAGTCGCAGGGGTTAATATATAGCAGACGTCATGTTATTTAATACAATTTATATAAAAATAACTAAAGATCGATTGTGTGGTCTCCGACAGAGTAGAATAGCACCAATCCCTTACAATCGTGGGTGTCGTACAAGGTGACTAATGTTTCCGAGGCAAAAGATCAAGAGACTCCGTAGGCTGGAAAATGGGCAGCAAGGTTTTCCATTATTATATTTATAACACTGCCATCTCCCACCCGCCTGCTAAGCGTGGAGATTATGGCATCACCTTCTCTTTCTTGGAAAAGGCCCTTAGTACTGCAGTGGACTGTTACGGGCTGTAATGATGAACTAAAGATCGCCGGCTAGTGATTTTTGGCCAAGGAGTATGTAATAAAATTTGCCTTTATATGAAATTAAAACAATAGGGTGTATAACAAGCCGTTTACTACAAACATTCGGACCAGTCCACGTACATTATTATACAGAAAATAGCGACTATATCTACACTGTTCAGACTAAATCTAAATCAGGAATATATACATTATTTATACAGTAATTCTAAAGCTTCCTAACAATAAATACAATTCTGATTCTGATTCTCTCTTTATACAGCGCAATCACTGTTTCTGGGCGTCAAAAAGAGTTACAAAGCAGTAGTTTTGAAGCAAAGTTCTGATAAAATTAACAATATTGTCTCTTTTATTACAAAGCGATAGTTCCACTCACTGTAGTGTCGCCGGCGTTAACTCAAGAGTAACTCCGACAAAGTTTTCCAACACTTTGTGATGGAAACTATAAAATTTTCATTCCTTTGAACTGGCTTCATTATTAAATTGAAACTTGCCGAGGTGAACTTTGTAACGGTGTCATACTGTGGAAGTTAGTATATTTCTTGTATTCTACAGACGGCAGTGAAATATTTTTAATATATACTCTTTGATTAATAACTCCAGCACAAAATAAACTTTGTAATAGTATTATGGATGTCAGTACTATTTTTGCTTCTCTAGATGATACAAAATATTTAATTTTATGAATGCTCAACTATTTTTTGGCGATTTCGCATGCAGAGATAATTTTTAAGCTAACTTAATTTATTGCCTACGATAAAGTTTTTGTTCTTTTGACGTGTGGTGTACGGCAGAGTAGAATAGCACCAACCCTTTATACTCGTGTGTCGTATAAGGCAATAAATTTTTTTTTGAGAACAAATATCTAGAGCCTCCGTAGAAAATGGGCAGCAGCATTTTCTATTGTTATATTTATAAAACTGCGATCTTCAACTCGCCTGCCAAGCGCGAAGATTAAAACAATAACCTCCCCTTTTGTGGGAGAGGCTCTAAGTCCTGCATTGGACTGTTAGGGGCTGTGATGATGATGACGATAATGTCTTACATCAAGTTTACAAGAGGTGAAAAGTGTGAATGTGACGTCCAAAGCAGGAATATGGTGCATGCAACACTACACCTAATTATGAATAGCCTTAGTGTAAGTTGGTGTATCAGAAGAAGTATGGAAGTAGAATAAAAGCAGTAGAAATGAGAGCTTTAACAAGTATGGAAGGATTTATATCAATGAAAGAGTACGGAATAATGTAATGGAGAACTAGAGCTTTTTACGTGCCATTACCTATAAATTATCTATATTATCTTGGACAGATTCACATAGCGCCATCTAGCCCCAAACTAAGCAAAGCTTGTGCTGATATGACGTGCTATGACGTATCCTAATTCAATAAAATACATTTTCATTTTTCATTTTCATTTTCGTAATAAAGTATCCTTTCCATAAACCTATAAAATCGTTTCAACAACACAATTTGAGATTGTAATGTAAGTTGCGGTAATTACTTGTAAATTAGCCTCGCAAATGCTTAATACTATAAAACGCTCGACAATCACGACATTTTACGTGTTCAACAAAGAAATCTCAACAGCAAAACACGCAATTGTCTGACCCACTTGGCCTAATTCAGTAAAAGGATTCAAATTGAGTTATTTAAAAGCCCTCTTTGGGTTATTGTTGACAAATTATGCTAAACGCCTTAGAAATTCTTGGACAAAGGGCACAGAATAGGTTGCTAAATTTCTACGTTATTTATACAGAGTGGAGCCTGGGAAATATTTTGACATATTATTCTTTAAATATCTCTGCTATTTTTCACAGTATCCTGGGAAAAATTTGTAATATTATTTATTATAACATGCCATCTCCCCTGATGAGCAGCGACAATGCGGCCGAGGGTGGATCATGCCTGTTTAGAAACAGCCTATTCACTTTGACCTTGGAGGTGTCTAGGGGAACACACTAGCAAACAAAGCGTTCCATTCCTTAGCTGTATGAGTTAGAAAGGTCGAGCCAAAAGCCAAAACGGTTCGTGAGGATAGATGGTATCTCTACTACGCCTACCCCACCTGTAGGATAGAAGCTACTCGACCTGTACGACACAGGCGTGAGCTTATGTATGTATGTATGTAGTGGACTGTATCTACACTTAGTAAACTAGCAGTTAAATGCGTATACCACACGGCATACTTATACCTACTTGTTCCAAAGTACTTCAATTGTCAATATTATAGTCCTAGACGTCCAGATCAAAACGTCCAAAAACTATAGGTAACAGTGCAAAAAGAAGAAACTGTAATACAATACAATACAAAAGCTCTTTATTTGCACACTAGATACATACATACCTACTATTACTACTACTGTAATATAAAATTTAATTTAATCAATTAGAGTTTTAGTGTCGTTATGGTATCGCCCACGCTGCTTTTTTGTTTGTTTCCTTAACAATGTTATCGAAATGTTCCGTTTACAACTGTGAAGTAAATTATGAGTTGTTTGTTGGACTTGGACGCATACTTGTTATAAATGTCGACTTTTTATATTGGTAATTAACACCATTTGGATATTAGTGAATATACCTTTATTTAGTTTACATTCGAGCCAGGGTTAAAAACAAGATTCGAATACTGTTTATAAGGTTATTTCAATAACACAACATGGAGAAGGTCACGAAATTCGGCGAACAAAATGTATTTAATATTCTCAACATATTTTAATAACACTGTTATTAAAATATCAAATGAATCCCTTCAAAGTGCAGCTCGAAAAGGTATCAAATATTCTAGAGTAACACTTCTCAAAATTAGTGCCAATTCACTTTTATTACTTCGTAGAAGCGCCATGTAGTCTCCATCCACAGGATATATGATAGTTTCTCAAATGGATTGAGTACCTTATAGCTCTCATAACCTGAATCATATCCAAAACCTTTTAGTTTTTATTGAAACAGTCCCTCTAAGAAAATTGAGTTTGGAATTATAGCAGTTTCAGGAGCACACGTATGACGTACTACACGTACATTTCGTATTCAATCAATAGATAAGTGGAAAAAAGATGTACGAGCTATTTTCCATTTTTCTATTGATTACTTTTATGTATTTGCGGATTGATTCGTTAGTTCATACACTAGTAATTTACCATCAGACAGGCTTGTTTGCCACATTAATGGTATAAAAAAATAGTAGATACACCAAAAATAAACTCATTTATCAGGTCATCTTTACTTCTACAAACAAAATTGTAGCAGATAAAAATTCCTTGCGACCAATGTGTCTATCATAAAGTCATAAAATTTAAATATTAACAATAACAACGACTTGGGAAGAGAACACGCGAACACGTCAGTGATACTGCAAATATCCATATCAAGGTAACGGTAACTGTTCGCCACCTTTGTATTACAAAAAAAAACATGGAAAGAAACATTTCTGCCCAAACCAAAACCCAGAAGCCACTTACCCTAACGTGCCCGTACTTGATGGTGAAGTAGATGATGAAGGGCAGACAGGAGATGACCAGGCAAGCGAGGATGAAGATCGTGGTCCTCACTACCCAGTTCAAGGCCGCCACGCATGGAGACCCGTCGGAGCACGCCTCGCAGCCTTCAGCGCAAGGCAGACATTCAAACGCCAGAGGCTTGGCGTATAGGTTTTGTTGGCGCTGGTAGGAGAAAATGAAAGTTATTGATACTTACTTACTTATTGACGTGGCTTTGGCAGTGGAGTGGCTTTTGCCATTTTCCTGCCAGAGCCACGTGTTATAGAGGTGGGCAACGCATTGGCGATACTCTTGGTGTTGCTAATGTCTATAGGCAGTGGTGACTACTTCCCATCAGGTGGCCCGCTTGCCTGTTTGCCTATCGTATGTCATAAAAAAATACTTTGTTCAAATTTAAACTATCACTGGCTGGGGTAGAGTTTAAGCCAGTGCTATGTAGGAATTAGGAGGGGATGCGTCGATGTCAATTTCATAATAACGCGAACCTCCAGTCTGGAGACGTACCAACGTGGTTTTTGTAAGCTTTAAACATTTGAAGCTGAATATTACTATGGCTCACAATTTTGGTTTTGTGTAAACAAAAAATATACATAGTAATTATGAAGTCCCAACTCAAAACGTTGGTATGCCAGACATCATGGTAGTAATGTAAGCCGTACCGCACGGTCAGTACCGATGCCTCACCAGTGTTAGCGGGAATATTTCCTATTGACTTAGAGATTCATCGTCTGGGTTAACTACTATGCGTCCCAGAATATCACAACTCCTTATTTCGTCGGTCCGCAAGATCAGCATAAAATGAGTGATTTGTTCAAAGACCCTAGTGTAGCTTACGAGGATTAGATAAATAAGTGGCAGCGTAGGTGCTAGAATTCCAGCACGCGACACCATTTGTTTCGGTTCTTCCATCATACTTGACGGACTTGAAACCAAACGTCATAATACTTTTTTTTTTATCGTGGACGAATTCACACAGCGCCATCTAGCCCCAAACTAAGCAAAGCTTGTGCTATGGGTGCTAGATAACTGATGTACTACTTAAATACTTTTAAATACATACTTATTATACATATAACACCCAGACCCGTAACAGAAATTAAAATTCATCTAAAATTCATCATTTCAATTTCTGCCCGGCCGGGATCGAACCCGGGACCTCTTGCGTGGCAGACCGGCCTCTGGTTTCGTGGTTGGTTTGCGTGGTTCAGAGGTCACTCGGGTCGTCAATAACGTAACGTAAAATAACACACCATTAGTAGTTACAACCACTACGACTCACCAGTAAGTACTTCTCGTACTCCTCCTCTATATCGCTGCCGTTGTAGTATCTAGTCTCGGCGGTAGTATTAGGGTAGTAGAACCCACGCCGGCAGACGCATCGGTAGGAACCACGACGGAACCCCAGGCCGGGTACTGGCTCGCACTGTTGACAATGGGAATATTTCCATATGACATTAAATAATATTAGACATATGTCTATGAAAAGAATTGGCTTTTGAAATAACCTATCGGAAAATCTATGTATTTGTAATGATGGCTAATTACCTTCATGCTAACTGTCAGTTGGCACGACAAAAATAGGCTTGACCCCGCCCAATTTGGGCGTAATCATGTTCTTCTAAAATATCTACCAACATAAGGTCAGTAGTCTTGTCAAGCCTATTTTTTCATGCCACATGTCATGCCAACGGACAGTCGGTATGAAGGTGAAGACCAAATCCCCTCGCAATGCGATGAACTTCAATAGTAATTATCCGATTAAAAAAAAAATTCACTGATCGAAAGATTCTTCCCTCGTTCCATAAGGTAGAGTAGTAAAAATCAAAACGAAGTCTATGAAAAAATTAAAAAGGCTTTAATAGCCAATATTTAATTTCTTGTATTTTAATTTAAAATAAAATACGAGCTATCGTTACATATTTTAATTCTTTCACTATAAGAAGCTACTTTCTTCCCTAGTGTCATAGTGTAACGTAGTAAAATCAAACACAAAATAATGAATATGAGTTTAGCATTTAATATTCAGGCATTTTATCTCTTTCTTTTAGCAGCTGGTTGTAAGAGAATCATAAATGGCGTTGTACTATGACCTCATAGTTCCATATTACCTATAACATGAAAAATGTGCACAAGAAGGTAAGAGCAAGAAACCCTATATTTAGTTAAAGATTCTAACAAAAACTAGGACACAGATAACAACGATGCAAACAAGCGGTTTGTAAAATACAATTGACTCGAGAGTCGTCGGACCCTTTACCATCCTCGTCTTATTACAACAGGTACAAATTTATCAAATTACTTTGCATTAAATTTTATCTGCGCCCATTTGTTGGCGTTTGGGAGAACGTTAAATTAGGCCGTACAACAATAGCCAGGGAAACAGACCTTAGACGATAAGATTCATAATAGTCCATAATTTTATTATGATCTTCCGTTATCATTGAAGTCCTAACAAGACCGCTGATAATTTCAAATCTTGCATTGTTTATCGGAATACATGTGCTGAAACGATATCTACGTAAACACTATAAAGGATCGCAGGTACCAGCTGGATGCGGAAAGCACAGGACCGGCCTTTGGGGAGATCTCTGGGGGAGGCCTATGCCCAGCAGTGGGCGTCTTCTGGCTGCTATGATGATTATAAAGGATAGTGTTTGTCTTAAAGACTCCCAAAGACATACATTACATTCTATAAAAATAGTTTAGGATTGTAGTAATCGGCAACACGCAGGCCATGTTCCTGATATTGAGAACGTCTTAAGTCTTCTGTATGCTTGCCTATTACTTCGGGTTTCGATGGAATTTTGCTGATTGGCTGTGTATAAATACCAATTAATGGTAAAGCCATTGATTGGTTAGTATATACAGCTAATCAACGAAATCCTAATCAAAATGGATCTTGATGGAAATACAATTATTTTGCAAGCCAAGGAAAATATAATACAATAAGTAGCTACTGTTACAAATATTATTTTATTTGCTAACAATCAACATACGTAATCAAGAACAAAGATCATAGGAATATGAAAAAAGAATGTACAGACATTTCAGTTGTACTGAAATTAATTGAAAATTGCTTTCTAAATAAATGAATGAGACAAGCAAAGTACATAATTGCGGTGAGTGAATGAATGAACGAAATAAATCAAAACCATCGAGCGTGAGGGCTGAGTAATCGAATAAATAAAAGCAATTGAATTGTGTAACTGGCAAACATTCGGAAATTATTCCGATTTTGATCGGGAATTGCGACGCAAAACTAGTGTTGTAAAAATCTCAAGTCTGGTAGTCTATATTTGATGACCTGATTGCTTCTGTTGGTTAACAGCCTGCCACGCAGATGTCGTGCGTTCGATTCCCGGCTGAGCAGAAATTGAAATGTTCCTTTTTATTTCTGTTACGGGTCTGGGTGTTATATGTATAATAAGTAAATAATTAAAAGTATGCAAGTAGTTTATCAGTTATCTAGCACCCATAACACACAACCTTTGCCGTGAATGTTCAAGCATATTTGTTTATGCTTATTTATTTATAGTTTAGGACTCAACTCATAATCGCGCGACTCGACTCATTAGAGCAGAGACTCTACTGCTCGATGTATTATGAGTGCATCGAATTTCCGAACAGACTCGTGTTAGTGATTAGTGCTCGAGTCTATTGTGTGCTCGAGTCTGTTAATGTAACGAATCTCGTTCGAGTATTTAAGTATGTACTGAGCAGTGAGCGGTGATGTGGTATGGTGTGTTAAACTGTAGTATAATTTTCGGTGGTGTCTTACATTAGGCTTGTGGTACTCGAGAGACGAAGTAATGTCGCTTTGAGACTAGTTTTCAAACTCGTATTTGTACAAAACTCGAGTTATCTTAACAACTCGAGTTATCATAACAACTCGAGTTCTTTTTTAGACTCGAGTCCTTGTTCCGACTTGCGCTCAAATCGGCTCCTAGACTCGACAATGTTTTGGGTCACTGAGCACTGTAAAATAAAGTCGAGTTTATAATTTCAGACTCTAGGACTCGAGTTTTTTACAACACTACGCGAAACGTGCACGGGGCACGTCCTGAGATTTACGGGTACCGCATATGTAACCACGAAAAGTAATCACAGAATTTCAGGATTAGCTTTTCCCCACACACAATTTGCGTAGAATTTTTCAAGAAAAAGTCTGGTACATGGCGGCACTGGGGATCGAACACAGTAGGTACCTGTCGCTTACGAGGTCTATCCGCTAGTCATTATGCCATAGGCGCTCTTAAATAATAAAAACTAAGCGATTACCAATTAAATACTAAAATAATGGTAACCGTCATATTTTGGTAGCACGAGTCGATAGTTATAAATAAATACATAATATTTTTACTTAGGTTAACATTGCTCTAACACCCATATTAGAAGCGTCAGCATGAGGTCACACAGTACGCGTGCAACTGACTATACTTGAGTGGCAATCGGCACTATGCGACCGTCAAAATGAATCCATAGCTAAGCATGAGCAAAATTGTCTAATCATAGACCCGTACAGTACACACAGTGCAGTAATACAGTGCGTTCAGTTATCAAAGATAAATTAGCACTGTGCGAACGCGTACATTGGCGTATCTAGTGCTATTTTCCAGGGGGGGGCCTGGCCCCTCAGGTGGCCGATTAAGCCAAGTCGATTGATAATGTACAGTCTGTGAACACATATCAGCCTGATTAAATCGGTACATCCTGGGGTGGGCACCAGACCATTCTGGGGTGGACACGGCCCACCCCCCCCCCCCCCCCCTCTTCCTACGCCTATGAACGCATAGTAAAGCTACTTTATTTGGACAAGTATTGTTTGTGAATACGGATGTAAGACTAAAATCAAAGGTAACTTTCAAAAATTCGTATCAGAAATATGTACTTGTTGTTACATACCTTTAGTTATAGTAACATAAATGGTGCATACCTTTAGTTATAGTAACATAAATGGTGTTTTGGACATTATCATAGTTTATTTAACTAATTAAGGTAACTGTTTATATGTTGGTTTAGTGTAAGCATATCTAACTATTGTATATCCGAAAAGGATAAACCATAGGCTATGTTGTTGCAATAAAGTACTTACTTACATGCTAGACGTTTAGACGTTGAGTAGACATATCTTTATTGAGAAAATAATATAGTACTTTAATACATTTAAAATATGTATAGTAATTGTATTGTGTTTAGTTTTACCTAATTATTTTATCTCTACACGCACGCACGCATTTACTTTTAATATGTCATGTTAGTGAATTTTGGCAGTTGCACGACACATTTTACACGTGTTAAACATTTCTGTTTGTAGTTGTGCAATTCTGTTGCTGACAGAATAACAGTGTTGTTAGTTTCACTGACTAGCAACAATATGGTGAGTCGGTTCCGAATGTTAGCGCAGTACAATATAATTTCCATGTTGAATGTAAATTTAGGAATTTATTCCTCTCTGTGTACTATGTATTTTGTATTACATCTTGGAATAAACATATTCTATTCTATTCAAAACAAAAAGAAAAGGTATCACCACTACGTTTAGCAACGCCGCAAGTCGTCTCAAACGAGACCACCACAATCAGTATCGAACGAGACCACCACAAAACAAAACGAAATGAATGAATGAATGATTTATTGCTGTAAAATGTGGTACATGGTAGATGTTACAATTTTTGTACTCGCTTCTCAAACTTTACCAGTATCTGGCATGCAATAATTGAAGCATAATTAATCTTATTATTATTGAAATGTCCGCAACAAAAGTCATTGGTAATAAAATAAATAAAATAATAGTATTCCCTTTCGAAGTACTTTCGCTTTTCGGCTTTCGAATTACGAATTCGGAAGCCTCCCTTATCACAGCCACAGATAATCACACTAGTGTTATAAATAAACAACTAGGAGACAAAGCAATAAAAGGCGTGTTAAATCACGCAAACAAGTGGGCACTCGTATAAGTAAGGACATTAATCTATTAACAACTCCGTAGTTAAACCCTGTTTTACTGTCCAATAAATGGTTTATAACATGATAATCTAACTGGTTTGTTTGCTTCACGCCATTCTGGAATTACACAATGGAATTGTTATTATTTCGAGCCAACAGTTCACTGTTCGTGTTTATTCCCAAAACATATTCATTCGGTTCTCGTTGCTGTGTGTAATACCCATGTATTTGTGTAATGGATAGTCTTAAAAAAACATTGTCTCCACAATGCGGAGGCGGTTTAAAAATACATTATAATAATACACACCCACGCCCGTATCGCATAGGGGTAGGCAGAATCTATCCAGTGATCCTAACTCACTTCATTTGCTTCTTTATTTTTACGTCTCCTCATAGTATGTTTAAGCCTAATCCTTGTAATCTGCCAGATTTAAGCCGCTAAATGAAGCCCATATCGCACGATGTACTTCAAAAGAGACGAATTTGGGCCTAAATCATATCAAATAAGTCTACTAAGGACAATGGTAAGAAGATTTCTTTTGCAGCACGTTGTTACCACCATGGGGATAACTACAATGGGGTTATGTATTTCCAAAGGCTGCACCAATTTTGAGAAATCATGCAATGCGGTACCACTACGCCACGCTGTGTCTCGCTACGAAGCGCTACGAAGCGCTATGTCGTGCTACAACGTGCTACGTCGCGCTACACCGTGCTACGTAAAGTAGGGTTACGCCGGGCGGACACGGTGCGTGACATCGGTTGCTATCGAATTCGAATAGGTAGTTTTTGTCTAGATTGCGATATTGCGATACTGACTTAGAAATGCTTTTACTGTGAGAATGAGTTTCTCAATGATAATGGTAATATCAAATACTGATGATGATGAGAAGTGTTATGAAAACAAAACTTGTTTGGTTTTGAAATTTAATGTAATTTGTTTTATCTCTTTATTAATACTAAACACTGGAGTTAATTTTTGCATATCTGATATACATTTAGTCCGAGTATTATATTACTGTAAATGAATTTATACTGTGTATTATACTTGCTGTAGGTATATGAATTTATAACATCCTGACGTAACCTGACGTTATTTCGAAGAACATTTAATATTCTTCGAAATAAGGTCTAAAGATCGTATGTGAATCGTCTTTAGGAGTTTTGCTACGTGACCTAAAACACCAAGCACTTTATCGTGAGTCGTGACCGACTTGAACGCAGAGACAAATAACACAAGGGAGCAAGTGTGTGAAACAATTTGTAAATGTCGCCCGAGGCAACCCAATACGCATAAAAGCTTATTGATTCTGTTGCGACACGGTATTGAATTAGATGTATTTTGCGTCTGTCTTCCTTGTTTTGATTTTGAATTTTTCGTTTGCTATTTGAGACGCTCATAGCCTGTAACCAACGAAATGGAAATGCTGCGCTGGGTGTGTGGCGTTACGCAATTTGATTGAGGGCGTAATGAGTACATCCGTGGCAGACTTGGCGTATGAGACATCGTTGATAAGATCGAAGATTGCTGCGCTGGTTTGGTCACGTATTGTATAAGAATAGAAAAGAATAACTTTATTGTTGAACTGTGTAGGTACATTTAGGTATTACAGATTATATTTGTGAGTCTCAACAGTTTGCCCATTTCGGACATACAATATTTTAAGTAGCAATAAATAAAAAGTAAAATTCACATCCTTTTAAAACAATAACAAATAAAACTTGGAAATAAATCAAAATATGCAATGTCAAAATACGTAATAAATCAAAAATGTCAAATTCAAATTAATTTGTCAATTAAATAATAATATGAATGTCAGTTTATAATTTACAATATCAAACTCTTATTTCGTCCAAAATTCCCCCAGATTATGAAAAGCCCTATCCAATAAGTACCATAGAAGCCTCAACCTGCAGATATTAGAAAAGGGATCGCGGAAACAATGGGCTGACGTCGCCGAGTCGGACGCGAGAGCCAACGTCTTACGACGTGAGGGTGTCGACAATTGGGCATAGTGGAAAAAAAAAGAAGGAAAGCGGACCCAGGCTTCTGCCGGTGTGTAGCGCTCGGATGATGATGATACCTTACCGTTGTATGCCACAGAGTTTAAAAGAGATTAGGAATATGTTTTTGTCGCAAGAGAATTTTAATACAAGAGTTGTATTAAAATTCTGCCTAAGTATATTTTTATAGAAGCAGCACAGTGGCGGCGTGCTTACGTTTAAGCAACGCTCACAAAGTCCGGAAACAGAATAAGGGACCGTTTTGTACTTTGAGACTAGTCGAACTTTAGCAGTGCAGAGCTTAAGTGTGGCTACTAATACAGTTGTCGAAGCAAGATTGAGGCGGAGTAAAGCAGTAGTGTTCTACTGGAGCCTCTGACTGGTTGATCAGTCTTGGGATCCGACTGTTGTTAATAAATAATAATACCGACTTTATGCGCATATAAATTGTTTGTTTTTACTATTATGCATATTTTTTGTGTGTGCAATAAAGAGTTATTACTTACTATGCATGGACAATTAAATAAGAAAGCGCCATCTAGCCCCAAAGTAAGCAAAGCTTGTGTTATGGTGCTATAAATCTTTTTTTTTTTTTAATTCACTTGCTAATAGACACATTAATTAGACACTTCTATTCTTTAAAATGTCATTTGATAGACAAACAGGCAAGCGGGGCACCTGATGCAAAGTGGACTTATCAAAAATTTAAATTAATCATTTCAATTTTTGCCCGGCCGCGAATCGAACCTCAGAATTGGGACCTCTGTGTTTCAGATGAACTGAACCACTCAGGTCGTCAATATTTATATCTATGTAAACTTTCAATTTAATAAAGGTATGTTGGCGGTTTCCAGTTATAACTTCCAGCGGAAGCACCAACAAGGCGCTTGTTAAAACTAATCCAAAAGTTATGCCCTTCCTCAAGCACTTCCATTTAGCCTTCATACATTATTCTGTTACGTTTGTAACTTTGTTCTATTGTAAACATAGCCGTCTGAAGGTACCTGTTACTCTGAAGAAATACTACGGCGTTGTCCTAATTGAGAACGGTCGTGCGACAATGGTCGTACGACGGACGTCGCCCGACCAATAGGAGACCTCAAAACCGCCCGTCGTACGACCATGGTCGACCGAGCATTGCCAATCAGGACAGGGGCTACAACTAATGTATGATCTGTTTAAACTGACTTGTCTTATTTGGTGAACAAACAATGTCCAAAATCAAGACTTGCTGAATCAATCACGCTACGTGTATTATGTATAAATACAATTAATAAAATATAATATTTATTATAATATAATATAATAATTATTATTTATAAAATTTAGATATACAAATGTAACTTGCTCCATGAGTTTTGTATTATGAGTATTGTGATGTCAAAATAAATAATGTCTATGTCTATCTCTATGTCTAAATATCTTGAATTACACAAGAAATACATAGAATGTGAATTTCAACGAATACTGCTGCACATTATCCATTTAAATACATAATTTCCTGAACCAAACAGGACAAGTCAGTTTGGACAGATTATAACTAACTTAGAAAAAGTCATGGCTACATGGCAGCACTGGGGATCGAATCCGGTACCTCTCGCTTAAGAAACCACTAAACATTAGAGCGCAAAACTCTGGCATAATCACAAATATATACATATAAACAGATTAGTCATGGCAAGCAAAACACCATAAATCAAATTTGGCTTAACAATGAACACAGCTTTGTTTCCAAAACGTATTTTCGCAACACGTTAGCCTCCATTCAGTAATTTGCATTTGAGCAAGCCTAATAATGGAAAGCTTAGAAACAATAACCAAAATAGCTTTTGATTGCCACCCACTGTTCTAAAACGGGCTGTTAGGGAGTCGTTCGTAATGCGGGGGCGCGGACGTACAGTCTGTTTCGTAACATATGTGACCAGGCGTATTGGTTGTTTTGAATGCACATTAGGGTGCGCGCAAATCTCGCGATGGGCGCCGCGCGCGAACTGTTGCTGCAACAGCGTGCGAGCGACGCGTTGCATATCACTATACGGAACAGTTTAAGAAGTGCAGCTCACGCGCAACCCGTTGCTGCAACGGCGCATTCGCTAGATCTGTAGGCTAATTACGTAACTCTGTTGCTAACCATTCTCTGATTTCAATTATTGAAATTGTTACTTTTGCGTTTACGTATCATGGGTTCAGTTGCTAACAAAGTTCCGCTGCAATAATTGAAACTATTAAATCGATTATACGTTATCGCCTTATAGACTGCACCGTTCGAATATGACGTTTGAATGATAATATTAGAGGTAACCGGATGCTGGATATCCGACCAAAGCTGGACGGCTTTCAATCCGGAAACCCGGATTTCCGGCGGCCAGATATTTAAAAATAGACCAGTTCATGTGTTTACGTGATTTCAAATGCATGTGATTCATTTGAACGTTGAATTGAATAATTCGACCTCGGTCGGATTCGTAGTTTCGAAATGCGGGCTTACACAATAGCTCCCGGTTGGACAAAGTACACAATGTCCTCTTTCGTGGAAGTTACAAAGTCACAGAAAAGCCCCGAGAAAGTTAAGGAACGCTGAATGAAATGGTATGCGTATGTGTTTCGTCGCCCCAAAGACCACCATGGTGCAAGTACCCTAGATTTGCCGAAGGCGACGCGTCGCCGCGGAAGATTCCACATGCCGCCTGGTTATTGACGCCGCTACTGCTCAGAATATAGAGAAATGGAGGAAATATCACGTTGGAAATTAGATATTAATCATTTTGCTAACCTAGCAACAAAACGATACGACTGGAGTAGGCACATAATCAACAGTGTTTGATTAATATTTATGGTTTTTGAGACAACTTTTTATGATGAGCAAAATCACGTTTTTTTTTTAATATGCTTAGACAACTCACACTGCGCCATCTAGCCCCAAAGTAAGCAAAGCTTGATGTGTTATGAGTGCTAGACAATTGATTAACTACTTAAATACTTGAAATACATACTTATTATACATATAACACCCAGACCCGTAACGGAGCTTAAAATTTATCATTTCAATTTGTCCGGCCGGGAATCGGATCCGGAAGCTCTTCCGTAGCATGTCGACCACTGAACCATTCAGGTCGTCGTAGACTTTTATGGTCTTTTTATAATTGTTTAACTATCCGGTATCCGGTCGGATAGTAAATTAAGCCCGAATAGGCTGGATACCGGATAGTAACCGGATATCCATTTATCTAGTAAATACGGAGCCTAAACTAGCCGATGGGCACATTTACCTTCTACTGTGTGTATTATAGTGTGTATATGAACGTCGGTAGCTTACTATTGTGTCGTGGTGCCCTATGTGTAATAAATGTCTCTTTTTCTTCTTTCTTGTTTCTTTCTTTAATGACTAGACTAGATACATACCCGGTCAATTCCCAGTGCCACAATGTACCAATTACCTTTTCTGAGTTATCTACATTGCTGAACACTAACGTTAGACGTTCTTACGGTAAATGAAAACGTGATTATGAAATCTGCACATTCAGGTGTAACCATGATCCGAATCTGGTCAGGTTTCCCTGTCAACAGGGTCACAGACGACCGATGGAAGTCGCTCTACGGTAATTAGCTGATCTGCCAAATATTGGATCATGGGCAAGGCAGACCCCAAGCCTTCGTGCTCGAAAGCACGACTAGTATATTGACGCCAAGATGATTATTATTATAATTCGAAAGCTTCACCCGAACTCAAGGCAGGTGCATGTCTCTCGCACGAACATTTAAGATGTATCTTAGTTATCTTTATTCAGAGTTAACAACTTTTTCATCATAAAGAATGTCATAAACACGCCCATAAACGGAGACTTGTTAAAATTTTCAAATTATGCAAATCTTATTATAAGTTATTTTCAGCTGGAGTTTATGTACCGCCATCATCGAAGTTGCAGACAAGAGTACTCATATAAAATAAAACTTAAAGTTACGATATTATTTGCATTACCATGATAGTTCGCAGCCCGCGAACTATCATGGTAATGCAAATGGGATTTTATGGTTACGACACCAATATAGTGATCTAAATCAAAATAATAATAAAGTTTAGTTTTAGTTTAGGTTACATAGTTTTAGGTTTTTTATAATGTGTATATTTTATATTTATAGTGTAATAATATTAAATTAATAAAAAGAAGAGAATAATAACAGAACGTTCATTTCAGGCAATAACTTTACATGTTTTTACTACGTATACAAAACCTATATTATTATATTGTTAGTAATATGATTAAAACTAAGAGTAAGTACTTATTTTAAAATTTCCTTGTTTTCTTCTTTTTCATATCATGTAATATAATAGTCATATTTATTACCTATTTTAATATGATGATATTACTAAAACTAATGAGGTGTGATATGATGATATCACACCTCATTATAATCCAGTGCAGGACTTAGGGCTTCCCCACGAAAGGGGAGGTTATTGCCATAATCTCCACGCTTGGCCCGGAGGGTTCGAGATCGCAGTGTTATAAAAATATAACAATGAAAAACGCTGCTGGCTATTTTCCAGTCTACAAAGACTCTATATATTTTGCACGAAAGCATTAGTCGCATTGTATGACACCCACGAATGCAAGGGAGAGTGCTATTCTTCTCTGCCGGATACCACACGGCCGATTTATTATTATAAATAATGCTAATATATTTTAGAAAGTTACTGAGGTTGACAACATGATGTTTAGTTCAAACAGGGCAACCTTTAGGTAGCTGTATTTTTACGGACTACGATGGGATGTAGTGTCTAATAGGTGTTTTGGTTACAGTGACTCAGTAAATCCATAAATCTTATGTAGGACTCTAAGATTAAGGAGTCCGCCATTATAGGTGTCATCGCAGTTTCCATTTCTGCCGCCAAACACGCTTGCGTCCTTGTGTTCCGGTTTGAAATGTAAGGTAGCACCAGATGCACCAATTTAGCCCTCACAGTGACAACACACCTGTGATTCTGCATCAATTAAGCCTCGGCGAAATAAGATGTATATTACATTTAGGAGAGGTAGGGCATAGCGGGGTATCTCGTTCGAATTGGAGCCGCCCGACTGGGGAAGTACCTCCACCTTACAGAATACCGCAGCTAAACAATACTCTTTTAATTAGTATTGTGTTTCTGCCGGTTAGTAAGGCCGTGGCTTTGGCAGTGGCGGGGCATTTGCCTTTTTGCTGCCAGAGCAACGTGTGATACAGCTGGGCAACGCATTGGCGATACTATTCGTGTTGCTAATGTCTATAGGCAGTGGTGACCACTTTCCATCAGGTGGCCCACTTGCCTGTTTGCCTACCGTATGACATAAAAAAAATGAATGACGTGTGTGTCTGTGTATGTCTGGCGGTAGGTATGTGTCTGTCTCTGGCATCGCAACTCCCGATCGGATGGACCGTTCTCGATGCGGTTTCCTCTATTTGAAAGTCAGTTTAATCGAGACGGTTCTTAGTTTTCTTTCTTTAAAATCGGCCCAGTAGTTTTGAAAATATTTGATTACCTATTTATAACTTGGGTAGGGGAAAATTCCGACATGTTTCTGTCGGTTAGGTTATTATACATGATATCTGTGTAAAATAATAAAAATATGCTTGGATTCACACAGCGCATATCTAGCCCCAGAGTAAGCAAACCTTGCGTTATAGGTGCCAGAGAACTGATAAACTCATATAATAAACTATATGTTTTCAAGTACCTACTTATTATACCTATAACACCCAGACCAGCCAGATTTTCTGTCATAACTTAGAACACGTCTTGTGGTAACATCGTACGTGCTTAAGTTCCAAATTCGACGAAGACTTCGTTGTGGTATAAACTTCATTGTTAATCTTATTTAAAGCTGGAAGTTGAGTTTATAGCTTTCATAAAGACGCGCTAACCACAGTCTTGGATATTGCAGTTTGCAGTATTATTTAAACTATGGTTCAAAAGTTCATTTTATATTCTTGTTCTTATATTTTACCTTTTTATCGCGCACGTGATATTGAATGAGCTCCCTCGTAAAATCTTTCCCTTGCACTACAATATTGGATTTTTCAAAAGGCATTTCCACGGGTACCTCAAAGGCCGGCACCGCATCCATTCCCCTTAGGTTGCAGGTGTCCTGGTCGATAGTTGCCACTTTCCATCAGATGGGCGGTCGGACCATATGCCCCTCTTGGCAATAAAAAATACTTGTACAGTGGTCCCATAAGGCCGTAACATGCATCATCCATCCTTAAACCTAGATTTGAACCTCCTCCATACTCGTATTATGAAAGGCATTGCTATAATCTCCACTCTTGGCAAGTGCGTCAAATTTTGGCCCACAAACACAATTGACTTAATCCAGAATTCAGCGCCAGTAAAAGTTAAACAGAACCTAGCGTAACTATTCCAAAAGCCGTAGCGATTCAATGAATACTAACAACTCCAATAGATAAATATCCAAACAACCTAATCTACTTTATAAAGCAGGTAAAGGTAAACGAAACTGAGCGAATTTTGTCTCAAACGCTTTGCATTCGCCATCTTGACCGTAGTAATCCATCACTGTCGCTTGTTTCGACGCGTCCACGATTGGCCGTTCCCCAGATTTCCGGAGGCAGCGAATTACCACCACATACATATTTACCAAGGCGGAGGCTCTGTCCCAAGTTTATGCTCTGGATAAATAGAATAAATGATTGGTGCGACCGTAATACGTTTCGGAGATCCTCGGCGATCAAGGGATGTAGTTATCAAGTTCTGAAGTACGGTGGGTTTTGTGGATGCAAATTGCGGGCATGTTGCTCTGTTATATCGAGGGGTTCGAGTCTTGGACGGATTCGTGTTGAGCGGTAAGTATTATTTAAAGACTTGAATACAAGACGATAGGGAGCAATTCACAATAAATAAAATTAAAATAATCATCTGGGCATTAATGTCCCAGTTATGCTGTCGCGCACGAGGATCCGGGGCCGCAATGATTCGAAACCGATGCCTCTCGCTTACGAGGCCGATACCGTAACCAATCGGCCACTGATGCTCATTACTGACGGAGCACTACACTATAGACCTACACTAATCGTTTAGTGTAGGTATATAGTATTTCAATAATGACGACCTGAGTTGTTCAATGGTCAACATGCCGGTCTGCCACGCAAGAGGTTCCGGGTTCGATTCCCGGCAGGGCAGAAATTGAAATGATGAATTTTAATTTCTGTTACGGGTCTGGGTGTTCTATGTATAATAAGTATGTATTTAAAAAAGTATATAAGTAGTATATCAGTTATCTAGCACCCATAGCACAAGCTTTGCTTAGTTTGGGGCTAGATGGCGCTGTGTGAATTTGTCCACGAATATTTATTTTTTTATATTTAATAAAATAATGTTGCTTTTAAAGCTTTGTCCTGTACATGCTTTGACCTATGTGCCGTAGCTGAATTAAGTAACGTAGTACGTAAGCAAATAAGAAGAATATGTGCGAGAGTTCCATGTACAAAGAATGATAATTGAATAATAGGACTAATTCGGGGAACCGTTTGTTTGCGATTTGTGTGAAGTTTGAGAGTTTAAATATCAACAGTCTCAACTATCGGTTTGACAATCTGTCTTTGCAGGTTGCCTTATTGTGCATCTCCTGTCGTCGATGTCATGAGATATGCTCATAAGATTTGTCCCGACTGATACCAACTAAACAAATTGACCACCGGTCCGCCGCAATTAAGAAAAATTAAAATTCAATCCGTACTACCTGAATTAGTTGCGGTCGACCCTCGTACGATTTTCGCGAAACTTCCTGCCTCGTACGACCGAGCTTAGGAACGAGCTTCCTGCAGTAAAGTTTCTAAACCGATACTGAATCTTTCAAGAATAAAGCTTACATTTATGTCAATGGGCGGCAACAAAACTCCTTGGGTGTTGCAGTTGTCTATATATATAAGCGTCTATATACTTGGGTGTCTCTATATTATAGTAGAAAAAAATATATTGCCTTCGAATTATTCAAGTGACTAACAATATTAATTCAAACTCATAGAAAGTACACTGTATGGTCAGCATTAGAAATACCAATGCAACTATACATTTCAGAATTATTTGATAAAATTCAGCTTCTATGGAGATCTGTTTAGAATGGTATTTATCGTGGACTATGTCCACACGGAAACAGAATATTTGGTAGAAATGAAGCTAAGTTATCTTAGTTGTGATAATAATTTTTTTTCTAAGCTGCTGAAGTGTAACCAATTGTTGCTGACGTGTGTCAACTCCAGTTACCGCGGACGTACCAGAAGAATTGGCAGCGGCAATGAGTGAACTTTTTCATCAGCCATTTTGAAGCTGACTCTACTTACAGAACATTACGAAGGGGACAGAACAGGAACTCACTGAATCGATTGTCAGAACTCAGAATTCTGAGAGACGATATTAAATCGTCCAAAAATCAAAAGGAAAAAATATTTTTAATCTCCAACTCAGCCAACATTTTTTCACCACAATAAATTTTCTGAATGGCGGCTACGGAACCTTTTTTCGGGGAAAGTCGGTTACGCCTCGCTAAATACGCCGTTCACATAAAATTACTGCGGGACTCTGCTAACGTTGTTTGGCAAAAATACTTGTTTTTGGCCGAAAGGGAGAAGTTGCTGGTGCTATAATAAACGCTGATATTAGGTATTCAAGAAACGAATACCTTGATAGCTTGAGACGAATTTGTAGCTATAAGTGTTGACATTTATAAGCTGTAACTGCTGTATGAACAATTATTTTAAGTTTTGTTTTGAGTTATGTATGTATGTGTATGTGTAGTGTGTTTAACACTAACCGAAGCTCTTACGGTGAGGGAAAACATCGTGATGAAAGCTGGACATTCAGGCGACTGAATATGTAACCATGATCCAATCTGGTCAGGTTCCCCTGTTTACAGGGTCACGGTCAGATGGCAAACGCGCCTCTGCAAAAATATATTTAAACGAAAATCTGATAAAACCACAAACATACATATCGGTTTCAAACTTTCATTGGCTTTGATAGCGTAGCGACGTCTAAAGTTTAGGGATTTAGGCTTACTATTTCATCTTCGTAAAGCATTCAACGTTGACAGTAATGAAGACTAAAGTTCCAATTTTCCCAAAAAAATTCCTAACTAATTAACTTTTTATTTGTCTGTTTTCCGACAACAAATGCTGGGTATTATTACAATTTAATTAGGTACCTAAGTACTAAATAAAGCGGATCTATCGACCAGATTCCCGGCAGACGGTCAGGGATGACAATCTGTCATTGTGGATATAATATTCATTTTCGGAATGGGGCCCCGTACTGAATAAAGAATCCATAACCCTTGTCAGAGATAACGTCATATTTTTTCGTCTTCCAACGTAATCTTGGCAATGGCGAGTTGCAGACTGTACGTACGTCATAAATACTGCTAAAGTTCAAGCGAAAATAGGGCTTAATTGTAACAAAGGTTTTTAAAAAGTAGTAAGTATGTGGTGGGAAATATATTTTGTAAATAACGACATACTTACCACTTTTTAAGAAAATATATATTTCATTCACACCATCCCTCCATGCTAGGCATCAAACGAAAGAAACAAAGAAAGAAAGTTTATACTATAAATAGTATGAATTATATTATTAGTAATGGCATGGCATGGATGGATGGTGTGAATGAAATATATCCCATCGTCGGAGGGTGCTGTGGGACTAAGTTAAACATACAATAATAACCCATTCAGTACCAATTTACTACTTTCGTACCCAGGTAGAGCTCGTCTAGTCTAAAATGACGCGCCCCACTACTTAGTTAGTTGATTTCGATGTGTGAGTGCAAATATTGATAACGACACTTCATCTGTGTGGGAGCCAATGAACGACGCGTGCTCCTACGTTTGAATTTCACCGGCAACTGAATGACCAATTACAACGGCATTTGTATATGTATTGCGTCCATATTTTAAACTTGCTTGTGTGCGTTAATGCGATAGTGGGGCGCGTCATTTTAGATTAGACGAGCTCTACCTACTATGCAATGGTGTCACCTTGGCGTTAATATCCCAGTTGTGCTCTCGTGCGCGAGGACCCGATGTCAGCCTTCATCATAATTCAGGGATTGATAGATCAGGTAATCATAGTAGAGCGATTGCTATCTGACCTTCGTGACCCCGTTAACATCATCACATCCAATCGACGGATCATGGTTGCACATTTAATCGACTGAATGTGCAGGTTTTCTCACATAATACATAAAAAAATAACTAAACCGGCTTACCTAATTATCTGTGGTACTACCGAATTTACTAATTACATTTATTACTATTAACAAAAACTAAACTAACCTAAATAAACAATATTACATATAGAAAAAGAATCCAATCGCCGCCAAAGCGGGAACCTTGCCAATAGGCCGGCCACTTTACCAAGTAACATAAATGGAAGAAATCCAAATCAACAATATCAAACCAAATAATAATGTCTGTATCACTGTTTGTCTCTCATACGTTCGTTGCTTAGCGTATATAGTCAGCTCGCTGTTTTGACCTTGAATTTGCGTCCGGGGCGGGAGGCGCGGCGGGGGAGGGTACACAAAAAGTGTAAAAAAGAAACGAATATTAAATATGTCGGTCTCAACCCTTGCAAGAGCCGGAAAGAGGGGGCCATGGATCACACATAGGTACCCCAATGTCCGGCGCTGTGCAAACGAGGCGGTTTCGAGAGCGTTTCAAAGCTGCCAACAAGACGTTTCATGTCAAAACCAGCGGCTGTGTGTTCCGATACAGACCCACCCGATTTTTTTTGCAGAAAGTTCTTGATGCGATGTTAGACAACATTTTACGTGCTAACAAAAACAGTTTCACGTTTTTTTTCATTTTGTGTTCATACCTATATATGTTCAAATCCATGGAAATAAAATGTACCAGACGTTTCAAAATATATAGTAAATTGGACCGTACGGCAGATTTCACTTTTTTTATTAGAAAAGTGCAATATTTAAATTACGTCCATAAAAGCATGTGATCTTTTTACCTCTACGTAAAACAGTCGTGACGGTATGTGTCATCTTCATCATCATCTTGGCGTTATGTCCCGGTTACGCCCATAGCGGCTCGTTAGGGCCCAGGGTCCACCTACGTATGTGCGTCGGTAGTCACTAAGTATGTCACTCCAGTTTTTTAGAGATAAATACGTCCCTAAAAAACTGGAGTGACATTTCTATAAACATACAAAGTTTTGTTCCTGTACGCCGCTGGATATAGATAAAATATTTACCAACAATACCTTTTCAATCACGTTTTCGTGTCAAGATTAGGTACGTGTGTTCTTTATTTCGAAGAGATTTTCGTCGAATATTTTGTTTATTCTACCCACTATTGAATCGAAACACGGCCCGTTTGTTTTCCAGATTCAGTGCAGAGTTAAAACAAACCTTTGTTCTTTACAGAACTAACAAAACAAAAGCCTTTGCAGGAACACCAAGCGAGATATGAAGGGAGGTTTATTGCTAAACTTTGAAAGTGAATTCAACAATGCAATTATTGCAGTGGGCAACGTGATGTGTATGCATCTATTTATGCTACAGCGACGAGGCGGTGGGGAAATATAATAATGTAACTTTGGTAAACTAAAGGACAGTACAAAGAACGCCTCCTCGCAACATTTCAGCCATGAATGTTTTTGATGTGACTGTTGATGAAACAGTGTTGTTTTTAATTGTGATGTCTCCTAATTGGATACTTGATGTTATGCTATTGTATATTTTCTTTGTTGTACGCTGTGAGACATCAACATCAAATGAAAAAGGGAGATATTTTATAGTAAAAAATAGATACGTCCTTATAAGAACGTATCAAAAAGTAACGTACCTCACTTTTTTGGTTGTCTAAGCCAAATGTAAAGCGTTAATTACACCACCCTTAATATAGGACCCAAGGCGCTGACCTAATTGAGAATGGTCATGTGACAGGCGGTTTTGAAGTCACCTATTGGTCGTGCGACGTCCGGTGTACGACCGTGGTCGTATGAGCGTTGTCAATTAGGACCGCGCTTATCTCATTCAGAGAGCAAGATCAAACTAGCTCAAATAATGAAGTCAATTTTTTAATATTAAATAATGTTATAATGTTACGCGTAGTTTTTTCCGCTTTAATAAAAAAATGATTACAAAATTATGATTAACTGATATCTTAACAACTATGAACGAGTTGAACGTTCTTCATTGTTTTCTGTTCTACAGCGGAAAATAATTACAGATCCTCACTCAAATCCTGTGAACTCTAGGGAAACCCTGTCCGGGAACATTATACAACATAAACGTATCCTGCCTCCAAGTATACTTGACAGAAAATTCCCATAGGATCATACAACTTTCATTTTTGCATTTGTAAAATTCAGTAGTTTTGGAAGTTACCGCGTTTAAAGAGGCAGACAGACGCGGCGGGGGAGTTTGTTTTAGAACAGACTAGTAGACCCGGCGCGACTTAGTTCGTGTACACCTAGTGTACCACTACCCACCCTTTTTTTGATTAATAATAAATCGTTTATTACTGACTGGACAGCATAACACAGCATACAAGTAAACAAAAAAATAGTAATATAAATTACATAATTGAGACATATATTTATGAAGACATAATAATATAGCAATTTAAAAATAATATACTTACAATTAATTAAATAGACACGACCTCAATAATTACAATTACGCAATACAATAACACTGTCGACTAGGCATTGCCGTGTTGTAGCACCTCCAGTCAACAAAAGGACCTCACTCAGCATGAGCCGGGCCAAGGTGCTTATAAATAATAAACAATAAACTATAAATAATAAATAAATTATCGCGGACAAATTCACACAGCGCCATCTAGCCCCAAACTAAGCAAAGCTTGTACTATGGGTGCTAGCTAACTGACATACTACTTATATACTTTTTAAATACATACTTATTATACATAGAATACCCAGACCCGTAACAGAAATTAAAATTCATCATTTCAATTTCTGCCCGGCCGGGAATTCAACCCGGGACCTCTTGCGTGGTTGACTGGCATGTTGACCACTGAACCACTCAGGTCGTCGTAAACCCTCCTCTTGAATCACTCTATGTATTGTTGATAACCGCATTAAAATCTGTCGCGTTGTTTAAAGATCTTAGCGTACACAGATACAGGGACAGACGGCGAGAAGCGACGTTGTTTCATACTTTGTATAGGTAGATATGTATAGATTGAAATTTTACTAAAGTTACGCGATGTGAGAAGTCTTCAACACCTCCCGCCGCCTTATCTGTTTCTGCTACCGCCGTACAACAATGCCTTTGTTGTTATGATCCGGTTTGAGGGAATAATGTTGGCTGTCAACTCCCCTCCGGCCTGGAGTTACATGCATGTTTTAGTGTACCTTGTCTCACATCATATTGCCAGAGATGTAAACAAAGAACAGTTTTAACTCAATATGAAACTAATTAGTAATGCGTTTGAAGTGGTTATTTGTTAAAAAAAGTAAAGCGAAATTAATGAGCTATGATATGAATTTACATATTCTGTTCTTTTGTATAGGTATGGGTTTGTACAAGAGATTTGTTTTCATCCTTGGAAAATTAATCTGAGACAAGTTTTCATCCCTGGAAAATTGATATGAGACAAGGTAGGTATACATTTTCATGGTCACAGGAACAAAGTATTACCGTTCTAAATTGTCATACATGAAACCCCATAGATAATGACAGTCGCCTCTTGATAGCTGTTCAATTCAATTATACCCTATTTGAATTACGCGAAAATCTTACGTCACTTTCTACTTACTCTAATTTACTTTACTTTAGTTGCGTTCTGGTTAGTTCTCTGGACTACCATTAAGACAGTTTGTCAACCGAGCACAATTGCATTTGCAAGCAACATCCCGAACACAACTAAAAAAACATTGCCAGGTTTTCTTAGTTTTCGTGCGACGTGCTAAGTTTTTAAATGTTTTCATTACGTCTTTCGGTATTACAACAGGTTTTTCAGTTTTCAAACCCATACCTTTCTATACATTTTAGCAATGCGATTGGCTCATTTGGTCTGATAAATAACATAAAATGTTAAAACTCGTTTTTAAATTTTACGTCGATTTTCAGTTATCTGTTACCAAATGCGTTTATTGTAGGTATGATCAGAAGTTGTATAAAAGAATTAAAGTCATCATCATCATCGTCCTAGCGCTTATCCCGGCCTCTGCCAGAGTCCGCTTTCCTACTCAATCTTCTCCACTTTGCCCGGTCTTCAGCATCCTCTCGTCGTAAGCCGTTGGCATCGCTTCTTAGGTCTCCCACGGGGCCCTGTTTCCTGATACCGGCAGATTCATGCACCTATTTTCCACCTGTATCCCTGAGGCTTACGCAACACGTGACCAAACCAGCGCACACGAGCCTCCTCGATCTTATCTGCGATATCCCTCACGCCAAGGCTGTCACGGATGTACTCGTTACGTACTCGACCGAGTCGCGTAACTCCGCACATCCACCGCAGCATTTTTATTTCGTTGGTGTGGAGTTCGCGAACGTGTTTCGTCAGCGCTGGCCAAATTATATGGCCAAATTATAAACGAATTTAAGTAATGTGGAAATTTCACTTGTTCCATCGGAACAATGCCACTCGAACAAGTGAGAACAATCCTTCCTGTATATGTAATGACATGCGGATGGTCTACTCATTGACATACAGATTGTAGTTGATACAATAATGAATATCGGATAACTTTATATTACATACATACATAAAGCTCACGCCTGAGTCCCACAGGTGGGGTAGGCAGAGAATATGGACCGCCACTTTGCTCTGTCCTGACACAATTCCCTAGCCTCGCATACATCCACAACTCTTTTCATACATATCCTTTTATTCTTACCACTTCGGACCCCAGCTTTATATTGATTCTAGAAAATAAACCTACTGGATAGAACAGCACTTTTAGATGGTCCTACCTCGGTCGTGGTCTTCTTGCACTTGTCGGTACCGGCGAAGATGTTCAGCTGTGTCGAGCCACTTTTTATCGGACACTGGTCAATGTCTACTCTCCGAAGATCAATGTCGATGCCGCTCGTGCCTCTGTAACAAACAAAAGTAACATATTTACACCGGCATGACGCTCATTGCTTGGAAACGTGGGAGGGCGCTGGTGTGGGACGCTACTTGCGTGAACACTCTGGCGCCGTCCCATGTAACCTCTACCGCCCGCAGCGCTAGAGCTGCGGCCTCTGCTGCTGAGGACCTCAAACGTAGGAAATATGAAAGCCTAGCCCAGGACTTCATATTTCAGTCGTTTGGGGTTGAGACGTTGGGACCGTGGGGCCCTGATGCTTTAAAGCTTTTTAAAGTCTTAAGCAAAAAGCTGATTGACACCACAGGTGACCGGAGAGCTGGCGCGTTCCTCGGACAGAGGATAAGTATTGCTATCCAACGAGGCAACGCAGCTAGCTTTCTGGGCACCATTCCGCGGGACAACGGTGTGGATGATTTTTTTAATATATAATATTTTAGTATTAGTGTTTAATTTTATTTCTAATTGTAAATAAAATGTGCTTTTCGTTTTACACCTGTATTCATAAACAATACTTGTCTAAGTAGCATTACTATATGTTCTTGGATATAAAAAAACATGTCCTCTATGATACGATCTCACAGTGCTCCTCTGCTAAGTGAATGCACTGCGTTCAATACGTCTCTATGATTGATCAATTTTGTTCATTTTGACGAATGGCATATACCTAATCGACACTCAAGTATGGTCAGCTGGAACGCCTCAACCTAAAGAGTACTTTATTCTATGATCCATTAAAATTCATCATTTCAATTTCTGCTCTACCAGGAATCGAACCTGGGACCTCTGCGCGGCATGTTAAGCAACTGAACCACGAAGTCATGAATCGCTCAGGAAATGAAGTAGACATATTCTATTTTCATAATCAAATTTTGTTGTACGCCACACCATTATACAAGGCTATTACATTAGAATACACAGAATATGTAGGCTCCATAAACAAAGGGTTGTTTGTGTACATACATTCGTTTTATTGCTATGTCTGAATTTATTGCCTAAGCCTACGCAGCGTAAAAATATAATGCCTTTTTCAATCGCCCATTCCGTTTATCAGTTCCAGTGCCAAAATCAATTACAGTATTGAAAAGTAATATATGTAAATGGTACGGGTAATGCTATTGAGTAAACCTAGGTTTAACCGGGTTTCCTTTGATTTATTATAGCCAAGGATTTTGGGTAAAGTCCGAATAATATTTGATATGAATTTTAATTCGGGATTTATTCATACTCAACAATGCTGGTATGGTATAAGCTTGCTGGGTATGGCTTAGAATAATTAGAGAAATTGAGAATTAAGTGCATTGATAGCTTTAGTTTTGCTCAAAATATACAACATAAAGAGTTAATAGATTTCCTAAGCATAGCCACACGTAGCTACTTTAAATATTTTTGATTGAGATAATTCGTATAGTTATGACTGAGATAATACGTATACACCTAAGAAATTAAAATTGAAATTATAAATGACATGTTCCAAAAAACATGTTAAACTTAGGTAAATTACTGATAACATAAATAATCTTGGCGTTATAAGAATAAGAATCACTTAGTGCCTTAAACAAAATATCGTGCCTCATCATTATGTCCCGGTTTTGTTCGCGCACGCGAGAGCCTCGGGTCCGCCTTGACCATAATTCAGGATTTGGTTTTTCTAAGTAAACCCGGGTAAACCTAGGTTCCAGAATCATCACATCAATCACATATATATATCCCTGATAATGTATGGCAGATCTATGTCTACTACATTTGACAAAATACAATCAGAGCTTCATCTGACGCTAGAGAGAGCTAGTAGTACGATCGTGATGAAATACCATTTAAAATACAGAAATATATACATATATACATAGTATAAAATGAAGTCACTTGCCGCGTCTGTATCTGTCTGTCTGTAGATATTTCCGCCAAATAATCCTAAACCATGCAACGGATTTCGATGCAGTTTTAAAATAATCATAATACATGCATAATATAATAGAGAAAACTCGATAATACCCGTGCAAGGCTAGGGTGGGTCGCTAGCATTTTATTCGAACAATCATCCGAAATACAATGGGATATCCTTTGCCCGTTTAGATCAACAAGGTATTAATTATAGGAGAACTGAATAAATAACGATTGGAATATCTTATTAATTCGGTTGGCACAGACAGAGAACATACTTCAATTTACATTGTTTCTATTGAAGATTTTAAAATTAGTTATTAGGATATACATATAGGAGTTTCGTAAAAATGTATGAGCAAAATATATAGATATAAAAATATTTAGAGCGGGCGCGTGCGGCGGGTTTTGACACAGGTGGCGGGGGGCAGGCTCGGTAGTTTTTATTGACAAATAATAAATTAGCAAATAATCCATTATGGCAGTTCGGATCGGAACAATTGTAGTCTGTACACGCTTGAGGCCAAAATTGTATTAACCGCGCGACATGAGGCGGGCGCACGTAGCCGGAGCCCTGAGCGTGCCGCAGGCCCGCGTCGGACGTCCGGAGCGGACGCCCGTTCCGTGCACCCGCGCGACTTTTAGCGTTGGCCCTAAGTCGCCTGAATGTGCAGGCTTCATCACGATGTTTTCCCTCACCGTAAGATCATCGGTTAGTATTCAACTAAAAGAATCATCAAAATCATAATCTCGGCGTTATGTCCCGGTTGCGCCCTCGCGCGGCACGCGATGGCCCAGGGTCCGCCTAACTCCATCCAATACAAATAAATTACAATATTTCAAACGAAGATGTTACTAATATGAGCCGTGAGTTTAAACCATGCTAGCCATCTACTAGTCTAGTCTGTCTACCAGGGTTCCAAACCACAACTTTTATAAAGTCCGACCCCGGAACAACGAACTTTAATCACGCTCAGCAGACCACTACAGCCTTTATAGGTACTGTTGGGTGCTAGCCATTGTGTACTTCCGGCAGGGAATCTGAGCAACCCCATTCATTTCCTTGTATTCCCACCGGACGACCACAAGGCGACCTCTAAGTGGGTCAGTGCGTCTCAAACTTTGGGTTATTAGGAAGGGAGTTTTTGATAAAAAATTGATTTGGTTTATCACCCAGATGTTGCTTGCCCATGCCCATTGTGCACATTGGGTTGGGTACCACCGTAAAACAGGTAATTTCTTACAATATTTAATTGGTTCTTTGAATAATGTTGACAGATAATACATGGTGTCTGCTAGATGTCATAATTTATCAAAACAGATTAGTATTTATTTACAACGTTTTGAGGCTAGGTCAGACACAACTCGTGTCAGGACATAGTCTCTGTCTATTCCACATGTGGGACAGAGACGTAAGCTCTATGTATGTATGTAGTTATTTCCAATTCACGTATTTAAATTCAATAAATTAAAAGGGTTAGTCCTTACGCCTGCATTCCATAAGGCTACCCTTTCAAAAGTTTCAAGTTTCACAAGCTAAGATTCAATTCAATTCAAATAATTTTATTCATTTAGGTTATAAAATAAAACTATGAACGTCATAGGTAGGTACATAAATTATAAATAACATCTCGAAGTAGGTAATGTACATTGACAGGAACACACCTTTTGCGTTTTCCATAAACCACATTAAAGTTACATTTAAACATCCTCACTGCTTGAGAACCACTACCCTAAACTAATAGGGTGGTCAAAGGTCTTTATGGTGCAGCTTGCGGTCACTGTGACTATTATGGACCTATGCGGGATGTGACAGAGATTGTATTCCATATACACAATCAGCAATTGTTAGAGTAAGCCGTTTGTTATACCAAATACATAATCAAATTGGCAATGGAATCTGTGTTTGTTAAACATAAATAATTATTGATTAAAACATAAAATTATTATTACTTTCATCATCATCAGGCAATTTGTAATTGTATTGGAGCGACTGCCGTCTGACCTCCGTGACCCTGTTATAGGGGAACCTGTGGCCCTAGCACAAGTGTGTCCGCGACAAAGCTCGCGCCGCGAGAGAGCGTTTGTCTCTTTCTCTCAATACTAAGACGAAAGAGATAGCAATACATATGTCGCGCTTTTTCTCGCTTATCGCGCGCGAGAGCAACTTGTGCTAGGCCTACAGACCATATTAGATCGAGTTCCATATTCAAACACCTGAAACTGCAGGTTTCATCGAGATGATGAAGAAGATGTTTTCCCCTCACCGTAATCGGTAAGTTTTTGCGGGTCGCCAGTCACCAATGAAACCATGAAAATGAAATGTATACTTGACCAGCGACTTACCCAGCTTTGAACGAGTGCAATTAGAGTCCCCGACACCTTGTGATCCCGTGGGAATTTCGGAAATGAAGTAGCCTAAATGTTGCTTCTAAATAATGTAGCTTTCTAGGCGAAATAATTATTAAAATTGATTCAGTTGTTTTTGAGTTTATACACATTACATATAATCAATTAAATAACTACTAATTATTATTATTAATTAATATTATTATTATATTTGATGGGACTTATAGGCGACGTACCTTTTCGTCGGACGTATCCGTGGACATCGTGAGTGTTGTGTGCCGTGCAGTTCAGAATCAACAACAAATTGACAATTCTATGTGAGGATAGGAGTCTACCAGCACATCACCGCATCTGTCACCTCTCCACGGCAGTCGTCTCGTGACCACGGTGGGTGTAACCCTTCCGAATCGTCGGGAAAACAAATCGAAAAGGTACGTCGCTTGTAAGACCCGTCTATTACAATAATATGTGTAAAAAACGCGAGTTTAGTTTGAAACAAACATATGTTCATAATATAAGTATACATAACGAATTGTATTTCTGAAAGCTTTGTTATTTGATATGAAAATTCGGTTTGAAAATGCATTCTGCCTGTATTGCAGAAATTATTAGTGGTCTGAAAATGAGTAATATAACATTATTAACCACAAATAATTGCTCATTATTGCCCAATCGGCCAATAAATAGTGGTGAACTGAAACGATAATAACCGGATACAATTGCCGAAAATACGATCAGTTTTCATTGGGTAGATTTTTTTTATACCACTATGGTGGCAAACAAGCTGCGGCCTGCCTGTAGTATACCAATTTAATTGTTTATAAATTACCTCAACATATTGATGAATGTGAAACGAGCCACGAACCAGTAATGACCACTACCACTCTGCCAAGAGCGATACGACAAAGAAGAGAGGAAGAAGCGAAAAGAGTTTAGGACCGTAGTGAAATAATGGTTACCTTCACAGGCGTGATTTAAAAAACCAAGTAAAAAACGAGGCACTGCTGGACGACATTCATGTTACACGCAAACGCCACAAACACACCTCAAAGGGCGGCACCGTGTCCGCTCTCCATAGATTGCAGATGTCCTGGACGACGGTGGCCACTTTCTATCAGGTAGACCGATCATCCGTGTGCCGCTCTAGGCAATAAAAAAATGTGCCTATAAGATAGGAGGAACGGTAGAAGAACTGATAAAGAAGAAAAATATATTTGATAAACCGAATTGTTGAACGGTTAAGGAAGAAAATCTTTGATGATTTTCTAGTTGATTGGAACGGAAAAATGGATATAGATAAAAATCGTAACCAAGGCATTTCCCTTCCCCTATGCCTTCCCCCAAAAGCGGTGGAAGCGACAAAAGTAATTACTAGATTCACCACGAAAGAAATTCAAAGGAACGGAAAAGGGAAACCGGGTACAATCTCCAAGATAAACATACGTCGAAGTAAGTCTGTCGTCAAAACACATAGCTAACAAGACGGGAGTGTCTGACGACTACCCACTTCGGCTGTTTATGCGTTTCCCGAACAAGCAATGTAAATATCGTACCGTCAAAATACCAACGTACGTGAGCCTGTATATTTTACCATATTAGCGCCTAGTCTTATTCTCGGTAAAATATTTTTTGTGTTGCGAATGTGCGTGACTGACGTTTAGCAGCTAGCGGCGCGATGACTATGATATTTTTATTTTTATTTATTTATTTTATTCCCAACAGATTTACACTTTTTGTTTCATTGAAATATTACTTGAAAGATCTATAACACTTAAATGTATAAGAAGTGATTTAGAATTCCTTTTTAATTATTATCCTAATTAGCTTTGCGTCTTAGCGTCTCGTGATCACATTACACTTCCGAAGGTATTTTGGAAGAGATTTATTTTAGAACTAAGTAGCGCCTGTTGTGCCATTTATTATTTTGTTTGTTTATCACTATTTATTTCTTGTGCACAATAAACTATTAAATAAAAATAAATAAATATCAAATAACCTGGCTTCTAGAATTTTAACGGAAACCACGTATACAATTAACTAAACACTTAGTAGAAAACGATCTAGAGCCTGTCATCTCGAGCCAGAAAGCTCAAAAAAAGCTATGTTGGTTAGCCATAGAATAAGCGGACCAGATAGACATTCTGAGTATTCAGCTCAATCCGCGATGTTCATAGTAATATTCTCATTAGACCTGGTAGTATTTGTTACTGTGGAAATCATCATAATTATCACGTTTGGCAGGCGGGTTGAAGATCGCAGTGTTTTACATTATAACTATGGAAAACGCTGCTGCCCATTTTCTAGCCTACCGGACACTCTTAGCTTTTTTGGCTCTAAAATATTAGTCGCCTTGTACGACACGACACCCACGAGTGGGTTAGCGCTATTGTACTCTGTCGAACACCACATGGTCTAACTTTCTGTGAAAATGAGGATGATAAATCATTCTCCCCATCTCTCTCATCGTTACTCCACAGCCTTAAGGCTCGTTAATACGAAATCGAATACCAGGTGATTGTCTGAGGCATATTTAATAAAATATGATATGAATCCAAACGCCGTGACGATTTGTCACGGCGTTTGACATTTGACATCAGTAAATGTTATTTCATTTCCAAACCTAACCAGCGGCGACCGGAATATTACAATAGTATCGCCTGGTATTCTCAGAACGCAGTGGCTAACGATCTAGACCCACTGTCGTCTAGCCGAATGGCCGAAGCGGCAACAAACGCCTGTGGTAATTAGAGTCTCGAATTAGAGGCTTGAATTTACATAGCGGCCCACCGTCCGGGTCGAATATCGAGGTCCGGACATTTGCATAATCTGTTCGGGCTAGTCGCATAGATCTCCAGGGACCGTGTCCGGATATGGTGCAGGGTACGGGATTTGGCGGCGTCGGGAGTGGCGATTGGGCTAAAATAGTTACCAAATTCAAATAAAACTGTATTGACAATAGATAGAGCGTTGGTGGCTAGCTTGTCTAATGACTAGCGGGCCGGACTCGAAACGAGAGGTACGCGGGTTCGATCCCAGTGCTGCCATGTACCAATGATTTTTTCTGAATTACGTACATTACTTAAACGCGGAACTGATACTCCTACGGTGACATACTCCTACGGATCATGACGAAACCTGCATATTCAGGCGACTGGATATATAACCATGAGCATCACGGAGCCCAAATGTCAGTCACTCTACTGTTATTACCTGATCTGCCAAGGCCTAAACCATGATCAAGGCGGACTGGCCTCTTGCGCGTGACCAAGACGATTATTACTTTTTATAAATGAGTTTACATCCATAGTAAGAGAGTATCGCCCGATATTTATAAGATTGAGCAGTGTGCCTTCACAGACTCACAGTGAGTGAGTCTTTGCAGTGTTTTGCCTTTAGTGTGCTTTATTCATAGGCATCACACTGATGGACTTGGGATATCTTCACAGCACTTTTTCATGTATCAAGTTCGGGGTACGCTTGACATGATAAAAGATTTGGCAGATTGATGATATATCAATTCTTCTAAAGCTTCGGGAAGTGCTACTTCAGTCAGAAGAAATCAGAGAATCGAAAAATCTAAACAGCCACATTTTATTTTCTGCCTTGTACTTTATATGGCAAGAGTGGACCGAGAGTTTTTGTATGAAGCTATGAATATCAGCGGATCTGAATGGAACAATAACACGCAAAAGACTACAAGAAACACAAAACCTCGAACTCCATCTTTCATACGAATAATTTTTAAATAACTTAAATATTTCCCCCGCTCTCCCCCAAACCCCGGGACACCGCCTAAAATAATTCCTTATCAATTCGGTGGAACTAACGCCGTTGAAGTGGGATTGAACGGTTTGTTATACAATAAGTACGAGTGCTTATACCGTTGATGTTATATTCATCGGATTCGGTCGGATGATCGTGTTACTTCAGTGGAATTGGGTTGTATGTAGAATTTGTACATAAATGGTTAGATTAATGTTACTTATCATAAATGAAATGGCATGAGAATAAATATTTTATTATTAAATATGGCAAAGGGTTGAATAGAATTGTTCAGAGAGGAAGACCGAGACGTCAGGCTAAGAGCATCTCTTCCTCTCCGTCTCTCATCTACCCCAAATCAACGTGCATGTATGAAAAGAAAATAAATAAATATAATAAACAAGTGGAACCGTGGCGTCCTACCCCTTCCTTACCCTACCCTACACCTACTTTACCCCTTACCTGACCTTTTTTATTGCATAAAAACCTTTCTCTTGCATTAGTCTATCTATTGTGCATATTGTGTAACAGACTATATTAATGACAAGAATAATTTATAATGTGAAATAATTTATAATAATTTATTAGTTTTTGACATTGTTATGTCATTGACATTGTCATTATTATTATTTATATTAATACATATAATGGCGATAAATTGTGACATTATTTATTACAACTACTATTTTATATTGACATTATCATTGTGATGATTATGAATAATTGTTATGATAATTATATATAATTTTGTACGCAGAAATTGGTATTTAAGATCTACATTTAAGTGATTTTACTGTTATGTTGTGACGTTCATAAGTGTTTCGTCGAAACTAAATCTGAATAAATGATTTTTGAATTTTGAATTGAATATTGCTGATAACCGCATTAAAGTCCGTTGCGTAGTTTTAAAGATCTTAGCGTACATAGATACACTGGCACAGACGGCGGGAAGCGACTTTATTTTATATTACGTAGGTATGTACGGATTAATAAAAAATTATGCTTCGACAATATCTGTGTGAATAGCCTCTTATGGGGGACATCACAGCGCCATCTAGCGCCACCCAGACCCGTAACAAAAAATTAAATTTATCATCACAATTTCTGCTCAGCCGCGAATCGAAACCGAAACCTCTCTGTGTGGAATATCCACTGAAACCACTTAGGTCGTCATCAAGAATGAATGTGGAAGAACCAGAGAGGTTTATAAGGAAGCCTATACCAAGTGAAACAATGTGTCTCCGAAAATGGCGTAGCGTTATTTACCTTGTGTAATATTTTATTTATTGATAGCTCAACGTTCTGCCCATATAGTTACAGCCATGAGGCATATTAACTTGTAACTCACAATGGCAACGTATCCGCCGTCCGGCTTTAGAATAATTGACATCGTTACCTAAAACCTAAATCCATCAAGCTGAAGCAAGCCACTAGGTGTGCTGAATAATAAATAGAAATTCATTCACTACTTGTTTAGAAGCATGTATTATGTGAACGAATATAAATTGGTGACTAACAAATAAGATCCTTATTGTAAGCCTCTACGTTCTGGTTAGGATTAAAGATTGACTTATTGATCGGACACCATAGTTGAATGTACGTTTACTAACTACACCTAATTATTAATATAATTTCCTTTGATGTTTATAACCATTTATACTCCCAATACAGGGGATTCCCCTCGCCAATAACCGACCCGTCAACCTTTTTCACTCTTCCCAACAAGTTGATACTGCGCCGCTCCGGGGAGCTCAACCTTTTACTACATTGAAACATCACTAAAGGCAATCCTTTGACGATGAAATCTGTATATTAATTACTTCATCTCATATGTAGTTTCGCCATTTCTCACAAAGACCTTCCAAATTAACCGACATCACTTACAAATGTAAGTGCTTCTGACGGGTTAATTAATTGATTTGGAATAATGAATTGACTTCCAATTGCCTGATTCAGCAGTGTACCACAATGGAGGTTTCTTCTTCGATGTGGGCTTCAGAAGCTAGCTGAATAGATATCCTGTTTTTGTAATACCTCCGGGGATTACGGGATGGGTCTCGACGGGTCTTTTAGGCTGCGCGTTCGTTGTCAACTGTCTTCTTTGGGTTAGAGCAGTTTGTCTTTCATTGTGAATAATTTTATTTATCTCATTTTATAAAAAAAAAATATTATTTGTAAAATTTTAAATTAGGCAAGATTGTATGTTATGTATTGACTTTTAATAAGTGTAAGTATTACAAGAATATTTACATTGAATAATAATGATTTTTTGGCTCTTATCAATTTTCTTGCATATTTTTGGGATGCAGAACTTATACTAAAATCATCCACAGCTACCCTTGATGTCGTAAATCCATCACCCGTCGTAACATCATCAACCATCGTACTCCGAAGCTCAACTCCCCAATTAGACTCCACCTCGATTAGGCTACATCACACCGGTTGAAAAATCGCATGTTGCGTGAAGAAGGAAGTCTTGTCACCTTGGGACAACCCTCATGGGTTCGTACCCTTGAAAGAGGCGAATGCCTGGAGCAGCTCCTCGGTCCCTCTAAACGGACGAAAATAAACCCAGCTAGTCGAGACAGGATCATATAATTACTACCTGCTTAATCTACAATAAAAAGTGTAGCGGGTATTTATTTCTATGGTAGCGGCATTTTTTGTACTCAACAAATTCATTTTCAACAAAGCCGAGGCAGATTATATCAACGTAATGTTCTGCACTGCAGCACGGATCACGAAAAGCTAACTGTGGGCTGCTGATGCTGCATGAAAGAAGATCAAACTCACTATCGCATTTGTAATAGTACAAATCATAATAACAGCCGATAATATAGTCCACTGTCGTACCGTATACGTTATTCAACGTATTAGTTGATCACTGGACTATACGATAATCCATCATTTATGGAGTAAATACCTAATAATTAGGCTAATTAATTCGTTGTATGATTGTACATCTTCTAAGATCGGAAGGCTCCACAAACTCCACTATGTAGGTTGCAGTGATGCGCAGTACGCTGCGGATTATATCAAGCATCGGCGACGCAGCATGGCTAGCACAAGTATGCGCGCGGGGCGACAAGCGAGATGCGCGCGACATAGGTATTGATGTCTCGTTCATGTTAGTATTGAGAGAAAGAAAGAAATGCTTTCTCGAGGGGCGAGCTATATCGCGGGCACGGTTGTGCTAGCCGTGCAGGTTGCGTTATACTGATAAGTTAAAATTGTATTAATTATATAAACCGCGCCAACAACAGATAAAAAATTATTTGACTTGACTTTCAGTCATGACAGGCGTTCGGTTTTCTGCCAGATATCTAACAAAAAGGCAAAAACCGATAATTTGATAAATTAAAAGCACTCGTAAATGTAATAAAGAGCCAAGAAAGAAATAAACGTGAAGAAATACTCAAAGCTAAACAGACCAATATGAAAAATAATATCGTAAATATTGAAGAGCCCCTTCAAAGAAAACCTAATGGAAGATCCATTAATAATAGTCATTAATTTGGCAAATGCAAGTAGCGCCCTTAAAATTTTATTATCAGCCCGCTGTACATCATAAGACGTGCCCAGCTTGTTTCAAAGGGCAAAGAGAATAAATGAAAATTGCCGCCCTTAAGAACTTCAAAACTCAAATACTAAGATAACGTAGATTCGTTTTGGCAACTCGAAAAAAGTCATTAGACCTAATGGTAGCTACAACCCTTTTATTATCAGATCGTAACCGGCGCAAACTCTTTTCAACTCTTGGTTGTAAACATTTGACTTTTGTATAAAATTAAATATATTCCATTACACTTCAGTGTTCTGTTGAATAAGGCTGCCTCTTTGTAAGGGATGCTTTGTTTCGTGCTAATACAAAGTGAATGCATGAGATATTTTGTTGGATAATGGAAGTACAATTACATAGACGAGGGTGAGGACTATACAAAGTTCTGTTTAAGCTTTAACGTTCTGTGACAAAAGTCATTTCGCGACAGAATATTTGCAGGCATTTGAATGTTTTGCCACTAGTTCTACTCACTTATGGACGTTTTTAGCTAACTATAAACAACATAATATTCAAACTTACGTTCCCCATAAACCATGGGCGTATTATATAGAGTTATTTTTTATATCGTTCATTTATTTATTTTCCGCCGAGTCAATTCTGAATTTTATGCAAACGAAGGAGAGCTTCTGCTAGTTTTTAAATAAATATACAAAGCTATATTAAGAATATCGCCTTACGATTTCCATAACGCCATAAATTCATTGATCTAAAGCAGTTACTAATCCGTATTAGATACCGTAACATGTGTTTAGTGGCCATTATTCATAATAGAAAGACCCCTATTAGTGTCTCGACACTGATGATCTATCTCCATGAACAGTATAGGATAATGTCTAAGCCGTATTAGACATATACATAGATTTCATTTGGCATCTGGCTTTTCCCGCTTGCCCACGACTTCGTCCGTGAGGAAATTGTTTTAGGGCATTTTCTCTTTTTTCCGAAAGTATATTTTAAATGACATCCCTAATGTATGAAAGCTAGTACTACGGAGAGGTCAAGTTGTATCTCTGGATCTATCCAATCGAATTAGATGAAACATGGCCTAGGTTTCAAGTTGGACCCCAAACTACAAAACTGTCAAAAACCCCATTTAAATCTATTTGGCGCCATTTGCATATTTCTTATAGTTTAGCTGGTCGGTTCTACATCAGGTGTGCCAGTTTCTAAAATCAAATATGACCTATATATTGCCCAGGCTTAATAGCTATACAATAATAAAGTTGAGTACAGTAGTTCCGGAGATTAGCGCGTACAAAAAGACAAACAGAAGGACAACATTTAAAAAAAATCCTTAAGGCCTTGCCACATACAAAGCTCGGCGCGAGCGCGGCGTGAGCGCGGTGCGATATTTGCTAGGCAACCATCGCGCGGCGCGTTATTTGCTAGGCAACCATCGCGCGGCGCGATGGTTGCCTAGCAACTATCGCGCCGCGCGATGGTTGCCTAGCAAATAACGCGCCGCGCTCGCGCCGAGCTTTGTATGTGGCAAGGCCTTTATTCTATTACTATTTCTTCATCGCCCTAAATTATTTTTTGTAAATATATTCAATGTACAGACACACTAGTTTACTGATTAATAATATATATAGATTCCGAAAGCCGTGCCAAGCCAGGCCAGCTTAAACATTATCAAGGTTTACGACGTCAGTTCAACAAAGACGCGATTTCAATACGCTGAGTCAATCGCCTCAATCCTACCAATCTATAGTAAAACAAAACACCGCCGTGTACTCCCAACCGTACCTAAAAGCAATAGAATCTTCGGTAATCCATTTACCGTGAACATATCTATTGCCCAATCTCAGTCACCGCCGGCTCCTGGCCCAATTGCAAATGGGATTGACGGCCTCTTTTGATGTTTAATCCCCAACACTAAGGCTTTTTGCCGAAAATACATTTCCTATGGGGACGACCAGGTTTCCATTTTTGTATCCGAGACACGTGTCCACGGGGAGCTTCGATATTGTTTACGTAGGTACCTACTACAGAACCTCCTTTATTTTTAATTCGGGCTATAAAGACCGGCTGGCGACATTGTGGTTAGATACAAATAGATCGGAAAGGTATTCGGTAAGGAATAAAATGTAGATCTGGAGGAGTTTGGGTGTTGCAAATTTACACTTTACCAAATCCTGCACAGGTGGAGGTGGCTACAAAATATGGACATAATTTAAAACAGAGTTGCTTCCCGCCGTTTGTCCCAAAGCTTAGATCTTTGAACTGCGTAACGGCTTTAATGTAGTTTTCAACACGGTTTATAAACAAAAAAAAGGTAGGTAGGGTAAAGGTAGGTAGATAAGATAAAATTGAAAATTATACTTCGAACTGCAATTCGAATTATACTTCAAGTTAAGGAAAGGGAACATAGCATACTCTACTTATAATGGCTAATTTACATAGGTAAAGGACAGTGGTGTGTGACAGTAACAGTAGTGACAGTACTTACGCTCTACGGACTCGCTACTGCCCGATAGGTTTACACCGGTGTAGTTGTTGACTTTACTTGTTAACTACGCTAAACACTTAGCCAATGTAAACTAGCCCTAATTAAGCTATTCCTCGCAAACCGGGCGCCTGGAGTTACAGCGAAATACTGATAAGCCGTATTGCTGTTTTGCTACCATTCTATCCCAACGCGACGACCCAATTCACAATCAGAACGTATAAAGATACGCCGTTTTTTTTCTTGACGATCTGAGTGGTTCAGTTGGTTGACATGCCACGTCTGCCTCTCAGAGTTCAATTCCCGGCCAGGCAAAAATTTAAATGATTAATTTTCATTTCTGTTACGGGTCTGAGTGTTATATCTACACTAATATTATAAAGAGGAAAGATTTGTACCTATTTTTGTATGTTTGTATGTTTGTATTGACTAGGCTTCGAAACTACTAGACCGATTTCAAAAATTCTTTCACTGTTGGGAAGCTACACTATCCGCGGGTGACATAGGTTATATTATATTTTCTAAAAAATTACAGATCATTAATAAAACTCCAATAATGTAACCCAAGGTGTAAAAAAATACCCAAAAAATTCCTTACATCGCGTGCGCTGCTAAAACTATTGATGATAGAACAAAGTAATGTACTACGACTTTGCAGAACACATCATTATCTACAAAAAGTGTCGCGACAGTATATGTCTAACTATTATAGTTATGTCACAATAAGTGTTCTTTTATTTTCAAAATTTAATTGAAATGCCGCCGCTAAAAAACGCTCTTTATTTGTACCTTGGTATTAATCCTTATCAAAATAAATTACTTCATATTCACGACTGCTTCAATACCTTTATATAACTTTTTGAATTATTCAATTCAGACATTCCATTCGAAAGATATCACGAGTTTAAAAATGTGAATATTAGAAAAAAGTCGCGTGTTCGCCGCTCAGTCCGCTCGGCTATCTAGGCAGCACGGGGTACGGACGGGAGGGGAGTCAATGTCAAGAAATACGGCCGTCAGGAGCCGGGTCGCCCCCTTCCCTCTAAAATGGTTGAGGAGACGGTTGGAACTTTTGTGATCGTAATATGGTGTCCTGTTTGTAACGGGACACTACTCAGTACATACTTAAGTATAATATAATTACTTCATATTATAAAACGAAGTCCCACGCCGTGTCTTACTGTCATTCTGTACGCGATAAACTCAAAAACTACTGAACGGATTTTCATGCGGTATTCACACACAGACTACATAGTGCGGTTTTAGACAACGTGATTCATGACGAAGGTTCAGGTGTATAATTTGTTAAGGTTTACTACCCGTGCGAAGCCGGGGCGGGCCGCTAGTGTTTAATAAGTATGTATTTTAAAAATATATAACTCAAACTCAAACTCAAACTCAAATACGTTTATTCAGTTTAGGTTTTTACAAACACTTATGAACGTCACAATTATAATATAAAATGAATACTAGGCACCACAGCACCATCGAGCGGACAACGGTTACTTGGATAGTATTAGGGCCATATAAAAAAGAAAACAAAAAATAGGCAGCCAAAGATTACATTCTTTGTCCACGACACTGTGACATTGACAGTCACGTAATGTCATTTGATATGTCACCCCGCCACCGAGCGCATTGATGATGCCGCTCGCCTGTATTGTGATTAACTAGTACAAATCTCACTAATTACTAAATATGCAAATATATACTGAATTGAGTGAGTTACAAACAAACAATAACGTACCCTATGGTAAGTACATACAAAGAAATGTATACAATGCAGTCACAATATCAGTTTAGTAACCTAACTTTCTCTTTATAGGTTATTTCATACAAAATTAATTACTCGACAATACAGTAATTCAAGCAGAAAATACTAATGAATACAGAGTACAATTAAATACAAAAAGCTGGAACATATAATTCCCTCAAAATACGCATTTATGGTGAAAGTGAAATGACTGCTGGTAAGTATCATGTAATATGTCATGTATTTAAGTATTATGTCATGTAAGTATAATGAAGTCAATAGTTTATTTAAATTAATTAAAACAACATACCTACTGCATGTATTAATATTATTATGTAAATATCATTGAATATAGTCCCTGTTATTAAATTCCTAATTATCATTTCAGCTCACGCTAGGATAATGTCCAGGGATTTTTGTCCTCGATGAAGTCAGCAATTTTATAGTATGATTTCTTAAGTAGTTTGCTCTTAAGCCAAGATTTGTACTTATGAAGAGGCAATTCCTGGATGTCCTGCGGTAATTTGTTATAAAAAAGAACACAGTGGCCAACAAATGAAGACTTCACTTTTGTCAGTCTGAAGCGTTCAGTGACCAACCTGTTTCTGTGTCTGGTATTGTAATTATGAGTATCTGAATTTTTATTATAATTAAAGTTATTTTTATATATGTAAATAAGGTTGAAATATATGTACTGACATGCTACGGTTAAAATATTAATTTCTTTAAAAATATCTCTCAATGAGACCCGAGGACCCAAACTGTATATGGATCTGATTGCCCGTTTTTGCAAGATAAAGATATCTTGGATATCAGCTGCCGAACCCCATAGCATTAATCCATAGGCCATTATGCTATGAAAATAGCTGAAGTATACTGTTCTCGCTGTTTCAATATCAGTGAGACTTTTAATTCTTTTAATTGCATAAATTGCAGAACTCAATCTATTACTTAGTGTAGCAAGCTGATGTTTCCATTGTAGTTTCTGATATATAGTATAAGTAGTTTATCAGCTTTCTGGCACCAATAACACAAGCTTTGTTTAATTTGAGCGCTATTTGAGCGAATTGTCCTAGCATATTTAATTATTTAATAATACGAGAAAGTGTTTCACGTAATTTGAAGAAGATATACACAATTTGTTGGTGGAGTGTGTCAGGCAGAACTGAGTCGTTACGTTGGTCAAGGACAGTGACTTGTGACAGTAACAGTACGCTACTATCCGATCGGTTTACACCGGCATAGTAGCTCATTTTACTTGTCAACTTCTGAATACTTTTTGTTTTGGGTAGGTAGCTGCAAAAGTGCTATTGTTTCTCCTTTACCGAAAGAAGCCACAGGATAATAAAGAAGGTAGGTTCAAGAAGTTATTATTTTATCTGTAAAAAAAAGAAACAGGAAATGTATATAATACGTCATTTTATAGCCTTCCTATAAACTGTATACAATGCTTGAAATCGGCCACCGATGTGTGAAACAAATTTTATTATACACATTTCCTAGGAATTTTATACATTTCCTAATCAGATCCAATTATACCAAAAGTAAAATTTTTCGGAGCGACCATATTAAAAACTACCGCGCGTTTGCAAAAGACTTGAAACTGTGTAAAATGATTGGCAGAATCAAAACATTCATTTCCTGCTTCTGCTTAGGAATTACATACAATGCCTAGGAAATACATATATTTCCTAGGAAATGTAGACCGTTGACAAATCATTGACACATGACATTTATAATTGTATTAATATTTTGAAATTAAGCCTAATTACATAGAACTGTTTCCATTGAACATTTTGCCATACCCACATGGGTTTCATGATGTAAGTACATTAAAACTGAAAGATCTTTTGTAACCTCATGAATGCAATAAATACATTGATTGATTGAATCATTTTTCACATTTCCTGAATTGCCAAACTTTTTACCATACCCCCATAAAAATAAAGAAACTTACTTGAAGAAGTAGGTGCCATTGTTGAATCCGAAGAACGGCACGGTGTACGTCAGCATCCAGATGTTGCCACCTCCGCAGTCGTAGTACGGCTTCGACCACTTCCCGTCCTCGTAGTTGACTGACAGGATGACGTCGGGCTCGCGCTGCGTATGCGCAGTGTCGTTGTGCGCGTACGTGTTGAAACCTGTACAGAGAAATAATTGTGATTGATGATCGTCATCGAGACGCAACAGAGTAATGTTGGATTTGGAGAGACATCTTGGCGTTAATTTCTTGGTTGTGCTCTCGCGCACGAGGCCCCGGGTCCGCCTTGACTATGATCCAGGATTTGGCAGATTAGGTAATTATGGTGGAGCGATTGCCATCTGACCTCCGTGACCCTGCTTGCAGGGGAACCTGATGAGATTTGATCCTGGTTACCCATCAGTTGCCTGAATATGCAGGTTTCATCACGATGTATTCCCTCAGCATAAGATCAGTGTTCGGTCAGCAACAGTTAGTGTTCAACTATGTACATAACTAAGAAAAGATTAATTGGTACATGGCGGCAATCGGGCTCGTACCCGGTACCTCGGGGTTTGAGTCGTACCCCTTAACCATTAGGTGACCAATGCTTCTAATTATAATAATGAATTTGGCTCAAAAAAGGAGCTAATATACCGAGAATAGGGACACTACTGAAGAAGAGACTGACTCCCTCATCACATAACTGTATTGAAATGTTTTTCCTTTTTCTATTCAATAGTACATGTTACCTAATGTATTTTTTCGTCAATCGAAAAGGAAACGAATAGCAGATTTTATAGACGGTTCCATAAAAAAGCTTTTCATTATGATACAACGACACCCTTTGGCACCCTTACGAATAGAAAATGAATGTACTTGCTAAACAGACAATTGCTTTAGATAAATGTTAACATTATTTTAAAAGCTTTCTTGTGGCAACCAATTATTTTAATTTTAATCCAATTTTCCCTTTAATGATAGGCGCAGAGAGTACGAAAACCATTTCTGCGAATTCTCTTTGGATTAAGATTGAAAACGCGGTCTTGATAATTTCGGTAATGATATAATAATGTCTCAACATATTTATAGCGTCGGTGGCTGAGCGGTTAAGGTATCCGACTCGTAAGCGATAGGTACCAGGTTCGAGTCCGGCTGCGGCCATGTACCAATTACTCTTTTCTGAGTAATGTACATTAGTTAAATACTAACCGATGCTCTTAGTGTGAGGTAAAACAGCGTGATAAAACCTGCACATTCAAGCGACTGAATGTGTAACCATAATCTAATCTGGTCAGGTTCTCCTGGTAGTAGGGACATGGAGGTCAGATGGCAGTCGATCTGCCAAATTCTGGATCATGGTCAAGGCGGACCCCGGGCCCTCATGCGCTAGAGCACAACCAGGACATTAACGTCAAGATGATTATTTTTATTTGTAATGTCTCTATTTATAGGCATCCAACTACATACAATAGGAAGTCGTAAAAATAGACTAATACAATAATTTACCGCCAAACAACGTAGGCTCAGAATACTTAACGAACCTTGCGTATCTAAGAATTACCGCACCAAAAATAGCCCACAAGAAACACACATACGCCAGCCTTTCCTAATAAAGGTAATCCAAATTGATCTATCCCCAATTATCATGGACAATGAAAGAAGCGAGGATCCAATTCTACATCCAAATTAACGCATCAGATTCCAATCTGGGTCTCACATGACGGCGATTATCCAAATGGAGAAATCAATGCTACCGCCAACGAGGACGGTGAAAGACTCGTCCCATCAATTGAGTGTTAATAAAGGATGGACGGCCAGAAGTGGCCAAAAGATAATTGGAGGAAAATTGGTCAGAATGAGGTGCGGAGGTTTATACCTATAGCTTGTACGGATATGGAAGGGATCCGATTGGGGTCACGAGAGCGTATATTTTAATCTACATGGTGTGGTGATTGTGGACTAGAATTTAGAATCAACAGCTTCGCTTTTTTATGCTATGTAGTTTTTTTTTTTTTTTATGTTTCTTACCTACTAGACTAACAGGCAAGCGGGCCACCTGATGGAAAGTGGTCACCGCCGCCTATAGACATCAGCAACACCAGGGGAGTCACCAATGCGTTGACAAACGAGCAGACTGCCTTCCTGATGGTGAGCGGTAACTGTCGCCTATCAAATGACAATAGTGGGGTAAACTAGATCGTGGGTTTTCCGACGTTATTCTGTTAGTTAGGTTATAAACAATCCGGTTTTTATAGTACTACTAGTGGGCCAGACGCGACTTCTTTCGTGTGGCGTCCTACCCATACACTACTCCAACCCTACACTAACCCTACATTACCCTACCCCTACTACAACTTTGTATTACCCCACCCCTACTTCTACCCTACATCTAATTTATCCGTATGTAGGGTATGTACATACCCTTTTTTCTTGCTTGTTAGCCTTCATCTTCAATCAGTTTATAAAGATCTAAGCATGACAGATGGCGGCAAGACATTTTGTTTTATACAATGTAAAAAAATATCCGAAATTGGAATGAGTTCCCAGCCACAGTATTTCCTTTTGATGAATACATGGGACTTTTCCAGAAATATATTAGAGGTCTCTTTAGAGTTTGGCAACGCATTGATTATACGCTTTGTGTAGTGGATATTCATTTACCGCGGTGACCATTTCCCATCAGGTAGCCTTTTCGCTAGTTTGCCTGCCGCTTAACTTAATATTAAAACTGTTATTCGTATTAAGACGAAGTGTTTCGTATGTAGTATACCTACTACATAGTAGTAGTAGGATGTAATATGCCGACAGTCGAACGACCACTTAATTTATTTCTTCAACTTGTACTACATGGCCTATAGATTGGTATTTTTAACTATTGAGATTGCGTGTAAACTGCCTTTCAACAAAATATTATTAGGAGATTTAATTTTTGTTCTTTAAATGCTATAAAAGCAGAGTGTTCCTTAGCAGCGGTTTCACTTTCTCGGTGTCGTTTGACCTGGACGGATCTCGCTCGTTTGCTGGCTGACAAGGTACCCTCTGTTTCGTATTTTTATTTTCTTATTTTCTGTGTATTTTTGCAATGCGTTGTTGTTTCGTTTTAGAATTAGCCTAAGTTAATATTTTTGGAATTAATAATAAACCATTGTCTGATTTGTACACTCAAAGTTTGTTTTTTTAAAGCAAATTCCTCTTCTTTGCTAAAATCAGAAGTGGGATCTGTTCTAAAGCCTTGACGTTAAGCCATTTTTGACAAAATTTTGTTTAAACTAAACGGAACAACAACCAGTGTTTTTTGTGAGTTTTTGCCGTAACTGTGTGCTATGCCGCGTCCACGCCAGTCGCGGTCCAGGTCAAAACGACATCGTCGCGGGTCGCGTACCAGGTCGAGGTCTCGTGGCCGGTACTCGCGAGACCATCGCAGGAATAGGTCTCCGCCACCCCGTGGTGAACGTCACCGTAACGATAGCCATGGTGGATCCCATACCCGCGAACGTTGTCGAACTACCCCCGCGCGCTCACAGTCGCGTCAAAGTGTCAATTCGCATCGATTGATGCGGTCGCCGTCGATCCGTGTCTCACGTTCTCGCTCGCGATCTAATCGTCGTGAGAGTAATCGTACTCGCACCCCACCGATTTTGCCTAACATTCAACAAACACTAGGCACAATTTTAACTCGGTTGGAAGCACTCGAAGGTAATAACGCTAATTCCACAGCAACTCAAAGTGCGCCTAGTGAAATGACGGTGTGTGCGAAAACGATTGTAGATGCTATAACTGCGGTAGTACCGACGCGTTCACAATCTTACTTTATTTCTAATTTCGACCCTAACGTAAATAACATAGACTCGTGGTGCCAGGAAGTAGATCGCGCTAGGCAGAGTAACCGATGGGACGATAACGAGTGCTTATCACGAGTAGCTAATTGCTTGAAGGGCGACGCCAAGACATGGATCAACGAATGGGTAACCAATGACAGGTCTTGGACCAACTTCAAACGCGAATTTATATCTCTTTGTCCTCGCAAGCTGGATTTTGCGAATATACTGTACGAAACAATGAATAATACGTCTGATAAGTTCTCAACTTATGCTGAGTATGCACGGCGGACATTGCTGCGTTTGAAGGTGGTCCAAGGACTTAGTGAAGACCTTATGACTCAGATTACCATTCGGGGCATTACGGACCCACATGTCCGAGCGGCCGCCGCTAACGGTGACTTGAATACCGAGAATTTAGTCTCATTTCTGTCAATATATGTCAAACCTAGCTGCTTAAAGACTGACACGCGGACTTCCAATATCAAAAAGCCGACAGTGCCCACTAGGGACTCTGTTTCTAAGTGTTTTATTTGTCACCGCACGGGTCATAAAAGCTTTCAGTGTAGGAAACTAAAAACAGATTCGGAGTCTAAACCTAGTACGAGTACGTCACAACTTAATTCTAAGCCGGAGGGTAAAAATTGTTTGTTCTGTAAAAAACCGGGCCATACTGAAGATCGTTGTTTCGCCAAACAGCGCTCTAGTTCGCGTAATACCCACAATGTCAATTTATGTAAGGACGTCGTTAAGTCTAACTTAAGAAGCGATATAGTGACCGCCGTGATTCAGGGTATTCCTGTGGACGTTTTAATTGATAGCGGAGCTCATAACGTCTCCTTGATATCCTCCGATGCTTTAAAATATTTTTCATGCAATATGAGACCCTACACCTGCACAATACAAGGTATAAGTAACGACAAAATTGACGTTACTTCATGCCTTACATTAGTCTTGGAGTTCGATGAAATTTCTATCGAGGCCGACCTCGTAGTCGTGCCCGCTAGCTGCATGAGCACCCCGATCATCATAGGAACAGATATTCTTAATCGCGACGGTATTACATACGTGCGAACGAAAGATCGACAATATCTCACTCACTCGAAAGTGAACGTTAATGCTTGCATTACTGGCCGTAGTGCGGCTGACGATTTGCCATTAAATACGCCCTTAGAGCCAGGACGTAATCGCGACGCTTTGCAAGAGGTCATCAATGAGTTCTCTGATTACCTTATATCTGGCACCGCCACGACTACCGTCAAAACGGGCGAGATGCATATTAAGTTAACCGACGATACCCCTGTCACTTATCGTCCATATAAATTAGCCCACCATGAAAAATTAAAAGTTCGGGAAATCATTGATGATCTAATGCAAAAGGGTATAATCCGAGAGTCTGAGTCTGCGTATTCTAGCCCAATTCTTTTAGTGAAGAAAAAAGACGGATCAGACCGCATGTGTGTGGATTTCCGCGCACTTAATCGCGTAACCGTCAAGGATAGGTATCCCCTACCCTTGATAGAGGATCATATTGACAGATTAGGCAGTTTTGAGTACTTTACATGTCTCGACATGGCTACGGGATTCCACCAGATCCCCTTAGACCAGGATTCAATCCCAAAAACCGGTTTTGTCACGCCTGAGGGGCATTTTGAGTACTTAAAGATGCCTTTTGGACTCTCTAATTCACCCATCGTATACCAACGAATAATAAACAACACGCTAAGACGGTTCATTGACTCCGGCAAAGTGTTAGTGTATATCGATGACGTCCTGATTATGAGCTCGACCGTCGAGGAGGGAATCCACTTACTGCGCGAAGTTTTGCAAACCTTAACCGATGCTGGCTTTTCCATTAATCTTAAAAAGTGCTCTTTTCTGTCAAAAGAAATTGAATATTTAGGAAGAGTCGTCAGTAAAGGCCAGGTTCGGCCGAGCAAACGTAAAATTGATGCTTTAGTAAACGCGCCTATCCCCGCTAACGTCAAACAGGTACGCCAGTTTTTGGGCCTTGCCGGGTATTTTAGGCGGTACATTGAAGGATACGCAAATAAGACGGCGTGTATTGCTCATTTAACGAAGAAATCGGTCAGTTTTGAATGGGGCACGGAACAGGAGCAGGCGCGTCAGTTTCTTATTAATTGTCTCACTAGCGAACCAATATTGGCAATATTTGACCCTAATCTACCGACAGAGGTTCATACAGATGCCAGTAGTGCGGGATACGGAGCAGTTCTGCTTCAAATTCACGAATACAATAAAAAACGTGTAGTCGCGTACTTCAGTAAGTCCACACAGGGTGCGGAGAGCAGATACCATTCTTACGAACTGGAAACCCTAGCAGTCGTGAAGGCGTTGCAACATTTCAGGCAATATTTAATTGGCATTCAGTTTAAATTAGTCACCGACTGCAATGCGCTTAAGTCGACAGAGCGTAAGAAGGATCTGCTTCCACGCGTGGCTCGGTGGTGGATTTATCTTCAGGATTTTACTTTTACCATCGAATATCGTAAGGGAATGATGATGTCCCATGCCGACTACCTTAGTAGAAATCCCGTTAATCAGGTAAATCAGATTTCGCGTCCACGTAATTGGGCTGAGATAGCACAGTCTGCTGATTCCGAAACTAGTGAGTTGTTGGAGAAACTTCGTGAAGGTAATTTAGATGATCGCCGTTACGTTGAGCGAAATGGCGTTCTGTACTATAGGTACAATCCCATAGGGGAAGAGAGCAGGATTTTGTGCTATATACCGCGTGGACATCGATTGTCTTTGTTACGCATATTTCACGACGAACATGAACATGTATCTAACGAGAAGACTTTAGATTTAATTTTAAAGCATTTTTGGTTCCCTGGTCTGCGTTCTTTTGTTAAAAAATATATTGCGCATTGTTTAATCTGTATTTCAAAAAAACGTGTACCTAGGGCACCACGACAACCTATAACATCTTGGGCTAAACCGGAACTGCCGTTCGACACGCTACATGTCGATGCATTGGGACCGCTGCCAGAGTCCGACGGATATAAGTTCGTTTTGATAATTGTAGACGCATTTACGAAGTATTCGCTATTGTACTCGATACGTAGGCAAGATGTCACTGAACTCCAACGGGTAATGACAAATGCAGTTGCATTATTTGGTGTGCCAAAATTACTTGTGACCGATCGCGGACGTATGTTCGAATCTTCAATTTTTACCAAGTGGATCAGCGACATGGGGTGTGACATACACTATATCACGCCGGAAATGCACCACGCGAATGGGCAAGTGGAGCGATATGTTCGCACCGTCTTAAACATGATCCGCATAGAGACGAATTATAGGAATGCTCAATGGTCGGACACACTATGGAAATTACAGCTTGTGTTAAATATAACAAAACACAAGACCACGCAACATTCCCCGCTCAACTTGTTAATTGGCACAGACAGTACAACACCCGTTATATGCTCGTTGATACGAGATTTGGCAGTCGATGGCTCTCGTCCCAACCGGGATGCTTGGCGCGAGATGTGTCGAGGTCGGGCGATTGAACTATCGCGTAAGAACCAACGACAACAGGACAGTTATGTCAACAAGGACCGGCAGGCTCCTCGCCGCTTCAATGTGAACGATCTTGTTTTTGTAATCAAGTTTTCGCAGGCTACAGGAAAACTCGATCCTGGCATGAGAGGACCGTATAAGGTTCTGAAGGTGCTGGCCAGTGGCCGGTACGAATTGAAGTTGCTGAGCGGTTCCTATGGGAAGACAACACAGGCTGCGGCCCAATACATGGTCCCATGGAAAGGGGAGTGGTGCCCCGAGACATGTGCAGCTTTCTTTGATGGTGAGTATGCACATGGTGAGCCTGAGGCTTTTTGTGGTTGCTTTCGGGTCTTTGACTCGTGGGGATTCATGCGTGGATCAAAAGCACCATTGGTACTGATGCTGCGGTATCGGTATGAGACCTACTGGTGCTGCGGTATCAGTAGGTACAGTTTCTGCGGAAACTTGCTTTGGTTTCTGCGGAAACCTGCTGTGATTTCTGCGGACACAGCTTTTGCATGCGAGACGTCTCGTTAGGAGGTTTTGTGAACGTGGAGTGTATGAGTTTGCTTTGTGATGGTTGTACGGGGCCTTGATAGACAGATGTATGGAGAGGAGTGCCATAATCAGTTGTCTGTTTCAGATGATTATAATCCAGAACAGCTGTCCATTGAGCCTAATGAAGGGCGCGAAGAGAGCGCGCCTCCGACATCACAACTAAATGATGACGCCGTGGCGGGGCCTTCGTCAGCTTCGCTGCCAGTCATAGAAACAGAAGCTGAGAGCTGAGCGATCGTTGCGCCGGGACGTCGCAAGATCAGGATAGGCCGTATTAGGAGATTTAATTTTTGTTCTTTAAATGCTATAAAAGCAGAGTGTTCCTTAGCAGCGGTTTCACTTTCTCGGTGTCGTTTGACCTGGACGGATCTCGCTCGTTTGCTGGCTGACAAGGTACCCTCTGTTTCGTATTTTTATTTTCTTATTTTCTGTGTATTTTTGCAATGCGTTGTTGTTTCGTTTTAGAATTAGCCTAAGTTAATATTTTTGGAATTAATAATAAACCATTGTCTGATTTGTACACTCAAAGTTTGTTTTTTTAAAGCAAATTCCTCTTCTTTGCTAAAAATATATATAAAACATCTAAAAATGACTCAATTAATTTGTCACACAGTTACACTTTTCACATGAACTAAAGCACGTGTCTTTTATTAATTGCTGCAATTACTGTCCTTTTCAATTTATTTCACTTCACTACAGCGCACATTACAGCTATGGCACACAGTTTTAATTTATAAAGTTTAAAATCTATCAGCGAAGACCTGTAATTGGCTTTCTGTTTCGTATGAATACTAATATTATGTTGTAATATGGCTGTTGGTCTTACGAATAAATTAAAATAATATAATATAAAAAAATCTCTAGTGTAGTATGACGTCCGTGTTTTGTCAGGTCCGTGCACACACCGGAGCACAACCGGGACATTAACGCCAAGAGTCTTGATTGATTGAGTGGAGGTACTCTTACAACTGTATCCTTACAACTTAAAATATCCTATTTGCGCTTAGAAAATAACGGCGGTGACCACTTTCCATCAGGTGGACCGCTTGCCTGTTTGTTTGCCGTATTACATATAAAAAAACACTCAAGGTCAATGCTCTATTTTTGTTTACCTTTTCCGTGACCTTTATCGAAAGAGGTCACAGTTAAAGCGCTCTTCTACTTACTGAAAACGTATTACCTACACACGTTTCACGCTGAATTAATACAAATGTTTCGTACATTTCTTAGAAAAAACATTTCGTTTTATCTCACACACAAAGGGTCTCTAAGCCTATTCAGAGAGATAAAGGCGATTTTCATGTTGTTTGACGCCACTAGGAGCGGGTTCGGGTGGAACCGTAACCGACTTAGAGTTTTATACAGTTGTTTATTTATAGCCTTATAAGGTAACATACCTACCTAATAGTTATTTATATTGTTCTCCTTTTCAAAAGAATTTCTATAGTGCACCGACAGAAAAAGTCAGATAAGCTCCGACCAAGTTATACATACTCAAACATTTTCTACTATTTAATTAAAATAATGCTTTGCTGTCATATGTCAATGGATTTTGTAATATAGTGTAAATAAATGAAATCGAATAATTTCTGTGCGAAAAGTATTTGCAATAAACAGACACAGTTGCCTCATCATCATCGTAGTGTTAATGTTCCGGTTCTGCTCTCGCGCGAGAGGGCCCGGGGTCAGCCTTGACCATGATCCAGGATTTGGCAGATCAGGTAATTACAGTGGGGTGACTGTCATATGACCTACGTGACCTTGTTAATAGGGAAACCTAACCGGATTGGAACATAGTCGCCTGAATGTGCAAGTTTTCCCTCACGGTAAGAGCATCGGTTAGTTTTCAACTAAGAAAAGATTCATTGATACAGTGCTGCCAACTGGAGTTCGAACCCAGTGCCTCTGGGCCAGGAAGTCAGACCCCTTAACCATTAGGCCACCAAAACAGATACAGTTTCCCTATAAGAAAAAGTATCTTTTCGAAACTATAACGAAAATAGACGCTTAAAATACACCCAAACGCTCAAACTCGTTGCAAATTTCGAGAAGCATAAAGTCTCCATCTCAAGCTATATATAAAAAAAAATACCGATCCTTACAATATAAATTCTTGTTCGTATAAGGAATCCCAATACTAGAGCGGGAATACTGATATATGGGGATAACGAAAATGAACGAGAACATCTGTTGCATTCAATAAGAGTGCCATCTGTGTTTATAAACGAGTTGAAATGAGTTGCTTTTAAAGTTTAATTTTTAAAAGTATAAAGAAATAAAAATTCAAATTTAGGTCGCCTGTAAGACATTTCTTTATGAATAAGCAGTTTGTGAAACTTCCTTTATTTTCATATAATTATATTGTAACTCATTGTGCACACTAAATCTATTCTTCTTCTTATCGTGTCAATGATAATTAGGTTAAAGTATGTATGTATGTATTTATGTATTACATAGTATAAAACAAAGTCGCTTCCTGGCATCTGTCACTATGTATCTATGTACGCTGAGATATTTTAAACATCGCAATGGATTTTGATGAGGTATTCAACAATAGATAGAGTGATTCAAGAGGAAGGTTTATCAGTAAGAAAAGTCGGGTAGGTATAGGTAAACTACACTAGATTAAATAAATAAGTAAACAAATAAAACATGGGGAGGGCTGTCCGTGAATACCATTTCTTAGACGTTCCCTGCGACTTCGTACCTGCTAACTTCGATAAATTCGAGTAGTCTAGCAACTGTTATTTTATTACAAGTTTCTAGAAACGAATTCTTTACTCCGTTTGCATAATTTAGAAGAATTAAGCAAACAAACAGACATATACAAAGAAACTTCACTTAACACTTTTAGAGGAGCAACAGACCAGCATTCACAATAACGTAGATGGAGTTTAACTCCCCTTCTGTTATTGTTCAAAGGATTACAGCTAATTGTAAACAACTGGCATTGTATGGAACCAGCTAACAAGGAACGATCAAAGTTGTAAAACAATTCCAGTGGTATGATATGGCTTAGACTGTTGGTACAAGGAGTTACGGTAAGGCGATGAAATTGCTTGCCTTAGTACTGTTAAAAGCTTTCAATTGTCAATATGTTTGGTCAGAAGGTACTTTCAGAATTTAATTTCAGACTCCATATTGTAAACAAGTTACGCGGAGTTAAGTTGGCTTAAGTAGCGTGTTTTCGACAAGGAGAGGAGTTGTCCCGACCAAAATTATGGACTGAAAAGATTGTGACTTTCAACTTTCTTCGTAATATTTTCCAGGTGAATAGAGTAGTGTACCCGTTAAGGCGTGATGTTGTGTATATATCTGTATATAAAGTAGCTACTTTACGAGGAAAGCAATGACTACTTATAATTTTCCGCACTTTATATTAAGGGACCATAAAATATCTATCATTTATACGCTGCTATCAAATATTTTCGAACACTAAAGACGAATGTGGTTTTCATACGTCCCACACTATTTAAATTTATTTTACTATGAAATAAAAAAATTGAACATGTATAAATGCACGTGTTATATCATTCTGTATTTGCTCTTACGGTGAGGGAAAATAGCGTGATGATAAGGCGACTGAATGTGTATCCATGATCCAATCTGGTCAGACTCCTCTGTAATTACCTGATCTGCCAAACCCTGGATCATGGTCAAGACGGACCCCGGGCCCTCGTGCGCGAGAGCACAACCGTGACATTAGCGCCAAGATGATGATAATATAATTCCGTATTTACTGGACGCTAGAAATAAAAATATAACAAAGTGCATCCGTTTAAGAAGTCACCGATTTGTGTAATAGCGACGCGACACTTCAAAAGAATCCTGCTCAAATCAGGTCTGTCCATTAATTCCCCGGAGATGAATTTTGTTCGAGAAGAAGAATAAGACGCGACTGAATGATGGGAGCCATTTAAATGATTAAGTGTAACATTATTGTCGCTCAACAAGTTTTCTGGTCCAATGGGCATAGAAGTCAAACGATTGTGTATTTTTTGCGAGGCAGTCGCTTGCTAGGAATCTTTAAAACATTCTGGTCCAACGTCGTCATGAACCGACTGTTAATGGGCTTATAAACGACGTATTTTTAAACTGAGAGATTTGAGCACTTTGGAAAAAATAAAATTTCCCGAGTGCTATTTTAGCACAAGTTTCACTTTTAAATCTGTCCCGAGTAATCACGCTGACATCAATTGAAATTTTAAAAGTGGTAATTTCATTTTATTTTATTTGGTTGAAAAGCTTACTTCAATAACTAGTATCAGACTGAAGCTTTGACTTCGGCTTTTTTTTTAATTTTAAACTATCCAGGCATTTGACCGCCATCTCACCTGGTGGTAAGTGACGATGCGGTCGAAGATGGAGCATGCCTGTCTAGGAACAGCCTATTCACTCTAGCCTTGAAGGCGTCCAGATTATAGAGATCAGGGAACACACTCGCAGGCAACGCGTTCCATTCCTTAGCCGTTCGCATTATAAAGGTTGAACCAAAGCGGCTTTCACTTCGGCAACCTTCAGCTAAAAAACCACCGTCGACGAAACCTTCAGCTTCGGCACAAAACCCGGCCGGTAGGTATCGCCGAAGGTTCCTGGCGTCTTCATTTAATAAATATTCCTATCATTCACATGATTTCAAAATTTTATTAATTTGTTAATGTTGAAATTTCCTTTTTTTTAGTTTTTTGCCTTTCTATAATATATCTACAGTGAATATAAACCTTAATTTCAATTATTAAAAACGGTTAATATTAATAATTACGGATCAGGGCGACCTATACCTAGTTTTGTAAAACTCTTGTTAGTTTTACAAAACTTCTCATAAATTTCTTGTTGTGACTTCGTTATTTATTAACTTGTAGCTTGTAGCCAATCCTGAATGGAATTTTTCAGAGCTTTTAAACATTCGTCTTCGGCTTCGGCCAGAAATTGACCTTCGGTCGGGCACTAGCAATGACGAAAATATTTATATATTAACAAAAACTAAGTATAAATTATAAAAAAGATAGTTATATAGTAATAAGAGTTATATCGCTAAAATCTCAACACTTACCTCTTCGAAACTGGTTGTGGTTCCGGATCACACGCTCCGCATTCTTGCGGGCGATGTAGAACCACTCCGAAGTGTTGCTCAAATATTTGTACTCCACTGCCAAATCCTTCGCCAGGATTGGCCCCTCTGGAAGACGGTATGCGAACGGACAAAACAGCTGATAGTCTTTATATTGATACTGATCATAACAATTCCCGGCTGCGAATATATCGTCATCGAACTCCACCATTGCAAAAACACTAGCATGTAACAAATACTCATTATGCATCACTGACGGTCCAGCGTATTTCCATAACCTAGTTAACATATTAGCTCTATTTACAGCAACGTCTGCTTCTATTCTAAACCTCTCTTGAGCATATCTGTCCACAACACCTTCACCTAAATTTAAATGTGTACCGGCTGTACAATTTTCACCTAACAAATGTTGCGTTTCTATTAACCTTAAGAATTTAGTAACAACGTCCTCATGAACACTTGGTTTTGTAACTGTGGCGTTTTCAGCCTCCGCCACTGTTTCATTTGTAATGTCTTTACTATCAGTATTTAGTAGTATATCTTCCATTGCTATCCTCTGTGTGTCATTGCTCTCATAACTGTGTTCTACGTTTAAAAAATGGTCGAGAAGTGACACGTCTTCGAGATTAGGCTCATGCCTCTGGTGACTTGTATTAGAGGAATAGTTTACAAATAGTTTTTGGAATGTATCTATGTAGCTTTCTTTGGGGGTTCCATCGTCATCCGGAGCTCCGAATGGCCTTAGTGCTGACACGACAGGATCTTCACCCGATTTGTCGATACTTTCTGTAACAAAAGAAAAACAGTACTTTAATACTATTTAATAATAATAATGTTGATTATTTATATTTGTCTAAGCAGGTGTCTAAACCTGCTTGTATCAGGAAAGAGGTCCCGTGGGAGACCTAAGAAGGGATTGATTGACATCACTAAATCGGACGCGAGAGCCAAAGGCTTACGACGTGAGGATACCGAATCGGGCAAAGTGGAGAAAACAAAGCAGGACCCTAGCAATCGCCAGGATTGACCGCTCGGATGATGATAATGATCTATATTAGTGTAAAAGTAAAACTTCATTATATTTATTTGAGGTTATTGACCCCGCTAATATGATGACACTGGCTTGAAATAAAAACAATTTGGAGATCGACATTTTGTTTTTAATTTTCTGGTTTGAAATCTGACATATATTGTTTCGAAATGCTAAAAATCCTTTCCGCTGTTATCGACATCCTATATCTAACATGTATGTAAAAGAGCACGTAAAACAAACATTTTGTTAAGTTTCTTTTTATCGTCGTTAGGAATACTGAGCTATTTCCACCCTCTATAATAGGGCTAGTTTAAGTAACAATCACGACCTTAGATTTGGCTGCATCCACACCTTCATAAAACATAATGGAGAATGCAATCAAAATAATGACGTCTCCTCATCAGATCGCCGGCTAACAAATGGTGGCAACAAACTTGGACTTTATTAAAACTCCGCGCTTCATACCTTAACCAAGCTGATGGGGTTGTATGTAAAGTCGTTTTTCGCGCAAAGGGGATTTCCAGGCAAGGAACACGGCTTGTAAAACCTTCGCAATCCGCCATAAAGGAGGATTTTGTTTATGGAGGGAACAAATAGCGAGTTTCATTACGTTGGAGGCGTGAATTGATAGCCAACATTATTTATTGGGAGCAATATTGTTGAGCGGGACTGTGGCGCGTTAGACCGTGTATAGTTTCTGTTTCCTTAATAAAGGAAGATGATGGGCTACAGACTGCCGACGGCTTACGACGCGAGCATGCTCAAGATCGAGAAAAATAGGAAAAGGGCGGAAAACAGGACTCGAGGCCGGGATTAACAGCTAGGACGATCATGATATGCTGCCCATCATAACATCTGAGCCTTTTTTACACATTTGTGGAGGCGATTATTATCTCCACATTTTGGCAGGCGGATTGATGATCGCACTCGATCGATCGATCCAATAATAATTGCACAACAGAAAGCCATGTCGCACATTTTCTCGTCTACGGAGATAAAAACTGGTCTGTATCTAAGACCTTAGTACCCAATCCTGTGTGCTTATTTTACTGGACACGTAATCTAAAATTAAGGAAAAAATACGGGACAACATTATGAACGCAGATATTAATTGAAATTAAAATCAACAAACATTATTATTGTTATTTATGCAGTACCTGCAATAAGTAGGAGAGAGCAATGTTACTATTCAAATATAAGGGATATATGGTATGATCCTGTATATACTTCATGCACAAACAGTACATTGGCGGACTTAAAGCTAAAATAGCATTATCTACCAGTCTACCAAAAGAGATAAGTTATTGAAACCCAGGACTTTTTTTATTGAAATACGGGAGCTCCAGTAAAATACAGGACAGCTTAGTAGTTAGTTGCCTGTTACAACACTTTCATTGAGTTGAAAGTCAGTGCTATATTCGATTATCAGTATCGCCACACCACATGGCAGATTTTACGATCGTCCTAATTTGTTCCACGATGAGTCGTCGTGCTAGTGGCATGAAGTGGGCGGAAATAAGTGTGATGAATGACACAAGGTCAAAAGAAGACAAAAAGCTGAAACTTTGAATGAGAGAGCCGTTTAATGATCCCTATGTAATTTTATTCGGAAATTAGTCTAGAGTCGCTATGTTACCGACGCATTGGGTTAAAAAGTCGAAAGTAATGAATTATTTTGTTGTTGTACATTCTTTTGACGAACATTTTGAGAATTCGATTATTGCGCATGCTGTTTTACACTTCAATAGCAAGTTTTTTCATTGGGCAAAATATCAACAGCTCTTAAAGCTTGATCCGTAAATATAACCTTGCCTGTTGCCGAATTTCATGATTGTAGGTTACTGGTGAGTCCCGTATAAGTTATGATAAAGTTACCCTATGAGTAACTTAGTTTGCTTGAGTTACCTGCTTGCTTACTCTAGACCCTCTTATGAGGCATTTATTCGTTGGAGTATAATATAGGTACTGGATGTAGAAAGTCCGCCATGCTACTTTGTCGTCCAAAGAAAACGTGTATGCTAAATTTCAACTCAATCGTTTCAGTTCAATTTATTCACTTGCAAGATTTGACCCACATACTAACATGTCAAGTTAAATAAAAGCTTGTTAAAAATAATAAGTAATGGTTCACTTTTTGTATGTACCGATAGCATGTTACAAACTGGTATTATAATCACGCTAGCCTGGTCGCTGTTATAACTATCAATCTTCTGAAATAAAGGGAAATTGCAGCGATTTCCACGCTTGGAAGACGTATGGTCGCAGTATTGAAAGTATTCAACAGAAAGTGTGAAATGCTATTGCCCGTTTTCTCATTTGGTGTTAATGACCCGGTTATGAACTCGCACATGAGGGTCCGGGGACCGCCTTGACTATGATCCAAGATTTTGGCAGATCAGGTAATTACAGCAGAGCCACTGTAATTACAGGGAAGTACTACTTCCCTCGACGTAAACGCATCGGTTAGCATTAAACCAATGTACAAAACTTAGAAAAGAGTCTTTGGTACAAGGCCTCAGTGGAATTCGAAAATGGCACCTCTCGCTTTCGAGTCAGACACCTTAACCACTCGGCCACCGACGCTTCTCAGTACACACGATAATCAACTTGCAAATAATAATCAAAAGCAAAGCTGAATCTGACATGGGACGTTATGGCGAACAATTTTTTGAGAGCAAATGTCGACACTTTATAATAACAACAAAAAACGTGACCAAAATAAGTCAAATACCTTACGTAATTAAAGGGGGATAAAAATATTCATTGTCCAATTTGCAGACAGCCCTGTTCAGACTGGGATTAAAAATTTCCACCCAATTATGCCCTAATGCGGACCCTGTCTGCGGTCTCAAGAAATCCGTTTACTGAAGCCAAGAGGGACTGTGTGTTACTAAATTTAATAACCTAAAATTGTTACTGTCCGTACGTGGCCCAGTGGTGAGAGACCAAAGAAAATATGGATGGATTGTGTTATGAAGGATATCAGTTTGCAAGAGGTAAGCGTTGATATGACAGCGGATAGAAAACATACTGTGCCGACCCCAAATGAATGGGATAAGGGCTGGCAAATGATGATGATGATGATGATGATAATATAGGCCTCAGTTACCTGAAATAAATAACTAATAATAGACAATAAATTAACTACCCACCACTGTTACTGTCCGTACCTACCATGATGTGTGGCCCAGTGGTTGTGGTGCCAACCCCAGTGCAATGACACTGTACCAATGACTTTTAACTGAGTTACATACATTAGTTGAACACTAATCGATGCTCTTACGGTGAGGGAGAACATCGTGATTAAACCTGCACATTCGGGCGATTGAATGTGTGACCATTATCCAATTTGGTCAGATTCCCTTATTAACAGAGTCACGGAGGTCAGGTTGCAAACGCTCCACTGTAATAACCTGATCTTCCAAATCCTGTCTCTTCTGAGAAAGATTTCAGTGATTAACTACAAAAGACCAAAGATACATCGAAACGAAAACGATACTGATGCGAAACCAAACAACTTACAACAACACAGTTTCTCAGCCTGCGGGGAAAATAAAGCATCAAGCCAGAGTGCCTATTGACATCTACACGGGAAAGCTCTATCAATTACGGCCGTTTCTCAGAAGTACGATTGTGCATGGTTTAAGCTGCCAATATATGCCGTGATCAAACAAGTGCGCAAGCCATAGCTGAGTTCATCAGTTACATTATTTATTTATTTATTTTATTTAATAGTTTATTGCACACAAAAATGGTAACAAAGATATGGCAAATATATACATGACACAAAAGGCACTACTTATTTCTAAAAAGAAATATCTTCCAGCAGACCTACAGCAAAGAGAACGTGACGACTGGAAGTAGTTAGTTATTCTTGTATAGGACTTTTAAATCAGGCCCGTTGATCATACTGAGCGTGAAGTGCCAATGATATTCCTACTAATAAGTACCTAATTAATAATAGAGCAAACCCTATGACGAGAATTTTTTCTGAAATATCTTTAATGTATAGACACGGCTTTTTTAGAGTTTTATAATAGTACCTATACATGCATAAATCAAGAGAAACTAATAGTATTTTGTAAATATTAATAAGTCAAATAATGCCGTTACGGTGATGGGCTACCAGAAAAGTGTATCGGAAACATTTCATACCATTTAGACGTCATTTAAACTTTTCCATAACCATCCTCTACCTTACAACCTAAGGTAGAGACTAGATCGGGAAATATCCCTACTATTTCCGAGAATTTATCGGGAACATTCCACACCATTTAGTTAGAGTATATTTAACGTTTCCTTAACTGTAACGTTACAGTCCACGTGCTCGTGCAACGAACACAAGCTGCGTGTACTATTACGGATAGAGAATTTTGTTTGCTATTACGAGGACATTGTATTTTATATTATTATACATTATAGCGGGGTATCCCGTTCGAATTGGAGCCGCCCGACTGGGGAAGTGCCTCCACCTTACAGAATACCGCAGCTAAACAATATTCTTTTAAATGTAAGGTGAGTAAGGTTTCCAGTTCTCCATGGGGTGGGAATTTGGGGAACCGTGGCTTTGGCAGTGGAGGGACTTTTGCCTTTTTGCCTCCAAAGTAACCTGTTATAGAGGTGGGCAACGCATTGGCGATACTCTTGATGTTACTCGGTGTTAGGCAGCGGTAACCACTTTCAATCTGGTGGCCCGCTTGCCTGTTTTACTACCGTATCATATAAAAAAAAATTAACGACAAGCGACGGTGGCCGGGCGGTTGAGTATCCGACCGGACCGTACCGGGTCCGAATTCCTCTGCGGCCATGTACCAATGACCCTTTTCTCACTTATGTACATTAGTTAAATTCTAACCGATGCTTTTACGGTGAGGGAAAACATCGTGGTGATACCTGCAAATGCAGGCAACTGTATTTATAAACATGGTCTAATGTGGTCTACCCTGGTAGCAGGGTCACGGAGGTCAGATGGTAGTCGCTCCACTGCAATTACTTGATCGCCAAATCCTGGATCATGGTTAAGGCAGACCCTGAATCCTCGTACTCGAGAGCCAACCGGGATATTAACGCGACCAGGATGATGGTTATGATGATGATAATGACGAAGACATTAACGATATCATGATAGAAATAGTCTGCGACTCACATATTTCACGCGCCCGCTCTGTTTTCCAAAATGCGTGATACAAAAATGGATCTTATTCTGTGAGCAATACATTTCATTTTGATCTGCTCTCTGAAGACTTAGGTTGTTTAATTAAGCAAAGGTGTAAACGGCTCTAAAGAGATAAGGAGCGTTTTGCAGCAACAACCCGTTAACACAAATTAGCAACAAAGAAAAATCTATTTGAATTTAACAGAATATCGCAGCTAAATAATACTCTTTTAAATAGTATTGTGTTTCTACCGGTGAGTAAGGTTTCCAGTGCTCGATGGGACGGGGATTTGGGGAACCGTGGCTTTGGCAGTGAACGTGTTATAGAGTTCGGCAACGCATTGGCAATATACTTGGTGTTGCTAATGTCTATAGGCAGTGGTAACCTTTTTCCATCAGGTGGCCCGCTTGACAGTTTAAAAAATCATCTATTTACCTACCCCGTAACGTTTATACTTCGCTAGGTGTAATTACGAACGTTTATAATAATCACTGAGAGTGAATCGTTGGTGAAAAAGACAGGCCGGGTTTATCCACACAGACACCCTGTCCGTTCGAATCTCCCTCCAAAATCCCATTCGGCAATTTATCATGTTTTTGCGAAAAACCCCCGTAAAGTTCCAACATAGGCCCGAACAATAAAATAGAGTGAAAAACCGGGTTCTTTGTCCATTTACAAAAGTGGATTGTGCGAGAGATTAATGAAAAATTAATTCGCAATAGGTTTTTGTTGGTGTTAATCCTCGTTTTCGCGCCCGACCAATCCTTGTCAGTGCATTAAAATTGCTTTATCGTAGTATAGATATACTTATTAAGCGGACCTACCAATAAGATGTATACTTAATCTCCTGAAGAAATAATGATAAAAGACTACATGAAGCGCACCATGATACAAAAAAGCAAACAAAGAATAAATAATCTAACCAACAGATATATATATACATCGGAAAACTCCCGACAAAATGTACCTACATTATGCTCAAATTTACATCAACTGCACTGCGATCTCCAACCCGCCTGCCAAGCGTGGAGATTATGGCAATGACCTCCCCTTTCGTGGGAGAGGCCCGAAGTCCTGCAGTGGACTGTTATGGGCTGTGATGATGATGATGATGCTCAAATATTTAATAAACTAAAGAACCGATATTAATGTAACAAGGTTCAGACCATCTCGATTGATCAACTAAGAGCCAAGTGCAGCCACTAGCAGGACCTAGGTGCTTGCGCCCCTAGCCCCGCCGCCCCGGCGGCGCCGGCGCATCACGCAGGACTACACACAATATGTTTATATTTTAAAATATTATTAGTATAGTATTTATAAGTATAGTATATAAGTAATTTACAGGTATAGACGGTAAATTTATGTAGTATATTTGTCTGGTATTTAAATTTTTAGACCGCAGCGTTCTAGACCACACTCCGCGGGACTCGCGGAAGATCAGCGCCTCGGCTCCGGCCGTGACTTCTTTTGTTGACAGGGTGTGCCACAGCACAGCAATTCCGAATAAATATATTAATTTTGTAATTTGATATATATGTTTTTTATTTGTATGATTACTGTTTATTTTATATTATGTGATTGTTGTAATGTGGTGTCCTTGTTAATCAATACATATCTTTCATTTCATTTCATTTCATTGAACTAGATTTCAAATAAGTATAAGAAATTTTTATTAAGCTATTGCATAGCTTTTATCGCGGGTTTTGAGCGCGGCGACCGAATCAAGAAATTCCGTAACGAAAAAAACCTAACACCCCCCACTCCGACCGGCACAGCGGTGCGGCGTTGAAAGCCGTGCATCGTCTAACGTCGTTTCAGTTCGCCAGACTTCGGCACGGTGTTTGTGTGCGTGCGACTAGACGTATGCGTGTAGACCAGCTGCTAACTGCTCATAACTGATTCTATCTCTTTTAGACACAATGCTAGGTGAGACAGCGTGCTTTTTGGCCGCGTCCACGAGTGAGTTCGAGCCCGCGACTAGTTGCACCTTAACGTGTATGTATATGGTACGACTGTACGAAGCTCACATTAATTAGCTCGAATTAATATAAAAAAAAATATATACTGCATTAATAAAATAAATAAATAATTATTATTGCATAAGGTGATAAAAAATGCCATGCAATAGCTTTACCGCGGCAGTCCCCGAGTACCACACGTATATTTTTAGCCGTTAGAGTATACGACTCGTAAGTTAGAGGTCCCGGGTTCGAATCCCGCTCTGGCCATGAACCAATAACTGTTTTCTGAGTTATGTACATTAGGTGAGGAAAAACATCGTGATGAAACCTGCACATTCAGGTGACTGGATGTGTAACCATGATCCAATCTGGTCAGGTTCCCCTGGTAGCAGAGTCATGGAGGTCAGATGGCAGTCGCTCTACTGTAATTACCTGACCTGCCAAATCCTGGATCATGGTCAAGGCGGACCCCGGGCCCTTGTGCGCGAGAGCACAGCCGGGACATTAACGCCAAGATGATTTTCTTTTATAAGTAACTGTTATTTACACAAACAGAAACACTGCAACACAAAAATTTAAATTACACTACAAATAATGATAACCGCATCGAAATTGGAACAACCTACAGACATGTGTCTGTACACACACAGAGAGAGAGTGATTCATACGTCAAACTTATAACAAACCTCTGTTGGGGGTTAAAAAAGAAACGTAAAAACAAATAAGTAACTATGATCTGTTTAAACTGACTTGTCCTCTTTGATGAACAAACAATGCCCAAAACCACGACTTGCCGTATCAATCACGCTACGAATGTGAATTTCAACACTGCACAATTGTTGCACATTATCCATTTAAATACATAATTTCCTTAACCAAATAAGACAAGTCAGTTTGGACCGATTATAAATAAAAGATTAAAAAAACACATTGAAACAAACAAGCAGGGACGAAATCTTCTACGCTTATCGCTTTAGCGAATTCTTCTAGCAGTATTTCATGTCTTGAACAAAAGGGTCCGAGAGAGGTCCCACTTCATCATCATACGGCGGCCACTTCCCAAACGTCCAAACTTCACCGAAAAGTGCTCAGCAAGTTTTAACGGGAGATAACTTTACGCTGTTACCGAAGTTTGAGTGAGATTTCCACAAGCTTTTTTGTGGGCAACAAGAAGTTTCCAGACTCTTTTTCCGCTTCCGGGAACTGTTCCGCGAGCTTTTCATTTATGGTTTCCGTTTAAACATGGAATCGTTGGAATGTTGATAGTTGTATTGCTCTTAACTTTTCGATCACGTGTTATCCGTAGACAAAATTAAATATTTTATTTCAAACTTCTTAATATTTTTGTAAAATTCCTTGGCGAAATATGAAAATGCTCTCCAAAGTCGAGGAAAGCAATATAGAAGCGAAACGGGAATAAAATGAAAATAGTCGCTCTGTAAATTTGCAAGAAAGACAACCCTCCAGCGTTCCAGGTGCTACTTAAAAATAACAGCTAATGAGCGAAGAGATAATAAAACGAAGTATAAGCAGCTACTGTATTGTCGGTATAAATTTTATGTTTTATAAATAATATGAGCTATGGAATTGTAGAAAATACTGTTGTGTACGTTTACTGAGGTACCGGGTTAATGGGTTATTTACGTACATGCTGAGAATATCGTCTTAACTTTTAATCCACTAATGAAAATGCCGTCAGCGAATTATTTAAGCTTAGCTATTGGCTGGGCATGATCTGAAGTGACAGCTGAAGCGTACAATTATAAACGCATACCCTATAACTAACCCCTTCGTATTGACTTAACTTAGGTCTCCAAATAATATTCTTCAAAAGTTCCTCATAGCAATTTGCAAATTATCTTAATTGTAAAAAAATGCATACACACACTCAATTATTTTGATATCGGACGGATCCATTATAAAACACAAGCCTCCCAGATTACGATTGCGATTTCTCTATAGTCTCTACTGTGTTTCATTTTACTGGTACAGTAAAACGGGCGCGAGTTTCGCACCTTAATGTCCCCAAAGGAGACCGGCGTTAAAGTAATAGATTTATCATGCAAATCTGCGATCAGCCACGGCCCATCCATCTGAATTTAGATGCGACTCGTGCCTCGGCAGTGTCTCTACTCGTTATGTATACTTGGCCTATTTAAGTTTGATTGAAAGTTTTCTATTGGTAATTGTATCTATTGGGTGCGTTTAAGATAAATGGAGTGGAGTTTAGTTGATTAACTATGGGGCAAGATTTGAAGGTTTTGTATTGAGTTGTACATTAACTGTCTTACTAATGAAAAAGTACTGATCAACATGCGTTGTATACTTACATAGTCGTTAGTTACAGTTACAAACTTATCTGGCCTAATGACGGGGTCGCTGTTGTTTAATTTAGTATTGCCGCCATATGATTTTTTTTTAATTTCAATAGTCTTGCATTTGATCTCAACTCACCTGATGGAAAGCGACGATGAGGTCGAAGATGTAGCATGCTTGTATTATTCCTACAAATGATAGTTTCAAGTTACACTCAATAACTAACACTTAAACAAACTTCATCCATATTTCATAACGAAAAACAAAGGTGTTTACAGGGTCGGCACGCGGGCGATACCCTTGGTATTGCTTCTATAAGCTACGGTAACTACTTACCATCAGGCGGGCCGTACACTTGTTTTTCTATACTTGTATACTAATATTATAAAGAGTAAATATTTGTATGTTTGTTAGATTGTGAGTTTGGTAGTTGGGGGTAATCTCTGAAACAACTGAACTGATTTTGAAAATCCTTTACTAATATGCCACATTATTCCCGAGTGTCATACGCTTCTTTTTATCCCGGCAAATAATAGGGTCCTAGGGTAGGGGATAGTAACGTTTACAGAAATGGCCCGCATTGTCACTTACCACCAGGTGAGATGGCGGCCAAAATGCCTGGCTAGTTGAATCATAAAAATAATCCGAAAACCGCGTCTGCTAGTTTTCTATATTAGAGGGAGGAAAACGAGCAAGCAACTCGCAAAAAATAACGCCAACAAACAAATACATTACGAAATAAATATACAGATAGCTGTTAAAACGGCTCGCCCCAAATGAGTCCATTAAAAACGTCTCGAAAATAATCTGTTGCCAAGCATCCACTTCCTGTCTCTGTTTGCGCAGGCCCGGAGTTGTCCCGACGAGTTATGTGTACATTCCACCGTGATTCCACCAAAAACCCGGGCCTATATCCGCAAAGCAAATATACACAGCGAGGGAAAAATCCGTCGACCAATCAGGAAATCTTACGGCGCGGCCGAGTATCTGTTATTGGGTGAAATTTTTCGGTTGGGACCGAATTTTTAGTTGGCTTTGTGGTGTTTTACAGGCCTGAGCACAATTAGGTCGTGTGTGTCCGGCAGAGTATAATAGTTCCAACCCCTTACATTCGTGGGTGTCGAATAAGGCGTCTAACGTTTTCGAGGCAAAAGATCTAGAGTCTATGTAGACCGGAAAGTGGACAGCAGCGTTTTTCATTGTTATATTTATAACTCTGTTATCTCCAATCCGCTTGCCAAGCATGGAGATTTTGGCAATAACCTCCTCTTTCGTGGGAGGGGCGGTCAGGTAAGTCCTGCAGTGGACTGTTATGGGTTGTGATGCTAATTAGGCCTGTGATGCTTTATGACTGCAAAACTTGCCCGGCTTCGATTATCGTACGTCCGCGAACTCCACGCCACGGTGTCTACACCTGCCTGTCACGAAAGAGGTTGCGCGGGAGACCCATGAAGCGATGGATTAACAGAGGAGTCGAACGCGAGAGCCAACGGCTTACGACGTGAAAATGTCGAAGATCGAGCAAAGTGGAGAAGAAAAGGGTGTAGGAAAGAGAACCCTGGAAGAAGCCGGGATTGACTGCTCGGATGATGATGATGATAATGACAAAAACGTCTCAATTCAAAATTCAAACTTCAAAATTTCTTTATTGATTAGGACATTAAATATTTCTTTCAATCGTCAAAAAGGAGGTCTACCTAGATAATCGTCGTTAATTACCTAACCGACAGAGATACGTCGGACGACCCCCCGACTAACATTATATATACCCAAATATTTTCAAAACTACTGAACCGATTTTAATAAAACAATGCTATATAAAAATTTTTTTGTCTAGCCAGACATTTGACAAATTAAACAGTCTTCCAAAAAAGAAAACAGTACACAGTACATAGAGCTCCAAATACACACGTCTTTCTTATGACCCCTCTTTTGCGTCGAAGGTTAAATAACAACGTACTCATATTCTGGTCTACCGAGGTGCGTCATAGGTTCCGTCAAAGGTATGGGTTGCAGGAACGCTACATTTTACAAGCTTTTAACTTGCAATGTTTGACACAATACATGTGTTCGGGACAAATCATGCAAGCCTTGCGTTGCTAGCGTTGACTTACTTCACGATGTTCAATTGAGCTGAAATTTGGCATACCAGTATACTCAGTGACAAACGAGCAGACAGCCCACCTGATGATAAATGGTAACTGTCGCCCGTAACATCTACAATTCATGCATTTAGGTTGCAGATAACAAAAATGCATAACCGAAGGTGCGGTGTCACTGTGAAGACTAAGACTCATATCCACGTATCAGAATTTAGAAGCAAATTGAATTGGCTTCCGATACGTCGCCGCAGAGATAGTCATACTCTGGCGGTACTTTACCAGGTACTTTATAACTCTAATGCGCCCGAGTACTTGCGCGAATGGTTCAGCTTCCGCCCGTCCGCCGACCCTCAACTGCGCCCCCGCCGAGAGCTTCAGCTGGAGATTCCTTCGTATAATTCGGCTAGTTACGGGAGATCGTTCAAGGTTTATGCGGCTCGCTTGTGGAACGCGCTACCTGAAGATATTCAACTCGCCCGCCCGCACACCTGGCTCCTTCAAGGATCTTGTGAAGAAATTTTTCTTAAAACTTGATGAATGAGCTTTATTTATTTATATATCTGTCGTCATATTATATAGGTTTATTTATTATATTTTGATTATTTATGTATATTAGGAATTGTTAATTTATGTACTGGAATAAGTATTTGATTAGTAATTAGTATATTATAGTCTGCCTATATTTACATCCTCATATGTATATATGGGGTTAAATTCTTTAAAGTTAATTGTTTTTACTCTTAATTGCCTTCACCGCTCATCAAAGGTCTTCTCGGCTTATCAAAGGTTAGCTGCAAGAAATCCCGTTGTGGGATAAGCTCGCCTTTGCATTATAAACTGTATTTTTATTTTCTGTAATGTTATAAATTGATGCAATAAAGAGATTACATACATACATACATACTCATGCTTGTAATTTAGCTGGCTACCTTATCCTTTAAACCGGAACACAACAATGCCAGCAACAATGCTATAGATATAGGTATAGATAATGAAATAGATAAGGCGTGAAAAATTGGATGACAATGCATTAATGATGGAGTCGGAAGGTGGTCGTAAGAACTAATTAACGCAATAAAATAACACCATAATGTTTGGAACACCATTAGTACTATACCGCGTGATAACAGCTTGTTTCGAAAAAATATTTTTCATTTGAGAAGTTATTGTTTTGTTGGAAACAGTACGGCCAACAACAAGTCATCACATGCTCAAGCATTCTCACTGTGTGGACTAAGTTGACATTAATAACAATAATAGCCTTCCCAGCCTTGTTTGTCTACAGCGACTGCACTAACAATATTACCCAGTAATATTAGACAAGATCCATAATATTAATCTTTGAATTAATCAGTAATAATTACAATGTGTTGCTTATCCTTCAAACCAGAATAATTTGCTCAAGCGTAATAGAGTTCTATTGGAACTGACGGTATGAAATCATAACCTGTGCAATGCGGTTACCTCGTTGTAAGGCACTTCTTTGTTGAGTATGAACGATTGTGTTAAGTTAAAGAGTGTATGGATTAAATAATGTGTTGAATTTTCTTTATTTTATTTGTCATACGATAGGCAAACAGGTAAGAGGGCCACCTGATGGACAGTGGTCACCACTGCCCATAGACATTAGCAACACCAAGAGTATCGCCAATGCGATGCCCACCTCTATAACACGTTGCTCTGACAGCAACAAGGCAAATGCCCCTCCACTGCTAAAGCCACGGTTCCCCAAATCCCTACCCCATGGAGACCTTACTCACCGTCAGAAACACCATACTATTTAAAAGAGTATTGTTTAGCTTCGGTATTCTGTAAGGTGGAGGTACTTCCCCAGTCGGGATGGCTCCAATTCGAACGGGATACCCCGCTATGCCCTACTTCTCTTAAAATTAGTTGTGCGAAATCCATATTATGTTGAATCGCGAAAAGGTAGAAAAGCGATTGTAGTGAACATCGATTAATCCAATGCAATGATATGAACAGAAAATATATTTTCACTTTGGGCGCTTAAAAACTTTGAGCAAAAACGTCTTTTGCTGCGAACGTTAGGAAATGTGATTTTATGTAACTGATGCTGCAGCTGCTGCAGCACCTACTGCGGGTTTTAAAGCACCAAAAACACCCTTTTCGTGGGAGAGGTGAAAGTAGTGCCTCATACTCACTCAGTAGTCTATAATAGAATCACTCGCTACTCCCGTGACTCAATTCTAAACTACTTCGCTAGCTCTTAATTTTAAGTCAACACTCGCAGCAACAAGAACTTTCCAATCTTGTTGAACAAATAACTGTTTAAAATGAAACAATTTTAACGAATTCGGTTTTATATTGTTTTATTGTTTTTATTCGGTGTTTTATTTGGAATGTCATGGCAACGCGAAAAGACCGAATAGACGGTTAAAGATTTTGACATATACGAATAGAGGAGCGTAGGTGGCCTAATGGTTAAGGGGTTCGACTCGTAAGCGATAGGTACCGGCTTCGAATCCCCGTGCCGCCATGTACCAATGACTATTTTGTGAGTTATGTAAATTAGATGAACACTAACTGATGCTGTCACGGTGATGAAAAACATCGTGATGAAATCTACACATTCGGGCTACTGAATGTGTAACCATGATTCAATATTGTCAGATCCCCCTGATAACAAGGTATGGGAGGTCAGATGGCAGGCGCTTCACTGTAATTATCTGATCTGCCAAATCCTGGATCGCGGTCAAGGTATACCCCGGGCCCTCGCGCATAACCAGGACATTAACGCCAAGATGACCACTAAAAACGTCTTGTTTTTTACCACCTACACTAACGCATATGATTGTAAATATTATTCTAAATCCGTTCGGTAGTTTAGGTTTGAGAATAACAAACATCCATCCTCCAAGTTTTCGTAATGTGTATATTAATGGACTACATAATCTCTCAAAGTATAATATACATTGAATAAATAAAAACAGAGGAAAACTCATAAATATACTTAGTTTTCTATTGAGTTCGTCAGAACAACGGAGATAAGATTCCGAAAATACACAACGAAATAAAAACGTACGAAATCCATTTGATCAGTTCCAAGTACGAGAAAAACGAAAACTCAGTTATGACTTTTCTAAATAAGCGATAATAACCGCGGACCGAAAGTTTGGCAAGTGCTTAAAGACTGTTTCACAGAAAAAATCTCATAAAACTTGTCTTGAAAGAAAATTTATTTTATATAAATGAAACTTTTGCTCAGTTTTTCTAAGAATCTCATATTAAAAACGCCATATTTGTCTATACATATAATAAAACAGTAAAACAAATTGACAGTGTCTATACATTGAATATATTTACAAATAAATAATTTAGCGCGTGTGGTGTCCGGCATAGTAGAATAGCACCAACCCCTTACACTCATGGGTGTCGTACAAGGTGACTAATATTTTCGAGGCAAAATATCAAGAGTCTCCGTAGTCTAGAAAATGTGCAGCAGCATTTTCCATTGTTATATTCAAACACTGCGATCTCCAACCCGCCTGCCAAGCGTGGAGATTATGGCAATAACCTCCCCTTTCGTGGGAGAGGCCCTAAGTCCTGCATGATGAATTAAGGGCGATGAAGAAATGAAAAAGAAAGATAATAAGAACATTTATTTGTCTGTCTGTGTGTACACGCTAATCTCCGGAACTACTAGACGAATTAAAATGAATCTATTTTCGTTATGTAGCTATTAAGCCTGGGCAACGTATAGGGTATAATTCATTTTGGAAGCTCAACAGCCGATGTACAACCGTAATAGATCAGCTAAATTATAAGAAATATGGATATGGCGCCGAATGGATTTTGGTGGTTGTTCACAGTTTGTTAGTTCGGGGTCCAACTTAAAATCTATGCCATGTTTCATCTAATTCGGTTAGAACAACCAGATACAGCTTGACCTCTTCGTAGTACTAGCTTCCATACATTAGGGAGGTCATTTAAAATGGTCCCTTAGGAAAAGATAAACTGCCCTATAAACTGATCTAATCTGGATGTCTTCAAGGCTAGAGGAATAGGCTGTTCTAAGACGGGAATGCTTCATCTTCGGCCGCATCGTCATTTCCCAACAGGTGAGATCGCATTCAAATGCCTGTCTCGTGTAATATATAAAAAAAACGGTTTCCACGCGGACGAAGTCGCGCGCAAATATTGTTAATAATAAAACTAAATTAGAAGACATTTATAAAGTGCCTAGTACACACAGTTAATTATATTTGTTTTGTAATTGGCAGTACCACTTTTATCTGTATCTGATTGTAAACAAATGTACATTGCTGTAAGACTGTGAAATAAATAAATAAAATAAAATAAATAAATAAAATAAATATATATATATTATGTGAAACGAGTAAGAGAATTATACATATAAAACACTCCTAACAGGTGGACTACTAACAGGCATTTTGATGGTGCTAAGGATTACATCTCGAAATATCTCGCTTACGAGTCGGACCTCTTAAGCTTTAGGCCACCGACCCTCTCACCCAGTAGATACGATAAACCAGAGATACAAGAGAGGTAGGGCATAACAGGAAATCCCGTTCGAATCGAAGCCGCCCGAATGGGGAAGTACCTCCAACTTACAGACTACCGCAACTAATACAATACTATTTGAAATAGTATTGTGTTTCTGCCAGTGAGTAAGGTCTGCATTACTCCATGGGGTGAGGATTTGGGGAACATTGAAACTTGAAGTGTAACTTGTGTTTTGTTCTGATCATGCCATTTGGGATTTTTTTATATTTTGTAAACAGACAGTAACAGCCATTCAAATTTATTACAATACCAGTACTTTCGAATAGAATGTATACAAATAGCGGTATGTATGTATGTAATATCTTTATTGCATCAATTTATAACATTACAGAAAATATAAATACAGTCGTGCTCATTTAACTTTAGGAATCTAGCTAGTAATACGACTACTACCGGATATATCGTCGGAAATGATAGTCAACTATCGCTTGACGTTGACAAATCGATGTTTGCTTAATGGCTCGGTGGTAATGAGTAAACACTATACGTTATTAGGCAGTACCTACATGATTTGGCTATGTTAGGAGATTACACATGACACCTTATCTATAAGCATCACTGGTACAGCTGGCGAATTAGCTGATTTGCTTTTCAGGATGCTATTGTCATTTGACAAAATTCATCATCACAGACTTAGGGCCGCTTGGCAGGCGGGTTGGAGATCGCAGTGTTTAAATATAACAATGGAAAATGCTGCTGCCCTTTTTCCAGACTACGGAGACTCTTGATCTTTTGCCTCGAAAACAATAGTCGCCTTGTACGACACCCATTAGTGTAAGGGGTTGGTGCTATTCTACTCTGCCGGACACCACACGGCCAATTGACAAAATTATCCACTGTAATTACCTGATTTTTGAAGGTTGTCGTACCTTAGATTCCATTACAGCTATTTTCGTAGGGATATCAAATTTTTTGAAATTATAATGCAGCTTAGGGGAAAACTACCTAATACGCCCCGATTGAAAAAACGCTCCATCAGTCTCACATTCACACAAACACAGTTACGCGGCTCTACTATGTACTGTACGCTATAGTCGTATAAGACCATGTCGGATGACTGCTTATGATCACTTTGTAGATGACAAAGTTTTTGTTTAGCTTAGATTTTTCATTACTTGACAATATGCAGCAAGTTAAAAATTTATTTTGATTTTAATTACGGGTAAGTTTCACTTATACCAATTACCATTATTTTTCGAGATAATCGAGCGTTGTAGCATTGGCACTGTTGCTGAGGCCAAATACATATTACATTTTAATTTTTACATAAGGGTTTTTTATAACCTGCCCCACTTAAAGATCGCAATTACATTAGTATTGTTTGCAGATAATGAAAACAAAATAATGTCGGGCGTACACTCAATTTTTAAATCTCTACTAGCTATATCAAAGACGAAACAAAAAGCTACCATTCTTAAATATACAAAAAAGGCTGTTAATAGAAGAAAGGCAAAAAAATATATTAAAAATAAAACTCTGAATGATATTATCACTTATTGATAATAAAAAGAAAAGTATGGAGAATAATGAAAAATAATGTCAAGGAAGATACGTTTAAACAACAAAAAGAAGAAAAACCAAAGCAAGTCTTTGTCTTAAGAAAGAATGAAGAAACAATATAAGATAAATGTAGAAACAACAAGAGAATTTGGTGTACGCCATAAGCGATCCGCTAGACGCTAGACGCTAATCCGTCTGCCCTAAAAGTAGAACTTACAGATAGGCAGATTTTAATTCCTTCAAAGATACAACTATTCTTCTTTACCGTATAACCACGTGGCATGTATCAGAAACAGAACCTTTGAAAAGAGTGGGATTTTGGTTTCGCACTCCCGTGGAGTAGTTTTGAGAGGGTTTTGTATTTAATGGTGCAGTTGTGAATGGCATAAGAGGCGTAACGGAATAATAGATAGTACTTATTAAATACCTTATACATAACTTATTTTAAACCACCAGATGAGATGGCGGTCGAATGCCTGGCTAGTCTTAAAAAAAAAAGTCAAAGTCGAAGTACTAAAAGTCTTAGTGACTAATTTAAATAAATATCTTTAAGGATTATAACTACTGAAACATCTTATTAAAAATATTTTGTCATTGTTAAAGAAATACGTATTCTCTTAAAGTTATAAACCTAACTCTTATTTTAATATTGGAATTTTCATAAAATTCAAATTCAATCAATTTAAAACATCACTAAGCTTCGGCCAAAAGAATATCGGAGTAAGAATAACACCTCTGGAGGAATTCGGAAACCACTTTGGATTACTTTTTAATGTATTCGGGGAAATTTTCACTCGCCGGAAAGATTTCTGCGCTGATTTAGGCTTGGGAACCGATTCAAGCCTCCGTGACCCAAAAGAATTCAATTATATCCCAAAACTTTCTCAACTGTCAATCAACAATAATTTTCTTAATCAAATCAAGTTAATGATTCAAATGTAACTTTGAAATTTCATCCGCTTAACGGGACCCCTTTGTGATCTGACATTGTGAATTTAATGCTATTTCTGAGACACAAATTAAATATTTAAATTGAAATCTAAAACATCGTATTTCGTGGCTCAACCACGAAATATTCACTGGGAAAATTTACCTGCTGTGTTTCACGAAAGCTTCTTTAAAATCAATGCGAAGGAGTAAACAGTTAGAAACTTTAGATCAATTAAAGGATTTTGTTAAAGGTGATAAGTGTGAACTAAAATCTGAATCCTAAAATATCGTCTCTTTTAAAACTATAAAGTGCAGTATAAAGTTCCGTAGTTGCCTGTAATAAACATGTACTTAAAAGGCTTTTTGATACTGTATACATATTATTAGAATACAACTAGTTCCGTCTTCTTCCTAAATATATCCTTTACATAAATGACCTACCTAACTAGTAAATAGAACATTATAATTACAATATAGCCTGAAGAATATTAAGTAATAGTCATTTGAATATAACATAATTTTCTAAGTTAGAATAACACTAAGAATGTGTCCATTAATACTTTTCTCATTGTCTCTATTAAGGGGAGACACATGGATCTTTGATTCTTATTAAGCACTCTACGTGTCTTTTATATTCAATACACTAACTCAAAAGGTTTTGGTTTTCTCCTTTTTAGGCTTCGCACTAGCGAAATAATTCGCGTCAAACATTTGCTTATCAAACATTTTACAAGTTTCTCGACTATCACTCACTGTACCTATTAATATTCCGCTAATACAACATTCTACTGTTCCAAAACACGCATTATCTTTCAAGATCAGAGCCATTACAGGTGTTCCAAAAATGTCACATCGTGGCATTGGCATTTCGGCGGAATTCGCGGCAGGCGTTCCGTAATCATCGTTTCATGGTAGATTTCTTCTTGTCACGCATCAAATTTGAGAGACGGAATTCCGGGTGACCTTTTAAGCGCTCTCTTTGTGGTATAGTAACATAGTAAGTAAGTAACACTGTATAGGTATTAACGTCATTAGGTTTATCTCCTTCCCCCGAGCATTGGAAGTGTTTAGACGTTTATTTTAAACTAGTATCTAACTAATAATAGAAATTTTATTGGTTTGAATATTGATATCGAGAGGAGGCTTCTGGTTGCCCGAAACACAGGCTATGCCTAGTTTGGGAACCGGTTTCATTATCACAACTAGTAGTTAAGTAGAAAAAATAAGTAAGCGGTAATGGTGAGAGAAATAAAGAAATAATTTATTTATTAGTTATTTTATACCTTTTTTTATATTACAGAGTGAGAGACATTTTAGACAGCGTTTCATCTTTAAATTGTCATCTTTATTTGCAGAACTTTAAATATTAGCTAAGTTTAAAGCTAGGCTAGAGACAACAACGCCACTCTTCATAGGTACGTACTAAATGTTGAAACAGATTATAATAATACCAGTATAGTTGGGCACATTTAAATTTTTATTGAGATGATTGAAGTTAGTATCTCACGTTGTGTATGTATTTTGATGTATATTGTACAGCTTGGCTTTTAGTATGCTATTTAGTACCATTTTTTTAGACCAGCGGGCAAATAGGCACGTCGAAAGTAGAAATAGACTTTTGTATAAAGTAGATTCAGGCCTCTTAATAATATAGTTTAAGCTTACTATGCTGACCATGATATTCTAAGTAAAAAATATTTTTAACAACAAGCTAAACTAAAAAGCGTAACAGGCTATTTTCTGAATTTTCTACATGTCAACCTATTTGTATACCAGTGGCAGGACTTCATATAAAGGCGTATTGCATATTCCTTTCTTACATAATTTAATTCAATTTTCATAATAATATGTGTTTTATTGAAATTTTATTACTATTATTATCGTTTATCAGGCAGGCAATTGTAAACAACTGTTGGGTTGCCTGTATCCGGCTTTGCTCTAACCAATAATTTCCTCTTATTCTGATCTTAAAAATTTGTCTAATCTATTTTTAAATTCGTTTGTGTTCTTTGCTGTCACCACCGCTTTGGACAGCCTGTTCTATGCTCTCACAACACGTTTGGTCAAAGTGTCGATGTGGGTTGTTCTTGGAGAACCTACCCAGTTTCAGAGTATGTCTTCAAATGCAATTTATATACACATATGTGTATTGTTATACACATATACACCCTCAAAGGATTTCGTCCCAGGTTTCCCAAGACGAGTTCCTATGATCTTCATTTACATAGACATCTTGTTGAAATATTAATCCGGCTTTGATACTTGGGCCATGGAAACAGACGTACAATCTATTATTCAAACTATACCGGATGGGGAGCTACGCGGAACAAAAGGATTGCATGATAAGTATGAAAGTGGAATGGAACTTTTTAGGTATTCTTTGTTTTCGCTACACATTCTAGGAATTCTTTAGAACATATATATTTTTAACTGTCAACATTACGACGGCGCGACTTAGTACGTGTGGCGCCCTACTATTTTAATTTTTTATTTTTACACCTACTTTACCCATACATACACTTTTTTTCTTGCTTACACACCTTACTCATGAGTTACACTATCTATTGTAGAAAACCGCATTAAAATCCGTTGCCTAGTTTATAAGATCTAAGCGTACACAGATACATAGGGACTGACGGCGTGAAGCGACTTTGTTTTATACTATGTATAGAAGTATTTACATTGTTATGATTGCCATATTGATATATATATATATATATATATATATATATATATATATATATATATATGCCTTTTTAGAGATAGGTAATATTGTGCACGTCCTATCGGCGTCTCATGATCACATCACGCTTCCGAAGGCCTGCTGGAAGAGATTTCTTTTAGAAATAAGTGGCGCCTGATGTGCCTTTTATTACTTTGCCTGTTATTCACTATGTATTTCCTGTGCACAATAAACTGTTAAATAAAATAAATAAAATAACCTAAAACTGAACTAAATGACAAAAGGTGTAAAAAACTTGAGCCCCGTAGTAAGGTGCCCATGGCGGCGGCATTCCTGAGCTGGGTGGCGATGCTTGTCCGCTCAGAAAGCCCCCACGTTGGTGACCCGTAGCCTCCCTGACCCGTTCTAGAAACTTGTTGGTTAGTAGTTGGTTCACTAAACTTGTCTATGCATGTTACGTTAAAGTTTATCCCAGAGGGCAGGTCAGAATACCCTCAACCAGTGAATAGGGCGTAAAGCCATACTCACTGTCACTGTCATTGACTGTAGTAATGTAATTGGTACTAAGGTTGTGGAATGAACTACCTGGAGAGGTTTTCCCTGGAGAGTACAACATGGAGTTCTTCAGAAAGGGGTTAAAAGGTTTTTACGGGGTCGGCAACGCGTGGGTGATGCCCCTGGTATTGCAAACGTTCATAGGCTGCGGTGACTGCTTACCATCAGGCTGGCCGTAAGCTTGTTTGCCACCTTGGTGGTATAAAAAAAAATGTTCCGATACCTAAAGTGTTAACATTATAACAAAGTCATCAGTGACAAATAGTCTAGAAGGTGTTCACGTCCATTAATATGGTTACGATTGACTAATGGTCGGATTTATTGTAATGCTAAATAATTTATGGATAGATTAAAAGAGCGTCGATGGCCTACTGAATACTAACCGATGCTCTTACGGTGACAGAAAACGTAAAAGAATTTATATTTTTTCCTTCAAATTATTTTTTATATCTAAATTTGGAAGTGAAAAGCGAAATTTTAATAAAAAAGTAAAATTCTTTCATTTCAGAAGGGCTTACAACAATTCGTATTTAGAACATCTCAATGGCTTCAATAGCAATTTAGATACACTGAGTCTGGTATGAATACATCCATTTCATTTGCGTACTGATGTACATCTATGTCATGACAAAGCGTAACTCTGCAATACAACTTCAATATATCCGAACACGTGACTCGTTATCCAGCACCTTGGAATTATTAAAGAGAGTTCACGCAGGGGTAGCTCGAGTAATTACACCTTAAAGCGCTTTAAGCGTTGGATAACTGAAACCTCGTGCCTAGACACGTTCGCGTATTCAGCAAATGAGATTCGGAGGCGTTAATTTGAGCAACTGGAGCGTCTTGTTTAAATAATTTACTTTGGAAGGCATGCTTTGTATTAAAAGTGGAAACTGGAATTTGAGAAATTTTACTTTATTGTCAAGGGTTTAAGATTAAAACCTTTTTGCATTTTTGTGTTGCGATTAGGTATCTATATCCACGCACACTTGAATTTAATTAATCCTTCTCTATAAAAAAATCCTACTTGATAAATTACTACATGTTTCACATGTACATATCGTCATAGACAATTTTTATTGTAAGTATTAATTATAAGAAATAACAAACAAGCAGATAACCCGTCTGATGGAAAGCGATAACTTACTGGTCTTAGAACTATGTCAAATCTGGGAATTCATCCTAAATAGTTTCATAATGAAGTATAATAAGGACGCCAGATTCCTTATGTATTATCGCCAAGAACGATTCACGGAAAGTACTGAAACTCAAAATACAGGTTTTCCTAGTTTGGTAACATTGTAAATCCACGTTCAAACAACATTTACATGCATAATGACACATTCTGATTTCGCAAAATGACACAAATGCAAAATAACAGATACGCAAAGAATAAAGAAACACCAAACGTTGTTGCCTTATACCTAACAACCGTCTTTCGCACCGTCAGTCATAAACGAAAAGAGCCATTTTAGAGTTGAAAATTGTAAGTACACGCTGATTACAGCGCATCAATGCTTCAAAGATATTCGGGCGTAAGCCAAGACCGTGGCTACGTAAATTCGGAAACGGTCGCTACTTAAGACTGGCGTGAAATTATATTGACCCGAAAATTCTGGAGCAAAATGGCGTTAAAGGGAATTTAACGGATTTCAATTTCCAAAAAAGGTTAAGATTGAATTTCAAAGATATCGCGGCGGGTTAAATTTGCACGGCGGGATCTTGTGACGTGGATTTTGGGATTTGTCTTTGCTTTCTATAATTTTGTACAAAAGTGTTTTTTGTTATGTTAAAAAACAATGTATAGTATTAATAATAATCCTACTAATATTTAAATGCGAAAGTTTGTTAGGATGTTTGGATGTTTGTTACTCCTTCACGCAAAAACAAGTGAATGAATGTTGATGAAAGGACCCCGCAAAAGTTTTTAGGAAATGTAGTTTCAGTTAATTTTGACGAAATTTTGATATGTTATAGAGTTAAGTGCCCTGATTAAAAGTCCCTTTTAGTGCAACCACTCTTTCCGAGCCGGTTTCCGAGATACGAACGTAGGTTCCAAGGTAGCACGACACCAAGAAAATGTTAAATATCCAAGCACGGCATTATTGCATTATATACTAGATTGTGCCAAGAAAGACAAAGAGCGTCGATGGCCAGGCGGTTGAGTATCCGACTCGTAAGCGAGAGATACCGGGTTCGAATACGCAGTAATAGTCGTATTTAGAAAACATTACAGGTCGTGCTTTTGTTCGTGATTATTTTAGGTCTTCAAACAAGCTTTTAATGTTCGTTATGGCAGACAAACGTCAAATCGAACGTCAATTTCAAGAGAATGGAGAACCGGAGTTCTAGTAAGAATCTGAATAAGTTCTTAAGGTATTGATTGTACAAAACCGGTCGCATCTCGGAAACCGACTCGGAAACAGTAGTTGCACCCAATCGGACTTTTAATCGGGACACTCAACTCTAACATATCAAAATTTCATCAAAATTAACTGAAACCAAATTTTCATAAGAACTTTTTCGGGGTCCTTTGGCAGTATTGTAGCTTATAGTCCAGAATAACACACACGCAGGGTGCCCGCGGGAACGGGTCTGGAAAGTTATATCCGAATATTACGGAGATGAAGTCTCGGGAAAAAGCTAGTAACGTTATAAAGGTTTTAAAACATTTTTTATACAACAACAATTTTCGTGAGTTTTTTAAATTCGTACAATCTTGAGAACTTGCTGATCGACAGAGGAAATCATTACCTACAATCAAATATTTCTACATAAGGACAGACGGCGGGAAGGGACTTTGTTATATACTATGTAAATATAGTCTCCTCGTTCATATTTACGTCACATTCAATAAGTATTATTCAAATCAACAAGGTTAGACATTTTACGTTAGTACGTTAAGTTTAAAGGATACCGTGATGATCGCTTACCATCAGGTGCGCTGTCTGCTAGTATGTCACTGCGTAGCATAAAAAAGCTACGTAGCGCTAAAAAGTGTTATGTTGTATGAATTAAAATAAAATAAATAAATATGCTTGGACAATTCACACTAGCCCCAAAGTAAGCAAAACTGAAAAACTACTAATATATTTTAAATACATAGTTATTATACATACAACACCCAGACCCGTAACAGAAATTAAAAATCATCATTTCAGTTTCTGTCTGGGAATCAAACCCGGGACCTCTGCGTGGTAGACGCCGATTAACCAACTGAACGTCTCAGCCCGTATAATTGCAAGACAAAGCCAAAAATCTCCCCAAGATTGCGGCGAAATACCTAATTTGGCGCAAAACGAAGCAAAGCAAATCCACTAGATCAATTATCCGGCTGAGCGAATCAGAATATTGACATTAAATTTTCACGTTGAGCTCACAGCTCAGCCGATACAAGTTGAATAATTAATTGGAAGCTTGTAAGCAGTCAACTGTTCTGTGTGTCAGTTTCTAGTTTACATAGGTCTCGCTGTTTGTTAGGAGGTGGACTGACGGTTTATATGGCGGCGTGGGAAGGGATAGAACTACATTGATTTTTAGCTTAAGGAATCCACCTGGGTCACTGCCGATGTCTTATCTATTTCTGCCTGCGTACATTGACGTTTGTATTGTTGTTTCCGGTTTGAAGGATAATGTATATTGTAATAAATGTCCACTATGATTGATGAAAAGTGGCCAGCGTCGCCCAGGACATCTGCTATCTAAGAGGAGAGATGCGGTGCCGGCCTTTTAGGTACCTGTAGACATGCTTGTTGAAGAACCCCATGTTATAGTGTCAAGGTAAAGATTTTGACATGACTAATATGTCAAAATATTTACCTTTACTGTATGTTTCTTGGGGAAAATTGTTCAGTTTCATGGGTAGAATATGAGGTTTAATTAATGCTAGCGGTCTTTTTACACCCTGTATACAGGGTGTCCAGTAATAAATGGATAACCTTGAAATGTCTTATAGTATAACTTATGGCCGTTCAGAAAAAATATGAAACAATATATATTATTGACGAACGAGTAGTCTAGGAGAAACAGATGAAAGGATCTGTCACCTAACCTGGATGGAGAATCAGTCGGGACCTGAACAGGAGGCTTGTTTAAAAAGATATAAACGTCACTTTGCTCGAGACTCGGCTGCGAACGGTTGTGTCGTTTTTGTATCGATTTATTAATTTTTGCAATTAAAATCTTAAGTTCTAGCATTGAACAGTAATCTTTTGCTTAATTTCACTCATATTAGCTAAAAATATATTATATGTATATTATATATATAATATATTATATATATTATATGTATACAATATGTATATTATAAGTAGTACTAAGTTATTTAGTAAAATGTCCTTCTCAATCCATTAATTTCTGATCGTAGTGTTCATAAAAGTAAAATAAGGTAAAAAATAGGCTCTTCTTTTAAAAAAAATCATAACTTAGTACTACTTATGATATATATTGTTTCATATTTTTTTCTAAACGGCCATAAGTTATACTATAAGACATTTCAAGGTTATCCATTCATTACCGGACACCCTGTATAATACTCTATTGAGTGGGTAATTTGTATCGCGATACATTCTGTCCTGACCTTTCTTTCCGAATTTTGATGAAAGGCGATTGACTTCTGCTCCTACACGTCTTACAAAGAAACGATAAGGACCCTCGTGTGGTGTAATATCGTTATTTGTGACCACGACCCTCCAGGACTCTTTGTGGACATATTTTATTAACTAATACACTTCTCGTCGTATTCAAAGGACATCTGAGATGTACTCCAACGATACTCGTATATACGAGTAATATACTTTATTTGTGGCATTGTTATCAGCAATGGTAGGATTAGAGGCAAATTATTAACGTTAGTATATTAGGTTCGTATTCGTTCTTTATGATATCCTGTAGTTACTCTGAACTACTGTTAGCAATTGTTACAGTGTTTTAATGCGTGCAGTAAAGAGTTTTTGGGTACATCGAGAGAAAAGACTATTATAAACCGCGGTTGTCTAACGATTGTCCTATCTGTCTTGTGGGAAATATGACTAGCATAGTTAATTTAGTCTTTATTTTGTAATATTTTATTCTGAACTAATAAAATACAACCTTCAACCATTGACACGGTATAAACTTCATTAATTCTGATGATGTAAATTTATGAGCCGCGCAATTTCGGTTAGGCAATCTGCCGTCAGCATCAGAGCAGCGTCCGTGTAGCGTCATTGCTCTGAGATATAGTTCAAATTCGTTGCTGTCGCTAAAAATATTTAATATATATTTATTTATATTAAATAAGTGAGTGAGTCTGTGATACTCAAGCTTTATAGGTAAATTGTAATAAATAAACAACTGCAGGAGTTTGACCATAATCGGACCTCGTTATAAGTGACGATGCGGCTGAAGATCTAGCTAGCCATATAGACATATGGATTCACCCATTGAAGCCACTATGGCGAATGCTTTTCTAATATAGGTTTATCAAAACCACGTGAATTTATGCTCACTGTTAGACAAAAACCAGATATCAGTCAGACGGAGCAAGACGACTCCTTTTAAAATACAGGCGGCTACGTAAACACTCAGGACACCGGGGACCCTCCTCAAGGTAGCCGGATAATCCCTCCTTGAATAATATTTCACGGTTTAAGGGAGCGGAACAACAAAGATGGCCCACCTTGAGGCTTTAGCCACGGTTCATTGAAGGCTCCTTCAGGAGAGCTATTTGATAAGCAGCCTGGAATTAAACGCCTATTGGAACAGACACGGCTTCTTTATATCATTTGGTAGATAAACAGGCAGACGGACCTGATGAAAAGTAGTCACCGCTCCCTTTGGACATTAAGAACATTAGGCTCTACTTCACGCGGCGGTTGCATCAGTTGAGACTTTTTAACGCCGTAAATACGCAAATTGCTGATAATTACGTACTTTGGCGTTTTCCATGGAAACTTTGGGGCCGTGGGGCCCTAAAAAAAGCTATACGCCAAATTAAGAACTAATATAATTCAATCCTCTGGTGAGCGCAGGGCTGGCTCATTCCTCGGCCAACGTATAGAGATAGCCATCCAGCAGAAAAATGCCAGCCCAATTTCCAACAGTGACAGCGCATATTTGTACATATATATTTTTAGATTCGGCTTTAGGTTAATTTAAGTTCTCATATTTATTTAGTTTATAATTTTGGCATGTTGTTGTTTAATAAATATTGATTTGCCATTAATAAAAAGAACACTAGGGATATCGCCAATAATGCCTACCTCTAAAACCTAGGAGCATCACCAATGCGTTGCCTACCCCCAAAACTCCGTGAAACATCGCTCTGCACAAAATATCCCTATCCCCTTCATTGCCAAAGCTATTGGGCCTAATTCTCGCGCTATGATATCTTGAATTCGATACTTTTTCTAGCCACATATCTCCATTAATAATGACATTCCAGCCAAAAAAGATTTTCTCAACTATCTTTGACAGTCCTATATTGTCGAAGAAGACGTTTTAAAACTGTTCTTTGGCTAGAGATGTCGATATCACAGCGTGAGGATCAACCCCCTGGTCCCTATGGGGTACCAGAGAGCTTACTCATGGGCAGGAACACAATTTAGTCGTAATTGTCGTAATCGACACACCTGCAGAAAACGCGTCAAATATTTCAATTATATCTAAAATTACTAATTGTATATTTTCCTACTGTATCATTCATGGCACGTAATTTAAAAAAATGTTTTTTTTTTTGTCATTAATATAAGTAGACGTGTCTTAAATTTCAAGCCTGTTATAAAAATATTTAAGGCAGTAACAAGTGGGATAAAGCGTGAACCCCAATAATAAGCATATACCCAAACTATTACAAATTCCGTCTTATCGGAAATTAATCCCGGTATTTTCTAAATAGCAGTCTAGCTCGGTAAACTACTACGCCTGAGGCTCGGGCTCCACTCATGCAGTGCAGTGCACTGCGCGGCCTGTTTCTAGAACCAAACATGCCTTATTTATAATTCGGGATGAACTGAGAAGAGAATGATGACAGGATCACGAAAGCGAAACAACTTCGATAATGTTAAAGAATCAGAAAAAGGGGAGGGGCTTACGCATCAGCGGTCAAATTTTCTTTGACAAGGTCGGTTTCCTATTTCATTCACACGCGTGGTATCTTTACTAAAAAAGTAGACAGATATATGTGTGTGAACTGTGTCACGTAAAGAGGAAAGATTTGAACTGTTGGTAAAAAGAAACAGTCAGATGTGACGTTTCATGTTGACATCTACTGACATCGCACCGCACGCTGCACGATGGGGCCAAATTGAAAAACGTACACAAAATTTATGTAAAATTATGTTACGTAATTCAACAGAACTGACATTGGGCTTGGATTGCGGGTTTTGCCCCATCATGCAGTGCATGCTGTCAATGTACTTGCATAAAAATTGCTCGGCGTGTAACAAGTCTTGCCACATCGTGCAGTGCACTGCACAGTGCACTGCTTGAGTGTGTCTTCAAGATCACACGTCGTCGAAATTTATAATCGGTTTATTAAATTACCTACAATCTGTTATCTTTGCTATTTCTAAATTATCTTCAAATTCCGCAAGAATCTTACATTATTTCGTTGTTAAACCTATGTACTTCAGGAATAGTATAATAGTATAGAGGGCTCATTGAAAACCAGCGTCACGGCGACTGGCGTGGCATATGCTGAGTGTTGCCCCATTGTAGTCTCCATTATATATATCAGAGATTACAGTGTTTCTATTTCCCGTCGATTTATGCCGCTGTTTAACTTATATGTATATTTTTTAATGTTGTGCCGTGTCTGATTGAAATAAAACGTATTCTACTTTATTTATATATAGTAGTACAGTAGCTGTGCAGTGTAATTGCTAAATCATTTTTAAACTCGCTTCGATAATTCCAGTAATTACCGCAAATATTGTACAACATTAAAAACGAACGAGAGCAAAACACTCAGTGCCTACTCCAAGAACTGGAGACCCATCCAGTATTGCGAACTTTTGCAAAATGCCCGAAAGAGCACTTGGAAATTTCAATTCGTCTGGTAATGTTTCAAACTTTTCCGAACTCCCGCTTCCTAGGGCTGAATACCAGCCAATTGAAAGTATGCGCGTTTGACATTGAGTTCAATCCGAATATTCCATTGAACTTGAAGTTTTGATGGAAAACAGTGATGGGAGTGCCGGGGCAATGACTCTGTTAATGTGGAGCAATGCTTTGTCTAGGTATAAGTTTGTCTAGTACAGAGTGAATGGATTACTCCAGCATACATTTCATGTGTGCTGGTGGATTCGTTGACTCAGTAGAAGACAGTACGAATATACAATGTGAACCCTCCCTCAATTGTGAACCCTTGAGGGCTAAAGTGGCACAAATAGAGGGCACAATCTCCGGGCGCCTTTTTATCTAATTTTTAAGAATTAATAATCGTAGTGGTAGATTTCATAAATTATATTTTGCTCTGTTATATGCACATACAAATTAAATATTTTGTATAGTAGAAGAATATCATCGAAAATGATCGAAACCGTCGGAATATCTTTTTACTAAAGACTTCTTTACGGAGCCTAATCTTATTAATACAGCCTTCTTATAGGTATATGTAGTTATTGGAACCAACTAGCGCCTGTAGTGCGCGCACAGTACGCTGTGTTCTAACTTCAACTTTTTTTTAAGCTTTTAAACCTTCAATATGTAAAGTAAAATAAATTTGCAGTATGCAACTGTCTTGGATTAGCCATATTTGAGAGTGTGCTTAGGATGCTCTTGGACGGCAGCGATTGCCGCTTTACATTTTTTTTATGTAATACAAACAGGCAAGCGAGCCACCTGGTGGAAAGTGGTCACCGCCGCCTATGGACATCAGCAACACCAGGGGCGCTACCAAAGCGTTGACCGCCTCTAAAGAGACCTCTAATATACCTCTTGAACGATCCCATGTCGTAGTCCAAAAGAAATACTGTAGCTGGTGTTCATTTACCTATACAATTTAAAAGAGCGCCCGTTACGCAGAGCCGTGTGCGCGCGCCTTGGGCGCATGTTACAACGTAGCCCCTTAATTGCAATAAACAATAGAGTATTGGCGTAAATTTAAACCCAGCAGCCTAGATAGTACAGATAAGACGTAGGCTATGCTAATCTTAGGCCTATAATCATATATATGCAAATAGCCAACGTCCTGGTGTTCCGTTGATACGCGAAATGGAAATGAAAATAAATTGTTTTACGTAAACTATTTGTTGGTGTCTATATGACGGTTAAGCGATAGTAAAGCCACTTAACGACAATAGTATGAACTAGTAAACGATTGTAAAAAAAATCACGGCGTCATTATCAATATCGTATTACCCGATCGGTCCAATGCTAGATAATGGTCAAGGCTATTAAAACATCAAAAGAACAAAACTGTTTTAGTGTAGTTGTAAATATTTTAGAAATCGCCGTTTGAAAACAATTATTTTAATACCCCATGCTTGTAAAGAAAAATATTTTCGAAAGGCACAATATGCCACTAAAACCCGCATTTTTATAGTTTTAAATTTTTAATGTACAAACAGTGTCGCTTGCGTGACCAACACGAATCTAGCAACACCATATGTTAAAATTCATTGAGCCATTGGGGCTGGAGCCCATGACAGAGAAATAAACGTAACTACATATATACATATAGATTTTGTAAAATCTCACATGAGAGTCAAATAAGGAATTTATTTGGAAAATACCCTAGAAATTCAGTATAAAATAAAGTTAACAGCAATGCGGATGGATTCGCAGGAAAAGCTAGTTAATAATGTCAATATTTAGACCTAAACAGTTTAACAATACCGCATCAAACATAGGATCTCTACTACTACGTATCTTTATTGCTTGCTTTTAGTGTAGATAGTTTATTAATATTACAAGAAGTCTGTGAAAAACGGCCAAGTACGTGGGATAATATGCATTTAGTTACAGGTTCCGTAGTCGGTTTTTATCCAAGTTTATCCAAGTTCAAATTATGGTGGTCGATCACTGTGGGCTTAATAAGAAGCCTTCTGTCACCCAAAGGGTATTGGAAAGGGCTATGCAAGTCTGAATCAGAAATGAGGAGATCGGCAGGCGAACCAAGGTTCATAGCTTGAAGGATTGCCAGGCTTAAGAGGCAGTGTGTATGGCACACAACTCGCAATTAAATGGCTGAGGCTGATTAAATTTCTCGTGTGGCGACCAGAAAGTAAATGGTGAAAGTGTTACAAGTTAAAAGAATAATAAGACTAGACAGGCATTTGACCGCCATCTCACCTGTTGGTAATGACGATTCGGTTTAAGATGGAGCATGCCTGTCTAGGAACAGCCTACAATACCTTGAAGGCGTCCAGATGATGAATTATGGAGGTTTCAAGCCCAGCCGAGCGTTTAATATGTGGTGAGAGATAACTGAAATGTATTACTAATGGTCTCATAGCACATATTTAAGTATAAATAAATGTGCTCAGCTTTATAATATACAAAGTAAACATAGAATAAGTAATAACCACCCGTCGCAGAATTAATTATTCAACGACGGAACAAAAACCAATAAGCAAATAACTAAATTCAATAAATTTGCAAGGAAATCGCTGTACTTTACAATCTCCGATTATAAAATTCGAAACGTCCTGCTGCTAGCGAAAATGGACCTTCGCAACCTTCAATAGCTTACATTTTGCCATAGAGGGGTGCCCATCGATTGGTACCGTCCTCTTTAGAGGCTATAGAAAAAAAATTGGGCCCCCGTAGTGCCTCAAAAGTCCCCCTCCATTACCTCTGGGTCCCAAATCGAATGAGGTCTCGTTAATACCGACTCCGGACATCTTTATCGAGTACGGAATAGTCATCATTACAGCGGCCCATTTCAGCGGGACTCCCTCCAGGGATTAAAAGTAAGAAGGTACTTGGCATTGCTTGCGTTAAAAATGATTTCTTTTGTGATTCGCTTTCGTATACATTTCTGTGTACGGGATCGGTTTTGTGACGTATCTATTACAATCACCATCTCTCTAAAGACTACCCTATACCTGCTGCTATTTTCTTCATAGAAATAAGTAGGCTTGTTGTGTCACAAAATCGGACGGGCTGTTTTTTACTTTGTGTGTTTGCGGTTATGTCTTCAAACTTTTTGCCATTTTGTATTTTCATATATATTATTAACAAATAGTAATAAAAATTCACAAAATATTTATATTGTTTGGAGTGATGCTCGTTGTTGACATAGGTTTTCTTGTTTATATCTTTAACTGAATTTTGCAAAGTTACTAGCAGGACCATAATTTGTTTTCATATTATCTAATTGTAACTAGAATAATGATTATATACGTACCAATTCGATAGATATAAGTAGATAAGGTGCCTCCTGACTGGCTAAGCTTAAAAGGAGTCTCCAGCAAGAGATTTAAGGTACTTTTTGTTAATGAAATAAAGAATTTATTTATTAAAAAAAAATTACTTATATCAAACTCATAACTCCCATCACTTGCATCAAGGATAAAAACCCGTAACAAGAGTGAAAAGCAACAGGCGGCACATAATATGGTATCACGATCAGAATAGGATGAAACCTTGTCAAAGTAAATCGAATTGGCAGTTCTGATGGATACGCAAATGCGCCCGAGATTCCATTCCTACTAGAAAACTTATAGTAGGTAAGTAAAACAGCTGTTATGTACGAGTTCGATTCCAATGCCGCCATGTACCAATGACTGTTTCTGAGTTAAATACATTAGTTGAACACTAACCAAAGCTCTTCCAGTAAGGAACAACATTTTAAGAGAGGTAGGGTATCCCGTTCGAATTGGAGCCGCCCGACTGGGGAAGTACCTCCACCTTACAGAATACCGTAGCTAAACAATACTCTTTTAAATATTGTTGTGTTTCTGCCGGTGAGTAAGGTTTCCAGTGCTCCATGGGGTTGAGATTTGGGGAACCGTGGCTTTGGCAGTGGAGGGGCATTTGTCTTTTTGCTGCCAGAGCAACGTGTTATAGAGGTGGGCAACGCATTGGCGATACTCTCGGTGTTGCTAATGTCTATAGGCAGTGGTGACCACTTTTCAGCAAGTGGCCCGCTTGCCTGTTTGCCTACTGTATTACATAAAAAAAACATGATGGAACCTGCCCATTCAGGCGACTGAATGTCTAACCCTAATCCAATCTGGTCAGTTTCTCCTGTTGACAAGGTCACGGAAGTCAAGTGACAGTTGCTCTATTGTAATGACCCCATATGTCAATTCCTGGATCATGGTTAAGCCGGACCTCGGGGCCTTGCACGCGAGAACACAACCGGGATTTTGACGCCATCATGATTATATATATATTCTTTATTGTACATAATAGACATTACAGTAATGTTACAATAGAAATAGAAATACAAAGGTGGACTTATCTCTAAAAGAGATCTCTTCCAGTCAACCCTGCCGAATGTTACGAGAGTAAAAAAAACATACGGGAAGGCAGTAGCGTAAAATAAAAAAAAATAAAAAAACTACTCATACATACATACTGATAAAATAATAGTACCTATCTCAAATACAAAAATACATATTGCATACCGACCCTATCAATATACATACATATATATAAATCAATTAAACTTGTAGTGATAATAGATGCTCTTTCAATCTTGCTTTGAATGTGTTGACAGATGGACTGTCACGAATGCAGCTGGTAGACTGTTCCACAGTCGCGCCGCCTCGACAGTATACGACTTGAAGAAAAAGGTGGTGCATTGGGGAACTTCAAGCGGTTTGATGACGCATTGGCGTCTGGACCTGGATTCTATATTAGGAAACTTTATATACTCAATTAGATATAATGGTTGTAATACAAGGCTTACATCGCTACAAGCTTAACACTATGCTTGCTAGATACACGTAATTGAGCCCGGCAAACGTATTACGTACCAAAGAATTTCTTACGTATGTTCGTGTAACGCTAATGGCACACATCTCTGATTTAATGATACCACATAAATTTTAGCCCTGTGCTGGTGCGTTTAGACGTGCTAGTCGAGTGGGCGAGTGGGTGGGATAGTAAAGGCTTTTTGTTAGGTGTTTTGTGACCGGGAAATGTTTAATTTGACTGATTTAGTTATATTTGAAATTTTGACATGCCATGAAAGATTGAAGTCGTATTTTAAAAGACATGATATTTAAATTACTTAATTTAGCTATTTTGAATTTTAGGCATTGACATGAATATATTAAGTGTGTAATTAAATCAATTTAAATGTATTATGTAATTATGTATAGGTATAATTTTATTTATGTATAATATCGAACACAAATGAATATTTGTTATCGAATAAATTGTACGTACAAATAATTTATTTCCAACTCTGACCCGCATGCCGAGGATAAATGGAAAATCCAATATTTTTAAAGGCTCAATTGCAATCCGTGATAGACTCAGACGCAATCTGTCCAAACAATTTTGATGGATACATTTTTCTATCATATCTATGTAAAATTATAATAACTCCATTGGAAAATCCACACACATCTCTCGCTTCAATTTCGAAGCAATCTATCGAATCTATTTGATGGATACCTAAACTTTGTCTCCAATCTTGAGAACAATGTTGCTAGTTTCGAGTGTGTATGGAATTTTTGCAATCTTCTATCTTCAGTGAGTATGCACTAAAATAGATAGTAAATTTCAGCTTTTGTTCTAGCCTTCGTCTGCGCTAAATTCGTTTAGGAACTACATAAATGAAATTCGTAGTAATATATGTTGCTATAATTTATAAAGTTTTTGTGTGCCGTCCGCGTGCAGTCCGCGAATTGGCAGCTGCCGTTGCCTTGTCGTCCGCATGCCGTCGACTCTATGCGCAAAAATACCTACCCGCTACGGAGTACCTACGCGCATTTTTTTTTAGTAAATAGGCAATTAGGCAAATAAAACAACAAACATAACAGTACAATAAATGGAAAGTAAGACAGAAAGAAAGAAAGATAATTCGACGACATGATGTTACAGGACGTTGTTAAAACAACTTCATTATTATGTATACACTTATTACTATAATGGCAATAAAACTCTTAATTTCGGTGTATGTCGGGCACTAAAAATACGAGTATATTAGCAACGATTTTAATAAGAAGACCTCGTGCGCCGAATGGATTTCCCGCTTGCCTTCTAAACTAGGTTTACCCTGTACTATAGGAGATAGTAATCCCTCTTTTGAGCATGTCAAAAGCTTTATTTTTAGCCACGGTTTGAACGGTTTGAATGTGGAATATTGTAAAGATATGTTGTGTGTGTATGTGGTATATGTGTGTACCTAAATATGTTGAGTAAAACTAGATACATTGAACTGATTTCATATATACAAGGCACTTATTACGGCAATTATTTGTGACTTATTACCTACATCTATACCTACATATAATTAAACAGTAAAATAGTGTGTCTCTACAGTCAATATATTTACAAAAAAATAATTTAGGGTGATGCAAAAATAGTAATAAAATAAGTATTTTTTAAACTATCGTCTGCCTGTTTGCCTTTTTATCTGCTTGTCTGTCTGTTTGTACACACTAATCTCCGGAGCGAGTGGACTGGATTTAAATGAAACTTTTTTGTTGTGTAGCTATTAAGCCTGGGCCACATTTAGGGTATAATTGATTTGGAAACTGGAACACCTGATGTAGAACCCTAATAGACCAGCTAAACTGCATGAAATACGAAAATGGCACCGTATGGATTTTGATGCAATTATCACAGTTTGATAGTTTGGGTCCAACATAAAATCTAGCCCATTTTTCATCTAATTCAGTTGGGCAGAACCAGAAATACAGCTTGACCTCTCCGTAGTACTAGATTTCATATGTTAGTGAGGTCATTTAAAATGGATACTCGAGAAAAAGATAAACTGCCCAAAAAACTATTTCTACAAGTCGCAGGCAAAAGTAGTAGACAGTATGTATTGTTTCCTGCAGCTGAAAGTGATTTCCTTGGACTGCACGCTTAGTGAAGCGCAATACAATTACAGTTTACGATCACTAGCCGCTTTCACGAGCTCGACCACCACATTTTATAACGAGTTATCACTAAATTGGATCTCAACACTATATTTGCAGTCGAAAGAAAAATGGTGGGAGGGGAGAATAATCAATTACTTGCAGCCGTGCGTGACCATACAAATTTGATATAAGGACTAGAATTTTGTATAGTTATATGAAGCTAGAACAAGTTGATCGGGTTGTAGTTTGTGGCACTCGACAGTCTCTGCCTATCTCTATGGGATACAGGCGTGCGTGCGTACGAGTAGGTATGTATGTGTTATTTATTTATTTTTATTTAACTTTGTACACAAAAATGGCAATAGATACAAAGCAAATGTATATATGATACAAAAGTATGTTCCAAACAACTGTTTAACTTGGTGCCACCGTCACTCTACCGCCACCGAGCTATTTCGACAGTATAACATGGGGTTCTTTAAGGGGTTGTCTATATGTACCTCAAGGGCCGGCACCGCAATTGCTTCCCTTAGGTCGCACATGATCTAGTCAACGATGGCCGTTTTCCATCAGGTGGACCGTCCATCCGTATGCCTCCCTAGGCAATAACTAGGCAATATCTCGATCTTTGAATTTTACCTCAAAATTCATTCCCAGTGCCTTTAAAATACCTCAGAATCGTTAAAAAATAACACTACCACACTGAACTAACTGAGGAAAAACCAACCTCCTACCCGACGAGATCTCATTACAGGACGCAGCAAACGGGGCTCAAAATCCAACGGTTCAGGCGACGACACGAATTTATGTAATTGCCACTGCGAAAGCGAGAAATTAATGAGACTGAAGGCCTTAACACGGCCTTTACAGTTTTTCGCGCCATTTCGTTGAATCGCTATGCGTTGCAGAAATGGACCAGCTGTTTGTGAAGTCTTTGGAGGACAAATATTTTCATTACTTAGTCAAGTAGCTAGAAGAAGAAGTCAAGAAGAGTCTGGGAAATTGCAGTATGTAATATTTTCTGTGGCCATTTCATTTTGTTCATAAATTATTAAAGTATTTGGCACACAGAAAATAGACTCTGAGCAGCTCTGGACTTTAAATACAAGGTTCACAAATATATTTACTGTTTTCAGTATAGCCGTTTCGTTGCATATTCCTATTACATGGCGTAATACCGGTATCTAGAGAGGGTGGACTGGCTGGTGCGTGCAAGTGTACGGCGCTGTCTTAATTTTAAACGGTCGTGCGACCATGGTCGTACGAGGGGCGGTTTTGATGTCTTCTATTTGTCGGTCGACGTCCGTTGTACGGCCACGACCGCTGCCAATTAGGACAACACCTACCGATCGATGTTTTCGCGCCTCGCAAGCGCGTTCATTTTGTGCGCACTCATCAGCACTCACCTTTATTTTAAAATTTGTGATATTCATTTATGAATGCCCGCTAGCCGGGAACGGAATAATCTCATTTAACGTTACCTTCGTTTTTGCGATTTATTAAGAGAATAAGTAACTCTATTTTAACTTTAGAAAGATAGTCGGCATTTCCGCATGCGTTTTCGTGATATTGCTCTGTGTTTCTAAATAGTGCGATTTCGTCGTCATACGTCTTGGACATTTCACTCATCGCTTGAAACGCTTGAGGTTGACTCGTCAGAGGTAAGTGTCATCGATTTTGAAATATAACGTGAGTCAAAATGACTCATGATCATCTATGTGACTTGAGACCTAAAAAAAAAATTTCGAGTTTATTGTGTCTGATAATATCGTTATTTTAGTACGTGGGTCTCAGTAACGACTACATACGTTATTTGGCGTAGAAACACTTGGGCCTTCGCGACCAGGCGCACACTCCTTATATCGAGAGCTAGCGAAACCCCTGATCAAAATAACTAATGACTCTGGCCTCTATGGGTCAAAAGATTAGCCTCGCCGTCCAGCGGGGCAATGCGGCCAGCCTTCTGGGTAAGTATCCGATCTCTGGGGACCTAGATTAGATTGTTTATAATAATTTTGTGTTATATTTTCTGTTATTATAGTTCTAGTTTTTTTAATAAATGTTCGCTAGCTGTTGAATATTTTTATATTTTATTACATTCATGGCTAAAATAAATAACACACGAAATTTAAAAAAAGACCGCGTCCTGGCCTCTTTTTAGTTCAAGTTCAATAAATCAATAACTCACAATATTAAAGTGCATCAAAATCATTTAGGTACGTAGGTACTAAATCTCAATATCTTCAATATCTTTCTAGGTTAGATAAATAATTTTCACCCTAACATTCATGAAGGAAGGGTTTTGCCATAATATTATGTCAAGTAGGCTCACGTCCGGCGGTGGGCTGATATTGTCTGTTGTCACGATGTAGACATAGAACAACCAATTCAAAACGTGCAAGACCCAAGACAATAGAAAAAGTACTCATATCCGTGCTAAGATCGGCGGATGATATCTTCCAATTGATTTAACTACATGTTTAGGTCACTGGTCTAATCTAAATCAATATCATACGTTTGATATTGTATCCAAGAAGTCGAGAGATGTATTTTTGTCATACTCGGTAAACCATTAGGAGCAGGAAACTATAGTAAGTAAGTAGGTATATCTTTTTCATAATAATAGAAAGCAGCAGATGTAGAAAAAGAAGAGTTAATAATGTAGAACTGCGCATTGTCATCGCACCATTCGACATCGACAGGGTGTCCATCTGTTTCATGGTAGAACCTTGAAAACTATTTTTTTTATGTAATACGACAGACAGAGAGGCAAGCGGGCTACTTGATGGTCACCGCCGCCTATGGACATCAGCAACACCTGGGTCGCTACCAATACGTTGTCCGCCTCTTAAGAGACTTCTAATATACCTCTTTAACGATCCGATATCATAGTAATTGGTCACGAACTGTGCTATCCCAGAGGAACTTTCTCCCAAGCACACAAAAGTTGTGGAATGAGCTTCTTGGAGTACAATATGAAGTTCTTCAAGAAAGGGGTGAAAAGGTTTTATAGGGTCGGCAACGCACGAGTCGTACCCCTGGTATTGTAAACGTCCACAGGCTACGATAACTACTTATCACCAGGCAGGCCGTAAGCTTGTTTGCCACTTACTAGAAATGGGCATACTAAAAATACAGATTCGACCGCCATTCATGTCATTTAAGGCCTTGCCACACACAAAGCTCGGCGCGAGCGCGGCGCGATAGTTGCTAGGCAACTATAGCGCGGCGCTATAGTTGCTAAGCAACTATAGCGCGGTGCGAGCGCGGCGTGATAGTTGCCTAGCAACTATCGCACCGCGCTCGCGCCGAGCTTTGTGTGTGGCAAGGCCTTAAATGACATGTGCGGTGCGATAGTTGCTAGGCAACTATCACGCCGCGCTCGCACCGCGCTATAGTTGCTTAGCAACTATAGCGCCGCGCTATAGTTGCCTAGCAACTATCGCGCCGCGCTCGCGCCGAGCTTTGTGTGTGACAAGGCCTTTAGAGTTGGGCGTGCCCCAAGTTACTATATTAGTTTTTATTGGAAATACATATTTGGTATCACTATTCCATATTTGGTATATCCAAACATATATAAACTATTTTTGATCCTATAATTTTAAGGTAGTATTCGTATATACTTTCAGCACTTTCTCTAAGCTCTAAGGCAAGTCATTCATAGGAGGCGCTCAAAGAGCCTTTGACGTAGCTTATGGCGACTTTCAACGGCTCAAAAGCATGGGGTTGTATATTTAAATGTACACATTTTAAGTCCGTGTATTCATGAAAAACCTATACTTTTACTTTACTATACCTACTGATACTTTACTATTAAGCCGGCATGACAACCCTGAAGGAAAAACCATCTGAAAAATATACTTACCTGTATTTTTCGTGTGAACTTCCGTGACTTCTCCGAACTCTAAAATTAGACTCCGATAAAAAAAAATCCATATTTCGTAAAGCGAACGTTTAATGTATAAAACTTTATTAAATTACTTTGAGAAACTATGATAAATTTATTTTTGTTCTGTATGGAACGATGGAATTTATATAGGTGACTACACTGACCGTCTCACTCACTTTTTTAGTCTTATTTCGACCTAGTTCTGGTTTTAGAGACTGAATCACTAGTGACCAAGTATTCGATAACCTAAATCCGTCCTCACGATTGAAATTTGGATATTTTGTGATTTCGATGGCTTCTCTAACTAAACGTGGAGTGTAGTGTCCCGTGACCACGATGCAGGCAAATGTGTCGAAATATCTGGCTACTCTTCAAGAAAGGTACGCAGTGGGAAACACGGAACATACACTTAAAATGAACGTACAGACAGTTTTTCCCATTTAAACCGTATTTTCTTCACAATTTCAATTAGAAATATAATATCTGTACATGTACATAACATTATCAAGACCGTCATACCAAGTTTATGTACATTTATTAACCCTATTTCCAAGAATTCGTACCCAAAATTGTTTACTTCAACGCAGCTCTTTCTATTTCGGGAAGAAAATGGAGTTACTTTACCGAAATCAATTGACTGGAACACGCCAAAAGAAAATTACATTCGCTCAATGAGTGGGTGAATTTTAGACCCAGCATCGTGAATATGTGTACACCGAGTAAACAGCGTTGAAGCCACACGAAAATAATGTTGGCTGTAGCATTTCCTACTTGATTTAGTTATTGTTGTTTTTGAGACAAAAAGGTGTTATAAGTTTTACGTGTGTATCTATGTGTCTGTGGCACCGAAGGTCCCGGATGGATGGACAGATTTCAGTTTCCGATAGCAGTTTTCTTTATCCAAACAATGGGCCCACAGAATACCAGCGCTGTGAGTCGTTTCTTGCACCTCATAGCACATGCTGAGTGGGTACCATTTACGCTGGCCGCCGTGGCACCGACAGTGGCATGGGAGGCTACATATTGTCTTAATTAAGATATTTTAAGTGTTAATGTGTGAGTTGTCTGTAATTGTAACTGTTATTGTGTCGTGGTGTGCTATGTGTAACAAATGTATTTTCTTTCTATTTAGTATTATCAGACAATTGCAGACAACGTTGCTATGGAAATTTACAGTTTTGTTGAAGCGATAACGTTTTAGACCTGCCACACAGAGGGAACGATACAGCTTTCTGTGCGTTGAGGCGCTGTCCTCATTAGCAGCGTTGGTGTTTTTTATTTTATACCAACGCAGCCTATGGACGTTTGCAATACCAGGGGCATCACCCACGCGTTGCCGACCCCGTTAAAACCTTTTAACCCCTTTCTTGAAGAACTCCATGTTGTACTCTCCAGGGAAAACCTCTCCAGGTAGTTAATTTCACAACATTAGTGTGCGAGGTGTGACCGTGGTCGTACCACGGACGTCGCTCGACAAATAGGAGACCTCAAAACCGTCCGTCGCACAACCACGGTCGTACGACCGATGCCAATTAGGACAGCGCCTCATATTCCTAAGAACTCAAACCTTACAAAATACCTTACCGGGCCGGAACGCGACTACTTTATCGCGTTTTTTATTTATCAAATGCAAATGGTAACCACCTCTGCGGCCAATGCCCGCATTTTCGTACTTGTGTAGACGGAAATAGCTTATTTATTTACAACATGTCAAATCTCAAGGGTAAACCTGTCATGTTACACGTTTCAATTGTCAAATTGTATTGACAGACAAAATATGACTTGATTAATGTAATTGCGAACTACAGCGCGAGCCCACTCCCTACAAAATTAAGCCCTCCACAAACTAACTTTAACTTTGGACACGAAAATAAATTCATTATAAATTGTAATATAATTCTATTAGGCTTCGCAGATTTTGATTCGGCAACTTGTTCTGAATTTGATAATAGTTATAATTATGGGTTGTATTACTGGCGTGGGCTTTTAGCGTGACTCGCTGAAATTTTATCAATAATTAGTCATTATCATCATAATTAACACGGGAAGCTGACCTGATTTAATTATGGTTACATATTCTGTCGCCTGAATGTGAACGTTTCATAACAATGTTTCCCTCACCGTAAGTGCATCACGAGTTATTGTTCAATTAATGTACGTACGCCAGAATAACTTAAATTAAACCATGATTTCGCACGTCTCATCCCCTATAATCTATAATGTCTCTCTTCTATAGGCCTGCTGGAAGAAATTTCTTCTTAGAAATAAATAATGCCTGTTGTGTTGTCTTTAATTTTGTAATTTCTGTATACTATATATTGTGTGCAATAAATTGTTAAATAAAGATATTATTAAATTCAATTTTAGTCATAGAGATGACTCACTTCGTTTCATCATATTAGCCAAAAGACGCCCACTGGGCATAGGCGTCCCCCAGAGATCTCCACAAAGGCTGCTCCTGTGCTCCCCATCCAGCTGGTACCTGCGATCTTTACCGGATCGTCGATCCATCTTGTGGATGGCCTTCCCACGCTACATCTTACGTACTTCGTTTGCCTATAAATATCATCTAAATTACTGAATCAAACTCCATGAGACAAGGGATATCGGGTAGTTTGACAATAAACAAAGAAACATAAACATTTATTTATTACACTGTTACGTACAATGGCGGACTTAAAGCTTCATAGCTTTCTCTACCATAAACATGCACAACCTGAAAACTTTTAACACCTAGGTATATTAAGTAATAAACAAATAAATAAAATATTTCCCTTAGAGTTTAACCAGATATTAAATTTAACATACGCTTCAAACACCGCTACCCTGTTCTGAAATTTTGATTAGGCCGGGAAAATTATAAATTGCTTTCGCTTCATTTGTTTCACAAACGCGCCCGCTAATTATTAGTTTGTGGGCAGGAACGTCGGTTGTTGTAAATTTGCAAACCAATTAACTGACCGACATACTCACACTAATTGTTTGGCTTGGATACGGAAATGTGTAATTATTGTATTTGTTTATTTTAAAAGGAAGAAAGAAAAAGTTCGAACTCCAAACAGCGGTCCGAACGGACTTATCTTAGTATTTCCGCAATTTGATGTACCTGTAACAAAATGTTTTAGACTAACGCGGTCATTATTACATGCTATGTTCCAGGTTTTTGTCTATATTTATTGGCAGAAGTTGAATGGTAATTGTTGCGTGCGAGTATGTTATATGGAGCGAATAAGCTGTTCTTATACAGGCATGCTCAAACTTCGGCGGCATCGTGACTTACCACCAGGTGAGATGACGGGCAAGTACCTATTTAGTTTTTATATAAATGACCGCGAAAACCTCTTTTGAGGTTAAACACTTAAATAATGCCTTAGGTAAAAACAATGATACTTTTTTTGTTATTGCCTAGGGTGGGACGGTCCACCTGATGGAAAGCGGCCCCCGTTGTCCAGGACATCTGCAACCTAAGGGGAGCGGATGTGGCGCCAGTCTTTGAGATTGTGGACATGCCTTTTGAAGAACCCATGTTATAGTGCAAAAGAAAGACTTCGGGAGGGAGCTCATACCACATCTTTCACGTGCACGGTAAAATCCCAGCGATGCCCTTTCTTTAGTTGGATGCTTGGTTCCAGATCGTGTGAATGAAATCCATCCCATCGTCGGAGGGTGGGGAATCACTTAAGTATTCTATTTTCTATACAAACTAAAGTACAACAGATTTCTAAGGTTGTGCCGTAGATCTTTATCTACCATTGTATGTGGCAACTTCGTTTCAAGGCACGCGAACTATTTCATTTAATCTTGAGGCGTTAATCACTATTGAGAAGGAATTCAAACAATGCGGACCTTAGAACTTAAACAATAGAAATGGGTCATAGACGCATTATAGTACACTCATTTATTTACTATTGCCTACCTACAGGTACAATACAGGAGCCTCGGTACATTATCACTGTAAGAATCATTTAAAATAAATAAATAAACAAATCACTTTATTCCAGAAGAATATGTATATACAGTTTTGGGTATAATAGGGTCACTGAAAGGACGTTGTTCTACCGTAGAAGCTATACAATGAGTATAATTTACAACCAAATAAACTTATAGAGCTATAGTATGTAGTAAGTACTTCTTGTCCGGGTTGTGACGGTAGAATAGATAACAATTGTCACCAACCCCTACTTATCCCGCGGGTGTCATAAGAAGCGACTTAGGGACTACACATTCAACAGAGATCGGGCAGCGCTCTCTGATAAACATTATATCTGAGCATTGGCTCACAAAGTCATCTGTATGTCCAAAATACATGGTTACAATACATACAATGCATAAAAATACATACAATGGTTTTGGTGTTATCAGCAAATATACGAGGCAGAAAGCAACTCATGGTGGCTCACTAATCTTAGTAAAAGATTACCTTAAAAGTAAAGACAGGAAAGATATAGTCAAACTATCTATAGAACGAGCTATTGAACTTTCTTGTGTCGAACTAGACACATATGTTATCGTTTGCGTCTATAGGCCTCCTGCCGGTGATTTTGATTTGTTCGAAGAGACCATGGACGATGTGTTAAAAAAATGGTTAGGGGTAGTAAAGATATTATAGTTTGTGGCGACTTTAATGTTGATATGCTCGAAGATAGTTCACGGTGTAGGAGATTAAAGTCCTTACTTAAATCCTATAACCTAATAAATGTATTTCTGGAACCTACACGAGTAACCGAAACCACGGCCACTTGAATAGATAATATATTTTGTAGCTGTGGTATATCGCCAAAGTTTATTCTCAACAGCCTAGGTTACAGGCCTCGGAATTAAACTAAAACATACAGCTCAAGCAGTCTTACAAAATAAATTATAGGCCATTAACAGCAGCACGATTAAAACGCTTCAAGGAACAAATAGATACTAAATTTCTGGGTTTAAGTTCATCTTATAGTGATCCAAATTTACTTTATAACGAGCTATTTAATGTATTGAAAGGCGATTTTGAGAGCACATTTATACCTAAAACATTAAATAAAACTAAGGATCTTAGTTTGTGCGATTTCGCCACTGAAGGCATATATAAGAGTAGAATGCGAGTTATATAACATGAAGAGCTCTAATAAATCTTCCGTATTTGCTGAATATGTTAAAAAGCCAAGGCTAATTTCATTAAGAAAAAGATTGATGGAGCTTCAAACAAAAGTAAAGCTGTTTGGAGCATTATTATTAATGAGTTGGTAAAACTGAAAGTCGGGACCAACAATATAAACTTAAAATAAATTCTGAAATCATTACGACAGATCTTGGCGTAGCTACTTGCTTAATGATTTTTTCTCTGGAGTAGCTGTAAGCACAACTAAAATCTACAATCTTCTCCATCGATAGCACTGTCTTTGCTAAAACAGGCTAATGACCCTTGCAATGAAAACTTTAAATTCAGTCCCATTCATGAAAAGGATATAGTCAAAGCCTTCAAGTCGTTAAAATTGAAAAAGACGGAGGATATCTGGGGAATATCCGTCACGGTATTAAAGCCAATTGTAAATTCGCTAGCACCACATCTTGCATTTATATTTAATAAATGCATAGATAAAGGCCTTGCCACATACAAAGCTCGGCGCGAGCGCGGCGTGAGCGCGGTGCGATATTTGCTAGGCAACCATCGCGCGGCGCGATAGTTGCTAGGCAACCATCGCGCCGCGCGATGGTTGCCTAGCAAATATCGCACCGCGCTCGCGCCGAGCTTTGTATGTGGCAAGGCCTTCAGGGTCTGTTTCCAGACTTAGTGAAAATCAGCAAGATAGTGCTCTTTAAAAATGGCGAAAAGCATGAGCCGTCCAACTTTAGGCCCATATCTATATTACCAGCACTGAGCAACATTTTCGAAAGAATAATGCTCGATCAACTGCTTGCTCACTTCACTGCAAATAAGTTATTCCACAGAAATCTATGCTGGTGTAGAACTAATAAAGCATATTTATGATGCTTTGGAGAGATCACAGAATGCTATTGGCGTTTTCTGTGATCTTTCCAAAGCATTTGATTGTGTGAATTATGACACGCTATTACTGAAATTAGATCATTACGGTGTCAGGGGAAATGCACTGTCTCTTTTAAAATCTTACCTTATCAACAGGCTCCAAAGGGTTAAAGTAAATGGCGCGACATCTGGCGAAATGACTGTTAAGATGGGGGTACCACAGGGATATATTTTAGGTCCTTTTATGTTCCTCGTGTACATAAATTATATGCCTTCTTTTCTGGGAAACCGCTGCGACACTGTACTGTTTGCTGACGATACTTCGCTAATATTCAAAATCGACAGAAATAGGGAAAACTTTGACGACGTAAACAGTACGCTCTCGGACCTACATCGTACATAAGATCAGGTAATTACGATGGAGCAACTGCCATCTGACTTCCGTGCCCTCGCAATTGGATCATGGTTACACAGTCAGTCGCCTGCTGTCAAGCATAAAGCATCGGGTAGCATTCAACTAATGTACATAACTTAGAAAAGAGCCATTAATACATGGCCGCAGTGGGATTCGAACCCGGTACCTCTCAGTTACGAAATAAAGTAAAAAACAGTCCGCCTCGTAAAAATCGGAAAAGTCGTATAAATACGGATTAACCACTCGGCCACCGACGCTCCTTAATAAATATAGCCTAGATTACAATAAATTTCAACAAAAGCAAAGTCGGAGACACGAAATACGAAGGCTACAGCCGAAGGACTTAAAAAAAACGAAGAAATGAAATTAAAATTTTAATTAAGAATAGATTACAATTAATAAATTATGAACTAAAAATAGATGTGACAATGATCGAGGTTGGATCTAAAGTGAATTCCGCAAATACGTATTCATTGCGCCGGGCGGCGCAGTCTTGATGCGTTTTCGCTGATGCGGCGAGATTGATGCGGCGGTCGGCAGCCAGTCGTATCTAGGTCAATGCTTGCTCGAAGGTATTCATATAGAAGCGATCCGTAATTCCTCCCTCCCGAAGAACAGCGACTATTTTTCATACTCTCATGGAAAATGTTGCTGGCACCTGGGATATGGTCGGCGCCTGTTGCAGGTCTTCGTAAGTATGTTTGACAGGATTTGACTTTCGTGGCTTTGAAGCTTTGCAGTAGTATCTTCGCACAGTGAGGGTAAGTGTAAGTAGGATCGCACTTATACATATCACATACAACGGGATAGTGGTATGGTATAGGGTGCTGAAGCTGCTCTGGTCATCTAGTCGAAGTGGTGTTTGCAGGGAGACTTTATCTTGAGTAGCGTGTAATTTTGTTAAGTCAATGGAATTTAGTTTGATTTTCAGTGAAGGCTGGGCGACGGCACTCCGGTCATAGGAGATTTTCATTAACTTCAGCGGTTGGCCTGCGACGTGGTCATCCATATTGGTTATCGTTAGTTCAGGTGTTATAATGTTGCAGTTTTTGGGGATGCTTACTAGGTAGCTGCCTCGCATCACACTGTATTCTTCCCGGTCACACGTTAACTTGACTTTAGTAGAGCGCGGAAAGGTTAAGATGTAGTTTCTATCATCCAGCTGTTCCATGGCTTCCTTCTGTAGTTCGATGGTGGTAAGGCTGCAAGAATCTCGAAGGTCTTGATTTATTAATAGATTTTGAATACAATCGAATTGCGTGCGAACATGGTGCACGGTAGTTTCTACGCAAAGAAATGTGTCATCCACCTTCGGGCATTCAGCCTCTATGTACACATACCCATCTTTATTGGTTGCTAGGTAAGGATATGGGGGAATTATGGTTTGGTTATGCTTGTTAGGAGCTATGGACAGTTTATAGAAGTTGTACAGCGATTTTTCTACAATGGGAACCTTGAAAATTATAACGATCTGTTTCCCGCTGAAATATGACCCAGGTTTTATGGTACTATAATATTCTCTTAAATCTATGTCTAATACTCTATCTTCCCCGTAAATTAATTTTAGTTTTTCTACCATATTCTTAATTACCTTAACATCTAGCATGGATCTATGCAAACTTGACGCACGAATAAAGGTAAGGACATTCTCTATCCTAATTAATTCGTCTAATATGTCATTTGTATTTTCTGTAATTATGGCAAGCATTTGGGCGAACTTTGCATACTTAATAAGATTATAATCTCTGTACGCATCTCTATCAATAAGTAATTTTAATGTACTGTTAATAATTTTTTGATTATCGACTATTTTGTCGATTACGTCGGTGTGTTGAGACATCCATTCCGTACTTATACTGACATGGGAATTTAATTCATTTAAAACTTTATTTTGGTTATTTTCTAGAATTTTAATGGCATTATCATATCTTATTGCATCCTGATAGTCTAAGTTTCCGGTTATACTTTTTACAATAGAGCCTAATCCGTCAACTAGACCTCTTTTTGCCCTATTTGATTCTAAGTTATTGAGGTGATTAAGGACAGTGGTTAACTTGGAAGCTAAGTATTCGACCTGTATTTCGTAAAGTGCAAAAGTTTCGTTACTAAGTTGGGTTTTATAGTTGGTTAGTTGGTCCAGTATGGTTTGTACTTTGGTGTCAATCTCATCAAGTCTAATATACTGAAGGAAACTATGGTAGTGGGTTATTAGCTTGGTTCGTCCAAGTCTGAAGGGAAGTAACCCTGGTCCATCTTCGAGACTCTCAAGTTTTATCTCCCTTCCGAGAGCGAATGGCACTATCAGCAGCGTCAGTATTCTGTAACAATTTTGTTATATTAGGTGGTCGTTTCATACGTGACTTTGCTACGGGGCCACGGCGTTTGGACGTGTAGATGTGAATAGGTAGATTGGCTAAGACCGTGTCTTGAGTAAACCGAGGGGCTAGTTTCTGACGGCTTGCACCAGGATTCTTAATGAATACCTGTTGGTCAGGTTGGTATTCTATTTCTGGTTCTCTGTCTTTATTTCTGCTATTGATCAAATTAGTTCTGTCCTGTAGGGAAGTTTCATTAATAATTTCGTAAACGGTTTCCATTTGATCCCTATGGTTCTGAACATATTGTTGCAGTAAGTGTTGTGTCAGGTCAAGGTCTATTGGGTCTCTCGGGTCGAAGTGTCCTCTTAGTATGTCATGGGGTCTACACTTGGTGAAGCTGTGAACAGAGCTGTTGTAGGCTATTAGAGCGTACGGCATGAGGTTGACACTAGGCTCTCCTTTTCGTTGTAATTTTAGTATTCTAAGATGTTCAATGATTGTTGAGTGAAAGCGCTCAATGTTCCCGTTATCTTTGGGCGAATGTGGTAAAGTTTTATGGTGGTGTATCTTATGGGTACGTAAGAATTCGGAAAGCAGCTGGTTCGTAAACTCCGTTCCGTTATCAGTTACGATGGTAAGGGGTAACCCATGGTGTGTAGAGTACTTTAATAGGGCCTGCAGAATACTTATGGCAGTGCCATCTTTTAGGTGGTAGGCCTGGCCGTATTTCGAAAATACGTCAATGAAAGTGAGGTATTTCTCATTTTCAATTGTAAGAAGGTCCATATGGACTATTTCTAGAGGTTTACAGGGGGGTGGTACCACATTAAATTGTTGTTTAATGGGATTTCTGTCATATTTTGCTTGGCCGCAGATGGTGCACTCATTTATGAATTTAGTTATTTCATCTTTCATTTTTGGCCAATAGTATCGTCTAGATAATGACAGGTAACACTCGTTTATTCCCCTGTGATTGGTCTTGCCATTATGGTAAAGTCGGATTATATCTTGCTGTCGTAAGTATTCTTTTACGTTTTCTAACTCTATCTTTGTCAGTACAAGTTTCATGGAGGAACTTTTGAAATTACTTTGTATTATTGGAATTATCTTGTAAAGACCGAGTGGGGGTTGGATTAATAACGCTGTTTTAATTTTAGGGTTGATATATTCTTTTACTGCGTTTACGACGTCTTCCTGAAGGTTTGTTTCTGATACTTGAATGGATATACGCGTATGTGTGTCAAAAGGTTTGGTAGTGACAGGGCGGCGTTTAATGTCACCTACGATTGTAAAGATTATTTGCCTGTGGAATTTATTTAAAGGTTCATCAGTAATTGGGACTTCGAGAATCGGGTTCTCGTGGCTGGTATGTGCTGTGGAAGTGGTGGATCCCTTGGGATTCTCGTGCGCTTGTGTTGGAGAAGTGGGACGTTCGTCCATGGTTTGGGGTATTTCCGATGGATTTACAATGAGAGAACTGAGCTCCTTTAGCTCTTCAATGATGGAGTTAATCTCCTCGTTATGTATTTCTACCCGGGATAAGGCATCAGCATTGGTGTTGAGCTTGCCTTTTTTATAAATAACGTCAAACTCGTATTCGCTAAGTTTGAGACGCCACCTGGTAAGGCGGGAATTGGGTTCTTTGAGGCTCATTACCCATTGCAAGGGCTTGTGATCGGTAAGTATCTTGAACTTTCGTCCGAACAGATACGGCCGGAAGTATTTCGTGGCCCAAACGATTGCGAGTAGCTCCTTCTCTATGGTGCTATAATTAAGCTCGCTATCGTTTAGGGTACGTGACGCGTACGACACGGGCTTGTCGGAGCCTACTGGGCCTTGGGAGAGAACGGCACCAATGGCGTAATTGGAGGCGTCTGTGGTCAGATTGAATTCCCTCGTGAAATCAGGGTACTGCAGAATGGGATCATTTGTTAAGAGTTTCTTGCATTGCTCGAAACAATTAACATAATGGCTGTCCAGGACAATTTTCCTACCCTTCTTAAGGCATTGGGTAATCGGCTTGGTTAACCGCGCGAAATCTGGGATGAATTTGCGATAATACCCTATCAATCCTAGGAATTGCTTTATTTCCTTGACTGTTTTAGGTATAGGGTATTTTTCAATAGCCGAAATTTTGTCAGGATTCGGTTTTACTCCTTCACGGCTGATGATGTGGCCAAGATAGGCCGTTTCCAACTTTAAGAATTCGGACTTGTCCATTTGAATTTTAAAGTTGGACTCGCGCAATCTGTCAAGGACTTTTTGGAGGTTAACAATGTGCTCCTGAAGGGAGGTACTAAAGACGATGATGTCGTCCAGGTACACTAGACAGATCTGGTTCTGTAGGCCTCGTAGGATGTTATCCATCACACGTTGAAACGTGGAAGGCGAGTTTTTGAGGCCCATGGGCATCCGGAGAAATTCGAAATGGCCATGCTCCACGTTGAATGCTGTCTTAGGCACGTCCTCAGGGTCCATCTCTACCTGATAGAACCCACTAGCAAGGTCAAGCGTTGTAAAATATTGACACTTGCCCAGTTTGTCCAAAACGTCTGCTATATTAGGAATCGGATACTTATCGTCTATGGTTTTTAAATTGAGTTTACGGAAGTCCACCACTAGGCGCCACTTCTGCTTGCCAGAGGCGTCTGCTTTCTTGGGAACAACCCAAATTGGTGAACTCCATGCCGATTCTGAAGGTCTTATAATGCCTTGGCTTAACATCTTACCTATCTGATCGGTAACCTCTTGCCGATGCACAAACGGGTACCGGTAACTTTTAGTGTATACAGGGATTTCATCAGTCGTTCTGATCCGGTGTTTAATTTTGTTAGTAAAGGTGAGGTTTTCGCCTTCAAGATAAAATACGTCCGAGTAGTTTTTACATAAGTTTATCAGGTTGGCTTTTTCCTCTTCATTAAGGTGGTCAGTACGTAGTCGAGAGATTACGTCCTTCGCACGGCTATCGTCGTGAGTGTGAGAGAATGACTCTACATTGAACATCTCGGCGTAAGTGGGACGATCTAACGAGAATATTGTGTCGTTGTTACCGGGGTTTTTCACTTCTACTACACCTCTGCCTTTAATTACATTGGTAATACACTCTCGGATAATACAATTACACAGAACCTGTTCGGGCACGTACACCTCACCATCAGAGGTATTAATTGGGAGTTTTAATAATTTTGAGCTATGAGCTGGGACAATATCCTCATACAGGTTTACGTTGCGGGAGTTGTACATCCTAATCTGATTCACGGCGTTCTGTGTGGTCAGCGTCTGGTCTTTTAAGTCGATTTTTGCTTCCCATTTTGTTAATAGGTCAAGTCCAATGAGACCATCGAAGTGATCATGAAATTTGTAGATGAATAGTTTCATAGAGTCACTGTCATTAAATTCTGTAAAGGTAGGGAGTGTGATAGAGTAATTATTCCTGCTGGTGGCGTGGACGTTGGTAACTTCAAAAGGGTCATAGTTTAATTGAATGTTTGAAAAGTAAGTCCTTACCGCTTCTGGACTTATGAAAGATTGATTTGCGCCTGTGTCAATGAGGAACCTTAGGGGTGGATTGGCAGTTTGGATATAAGGTAACTGCCTTTGAGTCTGCAGATTTACTTCTATTTTGGCTTGCTTGACATTGAAACCTTCCGAAAATTTCCTTCTTGGCTGGTGGTAGCCTGAGGCTGATCGGAGTCAATAGCAGCACAACCTGCATCCGGTTTGTCAACGTAACCATCTGGTTGGGCTTGGTCGTCATAGTACGCACAACCATAGTCATAAGGATCGTAGCTTGCGTACATTTGGTCAGGATAATAAGAGTCATAATCGTAACTATAGTCGGGGTATTGTAAGTAATAGTCAGCCGTACTAGTGCACTCGTTTACGTTCATCTCACGACTCTTAAAATAGTTATTTGGAGGTGGATTTCCATGCTTGCTCCAATCATGGCCGGAATTACCGGTAGGGGGTAACGCTCTGGGCGTGAATTGTTGGACACCACTCATTGGTCGTGGAGTGAAATTCTGATGTTGCTGTGGACGGGGCTGAAGCCTGAACATATTACTCCTAGGGTTATAGTTAGGAGGTGGAGCACCAAACATACGTTGGGTATTGGAAATCTGTCTGGGCTGCTGCTGTGGGTATGAAAACCGGAAGGGCTGGGCTACAGATGGCAAAGGCTGTCGAGGTGACGGCTGTTGCCATGGAGGCAAGGGGGTTTGTGCGTGCATGGGACGCAGTGGAGGCATCACTATTGGTGCTTTAGGGCCTTGATGGTGCCTGGGGAGAATATCGTTATTGCGTCGCTGAAGGTACATAATGTTCAGCTCCTCCTGTACAAATTTCAGTGCATCCTCTATACTACCTGGTCTCATGCAGCGAATGCGAGACCCAAGAGGCTCTTGGAGTCCTCGTACAAAAGCCTGCATAGCCAACTTCTTGTACAGTACCCGTTTTGCCTCAATGGTGATGGGAATATCTTCATGCAAAGATATGTACGTCATAATTGTGCAGAACAGGGTCTGACAATGATCATAAAATTGCTGTGGTGTTTTTGAACCTTGAGAGGCCAAAGAGAGGTCATTATACAGAGTGGTTTCATCCCTCTGATCCGCGAAGTTATTAATCAAAGCATCGCGGATGCCTTGCCAACTATCGGGAATGCCATTCGAATTGATTATAGTAGCGGCTGGGCCGGTAATCTTATTTAAAATACCATTAATTAAAGATAAATTATTCAATTCTGAACCCGGCTCTGCGCTTAGATATCTCGTAACAATTCCGTCTCAGATTTTGATGAAACGGGTCAGTACATTTGGATTGCCATCGAAGTCTGGCACTGGGCGTAAGGCCTTAAAAATTAAATCCGCGTTAGCCTCCATGCTATCTCTAAAAGAATTACAGTCTAGCTCTAATCTATTAATATCTAATCGCTGTTGACGAGACTGTCGTGATGCAGTCTCGTCACTACCCTTATTTCTAGGGTGAAAAATCTTGGAAATTAGGGACTACAAGGAAGCAACACAAAAAGAGAGTTTTGCGTACTTACAGTTTCATTTCTCGTCTCTTTGCGTGTCGAATTTTGGATACTGGTCCTCCTCAGCTGCGGCACGTGTAGGTTCGGATACTCAGCTGTGACTTGAGAGCCACGCGGGCGGCTCGATCAGTCCGGAAATCTTCCTTATTTACGCGAACCGACCGCGAGTATCCTACCGACTGCGCCAAATACGAAGGCTACAGCCGAAGGACTTAAAAAAAACGAAGAAATGAAATTAAAATTTTAATTAAGAATAGATTACAATTAATAAATTATGAACTAAAAATAGATGTGACAATGATCGAGGTTGGATCTAAAGTGAATTCCGCAAATACGTATTCATTGCGCCGGGCGGCGCAGTCTTGATGCGTTTTCGCTGATGCGGCGAGATTGATGCGGCGGTCGGCAGCCAGTCGTATCTAGGTCAATGCTTGCTCGAAGGTATTCATATAGAAGCGATCCGTAATTCACGTTAAAATTCCATACAAATATTTATGTTAATAATTCTAAGCATTACGACGTGACTCTTTAACGCAATTACCCACTGCTATATTTCGAGCTAAATTCCATAATTCCATAGCAAACACTCAATTTGCATGGGAGCCGGAGACGGATTATATTAACTGTGCTCTGTAGTTGTGAATTCTTGGGAGGACATTAAATCCTTTGCATATTTTAGCACTGGACCTAAGCCTAAATTATTGCGGCGGATTGCGCCCATAGTTTGGGAGTTTGAACTGTCCATCTTTCAGTCAGTTTGGGAGTTAGGGACCAGCTTTGATATATTACCTACTGCGAGGTTTGTACTAACGAAGAACTAACTTTAGCACCTAAACATTAGGCGAATTGTTTTAAGCAAATTGGGATCGGAATTTTATATAATGGCAGTGTAGCGGAGTTTGTGGATTGTATAGTAATGAAAGACCATTCCACATTGCTTGTGGTCTACCTAGCTTCCGACTTCTCGTGTACATTCACACAGATTTCAAGAAGTTCTAGTTAATGAAGTGTTGTTCGCTGTAATGAAGGATGAACAATTCTCACAAGACCTCTATCAACTTAACCCTCTGGCCTGATAATCACCTGATTACCTGGACAAGGTAGATGCCAGGTACTAGCGCGCGAGATCACTACCGTGATGACAAGATGATTATTTTTTATCTGTCAACTGAACTAAAAAGCACTACCTTGTTCAGTTATTATCTCATCATCACGCCATCAGAGCCCGTAATAGTGCATGGCTAGACTGGAGGTTCTATAATTCTCCACTTATAATAGGAATTATGGAGTAGTGAAGAATTATGCCCTAGTATCTTTATAGCTTGGTAAGGGACTTGTGATGTAAATGCAGGAGAGCCAAAGACAGCTGCCTGCGACGTTGGCATCGTGGCTATGTTCTAAGCCACGAGCATTGGCTATAACTTGGTTAGAATAGCTTCATGCATTTAAAAAGCGATAGCGACTTTTATATATAAAAAAGGAATATATTCTTATAAAAAATGGTAATAGAGCAATGACACTTGACAAATGACCATAATTTTATTTATGATATTGGATACTAGGTGCCTTTCATTTTTGCGATAACTACGCATTTATTGGACTCATAGCGCAAGACCTAATTAACTTGGACGTCGAAACTTTCTTGTAATACTCGTATGGACATAGACGACGGGCTCAAATTAAAAATGGTGGCTGTCATCAATGGAAACGTGAGACGTCATGACTCCTATTTCTATTTTAGTGATGTTACGGAGTATTTTCAAAGTTAACCAAAAAGCTGGAATTCCCACAATTGAAAATGTTGTTAAGTGGTTATCTACAAATGTTTGATGAAATTACCTGTCGGCAATAGAGATTGGAAATGTACTCAGCGAATTAAAGAAAAACTAAAGTTTAGGCAAGTAGTATTCGAAGTATTATTTATTTCTCAACCACACGTAACGAATGTGTTCGAGTTGTGAGTGGAACAAAGAGACTGAAAGTTCATATTAACAAAATACAGTCCCGAGCTTACTTGGTGATATCACATCGACTCCAGGAACAACTAAATAAATAGATAGCCCCAAAGAAAGCAAAGCTTGTTTTAGGACAGATAACAGTTAACTACTTATATATTTTTAAATACATACTTATTATACATACTACACCCAGACCCGTAATAGAAATTTAAAATTCTGCTCGGCCGGGAATCGAAACGGGGTCCTCTACGTGGCGACCGGCGACAAATTAATTAAAAGAGAACCCAGTTCCCATTGTTCAGCATAACATAAACATTCGATCCATTTTTATTCATTTCAGCGACACCGCATACGCAACTCGACGAGAGTTAGTTAATATAAACAAACCACAACAATTGGATTGCGAACTGTTATTGATTGTCAAAGCAAATACAAAATCATGAAAACAAAGAAATTAGTTAATTCATTCGCCACAGTTGCAAAATACTGGTTGCTGTTTTCATATTTTTTTATATATAGGAATGATTTCGTCTGCCATCACACAACGAGGATTGGCATTCTATGTCAGAACTCACAAGTGAGCAAATCAATGAAATGGAGGTCTACCGTCAGATTTTCTCGATACCTTATCAGGTACATAGTTAAGTTGGCACAAGGGATATTTTATGGAAGTAACTTTATGGCACTTCAGTTGCGCGCATCGACGTATGAAATACGCATTCCCCGGCCAGTTGAGTGGGAGCCGGGACGTAAAAATTGAATTTTGTACCGTAATATGGGGTGGAGAGCGTTCTAGAGCCACAGCCAAAAAATATGTTGTAAAAAAATTCTTAAATTCTTCTACGGAAAGATAGGTATTAGGTTCTCCTTTTAGCAAGTGAAGCCGCTTGTGAAATAGATGCTACAAATCATGCTATAAAAGGAACGTGTAAGATATGGAATGAGCTCCCTCCTGAAGTCTTTCCTCTGCACTACAACATTTTTTTTTTTTTTATATATCATACGGTAGGCAAACAGGCCAGCGGGCCACTTGATGGAAAGTGGTCACCACTGCCTATGGACATTAGCAACACCAAGAGTATCGCTAATGCGTTGCCCACCTCTATAACACGTTGCTCTGGCAGCAAAAAGCAAATGCCACTCCACTGCCAAAGCCACGGTTCCCCAAATCCCCACCCCATGGAGCACTGGAAACCTTACTCACCGGCAGAAACACAATACTATTTAAAAGAGTATTATTTAGCTGCGATATTCTGTAAGGTGGAGGTACTTTCCCAGTCGGGCGGCTCCAATTCGAACGAGATACCCCGCTATGCCCTACCTCTCTTACCTCTCGAACAACATAGAGTTCTTCAAAAGGCATGTCTACAGGTAACTAAAAGGCCTTAGGTGGCAGACGTCCTGGACTGCGACCACTTCCTATCAGGTGGACCGTCCGTCCGTATGCCTCTAGGCAACAAAATAATCATACAAAATTTAAACATAAAAACCTTCTAAACGCATCGAAGGATGTATTCCTTCGATAGGTGTTTTCTAAAAGAGGGTAAGGAAAACTTTGCCACTTGCAACTTTACGGCCCTCCAGTTACATGTGTTGTCGTGTCGAACGACACCCCGGGGCTTTCCGGGACATTGGCCGCGTTCATGTACCCACAGTTTACAGGAAATTCTCCGCCGCTGCGGCAAATTAGTCGATAATCTTCTTAATGCGAATTCTTCAGAAGAAATGGATGAGAAGAATGGTCTTTGTTGTAACTTTTGTTATTTATGATTATACTCAGCGACACAAAAACAGGCCTCATCCAGTATATTTACATTTACGCTCATACATTTCTGGCGAAGAAATTGACGATAATTTAATTAATCATTGTCTGTTGTTGGCTGTTAAACCGCGGAAATCTGATCAAAGTCGATTAAATATTTATGAAGTTATGGACTGATTTGTAACGCCAGAAATGCTGAGCGTAAAAAATATGCCTATTTAATATGCTTAGGTATGCTTGGACAATTCACACAGCGGCATCTAACCCCAAAGTAAGCAAAGCTTGTGTTATAGGTGCTAGGCAACTGATAAACTACTTATATACTTTTAAATACATACTAACTATATATATTAGACCTAGACCCGTAACAGAAATTAAAATTCATCATTTCAACTACTGCACGGCTGGGAATCGAACTGGGACCTCGGCATGTTAACCGCTCAGGTCGTCAAAATAAGCTTTCTGTCATTACGTGTCAATATGAAGTGGGCGTGCACGTTTTTGCTATTTTTGTGCGAATTTTATAATATTCACGCAATTTTGGTTTTTATCATCATCACAGCCCATAACAGTCCACTACAGGACTTTGGGCCTCTCCCGCAAAAGGGGAGGTTATTGCCATAATCTCCACGCTTGGCAGGCAGGTTGGAGATCGCAGTGTTGCAAACAACAATGAATAACGCTGCTGCCCATTTTCCAGTTTATGGAGACTAGATATTTTGCCTCTAAACGTTAGTCGCCTTGTACGACACCCACGAGTGTAAGAGGTTGGTGCTATTCTACTCTACCGGTCACCACACGGCTACAGTTTTTATACTAATGACAAAAAGCTTATTTGTTAACTTAACTTAAGCTTATTTGTAAACAAACTGTTCGGGTGCTACGCGGTGATAAAGGGAGTTTAGTATCACGCGTTCGCTGCCGTGGGACCAAAGAGATCGGAAAGTTAGCTACCTTCATATTTAAGCAATTTTTTTTTCTCTTTGCTTGCGGCAGTCGTACCCTCAATATGAACGTCAATGCGATTAGAGTACCTAGTTGTTATTTACTTTTTATGGGAAAAAGGCAACAACGACTTTGAAAAAGAGTAGTTGATCCTTATAACGCTACAAGGTTGCTGAGAGGCGAATTTATAAAAATACAGGCAGTTTCGACAAACAACTCAGCAGGTTAGAGTTTATAGAGGGCTCTTCTAAGTCGCACTTCATGTATTAGTTGTCCCGTATCGATGTAGTTGTTCAGTTTATGTACGTAGCGGCGCGTCTAAATAGTATCGCTCTGAAACACTCACTGACCGTAAAAGCCACCGAGCGGCGCGCGCTTTGGTATCGCTGGCGAACAGCCCGCGTTTGCCGAACAGTCCAGCTCAACAGCATGACTTTAAAACGCAACTTCTGGCTCTATACATCTCCAAGTGCACGCGCCGAAACGTGTAGCAATGGAACCAGCTTAAGCAGCGTAGAATAAACGTGTCCTAACAGAGTCAATTTAATCTGCGCTCCATACGACATGCGTAAAACTTTTCCTACCTGATACTGTGTAAGACATTAACTTTTTCGATCGGTTTTGTGTCACGAATAGATCTTTATAGCATCTGTTCCTTTATTCGTTAACTCCACTATCAGTATTGTTAAGGAAAGTTGTACGGCAAACTTATTTATTGCTAATAAATACTTATTGTATCACCGGAGTTTTCGATACGCACTAATAAGGTTAAGGGGATATAAGTTCGGCGTTATAAGGTGGATAGGTGATACAGAGGACGCATGACTTTGATTTGGCGCGAGAGCGTCGGTGACCGAGTGGTTAAAGTATCCATTTCGTAAGCCAGAGGTACCGGGTTCGAACACCACTGCGGCCATATACCAATGAGTCTTTTCTGAGTTATGTACATTAGTTAAATGCAAATCGATACTCTTGCGGTGAGGGAAAACATCGTGATGAAACCTGCACGTTCAAGCGACTGAATTTGTAACCATGATCCTCTGGTCACGTTTCCCTGGTAGCAGGGTCTCGGAGGTCAGATGACAGTCGCTCCACTGTAATTATCTGATCTGCCAAATTCTGCATCTTGACTATGGTCCGAGGACCATGGACCCCGCGCCCTCGAGCGAGAGCGCTAACAGGACATTAACGCCAAGATGCTTTTTTTACATAATCAGACAATTTTTTTGCGGATTGACTTGACGGATAAGAATGCGGACTAGCTAATGGTATGTCATCACCGCAGTTCATGAACATCCACATCATCAGTGGGGTCATGAATGCGTTTCCGACCTTTGACAATTATAGGCTTGTTTCTTTAAAGCCCCAATGGATTCCAATTACCCCGAAATAGCTGTATTTTCATTGTTAATTTATTGTACCTATGTCTATATTTAGATTTACACTTTAGTTTCAATCTTGGCTTAATTGAATTACTCTAATTAGTTCGACTTATTTGAACAGATTAATTGCCATTTTCAGGTCTGCCGCGTCTTACAGCAATTACGTTTGCTTCAGAATTAAATTTAAATTTAACGAGATCACAGAAGCTAAACAGATTGAAGACAAGACATCTATCTGTAGGTACCTGTTCACTCGATTACGTATGTAACATGGTTTTCAATAACATTATCGAAATTTAAATCCTAGTCACTACATATTTTGGAGGGCAGAATATGTAGTGACTAGGAAGGATAAAGACATGAATGCTGACTTGGTTAGGCTATGTAGGAAGGATGAAAGGATACTATGAATGATATCAGATACATAGTACAAAACAAAGTCACTTCACGCCGTCTGTTCCTCTGTATGTGTGTATGTACTCTTAGATCTTTTAAACTACGAAACGGATCTTAATGCGGTTTTCAACAATAGATAGAGTGATACAAGTGGAAGGTTTATAGGTTAGGAGAATATGCGAACGAAGTCACGGCGGGCCATTTACATGGCAGGAGTAAATCCGGAAGCGTCGGAAGAAGACCGAGACTAAATATGTCACGATCAAATCGGAGATAGGTGTTTCATAGAAAGGTTAGGTCAATGAGGTCATGAGGTATGAAAAGGTCTATGAATATGTAGTGTATTCATATTCATATTAGTTATTTGGTAATATTAATTAGATGTCGATTAGCACATAATCATTACATTGATTGTAAAATCTATAATATTAAATAGTTGAGCATTATGTCAAAATAGGTAAAGATAATTTCAAAATAATAATTAATACCACGAATAACGAATTAAAATTATTTTTCAGGCCAATATTATAATGTCAAATAATTAATTAAAATTTAATTTTCGTTATTTAATCCTATAGAAGGAATAGAAATTCACCAATTAGGCATCACTTTAATATCCCTTTTAAGAAGTGAAGAAGAGAGGTGTCTGTCTACCCCTACGGAAAATAGTTAAATGTTGTTATATAATAATGCAATAATAAAATATGTTATTATATAAATATGTATGTTATTTGAATTGATCTCGACGTCAAAATCGTAATTTATTGCCGCTGTCTTCATATCGTTTTTGTAGTCCATATATTCAACAAACTTCTGTCAGACACAACTTACCGAAACAGGCAGGATATTACGTTCATATATTTCTTCAAACGCTGTTTATAAAACAAGTTTGGAAGTATTGCCATCAGCTCTGCAAATGACTTTGGAAACTTTGTCAATGGAATTTTTTCGATCTTCCGTTAGCGCAGACAGTCTTCAATCATCTTGGGACTATATATTATGAACGTCTTCTCGTTGCCGTCTGGTAATTTATAATGTTTTTTTGTGTGTTGTTTTGCTATGATAATTATAGGAATTACATCATTGATTATAATTGATATATTTTATTTTATTTTTAGGTTTGGTTCATTACAATAAATTCAGCAGTTTAGAAAATATTTCTGCAAGTATAAATAATATGTTTTTTTTAAATAGTGGTATAGGTATTTGACCTCCATCTCACCTTGGTGATAAGGGACGATACGGCCGAAGATGGGACATGCCTATCTAGGAACACCCTATTCTTTCTAGCCTTGAAGGCGTTCAGATTATAATAATCAAGATACATTCTCACAGGCAACATGTTCTATTCCCTAGCCGTACGCATTATAAACCGCACGAAGTGCGCGATTGTCAATCTATAGCAATCTTTAAAAAGCGTGTAAAGGAACATTATCTTTCCTTATGTGCCTGAATGTTCTACAATACCTGTATATATTTTATTATGTATATATGTATGTGTATTTATATATATATACTATTGTGTGTATTTAGTATCTTATTGATAATAATTTATGTAGTTTATTAAATATGTATATTTTAAACTATTGCGCACGTCTCATCCCCTATAATCTATAATGTCTCTCTTCTATAGGCCTGCTGGAAGAGATTTCTTCTTAGAAATAAGTAGTACTTGTTGTGTCGTGTCGTCTTTAATTTTGTAATTTCTGTATACTTTATATTGTGTGCAATAAATTGTTGAATAAATAAATATAAAGGTTGAAGGATTTTGTCGCAGGCTCTTCGACACCTGTTGATTATACTATTCATACGACTGAGTGATATACGAGCAAGACAGACAATCTAGTATATTGCTTTACTATGCGCTCTCACAGTGACTCGTCTGCTAAGTGAACTCACTGCGTTCAATACCGTTCACTTTGACGTACCTGCGAATAGTGCCGATCGCCACTAAAGTATTGTTATAGTTGAAACTCTGTGTATTCACGCGTATTGTGAGACCTTATAGTTACGTTTCTGAATACGGATGTAAGATAATAATTTTTTATCACTACCAAAACTTAATGTTGAAACACATTTATAGGTATGTTACGGATTTCCTACCGCTTACCTTACCTTTAAAACGTGTGATAAAGCAATTAACAATTATAATATTTAAATGCCCAGAAACATTATAATATCTTGATGAATCTGTATGAATCTCTATATATTTAAAAAAGTGTTTACGTGCTGGGTCCGCTAGTGTACAATAGATTGCCGTCGCGTCGTTTAAGTGCCGCTTCAAACAGTGGCTATTTAGAATGAATTTTTATTCTTTGAAGGATTTTATCCCGTAATTCATATACTTTTTATGTGTTATTTATTATCTTTGTACTAATTTTAAACAATTATTCTTTTGACATAAGCAAAATTATTATGGCATGTATTGACACTTATATAACGAATGACATTAATTATGAATTTTTGTGTAAATTCTGACATGTTTTTATATCAATTGTGTATTTTATATGTATGACAATAGTGTAATCAATTGTGTATCAATCAATTTTGACATGTAACAATGGTTACCAATAAATAAACTTGAACTTGAACTTGAACTATGCCTACATGTGTCACAAATAAATGCCTCTGACTTCGATAATAACCGCGATAGTGCAACACATTATGTTCATGTTGATATTTGATTCCGAGTCAGACACATTTCAATTTACACGGATTACAAACAAAACACTGTTTGATTCCCACACGATCGCCCCGATCAACGTATCGAACACCTAAACAATTGAATATTTACACGGCCATTCAATTTATTGCCCCACTGAATGTTTCATCGAGTTTATTTTGACAACGGACGCCCCATTTGTTATTTCATTCATACGATATATTTTTAAAACAAGAACTGCTACATTAAATGAGAATTTACTTGTGGGAAATAGGAAAACATTTATTTATTTAACTAGTTATTGCACAGAATAAAGAAATACAGAACCATTGTGTTTCCATTCGAGCTTAGAGTTAATTGCTGTAACTAATTGGATTAGATTAGGTAGGTGTTTATTTATCGTTGAAAATATTATTGTACCGTAATGTTTATTTATGACTTTGAATCATAAATCATAATATCTTTTTATGGTTGATATCGTAGAAACGAAGATAGAGTAACTATTATCAATAATAGACTACATATTTTATTTTGTAATAAAAATATAACTTATCGCTAATAAAATCCAACATTTTATAGGTATGTTTTGGTGTAGATACTATTCTAATAATTACCTCAGACGCCCATTGCTGCAGAATCATATCGTTCGGCTTATGATATCTAATTTAAATGGTAGACTTAATGAGCGTCGGTGGCCAAATGGTTAAGGTATCCCACTGGTAAACGAAAGATATCGTGTTCGAATCAAACTGCGGCCATGTATCAATGACTCTTTTCTAGGTTATTTACATTAGTTGAATAGTAGTCGATGCTCTTACAGAGAGGGAAAACATCGTACATAACTCAGAAAAGAGTCATTGGTACATGGCGGCAGTGGGATTCCAACCCCGTACCTCTCGCATTGCGAGTCGGATACCGTTACCACTAGGCCACTAATGCTTCGGTCCCGCTGGGGACCTTGTATATTATACAATATAATTTAGCTAGCTTTTGCCCACGTCTTCATTCGCGTACAATTCTGTTATTATATTCCGAGCCCGTTCCCGCGGGAGCTACATTGAATTTCGGGATAAATTATAGCCTATGTTATATTCTGGGCTATGAGCTATGTACCTACTGCCAAATGATTTTACGAGAAGTTGTAACAAACATCCTTACGCATTTACATTATTAGTAATAACATTATTTACCTAGTATGTTTCTATGCTACAGATGGACATAAGTTTCCAAAATTAATTACTATATTTCCTCCATTAGCACGGCCTTTTGTCAAATATAGCAATCACAGTATATATTCGTAGTAGTAGCAGTAGTATATAGCGTCGCTAAAGAGACCTCTAATATACCTCTTGAACGATCCCATGTCATAGTCCAAAGGAAACACCGTGGCTGGGAGCTGATTCCACATTCGAATCGTACGAGCGAGAAACATACTTTCGAACCTTCGCGTGGTGATCAACAGAGGGTCTACGTAGTGGGGATGAGTACCCAGCCCACGGCGGGTGGTGCGATGGCGGAAAAATGGCGGTTACGGTATCCGATTCAAAAGCGAGAGGTACCGGATTCGAATCCCACTGCGGCAATGTACCCAATGACTTTATTGTCTTTGTTTATTTGATCATCTGTAAAATACAGCGATTGCTATAATAATAATCGTGGCGTTAATGTCCCGGTTGTGATCATTATCCAAGATTTGGCAGATCAGGTAATTACAGTGGAGCGACAGCCATCTGACCACCGAGACTCTGCTACCAGGGGAACCTGACCAGATGGGATCATGGGTACACATTCATTCGTCTCAATCTGCAAGTTTAATCACGATGTTTTCCCTCACCGTAAGAGCATCGGCTAGCATACAACTAATGTACATGACTCAGAAAATAGTCAGGTACATGACCGCAGTGGGTTTCGTACCCGGTACCTCTAGCTTACGAGTCGAATACCTTAACCACTCGGCCACCGACGCACCAATCTATAAAGCAAGCAAGCTATAAGAATAGGTAATAAAGGCTCGTTCAAATCGATTGAACGACTAGAAAGCTAATGCAGGAAACTCCCACTGGGTATGCGAATAACAAGGCTGTACGAGTAATATCGCAAGAAATGCGGGAGAGAATTTCTTTGGCCCCATCCCCTGTTATTACATAACAGCTGACGTTTGAGGCATCCGCGTATCCATTCGTCTGTGTCTAGTATGATCGAACGGACATGTTACACTGCCGCGTGTAATGGAATACTTGCACAGAACTATTACGGTGGTTGTGCCATCAATTCCAGCAGAGGAAACTAAACGTAATGTTTTCCTTTAGGTTTACATGGTCCGCTGTGCCAGAATGTCCACTGCAGTCTGCAAGGAATTTTCCTCTGTTTCAAAAGGTCCACAAGAGGCAAAACTGAAGATGAATAAGTAAGGGTATCATAGTTATCGGGCACATGCCGTGATAAGCCCCTCAAAAAGCGTAGGTTCCAGGGTAAGGTACTTTTGTGCCCGGTTGCAGTGTGCTAACCGATCCCGTGATCTCGTTGAGAAAAATAATATGAGAGTGCAACGTGGTGGTGTTTAGTTGGTAGAGCTATAATTTGCAATGATAGGCGAGTCCCGCATAATCGTCTCGCTATCTTCAGACGGCGAGTAGATATCCGTAAATTGATTTTTACACGTTAAAAAATGGTAAAGACATCCATATCATTTTGTAAGTTATTGTAATGAGCTTTTTAGGATATAATTTTTCGAAGCCAATCTTTTTTTTTATATCAAAAAGGTGGCAAACAAGCTTACGGCCTGCCTGATGGTAAGCAGTCACCGCAGCCTAGGGACGTTTGCAATACCAGGGGCATCACTTACGCGTTGCCGACCCAGTAAAAACCTTTTAACCCCTTTCTTGAAGAACTCCATGTTGTACTCTCCAGGGAAAACCTCTCCAGGCAGTTCATTTCACAACTTTAGTGTACGTGGGAGAAAGTTCCTTTGGAACCGCACAGTTCGCGACCAATTTGGCTCCAAGGTGTGAGGATGAACTCCCTGTCGGTAGTGAGCGGTGCGATGGTAGAATGTAACTGTAGGCATCATGTCAAACAGTTCTTCAGAACAAACAAAACAAGCGGTAGAACACACAAAGGGAGGCGAAATCTCTCCGCTGGCTCAGCGGCTCAATACTACTTGTGAGCATAGTAACATCGACAATTCTCACAGCGCGCTTTTGGATCGAGTCACAAGGACCAACCTGATATGCCGGTGCTCCCGCCATAGATAAATTCTTTGTAAAAAAAACATTCGTAGATATTTATTAATTTACTTGGTTCCATTAACTTAGCGTTCCTTTCTTTGTTCAGTCTACAGTGCAAAAATGTAAGGCCTTTCCAAGAATACGCAGAAATACAATTACCGAAGTCAAGTATGTCACAATTCTAAGAACCCAATATTCCGCAAATCTAGCAATTGAATGAAAAAGTATTTATTGAATTAGGTTTACGTTAATTAATCTCTTTTCAAAAGTCAAAAATCTAACGGAAAACAAAGGGAAAGTTAAGCGAGCTCATCCAGGTAGGGGCGACGCATGCAGACCGATCAGCGCGTACGAGGGCTTACCCCGGCGAGACACCGGTATTCCAAGTATTTGGGTACACCGCAGAATTTGCGAGTCACAAACAATTTTATTTGGTAGGTAAATCTCAAGTTTTGATGTACAGTTTGATATTTCACGTGCACATGCAGACGAATAAACATGAGACTTCATGAAACAAGTCGCAAGAGGTTTATTTCAAAGTTGGGTTTTAGCATTCGAGTCTTTATTCAAGAAGATAATACGTCCTTCTTCATATACCTGTACAAAATTGGCCAACAGGAAGCACAGTTTTATGGTAAGGGAAGATATTCCTCCTAAAAATACCTTATTACAAAAGAGATTATAATAAGTATTCGTTAAGCTTAGGTAGTTAATATTCCTTTCATCATAGAACTTTTGGGTTTGCTTATTCACGAAAATTTAAAATATAAAGAAAACCAATTTTAAATGGAAAAACACGTTAGTCGTCATAATATTCGTATTAAGTTACAGTTAGTAGAGTGATGGTTAGTAGAGTAGATTGCAGTCCGAGCTAAAGAGGGTGTAATTATTCCAAGTGCATAATTACTAGAGGTGTGTCGATAAGTCGAATAATGAGCTCTTTTGTTTTATAATCATCATCATTTCAGCCGGAAGACTGACTGAGTCATGGACCATTTTGTTGTGTATAGCTAGTTATTTTTTGGCCGACGACGGACGTCTTCCGGTACGTAGTCTACTCTAGAACTTTACTGCCCTATCGGCCATCTGTTTTGCGTGCAATGTGCCCTGCCCACAGCTATGTGCCTGCTCTTTTCTATACTTACATTTATTATGGGGACAAATGAAAATCATATTTGTTTCCATGGAATCCTTTTGCTATCAGTACACTATCCGGATATTGAAGGTATAAAGCAAGACTGAAGGTGACAGTTGGAATGGGACCTCAATCTGGACCTAGACGTACATTCCATGATCTAATCAAGGACATTTCATTAGGTCAGGTCAAGAATAGGTGCCCAAAACTGAAACTAAAGGTTAATGAAAGTGGAAAAAGCGGCAGAAGTTTGTCAGCTCTATAGCAGGTCGAACAATGTGCTTTCTGTTCGCGGGAAACATCTACGGGATTACCGATGCCATCTGAACTTCGCCTAAAACAATCGGCTTGGTCGACTAGTCGACTAGTCTACAGAATTTTGGTAGCCGTAGTCGGCCCATCTCTAATAATTACCAATGCACATGAGTGACATACGACGTATTTCAATACACTTTCGAGAAAAATACATTAAATTATCTTTAATGTACAGTCCAAAAACAAAGATTAGATTAGCGGCGTTGTTGTAGTGAATTTGTGATAATATACAAGCTACATTGCATTGTCTGGTTGGATATTTTAAGTTGGAAATATCATCATGAAGTCGGGCTGTATCATCACACCGCAGCTATGTTATAATGTAAACAAAAAGTACGAGAGTAATAAGCTTTTTTTATGTTACGCGGCAGACAAACAGGCAAGCGATTCCCCGCAGGCCAGTGGTCACCGCCGCCTATGGACATCAGCAATACCAGGGATTACCCCTTGCGTTGCTCGCACATAAAGAGACATCTAATCTAACTACCTCTTGAACGATCCCATGTCATACATTAAAAGCCATTGTTACACTTTGTGGCTACATAATAAGCCGAATAACATAATATATACATGTAGGTTAAATAATAAATAAACCTTTACGATCTTGAAATTATATTAATTGTATCCAGGTATTTGGTATGAACGCTAATAAGGTTATTTACCCAATTTTTTATACCACTTAGTCGTGTGATATCCGGGAGAGTAGAATAGCACCAACCCCTTACACTCATGAGTGTCGTAGAAGGCGACTAATGTTTTCGAGGCAAAAGATCAAGAGTCTCCGTAGTCTGGAAAATGGGCACCAGCATTTTCCACTGTTATATTTAAACACTGCGATCTTCAACTCGCCTGCCAAGCGTGGAGATTATGGCAATAACATCCCCTAAGTCCTGCAGTGGCATGTTACGGGCTGTGATGATGAAGGTGGCTTACGGCCTGCCTGATGGTAAGCAGTCACCGCAGCCTATGGACGTTCGCAATACCAGGGGCATCACCCACGCGTTGCTGAGCTCGTAAAAACCTTTTACGTTTGAAATCTCTAGGGTGTTGTACGGCACTACTACTTCTAATAATATTTTTACTTGGTATATTCCTATCCGCCGGGGTAATATTATTTTCACAAGATTCCACGCTGCTTCTGTGAAATAAAATTTATCCTATTACGCGCTTCACTCAGCCGCGAATAGCTTATTAATTAGTTAATTGATTGTTTTATGAATTCCCGGCATTATTACTTATTGGCAATGACATGATAATATTTTGGCTGTGTGGTGTATGTGAAGCATGAAATGTGTTGTCCGGAGAAGAATTGCACCCTCCCGTTCGACTGGTTGTCGTAAAAGGCGACTATAGCTCGTGCCTTGACCTCTTGTTCAAGAACCGGCATTATCTCTTGAAAAATATATGAAAACTGTTATATACTGTTCCATATCTTCTAGACTCTTTTCTTAGTTATGTACATTAGTTGAACACTAACCGATGCTCTTACGGTGAGGGAAGACATCGTGATGAAACCTGAGACTGAATGTATAACAATGATCCAATCTGGTTAGGTTCCTTCGTAACCAGGATCACGGAGGTTACGTGGCTGTTGCTTCACTGTAATTACCTGATCTGCCAAATTCTGGATCTTGGTCAAGGTGGATCCCGAGTCCTTATGCCTGACAGCACAACCGGGACATTAACGCCAATAATATGCCATAGATATTTCCTGCAACGCATACACTCCTATCCTGTATGTTTTTGACAACATTGACTTTAGAATTAACAGTGGCAATTCTATTACATAGAGCTACCGTAACCAAAGCTGAATTTTCACAAACATGAATTAATAATAGAGAGCAAAAAAGAGGCTTCAAAGCTGCCTCTTTCTATTTGACAAAAAGCATCGTTTAAATCGAATTACAGTGGAGACACCGTAAAATTTCTCGCAATTTTCCCTCGTCTAGGCGGGAGATGAAGTAATGCCTCAGGCGAAATTTTCAGAAGCACGGTCATGTAATACGAGTAGTGTTTGATGCTGTAAGGTTCCGCATTTACGACTATTTCTCTCTCGCAGTTTTATCCCCATTATCTTTTATTCTATTTCGATACTTTTTATTTATTTTGTCAAACCATGGACCACTAACCGATGCTCTTACGGTGACGGAAAACAACGTGAGGAAACTTGCGAATTCAGGTGACTGAATGTTTAACCATGATCTAATCTGAACTACTTGTCAGGTTTTCCTGTTAACAGGGTTACGAAGGTCAGATGGCAGTCGCTCTTCAGTAATTATCTGATCTGCCAAATCCTTGATCATGGTCAAGGTAATTATATGATGTGCAAGGTACCGACAGCTTTGCGTGTCGCAAAATTCGAGTAGCCTCCATGATCTCTTAATTGTCTCGATTGTATAAAAATTTGCCGTGTGTTCGATTTTTTGCAAAGGATATATGATGCTGAAGTTTTGACAGTTAGCCTGCTCCAAATGTCAAATTTAGCAGTCGATTACTGAAACATTGTAAGTAGGTACAATATAACCTAGCATGCAAATTAAATAATAGCCAAGTTTGTAAATAAACCTGATTAACGGACAACATATACGCTGTCGTAATTGGCAACAGTCGTACGACCATAGTCGCACTATCATTGCCAATTAGGACAGGTTGTAAGGACTTTTCTGTTGTGGAAAATTTGGTAGCAGCTCGTCTAATAGTGGACGGTATGATAAATAACCAAATTGGCTTAGTTATTGTTTGTACTTATAGTGCATTCTTGATGGAACTACATTGTATGATAGAATTAAAACGCTTTGAATGAATCATAATCAGGCAATTGCCAGCATCGCCTTTCATACATTCATTCAAAACCGGTCGCAATATATTAAAGTTTATTTTAATTATAGTGGAACTTGTGTAAAACTGTGTTTAAATTCTATCAAATAAATTGGCTTATGTTTGTGTTTGTATACGAGTGCGTGACAAACGAATTTATTTCATGTTATTAAGCTATTAAGGCTTTTTGTTGTGGGCACAGGATTATTTAACTCTTTTACGCTGTTTGTATTGCGCAAAATTACTTATTGTTGTTGCGCAAAATTCTACTATACTACCTTCTTATCCTACTTTCATCTTTCATTTTCATTTACGGAGTCTCTTGCTTAATACGTACTTATAAAATAATAGGGATTGCAGCATCAGAACAAGTAACAACTCTGTTGGTACCTATGTAATATCTTTGCCTTAATATCTATTTAGGCTGAGGTGGTACATACTAGTATCTCGTAGTATTTTTCCACGACTTCGTTCTCATAAAATTCTCCAGATTTCTACGTGTATATTTGCTAATTTGGCCGTGTGGTGTCCGGCAGAGTAGAATAGCACCAACCCCTTACCCTCATGGGTGTCGTACAAGGTGACTAATGTTTTCTAGTCAAAAGATCAAGAGTCTCCGTAGTCTGAAAAATGGGCAGCAGCATTTTCCATTGTTATATTAAAACATTGCGATCTCCTACCCGCCTGCCAAGCGTGGAGATTATGGAAATAACCTCCTCTTTCGTAGGAGAGGCCCTAAGTCCTGCAGTGGCTGTTACAGGCTGTGATGATGATCTGCTTATCTATATCCAAATCTCATTATCGGTTTAAGCATAAAAACGTAACAAAAATAAAAGACACTAGGTCTTGTTACTGAGAAGAACTGCCAGGAAAGTGTATCGGGAATATTCCACTATTCCACGGGGATAATAATTGTAGAGAACAGTAAATAATGTTTTATTTTTGTACCAGCAGGCCCGGCGCGATTTCGTTCGCACGACGTCCTACCCACTACACAGACCTTTTTTATACCTATAAACTATCCTCTTGAATCACTCTATCTATTGATGAAAACCTCATTAAAATCCGTTACGTAGTTCAAAAGATTTAAACGTACATAGATACAGGCGACAGGAAGCGACATACATAAGTGTCTATGTGAAGAGAAAATAAACTTATTATTTATTAGTATATATTCAATGTAAAGAAGCAGGGTCCGTTCATTCTGCAGCTGACTATACTAGTGTTTCAGTGTGGTCTACATTCTTGCAAGTTCATTAAAGTTTATTTTATATTATCAAGCTTTTCTATCGAAGCGAAGCTGTTACATCGAAACATTATTAATTCGGGTAACGATGAGGCGAGTCGCAAAAACGAAACACACATTTTAGAAATCGAATTACAATGTTTCCCTGCGGGACCCCAAAATTAACTTTTTCATCAACCCCTCAAATTGCTTTAAGCAACGAGGCAAAAATTGAAACAGCTATTTTTAGATACAGCAATAGGTATGTATTTTGTGATGTATGTAGGTGGGATGTTGTAGCAACATTTCTAACCAAACTGTTTTTTCATGACTACAACGTGTTTTTCTTGTAATGGGTCGCACAAAATCGAGAAATAATAACATGGCGCCCGCAAAAAAACCACAGATGTGAAAATACAAACACGAATATGTATTGATGTATTGTATTTGACTATACTTACTCACTAAACTTAGGAATCGTCTAAGTTCTTTCTTATCTTAATTTGAACATTGCTGATTGACAGTTCTTTCTTATGGATTGGCTAAAACATGTTAAAATGGAAATGAGGCGATGTCTAAGTTTACTAGAAAACGATCATTTGACGTTAATCTCTGTTTAGTACCTAACAAACAAAAGCTTTCTCATTTAATATTATATTAGTAACTAGGTATAGGTATATTCATATTCATTTATTCGTAGTAATAAACATACATTGTCATTTAAAATAGTTTCATGAATAGAATTAAGTACTAATAGTTGATGTCAATGTTAAAAAACAATTAATTCAATAGTATCAAATTATCAGGATATATGCAGGGTCATTTACATACTTTGACTTCTGTCGTGTGACCAGAAACCATTATTTTAAAATAATAATACACTTGGATTCAGTCCTTTATGTACCGGTTGAATAATACACAAAGGAATCTAGTGCTAATACATTTTCTTTTCCGTAGTAATAATTTTCACATTCCAGTCTTCTAATTTGATTGTATCGTGACTCCAGCAGAGATTTGGCCCAAATTGTTGTAAGATGTTTATCAAGTTCTAGTACCCGAGAACTAATGGTTTGTTCTTTTGATAAAAGTAATTAATTGTTTTATTCCTACTGCCTGTGTTAGTTACAATAAGAATTGCTCCAACACCCTTCAAACAAAAATAAATAGAATTTTCACTCTTATCATGATTGCCATGTTATTGGATCTCTTGTTTCGCAGAATCTGAAATTGGTTTTGGTCAAAACCACATGTGGAATCGATTTCACATTTTTTTAACCGAATCGGGTGATTAAAAAGAGAAAAATATTTTAAAGTTTTCTAGTTTTCTCGTGCATAGATCGTGCTCTTTGACAAGAGGGACAGATTGCAGATATAACTTACAATACAAAAATATCTATACATATAAAACAAAATCGTTTCCCGCCGTCTGTATCTGTGTACGCTTATATCCATTAAGCTACGCAACGTATTTTAATGCGGCTTTCAACAACACGTTTCTCGCTCGTACGATTCGGATGTGGAATGAGCTCCCAGCCACAGTGTTTCCTTTGGACTATGACATGGGATCGTTCAAGAGGTATATTAGAGATCTCTTCAGAGGAGGGCAACGCATTGGTGACTCCCCTGGTGTTGCTGATGTCCATAGGCGGCGGTGACTTTCCATCAGGTGGCCCGGTTGCCTGTTTGTCTGCTGTGTAACATAAAAAAAATAGATAAAGTGATTCAAGAGGAAGGTTTATAAGCAAACAAAAAAGGGTAGGTATGGTTAAAGTAGATATACGCGAACGAAGTCGCGCCGGGTCTACTAGTTAACCAATAAAAGGATTTTTTACGAAAATCTGCTTGCCAGATCGAATTACATATCTTTGCTGATGAGGAACCATTGGCAATTGTCTAGTTAAGTAATGTCGTGGAAACGCTTTGTCGGAGGTAGTTTCGGAGTTAAGATATGTCGATTTAATTTATTGTCGGAATTAAACAATGTCTGTATTCCATATTTTATGAGTAAAACCTTCTCGAATTAGGGGTTACGGAATTAAATTTTTGTCTCTTTCAAAAAATGTGAATAAAATGGTCCTACATATCCATTTTGATGAGCAGAGCAGCTGATTCTGAATGTAACACTATATTTGTTTATGCCTAAATTACTCTGGATCGAGAAAAAATAAATTAAAGTACGTTTGAACACTAGAGTCATGATTTCTCACACAGAATAAATGTTAGCCAATAGTGCCCTATACGTTTTCTTGAATATAAGTTATTTTCATTATTTTCGTACCTTTATTTTCCCGATTTTACATATTTATGGTGCGTCCGAGACGCTGTTGTCCTTTCCGCTCTGTATTAGGGGGTAAGCGGGTAGTGCGAGGGCTATAATCTTTCCAACGCAGGAGGCTTTCAGACGCAGCCTATCCTCTTAAGACGTGCAACTGACCTTGAGGTTACTAAACCAATTTCCTACTCGAGTTTACCTATAGATTGGCAATTAAGACGTCGAAAGCAGTTCTACAGGACCTCACCGCATTGTTATATACCTACTTACAGTGAATGACGTCAAATAACAAGGTTGCAGAGTTGTGATGTTGCGTAATTACGTTCATGGGGATAGTAATTAGGTTAACTATTACTAATTATCATCCTCAACCCCTTTTGCTCTCGGAGAGTGATGCAAAACAAATTATCGTCTTCCGCTGACATGGAGAATATAAAGTTAGGAATACTCTGGATCCTATAAGTGCTATAATAGAGAAAATACCGTTCTGAAGAATGTGGATGTCTCTGTTGTTTAGATCTAACGCGATTCAGCTGATCTTCACAGCACACAACGGTTTGCGTTAGATTTTAAAGTGCGTTCGTTCAGTTTCGTTATAAATTGTTATGTTTTTGTGAATGAATAAATCTATCGTGGCGGTGGCGGTTATCGTTTCTATGAAGGAGGCTGTCTGTTGGTTTATCACTAGTCTAGAGTTGTGTAAAAGGAGGCGTCACAATTTCGAAAAGCAGGAAAACGAAGGCACATCATCTAGAAATTGAATAGTTAGAATAACTAACAGTCTACGTATTACGAATGTAATAAATTTCGAACCATATTACACAACCTTTCTGTGCAATGTCTTACTTATTTTTGCTTTGATTTGCATTTTACTGTACTTGTATTTTTCACTTATTGAATAAGTGTAAATATACTCTTTCCGTGTCGATTTTCGTACAAGGTACAAGGAATACAATCAAGCTGTTGTACTGAAAGAAAGAGTTCACGTTTCATAGAATTATTTTAAACCTTGCCCAACACACGTTAGCAGTTAAGTTTTCTCACAAACTAAGGTGCGCGGAAAGAAGCCTGGAAAATGCTTATAAAATATCTTACCTGTTTCATGAACGGTGAAAACCACCTTTACTGAGTTTAAAACTGGATTCCGCATTAATTTCCTTGGTTGGCTGAATTAATTGCGGCATTTGCCGCCTGTAAAGTTCTAATGTTCGTGCTCTGGCACATTTAAAAAACTATTTTATAGGTACAAATAAATGCAAGTAGTTTTTTTTTAATTTCATACCGGAAAACAGTTTTATGAAAAATATTTGTGCTACTTTTTTATAATTATAGTAATTTTCATACACAGTTTTGCTAGCAGTCCTATTTCGTATATGAATGAATATAAGTGATAGATAGTTTGTCTGTTGAAGCGCACTGACCTATGATTGGTTATTTCCTAATTAATTTTGTTGTGTAGGTCAATCCGTTCATAGTATTTTATTATTTATGTAGTTTTCTTGTTTCGTAAGTAAAAATCGACCGTTTTTACAATAGCAGTTAAATAATTTTTTTTTGAGCAGTTGCCACTTACCGTCAGGTGGGCTGTCTGCTCGTTTGTCACTAAATAGCATAATTTTTTTATTCAGATTGAAAATATCAGGATTCTAAGTCTATGCATTATGGCAAAAGCACAAAAGATAATAAATAATATGGTCATTAATAAAAACCTATAGGGCAGATTTGGATGAAATTTAAATAGGTTATATTTTTGTTACTTTGGAACCTTCAGGGCACGAGTCCTAGTCGTACTTCCGCCAGTTCCATTACACTTTGTATTTTTTCAGTTATCTTAAAATATCGAATGTTCAAATATTAAAATTTGTTTACACTCGGACTTTGACAAGGGTGAAAAGTTGGATTCTTGAGCTTGTTAATTCACGCTCAGCACTGACATTCCGCTGTAATCTCCAAGATTCTATAGAATTAATTTTCGATCTCCATTCTAATTTGAGAACTCTGGTAGTTCAAGTTTCTTCCTTGCTTGTATTATACATAGCTACTTTATGTTTATTTAAAACTTATAATTGATTAACTACGTTTAATATTACGGAGTTTTGTTTGTGTACAAGTTACGAATTGTCTTGTTATGATTTTTTATTAACCAGGTGTATGTTTGCCAAAAATATATTTCTTTCTTTTTGGAATACGTCAATAGTATAGTATAGACAAATATCGATAGATCTTAATTGTCACATAAATTGTTTGAAAAGAAAATTATACGTAAATATTTTTTTTCCTTTATAATATAAATTCTATTTTTATTAAATGATGCGATACTATGTGTTTTTTCTTGTTTTTCCCGATTATTCCGACCGTATCTCGAGTAAGACTAGTTGCTACCATGGCTATTAAAAAAAATTACGAATTACGCTAGCGTGACGATTAATATGACGACTTGCTACCCGTGATAAAAAAATGTCAGAACCAGTGCGTTACAGTATTGTACGGAATAAATTATGGAATAATGCGCGGAGGCTAGAGGCGAATTTAAATTCTCTCATACCTTTGTGAGATGCAAATTTCAGAGACGGAGGCATGTGCCTTAACAATGGCGCGATTATACCCTGAAAATTAACAAAATTCTATACATGTGGACCCGTCCCGGACGCGTCTTCGTTTGCGGGGCGTCCTACCCCTACCCTTCATTACCCTAATCTTACCATATATACCTACCCTACAAATGCCCTTCACCTACCTTTACCCTATTTTACCTCTATCTACCATTTTTTTCTTTCTTATAAACTTCCTCTTGAATCACTCTATCTATTGCTGAAGACCGCGTTAAAATCCGTCACGTAGTTTACAAGATATAAGCGTTCAAAGATACATCGGTTCATAGGTTTTATACAAAGATATTGTTAGTTTTAAGATTTTTCGATATCTTGAAGTAAAGATTTGTCTATATCCATTATTTGTAGCCGTGCTACATCGTAAGCCAAAGGGTTTCGCGGGAAATAGGCGCCTAAACCTGCCGGTATCCGGGAAAAGATCCGCGGGAGGCGAGGGGTTGTATGTGGCTTGTGAACAAAATTTAAGTCTATTCATGTTGAGTATCGAACTGGATGTTTAAAAATATATGTTAGGCTTATCATAACACGGTTTAGAATATTTTAATTTAGATTTAGAATGTTTCGAAGCGGTTTCCAACGGTAACGATTACTGTGGGAATTCTCAGTCTAATACTCAGTATATTAATAACCATTTAGCCAGTTAAAGTGTATAGGAATATTCGCGATAATCTTGAAACATACCTACATATAACCATGTTTAAATTATGTAGACATATTTAATTATTCTTTGTTACAAAATAAAAAAATCTTCTTGCTGTCTACATTAACGATATCATTATTTAGTTATTCCATTTGAGAAGTGGTAGTGTCTTTCTTTTTTATTAGCGCGATCGACTCTATTGTAAACGTAAGTTTGCCGGTTATTGGATATTCATTACAAATGAATTTCAAGAAAAAATATAGCCTATGTGCTATACTGGGCTATAAGCTATATTGCTGCCGAATTTTATCAAAATCCTTTCAGTAGTTTTAGCCTGAAGGAATAACAAACATCCTTACAAACTTTCGCATTAATAATATTAGTAGGATTTATAGTATTACATGAATGCCAGCTTAAATCAGGAGACGCATGAGAATCCTCTATAACTCAAGAGTAAGATTATGGTTTATTAAATAAGGAATTATATCTATAATGTAACCTCTAAAAAAAAGAAATTATGATAACCGCCGACCGAGCTTACTTTTTTTTTATTTTTTTTTATACTACTAAGGTGACAAACAAGCTTACGGCCTGCCTGACGGTAAGCAGTCACCGCAGCCTATGGACGTTTTACTCAAATAATTTCTTAACTACAAAACCGATTTCACGAAACAAAGCTAAGTACCATCTCAATCAAACTTGCTTTTGAATTGAGAAAACCGCATTCAAATCCGTCTATCTCTTCGGAAGCGACGATGCCATGGACAGATACACAAAGACACATATATCACTCCTCATTTTTCTTCAGGGCCTAAAAAAAATAATAAAATAATATCATAAGAGTTACAAACCAACGTCCCTGTAACAGGAAACTTTGGTACAATGAAATTTGTTATTAGCTCATGTGAGTACCTTTTCCGGGCAATTTAACGTATGAGCCATTCCCAAGGCAAAAAGCAATTTTTTTCACAAATTAGCAACGGAAAGTTATCCCATCAAAGTTTTCCTCTGTTGACTTAGACGTCGTTTGCAATTAAGCTTTAATAAGTATTGTCTGGTTTGCGAAAATGTTTAAGAAATATGAAGTATGAACGTTTTCATGTTATTTTATTTAACGTATTGATTTCTTAAGTTACTTATTTATTTAATTTAAACAACGCGTAATGTTCGATTTTCGTATGGTAAAATGATTTAACTCCTTGTACAGCCGCAGTTGTTGAAATAATGTTAAAATATCTAACCGACAGAAACGTCTCAATTAATTCAAAAAAGCACGTACGAATTCAATCGCACTTAAATTTCACCAACGCCAAAATCTACTTGAGTAAATAGTCAGCATACACACTACCCTGCAAGAATCGCGTATCACAAAAAGGCCCAACGCCAAAACCTTAAAACAAACTAATGACAAACCTAAGTCTCGACTCCTCTCCGCCTCGATGTTTGCCACCAGCTCCCTCCTCGCATGGCGGGTCAAATGGGCCCGGGACCTGCCGTGTCTGATGAGGGACCGGCCCCCGTGCCTCACTTTCACGTCACTCCGGTAGTCACACTGCACTAGGCTTACGTACAACAGCAGGATAATTCTCATCGTGACACATAGCGGGCGTCCGCTACCCGTGACAGACTCGAACCGACTGAAACTTGTTGGCTTGGCACTCGCAGGGTTAAGGCCCAGAATGTGTTTGCTTTCCGTACTTGTTTCGGGGTCTTTGGTGCGGTTTGGAGCGGTTCGGTTTAGTTGTCTGGTGGGAGGAATTTTTATATACCTATGTTTCAACATATATGAAGCTTACAACATCCCACAGGTGGGGTAGGGGAGGAATTTTTTGATACTTTTACTTTCTGGTAGGTTGGTTTTTAAGTAATTTCAAATGATTTAGCGCGCATTCTTTTTTAAATGTAATATTTAAAATAATAAATAGTAAATAATAATAATCCTTGCTTTACTGTCCCGGTTGTTCGTTCGCGCGCTAGGGCGCAGGGTTCGACTTGATCATGATCTAGGATTTTCCAGATTAGATAATTACAGTGGAGCGACCGCCATCTGACATCCGTGACCCTGCTACCGGGGAATTATTGTAAATAGAATGATGATGCAATAATTTCATTACTTATTAGTGAGCCTATGAAATACCTGATTAATACATTTTTACAAATTTTTAAGCAAGTATGAAGTAAGTGAGTATTATTTCCGAAAGTGTAATATTACAACGTATTATCCCAAAAACAATTATGTATATAGAACTACAGGATTATTAAAAGTTAAATTGGACGACATAAACACAAACAACGCTAGGCGAATAAAGTATTTCCGATATATAGCCTATTATTACTGCCCAAGTTTGTTTTTTCGATAAGCTCGCAAGCTTCGCAAAAGGCAAAAGCTCTGGAGCTTTACCGCGGTCAGGGCGTTATTTCATGCAGCTTTAAAAGTTTCTCTCTTCAATGTTCTGTTCTCTACTGAGCGTCGTGGAAGATATTTTATGGCGCTCGCATCGAGTTTATTCAATTTGCATATCAGTGATTCGCTTTTACCCTGGATCAAAGGTCGACTTGAAGATTTTTGGATATCCATATACTGTACACGTGCTCGTGGTATGCTTTGAGTTTCGTGTAATTCTGTTATAGCTTTTGCTTCGAATTTGTCAGCGTTAGATTCGGTTACGACGTCTTTCAGCGATAAACATATGGATTTCGGGGTAACCTATGTCGTTCTAGATTAGATATGGGCTAAGTATACTGAATCTCGAAGTTAGAAATAGTGATGTACTGAGTAATAAAGTTTATAAGTACGAATTACTTTATTCAGAATGTTCAACATCACTATAAATCGAACTTTGAAAAATTATGTAGGTATTGAGAATTTCGAAGTTCCATACAAAATATTTCGAACTTCCGTACATCGCGATGACGAACATTCTCAATAAAGTAATTCGTACGAATATAAATTATCAAATAGATTGGAAAGTTGCCTTCATGGCAATTTTTTTCTCTGAGTAATTTATGAACACAGTGCATCGCTATTTGGAACTTTGAGATTCAGTTTTCCAGTCCCCGTGGGAGTCTACACTTTGGCATGAGAATTTTGAAATTTATTGAAATTCCGTTGAAATCCCAACCGCAACGGTATCAAAATTTAAAGAAGAGAAAGACAAACCAATATATTAACAAATTAATTTTAATTGATCGATGATATTTTAAAGAAAGGTCAGGTCAGGAGTACCCAAAACTGACATTTCTGTATTAAAATATTAACGAACGGGAAGAAGCAAGAGAGATCTGTCAAAACTGTGTGAAACAGTGTGGGGTCTGCCTTCCCCTGCGGGAAAAAGGCATAACGTAAGTATGAACCTATATGTATATGTAATTTTTAGTACTATGTGTGTGAACAAACATCTATCTTCTATTGAGACTTAGAAAATATTATCACCACGATACGCTTCCGGATTTTTAGTTTTTTTACTTAAGGTACTCGCTCATTTAGTTTGTTACTTTTACTATTACTATTTACGTCCATATTTTTTGAGCCAGAATTCGAAAAGTTTCGCCCACCATAGATTCCGTAAGTAAAAATTGGCACGCGAAGGAAAAAGTTTACCCATCCCTGTCTAGGTAAAACCTAAGCTACGACACTTTTTGTTTTAAAAAAATGTTGCAATTTTGCTGCCAGAGTAACATAACTCGGAGTTTTAGAGGTGGACAACGCATTATTGCTATCTCGGGTGTCATTAATGTCCGGTAGCGGTGACCACTTTCCATCAGCGCTTGCCGGGTTCAGATAAGTTTGTGGCACTCTACAGTTACATCATTACAGCGCGACTCCATAGATAAATGTCGCCTAGGGTTTGTTGACATAGACCAATTGGCTAGGCTTATTCCTAAATAAGAGTTTCCTGGTTAGGTAATGCTTAATTCGTGTTGAGTGAAAATAGGGGTTAGAGACCAAATTAGCAAATGTTATGGATTTTTATAATTTTTTACAAGCGCGCCGTTTTTGTTAATGGTCGTCGTTTCGCAAGGAGTATGTGCGAAATGGGTTATTGGGAGCGAAATAACCTTTTTAGATTACACATTTATAGTAGAAATTATATCCAATTTCATGTTACAATATAAATCCTAAGCTTTTTATGTATAGATTGTTTTTGTATCAACCACTGTTGCCAAAATTGCTTTAGAGATAAAGTTGATTCATCATATCAGCCAGAAGACGCCCACTGCTGGGCATAGGCCTCCCCCAGAGATCTTCACAAAGACCGGGCCTGTGCTTTCCGCATCCAGCTGGTACCTGCGATCCTTACCAGGTCGTCGGTCCACCTTGTAGGAGGCCTACCCACGCTGCGCATAAAGTTGATTACCTAATGTGTAATCATGATCCAATGTGGTTAGGTTCCTTTATTGATAGGGTCATGGAGGTCAGATAACAATCATCATCATCATCACAGCCATTACCAAGCCCACTGCAGGACTTATGGCCTCTCCTACAAAAGGGAAGGTTATTGACATAACCTGCACGCTTGGCAGGCGGGTTGGAGATCGCAGTATCCGTATTATAAATATAACAATGGAAAACGCTGCTGCCCATTTTCCAGCCTACGGAGACTCTAAGATCTTTTGCCTCGTAAACATTTGTCGCCTTGTACAACCCCCACAAGTGTAAGGGGTTGGTGCTATTCTACTCTGCCAGGCACCACACGGCTATGACACGGCCGATGGCAGTCACACCACTGTAATTATCAGATCTGCCAAGTCCTCGATCATAGTCAATGCGGAACCCGAGCCCTCGTGCGCGAGTGCACAACCGGGACATTAACGCCAAAGTATATAACCCAGTTATATACCTTGTGGTGTGGTCATGGCCGTGTGGTGTCCGGCAGAGTAGAATAGCACCAACCCCTTCACTCATGGGGGTTGTACAAGGCGACAAATGTTTCCGAGGCAAAAGATCTTAGAGTCTCCGTAGGCTGGAAAATAGGCAGCAGCGTTTTCCATTGTTATATTTATAATAATGGAAAACGTGCATCACACATGCTGCATATGATAGATAGTCGCTCCCACGCTACTCTATCCTATCCCTACCCTACCGCTACCTTACCCCTACCCTATCCTACCATTGCCTTAACCTTACCCTAGCACTACCTTACCCGTAGCCTACCACTATCTTATCCCTACCCTACCACTATCTTACCCCTACCCTACCACTATCTTATCCCTACCCTATCACTACCTTACCGCTATCTTACTCCTACCCTACCCTACAGGCCGCAGCGGGATTCAAACCCGGTACCTCTTGTTTACGAGTCGGTTACCCTAACCGCTCGGCCACCGACGCGCCACTCTGTACTCTGTTAGCAATTGCAACGCATTTTCTTCTCGTCGTTCAAACATCTCACATTTACAAAACATGCTGATCTTAATTACTTCTACGAATTTTCGTAGCTACGTAGAGTTAGCTACATGTCTGCGTAGAGACGTCTACGTGGAAGTCATAATTAACTTTACATTGTAATGTACATTTACTCAGCAATACATACTCAACTTATCCTCATTCAATATTTAATGTACTCTGTTGTATGAAGAGTTGAAAACATTATTTATGAAATATGTTGAGTTTCATCGTCATCATATCAGCAGGAGGCCTCCCTGCTGGAGGCTGCTGGAGGCCTCCCCCAGAGATCTCCACAAAGGCCGGGTTTACGTTACGTTGTATGAAATATTTTAGTCATTACATAGCGATCACTTAGCAGACGAGCACTTTGGGAATGCTTTGAGTAACGCTTGTATTGTTTGTGAATACGAGAAAGCTGTTTTTTATTTGGATAATAAATTATGAAATGAATTCAGGTAACCGCATAATTATTTATATAACCACGTGAAGGCAACATATCTGTTGCCAATGTTGAAACGCTATCGCGTTTCACATTCTATAATAATGAAGTGTGTGGATTAAATTATTCACGTGATATGTACATTATTTTGAAATTAATATACGATTCAAACGCGACAGTTTTATTTTAGGCGGCGACCCTCTCTCTGGGTCATACTTGCTGCAGAGGCTGTTCGTTGCTATCCAGCGTGGCAACGCTGCTAGTGTTATGGGCACCTTTGCATCGGGAGTGACCAGGAGTGGAACAATTGTAGTTTAGACGAAGTGCTTTTTGTTACGGATGTTTAGTATATAGTTATGTTTAGTTTTATAGTTTGACATTGTGAAATGTATATAAAATATAATTTTATTAGTAAATTGTTTTATGATTAAATTGTCTAGACTACAGGCTAAGGTTTTATTTTAGTGTATTTTTAATCCCTGACGAAAAATGAGTGGTGGTATAAGTTTGATGTGTGTATGTATGGCGCTGTGTATTTTTTTTTATACCACCAAGGTGACAAACAATCTTACGGCCCGCCTGATGGTAAGCAGTCACCGCAGCCTATGGACGTTTGCAATGCCAGGGGCATCACCCACGCGTTGCCGACCCCGTAAAAACCTTTTAACCCCTTTCTTGAAGAACTCCATGTTGTACTCTCCAGGGAAAACCTCTGTGTGGCTCTGTGTGTCTGTATATAGGTGGAGATGTGTATCTGATTGTTGCATCGTAGCTCTCGAATGGATAGACTGATTTCAATGCGGTTTTCGTAACTTGAAAGTAAGTTTAATCGAAAATGTTTTAAATTTTGATTAACTAAAATCCAGCTAGTAGTTTAGAAAAGATTTGAGTATACCTAACTTAAATTTTGGTTGGAAGGTTTTTCGACGTTTTTCTATAGGTTAGGTTAATAAAACACTCACAGGGTAAGTCCACGCACCCGAACACACCAAATTAAATAAAACTTGGTGGACTAGAAGAGTATGCTATTCTGAACACAACCGTATAGTTCCTTCGTGCTCAATCCCAACCTAGGGCTAGATAATCACATTTGAAAAATCTATGTCGACGTTTTCTCCTTGGATTACTAGTACTGTTACATCCCTTTTATGTTACTCTATATCAACAGTATGATGAAAATCATGATTGGTATGACAGACACATTAGAAATTACACAATTATGACAACTTGGTTGTGGAATGAGCTACCGGGAGAGGTTTTCCTTGGAGACTACAACATGGAGTTATTCAAGAAAAGGTTAACACGGGGTCGGCAACGCATTGGTAAAGCCCCTGGTGTTGCAAACGTCCATAGGCTGCGGAGACTGCTTACCATCAGGCAGGCCGTAAGCTTGTTTGCCACCTTAGTGGTATAAAAAAAGAAAAAAAACTTTTCAGTCTTTGATCTGCTTGTAATAACGATAGGGAAATAAAACAATTATTTGTTACGTTATTATATATACATACTTTTTATTTATTTTATTTATTTTATTTTGCTTTATTAGGAACAACAAACAGTTTTACAATATATGTAGATCAAAATAAATTACAAAAATATTGTACTTATTGTAAAACCAGCCACGTTATCCACATATTAAAATAATAATTTTGGGTAACAAACAAAAAAGAAAAACTAATTAACAGTCGTATGACCGATTATTCGCACATGTATCCACATAGATACCTATCCGAACCACCACATGCACGACCACAGTGATACGCATTTGATTCCAAATATATGTATATATACATACATACACGCACACATACATATATATATATATACATATACATACACATACATACATACATACACACACACATACTTACATACACACATACATACACACACACATACATACACACACACATATATATATGTCGTCGCGTGAAGGAAAGGGGTGTATCAGGATCATTGTCATCAGGGTGGTGATATCAGTATTAGGTCGTATTCGTCCAGATAAATTAAAGAAAAGGTTCACATTTACTCCACTGTATTTATTCCATTTCATTTTTGCACATCACTTATAATTTCACTAGAATTCAGAGCGGTATTACAAATGTAGGCAGTTGAGGTAATTTACTTTCTTATTTCAAAGGTGATTTTAAAATTACTTTATTTTTAAACGTAAATAATACTTTCTATTAACGAACTTCAAACGTAAACAAACGAAATGTGGAGACAGTTTCAAGACGCGTCACTCCTCGGCGGCGGTCGCGCCAAGAATGGCCGCCACTCGGCCCGAGTCGTGCCGTCGAGACTCTGTCAGCACGCCCCACCAGAGGGCGCACTCCCACTTCCGTTTTCATCGTCATGAGTCCGTACTATTGACCACATGAGTCCATACTATTGACCGTGATCCGTCATATATATATGTCGTCGCGTGAAGGAAAGGGGTGTATCAGGATCATTGTCATCAGGGTGGTGATATCAGTATTAGGTCGTATTCGTCCAGATAAATTAAAGAAAAGTTTCACATTTACTCCACTGTATTTATTCCATTTCATTTTTGCACATCACTTATAATTTCACTAGAATTCAGAGCGGTAATACAAATGTAGGCAGTTGAGGTAATTTACTTTCTTATTTCAAAGGTGATTTTAAAATTACTTTATTTTTAAACGTAAATAACACTTTATATTAACGAACTTCAAACGTAAACAAACGAAATGTGGAGACAGTTTCAAGACGCGTCACTCCTCGGCGGCGGTCGCGCCAAGAATGGCCGCCACTCGGCCCGAGTCGTGCCGTCGAGACTCTGTCAGCACGCCCCACCAGAGGGCGCACTCCCACTTCCGTTTTCATCGTCATGAGTCCGTACTATTGACCACATGAGTCCATACTATTGACCGTGATCCGTCACGGCCGTCCTGCTGTACACACGTCCTCGTGTGTAATCTGAAACATGAAAACCATAGCACAGTACTATATTCGCTCGGTCACTTCTGACCACAACACATCACCCAAATAAGTCTTATGAATCATGTGATTGGATCTATCACGACTGCATTAACCCACCAATTCTTCACATAAAACATACGTCCATTATCATTTATCATACTAAACTTCTGTAGATTGAGAGATAACAACATCATCTTGTACATAAATTTTTCTTTATAAGTTGCCGACATAAATTCAGCTACGACTTCAGTTCATTAGAGAGGCGTGACAAGGTATAACACCAGACGGTTCATAAACCGTATCACAATTACCACCAATGAAGAAGGTTTAATCATCGTCACCAGTGTTTTCCCCTTGATGCTCTTGTTGAGTGGGAAACAAGCCCCAATCACAGAGCTCGCGTATCGTCCCCGACGTCCATTACTGTAGGTACTTAGATTCACTACAAATATGTGACATACCTACATCAAATTTTCAGTACTCAGCAAAAGACCCAATGTTACTTCGAGTGGGATTGAAACACTCCTTCATTAAATGCCATATTATTTTTGGTCATCCGTCAGCGCCATCCTAACTTAAAAAGAATAAGTAATGTTACCATACAGGAGAAATGACACACAGGCGACGAACCACCACACGACGGACGCCATCAGTCGGGCCGCCACGCAATCAGGCCGCCACGCAACCAGGCCGCCACGCAACTGGACCTGCACACAAGCGAAATACCACACAGACTAGGTGCCACACAGGTTGGGTGTCACTCTGGTCAGTGCCACTCTAATCGTCAAACTATGAGTTTATTCATCATATATCCTGTGTCACGTCTACCAAAGCACGATACAGGTAAGATGTCACACACGGGTAAATTTCACAGAGGCAAAATGCCACACATAAAAATGCCACACCGGCGAAATGCCATACAGCTAGAATGCCTCACAGGCTAAATACCACACAGACTTAATGTCACACAGACTATGCCACACAGGCGAAATGCCAAACAGGCGGGATGCCACACAGGCGGGAGCCACACAAGCGGGAGCCACACAGGCGGGAGCCACACAGGCGGAAGCCACACAGGCGGGAGCCACACAGACGGGAGCCACACAGGCGGGAGCCACACAGGCGGGAGCCACACAGACGGGAGCTACACAGGCGGGACAAATAAATAGAAGCTGTCTATCGATTCTCAGCTCGTGGTCAATCCTTCGACCAAATCTGTACTAAGTCAGTGATAGGTAACAGTCTATCTGCTATCATAACCCGGTCAATAATGGTCTACGAGTTACACAACAAGTAATCGTCACAGATCCGAACAACTGTTTACGGTGTCATCTCTACAAAAACAACAAAATAAAATAAAATAAAAATAAACATTATTTTTACTGCCCAATATCAAAACTAAATCAGAAGTTTAATAATAAGAAGCTCTCACGTCTATTTGATACGCCAGTTATAGGTAACAATAGTCCATTTGTTGCCACACCAAAACTAAACAAGCAATAATCATCGTCATCGATTTTAACTGTTCGAACGAGTATACTCTATCTAGAGTTTACGTTACGTTTAAGCTCCCATTTTGAAACCATTTAACAATGTTTGTAATAACGAAGGCATCCCATATCAAGCCGCCTTCTAAAAAAATTACAAAATAAAATTTGCTATCTACAGCCACAACATCCGAGACTTTCGGGGCTCTTAGCCCAATGAGTCACACACATGACTCCCGGGTCACTCCAAGTCAGCCAAATAAATCTGGATGTTTGACCTCAAAAACAACTCAGGTACTTAAAAACTTGTACTGGCAGAAGGATATGAAATCTCACCATTGCTTACACTGTCTCATCTTACTGGCACAACAACAGAACTCAAAATAGTTACTTTATATCAGTAATCAAGGAAATTTCAGTACTCGAAGCTAAAAATAATTTATAAAACCGGCTATTGAACTATCACCAAAATATCTGGACTTTCTCATCATCGTTATCGTTCAACACTTTCTCACAAAGTTTAAAACAACTACCTGCTATTAGCCACGCTCCCATAGCCTGCATCAGGCCGGTAAGCAACCATAAAACTCTCCCATAGGCTCCATTAGCCCACCATCACTGATAAAACACGATCACCTTCATCCGATGATGCAACAAATTTTGAGAAATCAAAACGATCACATAAATCTCATAAAAACCTCGGCTCGATAGTCGTCACGTATTGGGTTAGCGTCTTAGATTGATCCGTCTAACAAAGTCTTTATCCAGGTCAAACTAAGTCACATTGACTTAGTACACATGGTTTTCGGTCGAACTAAGTCACAGGTTTATCTTTAGTTACTCAAAACATAATTCGAAATTATCTACCGTCAATCAGTTCACTTACTCGTGTTTACTTTTTTTTTTTTTTTTTAAATAACTTGGTACTAATATAAAATTACGTTACTAACCAAACTACCTTTTTTTTTGTAGTATTAAAAGAAACGTATATCGGTGATCCCATTTTTACCGCGGATATCTTATCTCTCTATTCTACAACATTGGGAAACTACGACCACAATAACAAACATTATACTGAAATATGGAAAATTTCGTTCGAATTTCTCCTGTTAAATGTAAACAAACACGCTAATAATTTTTCTCTTTTTTTTCTCTCGATACATGTTTGCACCCTCCCGCTCGCATAGAAATCGCGGAGATCGCGGGGTCGTTATTGAATTTGCACATTCGAAGCCTATGTGAAGCCTATCCTATCTCTAAGACAACATCCTAAAGTACACCAGCTAATTGTTCCACAAACTCACTGCTACGGCATCCCTGCCACACTGTTATTATCAAATATTTACTTAATCAGCAATCTGGAACGACTTATGGTGACGGGAAAAGTCGAAGGCAAGAGACCCAGAGGCCGAAGCCCGAAGAGATGGGTGGACCAAATATCCGAACGATTCATCGAAACCGATGGAGACATGCAGTTTACCGAAGATGTCAGGATCCTCAGCAGTGAGGCAACGATCAAGAAGAAGAAGTCAGTCAGCAGCAGCACCACCATAACTATGCTTACGTACTCAATTTATAAAAATAATAGCACTATGCTTTCCAAGTATTTCTTATTCTTGTTTTCTGATAACTGACGTGATGTTGGTAATACGTAAAATCATAGCGCACCATGTTTCAAGATGGTAAAATAATCTTAGATTAAATAACACTTTTTTTACTATAAACACTGTTTGACATTGGGACGGATTTAACATAATTCTTACTATTTTTGAAGAGTGATTTTTTTTCTTAGTAACTTTCTATCAGACAGCCTACATTAATTGACATAGGTACCCGCAAAAGCTAACATTTTTAAACTTAGCAGTAGTTTTTGACATTTTTACCAACAAATTGTAACACTGACGTAACTGACGTTGTTTATGTTTTGTTTACATTCTTTCTATTTGTAGTTTCACTAAAGATACAAATAAACCTGCCATTCTCTCTACTAAGGGTATCAATAGTGTTTCTGTCAGAATACTTTTCTTAATTGTCAAAGTAAATAACTCCTAAAATCCGCTAGGGAGCCTCTTCAGCACAGGTTTTTACTAAATAATAATTATGTATAGGACTCACCAGATAGAGAGGAACTGTTAATATCACATCATTTCTCAGTCATGTACACTCGCAGATTGTCTACCATCGTCGTCCCATGTTAAAACAATCACGTTGAGGCTACCAGTCCAGCGTTGCATTCCAATGTTGTTCTCGTAGGTGAAGCGAACCGTTGTGCACCATTGTTATGCAATAGAAGAAAATAATTGTATTAGTAAAACAAAAATAAAAAATTAATATACACCGTTTTTAATTGTTTGATTTTATTTAATCTGCAGTAATCTAAGCAATTAATTTACTTGTGGTGTCAAACCACACTGCTAAATGAATCTAAATGTAAGCGTTTACTTTAAAGTCATTGAATAAACTTTAGCTGGCTAATTTAGAACTACGCAAATTATTTAACTAACTCAATTTTATATTTAAAAAGGAAAATATTTTACATGAGTAATCTAAATTAAATTTAACAAAAACAAAGAAGCCATACCAAAGTGCCGTCCATAGTAAGTTTCACTAGATTTTTAATAATGTTGTCGATATCCCAGTGGTGCTCTCGAAGGCCCGGGGTCTGCCTTGACCATGACCCATTTGGTACAGATGATCTGCTGTTTACTTTATGAATCCCCCAATCTTTCTGACGAAGTCTTTGTCTTATATCTCGGGGTGTTTGGACTCTTGGCTGCGCTTTGAACATGTTAAATCATTTTACATTTTAATGTAGGCAACTCAACTGGATCGAGTAATCACCTTTCTTTTATTATTACGCTTTCACGTAGCGTATCTGCATTTTCTTTGTTGCTTTTCATCATACCATCTCTTGGGCGTTGCGTTCGTCATCACCGCTTCTGATGTCGTCGCGTGAAGGAAAGGGGTGTATCAGGATCATTGTCATCAGGGTGGTGATATCAGTATTAGGTCGTATTCGTCCAGATAAATTAAAGAAAAGTTTCACATTTACTCCACTGTATTTATTCCATTTCATTTTTGCACATCACTTATAATTTCACTAGAATTCAGAGCGGTAATACAAATGTAGGCAGTTGAGGTAATTTACTTTCTTATTTCAAAGGTGATTTTAAAATTACTTTATTTTTAAACGTAAATAACACTTTATATTAACGAACTTCAAACGTAAACAAACGAAATGTGGAGACAGTTTCAAGACGCGTCACTCCTCGGCGGCGGTCGCGCCAAGAATGGCCGCCACTCGGCCCGAGTCGTGCCGTCGAGACTCTGTCAGCACGCCCCACCAGAGGGCGCACTCCCACTTCCGTTTTCATCGTCATGAGTCCGTACTATTGACCACATGAGTCCATACTATTGACCGTGATCCGTCATATATATGACGGATCACGGTCAATAGTATGGACTCATGTGGTCAATAGTACGGACTCATGACGAAGAAAACGGAAGTGGGAGTGCGCCCTCTGGTGGGGCGTGCTGACAGAGTCTCGACGGCACGACTCGGGCCGAGTGGCGGCCATTCTTGGCGCGACCGCCGCCGAGGAGTGACGCGTCTTGAAACTGTCTCCACATTTCGTTTATAGAAAGTGTTATTTACGTTTGAAAATAAAGTAATTTTAAAATCACTTTTGAAATAAGAAAGTTAATCACCTCAACTGCCTACATTGTGATACTGCTCTGATTTCAAGTGAAATTATAAGTGATGTGCAAAAATGAATTGGAATAAATACAGTGGAGTAAATGTGAACCTTTTCTTTAATTTATCTGGACGGTCCAATACTGATACCACCACCCTGATGACAATGATCCTGATACACCCTTTCCTTCACGCGACGACATCAGAAGCGGTGATGACGAACGCAACGCCCAAGAGATGGTATGATGAGAAGCGACAAAGAAAATGCAGATAACGCTTTGTGGAAGCGTAATAATAAAAGGAAAGTGATTACTCGATCCAGTTGAATTGCCTACATTAAAATATAAAATGATTAAACACGTTCAAAGCGCAGCCAAGAGTCCAAACACCCCGAGATATAAGACAAAGACTTCGTCAGACAGATTGGGGGATTTATAAAGTAAACAACAAATCATCTGTACCAATTGGTTATGGTCAAGGCAGACCTCGGGCCTTCGAGAGCACCATTGGGATATTGACACCATTATTAAAAATCGAGTGAAACTTACTATGGACGGCACTTTGGTATGTATTCTTTGTTTTTGCATAACTTAATTTAGATTACTCATGTAAAATATTCCCCTCTTTTAACAAAAAGAAATAGTGTTAGTTGAATAATTTGCGTAGTTCTAAATTAGCCAGCTAAAGTTTATTCAATGAAGTTAAAGTAATTAGTTAGATTTAGATTCATTTAGCAGTGTGGTTTGACACCACAATTAAATTAATTGCTTAAATTTCTGCAGATAAATAAAACGATTTTTTTATTTTTTAAGTTTTACTAATACAATTATTTTCTTCTATTGCATAACAATGGTGTACAACGGTTCGCTTCACCTACGAGAACAACATTGCAATGCAACGCTGGACTGGTAGCCTCAACGTGATTGTTTCAACATGGAACGATGGTAGACAATCTGCGAGTGTTGCGTACATTACTGAGAAATGATGTGATATTGACAGTTCCTCTTTATCTGGTGAGTCCTATACATAATTATTATTTGGTAAAAACCTGTGCTGAAAAGAGGCTCCCTAGCAGATTTTAAGAGTTATTTACTTTGATCATTCAGAAAAGTATTCTGACAGAAACACTATTGATGCCCTTAGTAGAGAGAAGGGCAGGTTAATTTGTATCTTTAGTGAAACTACAAATAGAAAGATTGTAAACAAAACAAAAAGAACGTCATTTATGGTCAGTGTTACAAATTGTTGGTAAAGATGTCAAAAACTACTGCCAAGTTTAATAAATATTAGCTTTTGCGGGTACCTATGTCAAATAAAGAATTATGTTAAATCCCTCTAAATGTTACAGTACACTGAGTTAAAATTAAAAAAGTGACATTTAATCTAAGATTATTTTACCATCTTGAAACACGCTATGATTTAACGAATTACCAACATCAAGTCAGTTATCGGAAAACAAGAATAAGAAATACTTGAAAGCATAGTTCTATTATTTTTATAAATTGAGTACGTAAGCATCGTTATGGTGGTACTGCTGCTGATTGATTTCTTCTTCTTGATCGTTACCTCACTGCTGAGGATCGTGACATCTTCGGAGTTTGTCTCCATCGGTCGCCTGATGTAATGCGACGTTGACGGATGTATCGTTCGGATATTTAGTCCGCCCATCTCTTCGGACTTCGGCCTCTGGGTCTCTTGCCTTCGACTTTTCCCGTCACCATAAATCGTTCCAGATTGCTGATTAAGTAAATATTTGATAATAACAGTGTGGCAGGGATGCCGTAGCAGTGAGTTTGTGGAACAATTAGCTGGTGTACTTTAGGATGTTGTATCTTAGAGATAGGATAGGCTTCGAATGTGCAAATTTCAATAATGACCCAGTAAAGATCTCCGCGATTTCTATGCGAGCGGGAGGGTGCCAACATGTATCGAAAAAAAAAAGAGAAAATTTGTTAGCGTGTTTGTTTACATTTAACAGGAGACATTCGAACGAACTTTTCCATATTTCAGTATGTTTGTTATTGTGGTCGTAGTTTCTCAATGTTATAGAAGATATCCGCGGTAACAATGGGATCACTCATATACGTTTCTTTTAATACTACAAAACGGAAAAAAAGGGGTAGTTTGGTTAGTAATTTAATTTTATGTTGGTATCAAGTTATTAATCGAAAAAAAAAGTAAATACGAGTAAGTGAACTGATTGACGGTAGATAATTTCGATTTAAGTTTTGAGTAACTAAAGATAAACCTGTGACTTAGTTCGACCGAAAACCATTTGTTCTATGTTAATATGACTTAGTTTGACCTGGTTAAAGACTTTGTTAGACGGATCTATCTAAGAAGCTAACTCAATATGTGACGTCTATCGAGCCGAGGTTTTTATAAGATTTATGTGATAGTTTTGTTTTCTTAAAATTTCGTAATTCGCATCATCGGATGGAGGTGATCGTGTTTTATCACTGATGGTGGGCTGATGGAGCCTATGGGAGAGTTTTATGGTTGCTTACCGGCCTGATGGAGGCTATGGGAGCGTGGCTAATAGAAGGTAGTTGTTTCAATCTTTGTGAGAAAATGTTGAACGATAATGATGTTAAGAAAGTCCAGATATTTTGGTGATTGTTCAATAGTCGGTTTATAAAAATTAACTTTAGCTCCGAGTACTGAAATTTCCATGATTACCGATATAAAGTAACTTTTTCGAGTTCTGTTGTTGTACCAGTAAGATGAGGCAGTGTAAGAAATGGTGAGATTTTATATCCTTCTGCCAGTGCAAGTTTAGTAGTACCTGAACTGTTGTTGAGGTCAAATATCCTGATTTATTTGGCTGACTTGGAGTGGCCTGGAAATCATGTGTGTGATAGCCCCGAAAGTTTCGATGTTGTGGCTGTAGATGGCAAATTTAATGTTGTAATTTTTTTTTAGAAGGCGTCTGTATATGGGACACTTTCATTATTACAATCATTGTTAAATCGTTTCAAAATGGGAGGCTAAAACATAACGTATACTCTTAATAGAGTATACTTGTTCGAACAGTTAAAATTGATGACGATGATTATTACTTGTTTGGTTTTGGTGTGGTAACATATGAACTGGGTGGTAACAACTTACCTATGACTGGCGTAACAGATAAACGTGAGAGCTTCATATTATTAATCTCCTGATATAGTTTTGATATTGAGCAGTAGAGATAATGTTGTTTTTGTAGAGATATCACCGTGAACATTTGTTCGGGTCTGTGACGATTACTTGTTATGTAACTCGTAGACCGTTATTACGTGTTATGATAGCAGATATGACTGTGTTACCTATCACTGACTTAGTGCAGATTTGGTCGAAGAATTGACCACGAGCTGAGAGTCTATAGACAGCTATTAGTGAAGTAAAGCGTGTTAAAGTTACTACTTCATGATTTCAGCAACTTCATATTAAAAAGTATACTGTATAGTCTAGCAGTGGCTATATAAGTACGGCTACTACAGTTGTGCCCCTATATTATAGAAAGAGGTATTACTAGAGTCTATAAGTACCTACTGGTTTAAAAAATGTGACGAATGAACAACACTGAGCTTATATGTTGGCAATGTTTATTAACGCCTGGGTGGCTCCCGCCTGTGTGGCTCCCGCCTGTGTGGCTCCCGCCTGTGTGGCTCCCGCCTGTGTGGCTCCCGCCTGTGTGGCTCCCGCCTGTGTGGCTCCCGCCTGTGTGGCTCCCGCCTGTGTGGCTCCCGCCTGTGTAGATCCCGCCTGTGTGGCTTCCGCCTCTGTGGCACCCACCTGTGTGGCATTCCGCCTGTGTGGCATCTCGCCTGTGGGGCATCTTGCCTGTGTGGCATCCCGCCTGTTTGGCATTTCGCCTGTGTGGCATTTAGCCTGTGAGGCATTCCGCCTGTTTGGTATTTCGCCGGTGTGGTATTTTGCTGTGTGGCATTTCGCCTCTGTGCCATTTACCCTTGTGTGACATCTTACCTGTATCGTGCTATGGCAGACGTGATACAGGATATAGAATATACTCGTAGTTTGACGATTAGAGTGGTACTGACCAGAGTGACACCCAGTCTGTGTGGCACCTAGTCTGTGTGGTATTTCGCTATTGTGCAGGTCCAGTTGCGTGCCGGCCCGGTTGCGTGGCGGCCCGAATGCGTGGCTGCCCGTCTGATAGCTTTCGTCAGTGTGGTGCTTCGCCTGTGTGTCATTTCTTCTGTATGGTAACGTTACTCTTATTTTTTTAAATTAGGATGGCGCTGACGGATGACCAAAATCATATGGCATTTAATGAAGGAGTGTTTCGATCACACTCGAAGTAACATTGGGTCTTTTGCCGAGTACTAAAAATTTTATGTAGGTAGGTTTGTCACATATTTGTAGTAAATCTAAGTACCTACAGTAATGGAGGTCGGGGACAGTACACGAGCTTTGTGATTGGATTTGTGATGTTTCCCACTCAACAAGATCATCAAGGGGAAAACACTGGTGATGATGATGAAACCTTCATTAGTGGTAATTGTGATACGGTTCATAGTCTGGTGTCCTGTCACGCCTCTCTCATAAACTGAAGCCGTAGCTGAATTTATGTCGGCAACTTAGAAAGAATAATTTGTGTACGAGATGATGTTGTTCTCTCAAGTCTCTCTCAATCTACGGAAGTTTAGTATGATAAATGATAATGTACGTATGTTTTATGTGTACACAAATAGCAGTTACTTAAGTATTGGTGGGTTGAAGCAGTCGTGATAGATCCAATCACATGATTCATAAGACTTACTTGGGTGATGTGTTGTGGTCAGAAGTGACCGAGCGAATATGGTACTGTGCTATGGTTTTCATGTTTCAGATAACACACGAGGACGTGTGTATAGCAGGACGGCCGTGACGGATGCGGTCAATAGTACGGACTCATGTGGTCAATAGTACGGACTCATGACGAAGAAAACGGAAGTGGGAGTGCGCCCTCTGGTGGGGCGTGCTGACAGAGTCTCGACGGCACGACTCGGGCCGAGTGGCGGCCATTCTTGGCGCGACCGCCGCCGAGGAGTGACGCGTCTTGAAACTGTCTCCACATTTCGTTTATAGAAAGTGTTATTTACGTTTGAAAATAAAGTAATTTTAAAATCACTTTTGAAATAAGAAAGTTAATCACCTCAACTGCCTACATTGTGATACTGCTCTGATTTCAAGTGAAATTATAAGTGATGTGCAAAAATGAATTGGAATAAATACAGTGGAGTAAATGTGAACCTTTTCTTTAATTTATCTGGACGGTCCAATACTGATACCACCACCCTGATGACAATGATCCTGATACACCCTTTCCTTCACGCGACGACATATATATATATATATATATATACATACTTCTTTTCCGGCCCTGTGCAGAGAAAAGGTTAATTTCAACTACACTAGGGCCCTAGATTTCTTAATTAAATTTTCGAATTTAGACTGTGTAAGGTGAAATATATCACAATGATTAAAATTAACATTGTAGTCATGCATCATACGTCTCAAAGGTACACGCTCTCCAGCGTTAGTTCTACAAGTTTCAGTTGCAAATATATGCTGTGAATATTTATCACGTATTCTAAGCGAGTTACTTGGCAAAAGATATGACATATCACTAACTAAGTCATTACAATCGACTTTATTGTGACATATTCTATATAGCACCATGGTACCGCGAAGCAATCTCCTGTCTTTCAATGTGCATAAATTAAATTTCAAAAGCAAATTGGTGTATGATGAGCATGAAAGGGTCGCACGAATGCCGTGGCATCTATACGCTACCGATTTGAGATACTTTTTCTGAACTATCTCAATATGATTATCGTATTTGTCATAATAGGGATTCCACACAACATTGGCATACTCAAGTTGACTTCTTATTAAATTTATTGATTTATATAGCAGTATGTAAGAGGCAGATTGTCTGAAATTAATGCAAGTTCGCATCACAAAACCGTATAGTTGGTAAGCCTTCTGCGTTATGTTGTCTATGTGCTTATCAAAGTGCAGCCTGTTGTCAAGAATTATGCCCAAGTCCTTAATATATTTTACCTTTTCCAAATTAGAGTTACCTAGCTTGTATTGATATTCTACAACATTTACCTTTTTAGTAAAGGTGATAACTTTACATTTAGGAATACTTAAATGGAGCTTATTAGTAAGACAGTAATCAGCAAGAGCATCGAGATCCTGCTGCATCGCATAGCAATCATTCAGTGTGTCAATAGTACGGTATACTTTTAGGTCATCAGCGTACAGTAGAAATTTACTGTATCTGAAGCATTTGGCAATGTCATTTATGAAAAGCACAAATAGCAAAGGTCCCAAAATAGAGCCTTGGGGCACTCCTGAAGTAACGTCTATGACCTTAGAAGAGTAGCCACCAATCACCACCATTTGAGTTCGATTTGTAATATAGGAACGGAACCATCTCAACAGATTGCCCTTAATGCCATTGTATGCCAATTTCCTAAGGAGAAGGATATGATCCACCTTGTCGAAGGCCTTCTGAAAGTCGGTATATACAGAGTCAATTTGCATACCTTTATCCAGGCCTTCAAATAGAAAATTAGTGTAAACTAACAAATTGCTCTCCGTGGACCTCATTTTTACGAAACCGTGTTGTTGTGGAATAATTAATCTGTGAAGAATTGGATAAACAGCGTCATGAACGAGTCTTTCGAAGACCTTCGCCAAGGTAGACAGTAGTGATATGGGACGGTAGTTTTCAACATTAACCTTAGATCCGTTCTTATGGACCGGTGTAATGTTGGCAGCTTTCCACCGGTGCGGGACAGTGCCTTCCCTAAGACATTTATTGTACAAAATATACAAAGGTTCCAGAACACCATCTGCTGCGTGTTTAAAGAAGAGAGGAGGGATACCATCTGGACCAGCTCCTTTAGATATGTCTAATGATTTTAAAGTCTTCGCAATGCTATCTTTAGATATTTGTATATCACTAAGAATATTTAAAGCCTCGTCACCAGTCATAAGTGAGTCCAAGGATTCACTGCATGTGTCTGATTTCTCATATACAGAACTGAAGAATTCCGAGAACTTGTTACAGGTATCCACAGAATCCTTTGATTGCGAATTACCAAATTTTACCGTTTCTGGAATACCAGATTTCTTCTTTTTACTATTGACATAAGACCAAAACATCTTTATGTCATTGCGAAGGCCTTGTTCAACCGACATAATGTAGGTATTAAAACACTCTTTACATTCCTCTTTAAACCTGCGGCGATAAATGGAAAAAGTCTCATAATCTGATATGTTATTAAACTTTTTCCACTTAACCCACGCCTTCTGTTTGTTTTTAAAAATGTGTATAAGTGACCTAGTAAACCAAATTGGATATTGTCTAGATCTGGAGTATCTAGATGGAGTGTTATCCCTAATCACCTTACATAATTGTTCGTAAAATATATTTACCGATTCTTCGGCATCTAGGTCCGAAAAGACCTTCTCCCAGTCAATACTACTAAGTTCGCTATTAATGGAACTGTAATCCGCCTCTAAATAACGAAGTTGTTTAACTTTATTTTGTGTCACTGTCCTGTATTGGCTAAAAGTTACAATATTTATACATAGAGGAGGATGATACGGATCGACAGGTACTAGTGGCTGCAGAGCCAAGTCGCATGAACAGTCCCACGAGTTGGCGAGGAATAAATCTAGTATACGGTTCATATTATTTTTCACTGAATTTATTTGGTGTACATTTGTCGAGGCTAAAAAGTTAGTTAAACATCTATCTATAGCATTATTATGAACGGAAACTGGTATTAAGTGATTATCACCACTGTTCATCCAGTTAATAGAAGGCACATTCAAATCACCCACTAAATAAAATTTATCTAATTTAAGGTGAGTTAAGTAATGTTCAAGTACATTCAAAAACCCGCTGTACACTGTTGATGACTGATTTGGCGGAATGTACACTGCACAAAAAACGTCGACTTTACTAGGTGACCCTCGCGAAGGCATTTCCAGCAGCACGTAATCAACGATAGGCGAAACTGAGAGCTCACACTCGTTGTCGCCGAGCCCTGCTGGCAGCGGCGGCAGCGAGCGGCGCGCGGCGGCGCGGCCGGCCCGCGTGGCCACGAGCAGCCCGCCGCCGTCGCGCCGCCCGCTGCCACAGCGGTCGCGGTCACAGCGATGAATTATGTATCGATCATCAGCTATTTCATTATTATCTATGTTGGACGTAAGCCATGTCTCCGAAAGGGCGATTATGTCATAACACTCTGATAAAATATTAAAATATAAAGTATTAAGTTTGGTTCGGAGCCCTCTACAATTTTGATAATACACTGTAACTTTATCTACCATTGAGATAATTTAGCAAAAATCATACAATATTGTATTACATGAGTAAAACAATAATAATAATAATAACGGGTAGGCATTGCACCTAAAGGTTAAGTTATCGTTATTCAAACATTCTAAACTTGCACCTCCCAGTACAAAATACGATATAAGCTGCCAAGCTGAATAGTAACTAATTACGTATATCAGTGTCCATTCATCCACCAATGTAATAGCATAGAAGACATTTAAAATGTTTATGATGTACCTTAGTAATGCTCCATCACCTCGCAGTACCAATCGCTTTACACACACTAATATAACACTCTTATCCCTAATAACACGGTTCCAAATTATTAAATGTACATTAACACAATTTTTACCAATATTACTTATCAATATTTCGAACACATAACTTAAATACGAAACCGTTTTCGCAACAAATAACAAAAACACAGTATAGTCTCCAGAACAGAGGCAGTCTCTGTTTAAAGTTTGCTTAGGAAAAAGATAAAAACAAATAATAACTACAATAAAAAATATAGTCTTGCAGTACATGCCACCGTGGATCGATAGTTTACTTGATTTTTGTGATGATGTCGTTTTGTGAGCGCACAGAAAATATATGGGATTCATTACTTTCACGTACAAGTCCAGTGCCATTCTTGATCCATACATAGCGAAATTTTTTTTCTTTTGCTGCTTGTTTGGTGTCTCGAAGTAGTTGTTTAGTTTTCAAGGTTATATGTTCGTTAACATAAACATTCTGAGATTGCCCATGTATATTAAGATCTTCGCTGGTAATTCCTTTTTTAAGGCGGACAGCAGTTATTATGTTGTCACGTACAAACCTATTATTCAATTTTACAATGACATTCTTCGGCTTTGTATTTTGTTGATGTGCATGTGGAACCCTGTGGGCAGATATTATATCCTTAGCCGACAATTGCAGTTTTGCTACAGTTGCCAAATTCATCAAAATTTCTGTAAGATTTTCATTTCGTTTCTCCGGTAAATTACATATTTCGATGTTGCAACTTCTGGCTTGCTGTTCCATGCTATCAATTGTGGCCTCCAGGTGGGGGGGCTATCTTAAGATCTTGTTCATCCAACTTGGCTACTTTTTTTTCAACTTCGTCTAATTTCATATTAATGCCATCTGTTTTTTTATTTAAGTCATCGTATCGGTCACTGAGGAAACATATCGATTCTTTGATGCCACTGAACTCCTTCAATAGTTGCTCCATCTTAGCATCCTGCTTTTCAAACCATTTGTTCATGGAATCCAACATTTTGTTTTGAAATGCAGCAAACGGTTCAGTTGCAACTTCCTTCACAGGTTTGGGTTGGACAAGCTCATTCCTGAACGTTACATATACAGGAGAAGATTGCAGATCCATGTGCGAAGTATCGTCAAGATTTTTTTCGCTTTCATCACCAATACTCATACACATATTATCTTGACCATCCATCTTGATAGTTGAAAAAACTTGAAGCGACTTTGTTTTATACATAGTATAAAACAAAGTCGCTTCCCGCCGTCTGTCCCTATTTATCTATGTACGCTTAAATCTTTTAAACTACGCAGCGGATTTTAATGCGGTTTTCAACAATAGATAGAGTGATTCAAGAGGCAGGTTTATAAACAAGAACAAAAGCGTAGGGGTAAAGCAGGTGTACGCGAATGAAGTCGCGCCGGGTAGTGGAACCGGTTTTATTTATATAATAAATATAAAATTACTCTACCTGTCTTTAGGACCAAATTTTCCAAGTATAGGAGAAGTAGGCTCGCTCTGGCTTCTATGAGATACGCGCCGGGGTTCCTCAGGGATCAGTCCTAGGCCCTACGCAATATTCAATATTATTTACCTCAGATCTCCTTCGATCCGACAACGTAGTGACCGCAACCTTTGCGGAGGACACGGCTGTTCCACAAGTCCGATCCACAAGTCGCCTCACAACGGCTCCAGGAGGAACTCTAATAAAAGACGACTGACTGACTGACTGACGACTCGGCGAATCAAAGCCAATAAAAACAAACCTATAAAATTCTACAATATGATTGATCCTCATTTCCATGGCGTCAAGAAATGCAACCAGGGACTCAGCGGTCTTAGCGGATGGCTTAG